>CM033449.1:1200000-1800000 GCA_019425775.1 Rafetus swinhoei | reverse complement strand
AGTGCCAGTGAGAACGAGGCCAGAGCCCCCCTGGGGACTCGCCATTGACCTGAATGAACCACCTGGATTTACACCAGCTGAGGGGCTGGCCCTGAGCCAACTTCACCCAGCCAGCTTGGAATGGAGTGAGCGGCCGGGTCCAGCGCTCTCCCTGGGCCGCACGGCGCTCCATCTCCCCGGCTGTGAGGGGCAGGCTGCAGGGGCTGGGGCATGGCTGGAGCCAGCTGGAGCCGGTGCACTGAATGCAGGGGCTGGGGCTGAGGCCCATGACCGGGGCAGGAAGAAGTCAATGAGGGAACCCGCTGCCCTCTCTTTCCATCACTTTGCTGAGTCATTTCTGGGAGTCTTGGTCCCCTGCTAACTACAGAGTCCGTGCAGCAGAACCGAGGTCAGAACGTGGCCGTGGTTCTCCTGAGACAGTAACACTCTGCTCTGCAGGTTCTGGTTCCCCGGTCAGCCTGACAACTGGCACCAGGTGCCTGGAGGGAGGGAAGACTGTGCTCACATCCGCACACAGACGCAGACTTTGTGGAACGATGCCCCTTGCACTCTCCGTATTCGGTGGATTTGTAAGCAGGCCCACGGACAGGAGGTGATGCGCAATATCACCTGCTGAAGGTATGAGGGGGCACAGATGAGCTCCCTCTTCCCCCAGACTCCAGAAGCCAAAGTTTTTGGGGAGGGGAGGCAGAGGGCAGATAATTAATGAACTGGAATTCTTGGATTTATCTCTGAGGTCTCTGCAGCATTATGCAACTATATGTAATATGATCTCATCTGGGTCCTCTAGCAAGCAGGAGCAAAGCCTCGTGACTTGGGTGTTCGTTTGTGAGCGCTGAGAGCACCGCACCACCCTCCCTGATGCTGCCCCGGCCACACGCAGGGCAAAGACATCGTCCTCCTCCTTCTCTCTTCTCTTCTTTTTCACGCGCGGTTTGTTTGGGGTGGAACTTAGGGTTGTGGGCGGGGGGTGGCCCTGGATGTTGAGTCCAGTGTGTGTGCGTGTGCGGGGGGTATTTTGTTTCATCTCATTATTTTCCATGTACATTGTCATTCTTTCTGGCTGTTGCAGAGATACCAGTCTGCCCAGCATGAATGGGTCTCTAATTTGTATGTTTCCACGTCTCTCGGTAAATAAAGTACTTGGACCATGGAGTTACTACTTTGAAATCATGCAATAAATAATGATTTGCTGCCTTCCACTAGAATTTCTATTATTTTTTTATTTTTTATTTTTTTTGCACCTTTAAAATCAGATGTAGAAAGATGTAGAAATACATATTGTGACAGACTGGGCTGGGTCTGGGCACAGCTGAGGGCATCCGCTCAGAGCGGATTACTCAAACTGAGGGCTCCTTACAGCCCCAGACTGGAAACCTTCCCAAATAGGCTACAAACCAGTCACAGCGAGCGCTTCAGCTGCCAGTCTGACCAGCCAGAAGCCTCACGAGCAAAACCCCTCAGACACGCCAGCTCTTCCTATGCCCCAATCAGCCCGGGCTAACACACAGGTGAGGGTTATAGAAATCTCACCTACCCGAACGGGTTCTTCCGGTCCCAAAGAACCAGCCGCAGTTCCCACGTCAATTTACGCTCTGGATCTTACCCACAAGATCACGCTGAGCCAATCCTTTAGAATCTAACATCTAAAGGTTTATTACTAAAAGAAAGAAAAGCCTGAGAGTAAGGTTGTTAAAGGATAATACATTAGGGAATGTCTACACTGCCACCCTATTTCAAACTAGGGTGGCTAATGTAGGCATTCAAACTTAAATGAAGCTGGGATTTAAATATCCCGGGCTTCATTTGCATGTTCAGTGGCGCCATTTTAAATGCCCGTAGTTCGAACTACCTGCCAGCGGCTAGCGTACGAACTAGGTAGTCCGAATTAAAGCTCCTACACACACACTCTTTCAGAAGCCCCAGTATTCCTCATGCCACGAGGAAGAAAAGCTCTTCCTAAAGAGGAGGTTTTTCCAAAATTTGGCCCAGTGTAGACAGGCCATATTTCAGAAAAACCTCTTCCGACAAAACTATCGGCAAAAGGTATGCAAATGGCGGAGTGCAATTTGTGTACCTTTTGCTGAAAAAAGCAGCAGTGTAGACCTAGCCTGAAACCAGATGCTTAGGACACTGAGGAAGTGTTGCAGCTAGACTGAGATCCACGAGGGATTAAAAACCGTTCAGGTACATCAGCCAACCATTACTGGGTTTCTTGCATCTTTCTCTGAAGCATTTAGAAGAGGCCAGCATCAGAAGCAGGTAGCTGGGCTAGATGGACCATGGATCAGCTCCGGTGAGCCAATTACTGTAAATCTGAGAGGGCAGAAGCACCTTAGAGGATCTGAGAACTGACCTCAAGGTTCCTCCTACACTGAGTCAACTCTTGGAAAGTTCCCTTGCGTGTTTGTTTGGTTTGGGTTAGCTGGAGTTCAGGTTTCAGTGTGAGATGACGGTGCAGCTTGTACACTTCTCCTGGGAGGAAGAAGAGATAAAGACCGGACCAAACCCCTCTTGACCATTGCACATGCTGCTGCTCCTTCTTGGTCTTACCTTTGCCAAGAGCAGAACTGAGCTGTGGCTTTCTTCTCCCAGGTCAGCCTGTGCTAAGAGCTGGGAGTCCAAGAGAACAGGGCAAGTTGGTACAAAGGATTCCAGTTGTGCTGTCCTCACCTGGAGGCTGGGGAGCTGTGTGAATTTACTCTCCATATTCTTTATGAAAATGTGCTTCTGCTGTAGATGTGACATAACTGAGAAACACTTAATGCAGGATGGCTCATGTGAGTTGTCATTGGAAAGGTTGTGATTTACTGAATGTGGTTTTCCCATTTGTATGCCTATATTGTTTTGGCACTAGAAGTTAGCAATATTGACCATTCATCTGTATTCCAAACCATCCAGAACTAGCCCTTCCGATGCAGCAATGAAAAGCCAGACAGGGCTGGTGGCCCATTAGCCCAGACGAGGGAGTGTGAAAGAGGCTGGTCTTCCTGTAGATGCTGCAAACACCATGTGAGTAATGGCTGTTCCGACCCTGCAGAGATATGTTACCGAGTCACCTGGCACTGGGCCCCATCCTGGAACGCCAGTGTTACTCACTAGGGGTACGCCTACACACCAGCATTATTTCGGAATAACAGACGTTATTCTGAAATAACATAGTGCGTGTCTACACTACAAGGCTTTATTTCCAAATAATGTTGAGCTGAAGGACTTCTTGCTCTGACTCCTGGTAACCCTCGTTTCACGAGGAGGAAGGGAAGTCGAAGGAAGAGTGCTCTTCCTTCAACTTCCTGCAGTGTAGACAGTGCCAAAAGCCGACTGAAGCTATTTTGACTCATGCTATGCAATTGAGGTAGCTGAGGTTGTGTTGCTTAATTTGACTTTAATCCTGGTGTGTAGATGTGCCCCAGAAGACAAAGGGTTCCTTACACAAGAGCAACATAAGGCAGGGAGGTGACATCATCAGGGTTCTCCTTTGTCTCACCACCCAAAGAGACGCTGACAAACACCCTCAAACAATAACTGAACTGGGGAGAGAAAGGTCAGGGCCCAAGCTGGGAGGACATCCAGTTTGTGAGGCATAACCCCTGACGTTTCAACCTGCAGGCCAATGCAGCTGACATCCTCTAACCCAATGCTTTTCCCTGCCAATATTCAACAAATAAACAACATGCAGAAAGACAATACCCAGCATGGGAAATTATTCAGTAAAACAGGCTTACTTTGCATGCTTTGCCCCATTTGCTCAGTAATCTGCTGTGTTCTGTTTGCTACCTCTTTAACCACTTAAAATCCCAATTTTGTAGTCAATAAACTTATTTCTTATATACGACATAACCTCATTTGTACAATTAACAGTGAGGGACAGTTGTGCATATCTGCCCTCCACAGTGGTGAAGGGGGAGTATAAAGCTGAGCTTATATACAGACTTTGACAGTATGTCTACACTTGCACCCTAGTTCGAACTAGGGATGCAAATGTAGGCGACCGAAATTGCTAATGAAGCAGAGATTTAAATATCCCATGCTTCATTAGCATGTTCTCGCCAGCGCGTTACTCCGCTGAACAGCTGTTTCGAAGTGAAAGCACACGCCGGGATGCGTTAGTTCAACCAAACCCCTTGGTTCGAACTAACATTACTCCTAATTCCACTGCACTGGAGCCCTTCTGCAGAACTATCGCCACCACTGGGCAAAGGGGCGCCAGGCTCAGCAGCTTCTTCTGCCAGGCAAAAGTCTGCTTTTCCCAAGGCCTATTTGGCAGAAGCAGGGGCCAGTTGAGGAAGCCTGGCAGCGCCTTTGGAAAAGAGGATAGCGTTGCAATCACTGGAGACTGCAGGTATCCGTCACACTGCTTCTCGTAGCCAAAGCGAGCACTGTACCACTTCACCTGATTCCTCCTGGGTTGGCCGCTGTCCTGACCCGCCTCTCACTCCCAGGACAACACGGCTACGTCTGGCTGAGAAGAACATTAGAACAGCCAGGCTGGGTGAGACAAAGGTAGATTTTGCCCATAATCTGTCGATGATGGCGGCCATGCCAGCTACCCCATAGGAAATGAACAGAATGGAGAATCATCAAGTGATCCCTCCCCTCTCACCCAGTCCCAGCTTCTCACAAACAGAGTCTAGGGACACCAACCCTGCCCAGCCTGGCTAAAAGCATTGCCGAACCTGTCCTCCTTGAATTTATCCAGCTCTATTTTCAAACATAGAATCATAGAACTGGAAGAGACCTCAGGAGTCATCAAGTCCAGTCCCCTGCCCGAGGCAGGACCAATCCCAACTAAATCAACGTAGCCAGAGCTTTGTCAAGCTGAGACTTTAAAACCTCTAGGGATGGAGATTCCAGCCCCTCCCTAGGGAACCCATCCCAGTGCTTCACCACCTAGGGAAACAGTTTTTCCTAATATACAAGTTAAACCTCCCCCACTGCAACTTGAGATCATTGCTCCTTGTTCTGCCATCTGCCACCACTCAGTACAGACTCTCTCCATCCTCTTTGGAACCCCCCTTCAGGGAGTTGAAGGCTGCACTCAAAGCCCCCCTGTGACGACGCGTTGGGGTCCCCTGACTCCTGCACCCCCGTAATGGCACGAACAGACTCCACCAGCCCATAGAATGGAGGGAGTTTATTCCTTCTCCAGGATACAGCACAGCACAGCACAGCACCGATGTAATCTGGTTACAGGGCAGGTCTAGGATGCCTCAGCCCCCTTGCGATGGGGAGATTGGGCTAAATCCCAGCCCCTGGCTTAGGCTGGTTCCTCCATGATCCCAGACAGAAACTAAACTAACTCTCTTCCAGCCCTGCCCCCCAGCCCGGGCAGCAATCCACCTTCCTTTGTCTCTCTCCCTGGGGGGTAGCTGGTCAGACAGGTTGAGAGACCCTCTTAGCATAATGACTCATCCTTCTGGGCTGTGGTACCGATGGCAGCCATTGGGGATTACCACAGAGCCAGCATAGGAACTAGCCAGATACCCCCACTACGTCACACCCCCTCACTCTTCTCTTCTGCAGACTAAACAAACCCAAATCCCTCAGCCTCTCCTCGTAGGTCATGTGCTCCAGCTCCCTAATCATTTTGGTCGTCCTCCGCTGGCCTCTCTCCAATGTGTCCATATCCTTTCTATAGTGGGGGGCCCAGAACTGGATGCAATACTCCAGATGTGGCCTCACCAGGGCTGAATAAAGGGGAATAATCACTTCTCTAGATCTGCTGGCACTGCTCCTCCTAATGCAACCTAATATGCCGTTAGCCTTCCTGGCTACAAGGGCTCCCTGTTGACTCATCTCCAGCTTCTCATCCACTGTAATCTCCAGGTCCATTTCTGCGGAACTGCTACTTAGCTATTCGGTCCCCAGCCAACATGATGAAATCCTGGTAAGATCTCCCCCATCTTCCCCAATGGGTTGACCAGATGGCCCCAGTTCTTGCTGCCCGCGTTTTCCACCGAGCAGCAGTTCGTGACTTAAATTGGTGGCTTGTCTGCCTTCTTCCTACCGCTAGTTGCAAAGGAAATTACCATAGATTATATAGGCAGCAGATGGGTGGAGGAGAAGCAATTTGATAGGGTCTGGTGGCAAGATGTAATGAGCACATAAACCAATAAACTACGAAGGTTACACAGCATCTCCGCCCATCGCCAATTAAACATCTTACCAGTAATACAAGTAATTATTCCTAACAAGCTAAATAAGCCAACATAAACAAAATGGACATGTTACTGGTAACTTTGTCTGCTGAAATTATGATGCGTCTACTGCGGGGTGATACTGCCTCGCGTTGGGGCAGTCCTTGGGTTCCAGCCTTATTATCTAGGGTTAAAGGAAGACAGTGAGAACAGTGTCCACAAAGGTTATTTTGGTACCAGCCAGCATCTTATTGGAGTGAGACCCTCTTGGAATGTGGTTGCCAGGGTGACCAGGGTCATGTTAGCTGCTTGTTCTGTGTGTTCCCAGGCCTTGCCTCAAAGTTAGGATTTGAGTAAGGGTTCTTAGCAAAATACCATGGACTGCCTCAGTTTACCCCTACAGCACCACACGCCTCAGACAGGAAGAGGCGGCAGCAGCGCTTGCCCAAGGGGCATGAACCCTCCACATAACATTCCCTTGCTTTGGCTACCTCCTGTGGCCTCGAAGGCTCCCGAGGCCAGGTGGCCAAGGCCTGGGGTACCTACTCCAGGGAGTAGCCTGCCCAAAGCCTGCACTGCAATAAGAGCAGCCAGGCTGGGTCAGACCAATGGTCCATTTAGCCCAGTGGCCAGACTGCACACAGTGGCCAAGGCCTGGTGCCCTGGAGGAAATGAACAGAACAGGGAATGATCAAGTGATCCTTCCCCTGTCACCCAGTGCCAGCCTCTGACAAACAGAGGCCAGGGACGCCGTTCCTGCCCATCTTGGCTAAGAAGCATTGCTGAACCCGTCCTCCTTGAGTTCATCTAGCTCTTTTTTCAACCCTGTTCAAGTCCTGGTCTTCACAGCAGCCTCTGAAAAGGAGTTCCGCAGCTGACTGCGTGTTTCATGCCGAAATACTCCCTTTTGTTTCTTTTCAACTTTCTGCCTCTTCGTTTCATTTGGTGACCCCCTGTTTCCTGTACCATGGGAACAAGTAAATGACTTTTCCTTATTCACTTTCTCCGCACCAGTCGTGCTTTTCTACAGCTCTCTCCTATCCCCCATTCGTCTCCTCTTTTCCAAAGTGAAAAGTCCCAGTCTTCTTCATCCCTGTCGATAAGGCGGCCGTTCCAACCCCTGATCGCTTTTGTTGCCCTTTTCTGAACATTTTCCAATGCTAAGCGCTCCTTTTTGAGATGAGGCGACCACATTTGTACGCAGTAGCATGGATTTCTAGTGAGGCAAGAAGATCTTCTCTGTCTTCTTCTCTATCACTTTTTGAATGAGTCTGAAGATTCTCTTTGCTTTTTGGACTGTGCTGCACATTGAGTGGATGTTTTCAGAGAACTCTCCACAATGACTCCAAGATGGCTCGGTTGAGCGGTAACGGCTGAAGCCCTCGTTGAGGCTCCTTTCCTAAACAGGTCACATGGGGCAGGTTTTGCTGTGGGCCGGCTAGCTCAGCTGGTTAGAGGATGGTGCTAATAATGCCAGGTCATAGATTCAAGCCCCATGCTGGCCAGTAGGGGGTATTAGCTGGTGGCTTGTCTGCCTTCTTGCTGACTGCTAGGTGCAAAGGAATAGATTTGAGCAGCTGGCAGGGGTCAGGAAAATATCCTGCTCAGAGGAAGCTGCATCAGCTGCTTTCCTGTCCTTCCCCAAGCCTGCACTGCACAACACACTTCAGGCTATGTCTAGGCTGCAGGCTTCTTTCAGAAGAAGGTTTCCTGGAAGAGTTTTTTCAGAAAAATTTCCGAAAGAGAGTGTCCACTCTACAAAAGTGCATCAGAAAAGCGACCTGCTTTTTCGAAAGACAGCATCCACACCAAATGGACGCTCTCTCACATGTAAGCTGTGATTGCTCTGGTGGAGTGACCACCAGGGTACCTGCGCTTTTTCCTCCTTCCTCTTCTTCCAAAGAACTCCTCTTCTGCATCTACAAGGCTTCTTCCTCGTAGAACGCAAATTACCATTGTTGGACAAACCCCTCTGTTCTTTTGATTTTCTTTTGAAAGAACGCCATAGCAGTGTGGACGTAACTCAAGTTTCTTCGGAAAAAACTCTGTAGTGTAGAAGAGGCGGCAGCCGCACTCACACAAGAGGCACCACCCCTCCACATCAGAGTCCCTGCCTTTTCCTTTTTCTTGTGGCCTCTATGTATCCCTGCATGATATGCAGGGAAGACACAGGTGTGACTGGTTAGATCACAGAAATCCCCTTGGGGTTGTCCCCCAATGGGCTGATCATGCCACTGAGTCCTGACTTCCTGTTCTCTGTAGCTCCCTACCACCCTGTCCCGCTCAGCCAGAAGCTTTGATCTTCCCCAGTGAAGGCAGATAGACAACACAGATGCTAATCCTGTTCAGTTCCGGGGTTCGGGTGTGGCCTCGTAACTAAAGGCTCAGCACCAGGACGCCAACCCCGAAACGGAACCGAGTCCTTCTCTACTTGACTGGCATACCCTCTTATCCAATCCGCTTTGTGCATAGAGAGGGGGAAAGGCCATTTCTCACACTCCACCTCCGCAAGAGAGCAGCCTACCCATGAGCCCAATGGAGCATGCTGGAGAAAACGAGGATCTTTCACGTGACAACTTGGCCATCCCTGGGGACCGCAGGTACCAAGCTCACTTTTTTTGCCTGCTGTGTGAGCACTCGCCCTCTTGACGACTTTCCTCTTGACGACATGAAAGCTTATGTGCTACTGATTCTGTATATGCCGTTCAGGTCCTTGTATAATATCTGTATGCGGAGTTATAAATACGTACTTTGTGCTTCTGCTGGAAGATTCTCTGTCTTAGACAGAGCAACGGGAAGGAATGTCCAATCAGTGACTGTGCTAATTAGCAAGGCTCCAGGGACAAGGCTTTCAGAGAGCCCAATACATACCTGAGGAATGCAGCTGGAAATCTGGATACCTGCAAACCAGCCAGGTTATAATGGCTGCCAGCATGTGAAACAGAGATAGGTCACTCAACCATGTGACCTGCTCTGGCCAGGAGGACGCCAGAAGGGATATAAAATGTCATGAGGCGAACTCCATCTTGTCTTCAATTCTGCTCCTGATCCCAGATGCAGCCTGGCGAGGAGCAGCGAGCTGGAAAGAACCGTGGGCCCATCCTGACAAGGGATGTACACCAGAGACTTTTAAGATAGCAGTTTACAACATCTCTCCTAAGAGCCTGCATCGAGAACTGGGAGATTCGATGCATGTAATGTAATCTCTGTAACAACCTTACTCTCATACTTTTCTTTCTTTTCTTAATAAACCTTTAGAGTTTAGATTCTAAAGGACTGGCCCAGCGTGCTCTTGTGGGTAAGATCTAAAGCGTAAATTGACCGGGAATCTGTGGCTGGTTCTTTGGGACCAGGAGAACCCATCCGAGGTAGGTGAGATTGGGTACTATAACACCTCACCTGTGTGTTAGTCCCGGGGCTGATTGTGGCACAGGGAGAGCTGGGGTGTCTGAAGGGTTTTGTGCGTGAGGTTTCCTGCTGGCCGGATTGGCAGCTGGAGCGCTCGGTGTGACTGGTTTGTGGCCTATTTGGGAAAGGTCTCCAGTCGAGTGCTGTAAGGAGCCCTGGTTTTGAGCAATTTGCCCTGAGCGGACGCCCTCAGTGGGGCCCAGACCCGGCCTGGTCAGTCATCGGGGCCACCCCCTGGAGTAGCTCGCTCTGTTCTCCATTTCCCAGGCTACTAGTTATCCTTCTGCCCGTGGTGGTTACAATAGATCCAGCATTACAGGGACTTTCCTCCTGCAGCCTGTCCAGCAGCTGAAGAATAGCTGGGGTCTCGTGACACCTAGTGGTTTGCTGTGCTAGTGCACATTGCTGTAGCCACCCAGGAAGGGCTGCCTACGGATTCTCCTTGCCAGGAGCCAGAATAGGAAAGCTAACCAGCCCTTGGATAGTGCTGTCCCTCAGTCGCTCTCAAAGGCCTTCCCAGAAGTGTGCAGTATCATCACCCCCATTTTACAGACGGGGAAAACAAGGCACAGGACAGGAGAACGACTTGCTCAAGGTCCCTCAGCCGGTCAGTGATGGAGCTGGGAACAGACAATGGCTTCAATTTCATGAAACTTTTGGGAGACTTTATATCGACACACAATAGGAATTTTGCATAATGTTCCTTCCTAGCCATGGATTTCCAAGGGTTGTCTTTGTAGCTGCCCGCACAGAGGTGCTGCGCTGTGCTCTCACATTCACACCTGACCCCAGACCAAAACCTTTTCCTGCACCCGTGGGTTTTAGTGATCGGCCTAAAGCCAGCCCTGTTTGTGGGGGCACTGCTGAGAGGGTCAAATCAGGGTGAAGTGCTTAGAACCAGGGCTGCTTACAGCCCAAGACTGGGGGTCCTCCTCTACAAGGCACCAAACGAGTCACACAGAGCACTTCTGTTCCACCACTCTGGCCAGCAAGAAGTCACACAAGCAATCCCCTTAGACCCTCCAGGGGTGAGAAGCAGGACTGAAGGCCAAGCAGAGGAATCTCCAGGACCCTTTTTGTGTCCTCGGCCACATGGAGGGGCTCCCTTTGTTCTCCTCCGTAAAAGTACACCCCTAGTGGGGCACGGAGAGTCTCTGGTCTCGGGGCCGTGCGGAGGAGGGGGCAGAAAGCAGCAAGCGGGCCGTGGGGCTGCCGGGCGGATTCCCGTGTCCAGTTTTTGACAACCCCTGGGTGAAAGGGGGGGAGCCCGGCAGCTCCACTCAGCATTGCTGACCTGGCCGGTAATTTCTGTTTGGCGGCGCCTCCTGACCCCTAACCCCTGCCTCTGCCCTCAGCACCCTCCCGGCCCAAGTCCAGCTCCTTCTGCACTCTGCCCCCCTCCCACAGCCCAGCCTTCTGCCCCCGCCAGAGCCCCCACCTGCCCCTCACTCCTCCCAGGAGCAGGCACCAATGTCCCCTGCAAGCTGCATGCTTGGGCGGCCACCCAGGAGATTCCAGTGTCGCCAGCTGATTGGCAGAGCACCCGCCGCGTGTGTTTCTACTGGTGGTGCACGTCCACACATGCCTCAGTGCACAGAACAAATGTTATTCTGCACAGGGATGGGAAAAATTGGAGGGAACATTTCCCCTAATACCCTGACCCAGGCCTGAACCCCCACTTGCACTCTGAGCTGCTCAGCCCCAGTCTGACGCTCCCCCTGCAACCCAACCCCTTCATCCCCCAGTCGCACCCCTAGCTGGAGCCCTCATCCACTCCTGCACCCCAAGCCCCCAAACGCCTGCCCCACTGCGGAGCCCCCTCCCGCACCCTGAATCCCTAATGTCTGGCCCCACCTCCAAGCCCACATCCCCAGCCCATGGCCCCTATCCACTCCACACCCCAACCCTTCACCTCAGCCCATAGAACTGTCCCACTCTAAACATGTCAGCTCTGCCCCACAGCCTGGAGCCCAATCCTTGCGTCCTTCCAAGGAAGTGACAAGGGGGGGGGCTCCTGTGCGGGGGGAGGGAGCGGCTGTGTTCAGTTACACTGTGCTTTGGAGGAGCAGCGGTAGAACCCAAACACCTGTTAACACCTCTCCCAGCAGACCCTGAATTGCTCTCCACCGTGGGGCGAACACACCGTGCGATGTACACGGCACAGCAGGCACAACTTGGCCTTTAGCGAATACTGGTACATGTACCCAGCGCTGCTCGGTCCTTAGCTCCCATTTGTACCACGGCTGTTTGCTCTTCCCTTCCTGCCCCTCAGGGAGCGAGAGCAAAGTGCCCAGCTCATCTGTCCCCTGCACTCCCCAGCCAGAGCGAGGAATGCAGCAAGCTGTGCACTTTCCCCTCGCTCCCTGAAAAAAGGGAACAGCCAGCAATGCCCCTACAAATTGGGGGGGGGAGCTTCATCCTCCCCTTTGTCCCTAATGAGTGCTGGGGAGGGGGTGAAGCTCAGAGCTGGGACAGGCTCAAAGGGAGGGGGGCCCCCATTACAGCTGCCTGCTGATTGTCTCTATTCTGTATGGGTGTATGAGAAGCAATCCCATTCCGGGCACATCCCGTTTTCCTGGCACAACCGCACCCTGCCCTTGCTTTGCGTTATGATGAGAGGGAGCAGCCTCCCGCATGTGGGTCCCCGCTCTGACCGGCTAGGGGCAGTTCTGAACAAACAGGCAAAGGCACAAACAAACGAATGGTCTCAAAATATAGAGGAGAAGAGAGTGTGGGGAAAGCCCCCCCTGCCATTTTCACAGTTGTCTCCTTGGGGTTGGAGCCATCAGATGACTCTGTGTCCGAGTGCAATTGCAGAGCTCTGCAGGCAGACAGCGGATTGGCTGCTGGAGCTCGTGCTTCGCCACGCACGGCCTGGGAGCCACCAGCAGACTTCCTCCTGGGGGCTCCCCTCACGGGACCCACATGCCCCCCCTTTTCACCAGTGCACAGGGCTTCTCGTCAGCAGCTGGCTGGAAAACACGCTCATAGCTGGGGAAATGAGGCGCTTCTCGAGGGGCTGAGTGTGACTTGGGGGGGGTCACAGAAGACCCCTTGGGGGGGCTTCCCAGAGGGCTGACAAGGCCAATGACACTCTCCTCCTTGCTCTCTGGGGCTTCTCACCACCCGGTCCTGCTGGGCCAGATCTGCTTTCCTCAGCCAAACACACACACACACACACACACACACACGGAGCAGCATAGACATTGAAACTATTCAGGTCCAAGGAAAATGCAGTTTGTGGGGACCCACCTTACAGGAAGCCAACCGACAGCTGGGATCAGAACCCCAAATAAATCCAGTTCACCCCTGTGATGTGGTGTCTGCCCCACACTGACCCAGCCCTGGGAGAGGGAGAGAGCAAAGCCCCACAGCTGAGGCAGGTACTTGCTAATCAGGGCCCAGCTGAGGGGAGTGTAAATAAAGGCTCCCGAAGCGGAGCAGACAGACTCAGACACACTCCTGTAGTGGGGGGAACCTGGCTGCCAGGGAAGCTGGATGCTTCCTGACTTAGAGCAGCACTGGGGAGCTCTGGCCAGGCAAGGTCCCAGGCTGCAGGGCCTCACAAGGCCTCAGGGTATCAGGGCTGCAGGGGGGCAGCTGGGGTAGCAGAAGGCAGCAGGTCCCGCCCCTGGCCAATGCTGAGTGGCCATGTCAGATGGCAGTGTGCCCCGAGGCAGGGGCTAGATGAAGCCAGGCAGTGGGTCCCTGAGGCAAAGTGGGCATAGGAGTTCAGGGGCTCCCGCAGGGGGAGGACCCCAGGAGGGGGGGCCCTGCGGCGGGGCATTACGCAGAGGTGGAGAAAAAAATAGGTACCTGTGGGGCAGACTGGCCGAAAAGGGGTGCTCCGGGCAGAAGAGGTAACCCCCAGAGTGAGCAGCCGGAGGTGACCGTGGGGGAAGGCACGGCCGGTTACAGCCCCCTTTACAGTGACAGGAGGATAATTTTCCGATTGCACACTGATTGATCCCCCTGGAACAATTACTGACCCTGGGCTGGACAGTGAATCCAAGGCTACGTCTACACTGGAAGCTTCTTGCGCAAGAACCCTTTTGCAGAAGAGTTCTTGTGCAAAAACTCTTCCACAAAAGCACGTCTACACGGCCATGTGCTTTTGCGCAAGAGTATCCATGGCAGTATAGATGCTCTCTTGCGCAAGAAAGCTCTGATGGCCATTTTAACCATAGGGGCTTCTTGCGCAAGAAATTCATGTTGCCTGTCTACACTGGCCTCTTCTGGAAGAGCTCTTGCGCAAAAGGGCTTCTTCCTGAGAGGGAGCGTCAGAGTTCTCCCGCAAG
Organism: Rafetus swinhoei; assembly: GCA_019425775.1. Classification (NCBI taxonomy): domain Eukaryota; kingdom Metazoa; phylum Chordata; order Testudines; family Trionychidae; genus Rafetus; species Rafetus swinhoei. The sequence goes on along the minus strand of CM033449.1, from coordinate 1,786,157 downwards.
AAGCCCTGATTTTCTACAGTACAACGTCAGTTTACTCGCGCAAGAACGCGCGGCCAGTGTAGACAGGTGGCATGTTTTTGCGCAAGAGTGGCCGTTTTCGCGCAAGAACATGCCAGTGTAGACACAGCCCAAGTGATTTTATTAAGTACAAACAGCGGGAGCAAAGTGGTTACCAGTGAAAACAGGCCGAGTAAATTCGATTACAGATTGTAAATAACAGAAAATGCAGAGCGAGTTCTGTCACTAAAAGCTTAGCACAAACTTACCCTAAACTGTTCTTCTTTCAGCCAAGCCTCCAAGCCAGAGAAAGCCCTTTTCCTGGGGTCTCTGGTTCATTCTCCTGGCAGTGACGTGCCAGGCAAAGACAAAAGCCTGAAAACTTTGCATCCCAAATAGCCTCCTTTTGGGGCGGGGTTTCTGTTTCTACATTCCCCATTCTGTGGACAATTACCTGGTCAGACCCTACCACTTGGGGTGGTCATGTGACTTCCTAAAACCAACCGCTGCTCAGACTCAAAGGCTGTTTGCAGGTGATCACCAAGACATGGAGGGGAACCCCCTGGATGGTTTCATTTGCATAGTTAAACCCTAACCCTTCCCCTACTCCATATCTCTCTCTTTGCCCACAAGAACAGTGCACACGCCAATCAGACACACGGCGCCAGCAGCCTGTGGCGTTAAGGCTGATGGGTGACATCAGGGGATTTGTCCAAAGCATCTTCGGCTTCTGCATATTTGTGCCCATAAGTCAATTTCATAAAGCAAAGGCGGGGGGAAACTCTCACACTGGCCCTGCATGTCACAGCCCGGCCTGCCCGTGCGCCAGCTTACAGATCCACCGCGCAGGCAGAGAGCAGTTGGCATCATTCCACAAAGTCTGTATCCCTGTGCCCCACCCAGCCCCACCTTACACAGGGGAGATGTTATAACCCATCTTCCCACCTCCACAACCTTACAAAGATGAGAGGTTATGAAAGCCAGTCTCACCAACTCTGAGCAGGTTCTCCCAGGCTCCGAGGACCGGCTACAGTCCCAAGTCAATTCTTACCTCAGATCTTACCCAAACGAGCACTCTGTGCCAATCCTTTAGGGTCTAAAATCTAAAGATTTATTGAAAGAAAGAAAGAAAGAAAGAAAGAAAGAAAGAAAGAAAAGGTTCAAAGGTTGTGAGAAGGATTGTTAAAGAAAGCACATTGCACACACCAGTCCTCAAGTTCTTGATGCAGCCTGTTAGCAGAGGAACCCCCTACAGGGAGTTGAAGGTTAGGATGGGTCAACAGATCCTCCGGGCCCGCTCTCCATAGCAGGGATGCTTCTGAAGTAAAAAGCAGATTGAAGACAAAAATGGAGGAAACCTCAGGATTCTTTTCCAACCTTGCCCAGGTTAATCCGGAGGGAAATCCATTGTCCTCCAGTGCGATGACACCTCCCAAAATGGAGCTGATCACATGATCACCATGTCCTTTTTAGGCAAGGGGAAATAGGGTACCGGCTGGTCTGCCAGTTTGCAGCAGAATTGCTCTGGTGTATATTGGTGACACTTAGTAAACATTGTCCATGAAGCATCGCTAGTCCCTGGGTCGCCACCCCTCACAGTAGGTGGGTGACGCCTGCTACTGCCTCCCAGACACCAAACATTCAACATACAAGTACCGAGGCCACAGTCACAGCTTCACAGCCCAAACTCAGACCTGTATATGAGCAGCATAAACAGAACCAGCCACACAGAACTTTCCCGTAGACACCTCACACAGCCCACCTTGCACAGAGCGTAGGGAGCACACAGCAGTGGGTGCAACAATGATCGGCACTTTCCTATTAAAATCCAACAATACCACAGCCTCGCCCAACGGGGCCGGCAGGGGCTGCCCTAGAACACGTCTCGCCAATCCCGTGTTCTGCAACCCCGCTGACGTCGCTCTGACTTGCTCCCAGCGCTGCAGCTCCTGGGCGAAGCGCAGGCAGGAGTCCAGATGCTGAGAGCCGAGCTGGGAAATGGCAGTGCGTAGAACAGGGAACTCCAGACCTGTCTGGATAACATCACTGCAGCATTGCGAGCAGCGCAGGATTCCTTCAGTAAGTCAGAGCCGCAGTGCTGACCGGCCCCAATCCCTGCCAGTACGGGGGTAAACGAGGCTTTCGGGCTTTCGCCAGCACCGAATCCTCCTGCATTAGGAACCACCTGTGGCTACGGATGTGCCGACCCCACGGTGAACTGTGTGGCGTTCAATTACACCCTAGGCCTTGTTAGCCTAATGGAAGCCCCCAGCTACCAGCTCTTGCTAGATGCTTTAGGCCAGTCTGGGCAGAGGCAGAGAGAAATTGGCCTTTCAGTGCCTGGGGGGTTACGCTCAGAACTGTCCCTGGGCCAGCGCCCATGCAGGGTGTGGGGGGAACCCGATGGGCAATAGACCTGAGACCTTCACCACTGACCACTAATTGTCCCTGAGCACTGTTCCCCCCCGCTAGCTCAGCTGAGCAGTGAGTCTTCCCCTTCCCATTACAGCCGTGCTGCTCTGCACTGAGACTGGCCCCTGCTCCAGCCCAGACACAGCTGCATTTCTGTGCTGGGGGAGGGACCCTGAGCTGGCTGCTCTCTGCAGCGTCTCTCGGATCCTTCCTACGGCCACCAAAGTGATTCGCTGAGCGACTGGAGAACCAGGCTCCAACGCTCCCTGGGCCTCGGGCAGCCGAGGGGCAGGGGAAATGCAGCAGGAGAAGCCCTGAGCTCCCTGCGGGTGTCCCTGCGACTAGCCCGGGTGTCTGACCCCAGTCTCTGCTCCCAGCGGACGTGCGGACAAAGCTCTCAGCAGGCTGGAGGGGTCACGGTGGGAACCTCTATTACTTCTCCCAAGAAGAGAAGTCGTGGTTCGAGGCCCAGCAGTTCTGTGTGTCTCAGGGCTCACACCTGACCTCCGTCTCCTCCCCGGGGGAGCAGGTGAGTTCAGGAACCTCCCGAGGCTCGGACCATGGGTCAGGGCCTGGTTTTATGTCAGAAGCAGGTGGGAGGTGACAGCTGAGGCAGCAAACCTGCAATGTGCCTTGTAACAAACTCTGGGCGAGGATGCCCGGCCCTAGAACCTGAGGCAGGGATCCACCCACCAGTTGAGAAGCAGAGATGGGCAGGGGCACAGTGCAAGGCCCTGGACACCCCAGAGTCTGGGGGTAGGAGGGAGGGCATTTGGGGTCTGGCTCGTTTCTCTAGGACAGGTCGCCGTGGTTACTCCATGCAGATACAGAGACTCAGACCCAGAGACGCTCCAGGACTCCCACAGGGTCTCCCAGCAAGTCGCTGTCAGTGCTTGGGGTTAGACACCATGGCTGCGTCTAGACTGGCAAGATTTTGCGCAAAGCGGTCGCTTTTGCGCAAGAACTTGCCAGTTGTCTACACTGGCCGCTTGAATTTGTGCAAGAACACTGACTTTATAATGTACAAAATCAGTGCTTCTTGCGCAAATACTTGCCCACTCCCGCTCGGGAAAGAGCTCTCTTGCGCAAGAATACTTGCACAAGAGAGCCAGTGTAGACAGCGAAGAACTGTTTTGCACAAAAATTCCCCGATGGCTAAAATGTCGATTGGGGCTTTCTTGCACAAAATCGCGTCTAGACTGGCCACGGATGCTTTTGCGCAAAAGCACTTTTCGCGGAAAAGCATCCGTGCCAACCTAGATGCCCTTTTGCGGAAATACTTTTAAGGAAAAACTTTTCCATTAAAAGCATTTCCGCAAAATCATGCCAGTCTAGATGCAGCCCATGTCTACCACTGCCCAGTGCTCTGCTCACATCCCCAGACGCCCGTTCCACTCCCCAGCCTGTTCAGCCCAGGTAGCTGCACCTGCCCCTGCAACCTGCCTTGAGTGGCCTGACCATGCTGGGATCTATGTTGGGCAGAAGTTCCTCTCCAAGGGGACGGACAGACAGTCCTACTGGATTGGACTCACCGACCTGGGCACTGAAGGCCCGCTGGCGCTGGGTGGACGGCTCAGAATACAGAGCAGAAGCCAGCAGGGGGTAAGTAACATGGAGAGACTCGTCCTGTGTTAATGTCTCGTCACAGGCTCTTTCAGCAGCGTCAGTTCGGGCCCTTGGGTCCGTGCAGCCCCCAGCGCAGGGAGCCCGATGCTGAGGGAGGCTCCCGGGCACTCTCCCAACCGAAATGAACTCTGTCAGGAATTCCTACGCACGCCCCTTTGCTCAGAGCGGCGCCCAGACACGCAGCGTGTGCTCAGTGCCAGTGAGACCGAGGCCAGAGCCTCCCCTGGGGACTCGCCATTGACCTGAATGAACCACCTGGATTTACACCAGCTGAGGGGCTGGCCCTGAGCCAACTCCACTCAGCCAGCTTGGCCTGGAGCGAGCGGCCGGGTCCAGCGCTCTCCCTGGGCCGCACGGCGCTCCATCTCCCCGGCTGTGGGGGGCAGGCTGCAGGGGCCGGGGCATGGCTGGAGCCAGCTGGACCCAGTGCACTAAGCGCAGGGGCTGGGGCTGAGGCCCGTGACCAGGGCAGGGAGAAACTAATGAGGGAACCCACTGCCCTCTCTTTCCATCACTTTGCTGAGTCATTTCTGGGGGTCTTGGTCCCCTGCTAACTACAGAGTCCATGCAGCAGAACCGAGGTCAGAACGTGGCCGTGGTTCTCCTGAGACAGTAACACTCTGCTCTGCAGGTTCTGGTTCCCCGGTCAGCCTGACAACTGGGATCATGGGACTGAAGGCAGAGAAGACTGTGCTCACATCCAAACACAGAAGCAGACTTTGTGGAATGACGCCCCTTGCACTCTCCGTATTCGGTGGATTTGTAAGCAGGCCCAGGACAGGAGGTGATGCGCAATATCCCCTGCTGAAGGTATGAGGGGGGCACAGATGAGCTCCCTCTTCCCCCAAACTCCAGGAGCCAAAGTTTTTGGGGAGGGGAGGCCAAGGGCAGATAATTAATTAACTGGAATTCTTGGATTTATCTCTGAGGTCTCTGCAGCATTATGCAAATATATGTAATATGATCTCATCTGGGTCCTCTAGCAAGCAGCAGCAAAGCCTCGTGACTTGGGTGTTCTCGTTTGTGAGCGCTGAGAGCACCGCACCACCCTCCCTGATGCTGCCCCGGCCACATGCAGAGCAAAGACATCGTCCTCCTCCTTCTCTCTTCTCTTCTTTTTCACTCGCGGTTTGTTTGGGGTAGAACTTAGGGTTGTGGGCCGGGGGTGACCCTGGATGTTGAATCCAGTGGGGAACGGGGGGTATTTTGTTTCATCTCATTATTTTCCATGTACATTGTCATTCTTTCTGGCTGTAGCAGAGACACCCGTGTGCCCAGCATGAATGGGTCTCTAATTTATATGTTTCCACGTCTCTCGATAAAGTACTTGGACCATGGAGTTACTACTTCGAAATCATGCAATAAATAATGATTTGCTGCCTCCCACTAGAATTTCTATTTTGTTTTTGCACCTTTAAAATCAGATGTAGAAAGATGAAGAAATACATATATATTCTATAAATATAGAAATGTGTATATAAATAGAACCCCTCCATTTTACTCTACAGCTGGAATCCCAGAATGTTTGGCTTGTGGGGAACAAGAGGAATATTTCCATGGAAACTGAAGCCTATCTAGGCCCTGCCCTGCCACGTCTCCCCTCCCTGGTGAGGAGACAGCCCAGTCAGTGGAAGGCCAAACCACGGTGCACTCACGTAGCTGGGACTGAGGCTATGTCTAGACTACGTCCAGGGAACGCGTCTGCTCTTCCGACGTTTTTTGCGGAAGTGCAGACGCGCTCTTTCAGAAGCCCCTGTCCTCCTCGTGCCACAAGGAAGAACGGCTCTTCCTAAAGAGGAGGTTTTTCCAAAATTTGGCGCAGTGTAGACAGGCCAAATTTCAGAAAAGCCTCCTCTGACAACACTCTCGGAAAAAAGGTACGCAAATGGTGGAGTACATGTGCGTACCTTTGACCGAAAAAAGCAGCAGTGTAGACCTGGCCTGAGGCCAGGTGCTCAGGACACTGAGGAAGTGTTGCAGCTAGACTGAGATCCACGAGGGATTAAAAACCATTCGGGTACATCAGCCAACCTTTATTGGGTTTCTTGCACCTTTCTCTGAAGCGTGTAGAACAGGCCAGCATCAGAGGCAGGTACCTGGGCTAGATGGACCATGGATCAGCCAATTACTGTAAATCTGAGAGGGCAGAACCACTATAGAGGAACTGAGAACTGACCTCAAGGTTCCTCCTAATCTGAGTCAGCTCTTGGAAAGTTCCCTTACGTGGTAGTTTTGTTTAGGTTAGCTGCTGGAGTTCAAGTTTCAGTGTGAGATGACGGTGCAGCTTGCACACTTCTCCCAGGAGGAAGAAGAGATGTGACGGACCGGGCCGGGTCTGGGCACCGCTGAGGGCGCCCGCTCAGAGCGAATTACTCAAAACCAGGGCTCCTTACAACCCCTGACTGGAGACCTTTCTCAAATAGGCCACAAACCAGTCACACCGAGCTTCAGCTGCCAATCCAGCCAGCAGGAAGCCTCATGAGCAAAACCCCTCAGACACTCCAGCTCTCCCTGTGCCCCAATCAGCCCTGGGCCTAACACACAGGTGAGGGGCTGTAGAACCCAATCTCACCTTTCCCGAACGGGTTCTCCCAGTCCCAAAAGACCAGTCATGGTCCCCGGTCAATTTCTACTTTAGAGCTTACCCACAAGATCACACTGAGCCAATCCTTTAGCATCTAAAAATCTAAAGGGTTATTAATAAAAGAAAGAAAAGGTTGAGAATAAGGTTGTGAAGGAGAATACATTACATGCACCAATCACCAAGTTCTGGATGCAGGCTCTCAGCAGAGATGTTACAAACTGCTGGCTTAGAAGTCTCTGGTGTGCATCCTATGTCAGGATGGGTCAGCATCCCAGTGATCTGTCTGCTCATTTAAAAATCCAATAACGTGACACCAGACCAACCCCCTCTTGACCATTGCACATGCAGCTGCTCCTTCTTGGGCTTACCTTTACCAAGAGCAGAGCTGAGCTGTGGGATTGATCTCCCAGGTCAGCCCATGCTAAGAGCTGGGAGTCCAAGAGAACAGGGCAAGTTGGTACAAAGGATTCCAGTTGTGTTCTCCTCACCTGGAGGCTGGGGAGCTGTGTGAATTTACTCTCCATATTCTTTATGAAAACGTGCTTCTGCTGTAGATGTGACATAACTGAGAAACACTTAATGCAGGATGGCTCATGTGAGTTGTCATTGGAAAGGTTGTGATTTACTGAATGTGGTTTTCCCATTTGTATGCCTATATTGTTTTGGCACTGGAAGTTAGCAATATTGACCATTCATCTGTATTCCAAACCATCCAGAACTAGCCCTTCCGTTGCAGCAATGAAAAGCCAGACAGGGCTGGTGGCCCATTAGCCCAGACGGAGTGTGAAAGAGGCTGGTCTTCCTGTAGATGCTGCAAACACCATGTGAGTAATGGCTGTTCCGACCCTGCAGAGATACGTTACCGAGTCACCTGGCACTGGGTCCCATCCTGGAACGCCAGTGCTACTCACTAGGGGTACACCTAGACACCAGCGTTATTTCGGAATAATTGACGTTATTCTGAAATAACATAGTGCGTGTCTACACTACAAGCCTTTATTTCCAAATAATGTTGAGCTGGAGGACTTCTTGCTCTGACTCCTGGTAACCCTGGTTTCACGAGGAGGAAGGGAAGTTGAAGGAAGAGTGCTCTTCCTTCAACTTCCTGCAGTGTAGACCAGTGGTCCCCAACCTTTCGAGGCTGCTCACATGCCGCATGTCCAGGGTTGGGGTCGCCCATGCACCACGCGCCCGGGACCGGCACTGCGCATGTGCCGCACACCCAGGGCAGGGGCCGCCCATGCGCCATGTGCCAGGGGCCGGCACGCATGCGCCGTGCACTGGGGGCAGGGCCAGCCCAGGTCATTCAGCGGGTGCACATAAATGCCCCGGTGTAGACAGTGCCAAAAGCCAAATGAAGCTATTTCGACTCATGCTATGCAATTGACGTAGCTGAAGCTGCATATCTTAATTCGACTTTAATCCTGGTGTGTAGATGTGCCCTAGAAGACAAAGGGTTCCTTACACAAGAGCAACATAAGGCAGGGAGGTGACATCATCAGGGTTCTCCTTTGTCTCACCACCCAAAGAGACGCTGACAAACACCGCAAACAATAACTGAACTGGGGAGAGAAAGGTCAGGGCCCAGGCTGGGAGGACATCCAGTTTGTGAGGCATAACCCCTGACGTTTCAACCTGCAGGCCAATGCAGCTGACATCCTCTAACCCAATGCTTTTCCCTGCCAATGTTCAACAAATAAACAACATGCAGAAAGACGATACCTAGTGTGGGAAATTATTCAGTAAAACAGGCTTACTTTGCATGCTTTGCCCCATTTGCTCAGTAATCTGCTGTGTTCTGTTGGCTACCTCTTTAAACGCTTAAAATCCCCATTTTGTAGTCAATAAACTTATTTTTTATATACGACATAACCCCATTTGTACAATTAATAGTGGGGGACAGTTGTGCATATCTGTCCTCCACAGTGGTGAAGGGGGAGTATAAAGCTGGGTTTATATACAGACTTTGACAGTACGTCTACACTTGCACCCTAGTTCGAACTAGGGATGCAAGTGTAGGCGACCGAAATTGCTAATGAAGCGAGGATTTAAATATCCTGCGCTTCATTAGCATGATCTAACCAGCGTGTTACTGCGCTGAACAGCTGTTTCGAAGTGAAAGCGCTCGCCGGGACGCGTTAGTTCAAACCAAACCCCTTGGTTCGAACTAACGTTACTTCTAATTCCACTGCACCGGAGCCCTGCTGCAGAATTATCACCACCACTGGGCAAAGGGGCGCCAGGCTCAGCAGCTTCTTCTACCAGGCAAAAGTCTGCTTTTCCCAAGGCCTATTTGGCAGAAGCAGGGGCCAGTTGAGGAAGCCGCCTGGCAGCGCCATGGAAAAGAGGATAGCGTTGCAATCACTGGAGACTGCAGGTATCCGTCACACTGCTTCTCGTAGCCAAAGTGAGCACTGTACCACTTCACCTGATTCCTCCCTGGGTTAGCCGCTGTCCTGACCCGCCCCTCTCACTCCCAGGACAACACGGCTACGTCTGGCTGAGAAGCACATTAGAACAGCCAGGCTGGGTGAGACAAAAGGTAGATTTTGCCCATAATCTGTCGTATGATGGCGGCCATGCCAGCTACCCCATAGGAAATGAACAGAATGGAGAATCATCAAGTGATCCCTTCCCTGTCACCCAGTCCCAGCTTCTCACAAACAGAGTCTAGGGACACCAACCCTGCCCAGCCTGGCTAAAAGCATTGCCGAACCTGTCCTCCTTGAATTTATCCAGCTCTATTTTCAAACATAGAATCATAGAGCTGGAAGAGCCCTCAGGAGTCATCAAGTCCAGCCCCCTGCCCAAAGCAGGACCAACCCCAACTCAATCAGCCCAGCCAGGGCTTTGTCAAGCTGAGACTTAAAAACCTCTAAGGATGGAGATTCCAGCCCCTCCCTAGGGAACCATCCCAGGGCTTCCCCACCCGCCTAGGGAAATAGTTTTTCCTAATATCCAACCTAGACCTCCCCAACTGCAACTTGAGATCATTGCTCCTTGTTCTGCCATCTGCCCCCACTGAGAACAGCCTCTCTCCATCCTCTTTGGATCACCCTTCAGGAAGTTGAAGGCTGCTCTCAAATCCCCCCTCACTCTTCTCTTCTGCAGACTAAACAAACCCAAATCCCTCAGCGTCTCCTCATAGGTCATGTGCTCCAGCTCCCTGATCATTCTGGTCACCTTCCGCTGGCATCTCTCCAATGTGTCCACATCCAGAATTGCACTCAGTACTCCAGATGTGGCCTCCCCAGAGCCGAATAAAGGGGAATAATCACTTCTCTAGATCTGCTGGCAACGCTCCTTCTAATGCACCTTACTATGCCATTCGCCTTCTTGGCTACAAGGGCGCCCTGTTGACTCATCTCCAGCTTCTTGTCCACTGTAATCCCCAAGTCCTTTTCTGCAGAACTGCTACTTAGCCAGTTGGTCTCCAGCCAACACAATGAAATCCTGGTAAGATCTCCGCCATCTTCCCCAATGGGTTGACCAGATGGCCCCAATTCTTGCTCCCCCCCGCGTTCTCCACCAAGCAGCAGCTGGTGACTTAAGTTGGTGGCTTGTCTGCCTTCTTCCTAGGTGCAAAGGAAAGGGGGAAAACATCCTGCAGGCAGCAGGCTGCATCAGCTGCTTTCCTGTCCTTCCTCATCTACTTCCTTTACCTGAAATGAACTCGGGCCAAGGGCTGAGCCTGGCCACATGCCTTCCCTGCTTGTAGGGCAAGGTGCAGCGCACGAAGCCATCGCCTCTGCCCTGTCATACAATCATAGAATACTAGGACTGGAAGGGACCTCGAGAGGTCATCGAGTCCAGTCCCCTGCCCTCATGGCAGGACCCAGCACTGTCTAGACCATCCCTGCTAGACATTTATCTAACCTACTCTTAAATATCTCCAGAGATGGGGATTCCACAACCTCCCTGGGCAATTTATTCCAGTGTTTGACCACCCTGACAGTTAGGAACTTTTTCCTAATGTCCAACCTAAACCTCCCTTGCTGCAGTTTAAGCCCATTGCTTCTTGTCCTGTCCTCAGAGGCCAAGATGAACAAGTTTTCTCCCTCCTCCTTATGACACCCTTTTAGATACCTGAAAACGGCTCTCATGTCCCCCCTCAATCTTCTCCTTTCCAAACTAAACAAGCCCAGTTCTTTCAGCCTTCCTTCATAGCTCATGTTCTCTAGACCTTTAATCATTCTTGTTGCTCTTCTCTGGACCTTCTCCAATTTCTCCACATCTTTCTTGAAATGTGGTGCCCAGAACTGGACACAATACTCCAACTGAGGCCTAACCAGTGCAGAGTAGAGCAGAAGAATGACTATCGTCATTCTAACCCTTTCATCCCCAAGGGGTTGACCTGAGGGCCCCAATTCTTGCCGTCCACCTTCTCCACCAAGCAGCAGCCTGTGGGGGCTCCGGCTCTGCAGCCCGAGCCACAGAAAAGGCCTCCTAGGCAAGAAACTTAAGAGTGGGCCTTGTCCCGCTGTGTGTGGGGCTTCCCCGGAGCCAGGCCTCCCCGCGAACCGAGCCGACCCCTTCCCCGAGCCCAGACAGCACAATGCACCACCGGCAGGAAGAGGCAGCAGCCACTCTCGCCCATGGTGCACCAGCCCTCCACATCAGAGTCCCTGGCTTTTGCTTTTTCCTGCCGCCTCTATGACATGGGTGTGACTGGTTAGATCACAGAAATCCCCTTGGGGTTGTCCCCCAATGGGCTGATCATACCACTGAGTCCTGACTTCCTGTTCTCTGTAGCTCCCCACCACCCTGTCCTGCTCGGCCAGAAGCTTTGGTCTTCCCCAATGAAGGCAGATAGACAATGCAGACGCTAATCCTGTTCAGCTCCAGGGTCGGGGGGGTGGGCTCGGATCTAAAGGCTCACCACCAGGCAGCCAACCCCCCAATGGAATCGAGTCCTTCTCTGCTTGACTGGCATACCCTCTTATCCAATCCGCTTTGTGCAGAGAGGGGGGGAAAGGCCATTTCTCTTACACTACCTCCACAAGAGAGGAGACCAATGGAGCAGGCTGGAGAACATGAGGATCTTTCACATGGCAACTTGGCCATCCCTGGGGGCCACAGGTACCAAGCTCCCTTTTTTTTGCATGCTGTGTGAGTACTCGCCCTCTTGCGCTAATTCCCCCGTCAGTCAGCAGTTGCTCCGACTTGTTATTCTGACTTGTTGTTCTGTCTGAATTTTCCAGTCTTGTCCTGAAGGTCCCACTGGTTGCCTCTGGCTCCTTTCTGAAAGGGTTGCTTAGGAATGTTATTTCTCTCCCCTGTCTAACGCAGCAGGGAAGAGCACGGTGCTACTAGAGCCAAGGCTTGGGGTTCAAGTCCTATGTCAGTCTCACGGGGCTTGTCTTCCTTTTGCCGAGCGGCATGGATGCTGTTTGGAGCTGAGCAGTTCCAACAGCGCGTTGAGAAGAGGGCCCCTCTCATCAGGACACAGTGCTGATGACGGGCAGCATCTAGGGTGTGTCTTTGCAGACCATCGTTGCAACCACTGTTGTGTGTCCACACCAAATCTTGTCTGACGGTGGCCCAGTGAGCTGTCTATGGGAAGTTTATGGGTTTGGGTTGTACTCTCTGGATGCATGTGTCACTTTCGCACGTGCGTCTGTATCTCAGATGTTAGCTCCTGCTGTCACACCCTCAGAGCAGCCAGGCAGCCTGTCTGGGGAAGGCCATTCTGGCTGATGGGCCCATCAAGGAACATGCAACAGATGATGAAGCAAGGGAGGCTCCAACTGCATGGAATGGACTTTCCTGCAAACCTGCAATCTGGAGCGTGGGCCTGTGACTTTGTGGGGATTTTGTCCACCCTTGTGGTCCACTGTGTTCACTCTGTTGTTGCATTTACTGGTTGCTTTGCTGTGCTGTGTGCGATTCCTACTGTCCTATGCTGCTCTGCAGTGACTCCATGTGTGTGTGTGCATGCCTTAGTTTCCCTGGGCATTGCAGCACTATGCATGAGGAGGGGAGGCCTGGCATGACTCACTGGGGAAGGATGTTCGGTCTCTCACGTCCTGAGGCCCAGGTGAGGGCAGATAACACCTTGGGCCTGGAAGCAGGACAAAGGAGGAGGTGGGGCCTCCTGGAGGGCTGGGTGACCAGTGGCTGTGAGTGGGAGTTAGTTTTTCTGCTGGCTGGGGGAGAAGGGAGCCCAGCTGGCCTGGGGGGCCGGGGCAGGGGCCCAGAGCTGGGGCTCTGGGCCCCCCTGTCCCCAAGTTGGGTTGTACTGACGGCTCCTGGCTCCTGTAACCACAAAACTGAGCTACGCTGTGTCCTTGGGAACCAATAAACCTTCTGTCCTACCTGCCGCCTGAGAGTTCCGCCTGGCAGTGGATGGGGGGTGCAGGGCCTGGAGACTCCCCCACACTCAGTGACAGGGCTCTGGCGTCTGCCTAAGAAGGGCTGAGTCCTGCATGGACAGGTGACTTGCTCATGTGACAAACCGCATCTTGGGACGTACGTCCACATGGCCGAGGGCACAAAAAGGGTCCTGGAGATTCCTCTGCTTGGCCGTCAGTCCTGCTCTCACCCTTGGAGGATCTTTGCTCTGAGCGGAAGCACGGAACAAAGGGCTGGTGATAACTCATCCTAAGGTGGATGGACTCCAGAGACTTAGAACCATAGAGCTGGAAGAGACCTCAGGAGGTCATCAGGTCCAGCCTCCTGCCCAAGGCAGGACCAACCCAACTAAGGACTTATCATAGAATCATAGAATACTAGGACTGGAAGGGACCTCGAGAAGTCATCGAGTCCAGTCCCCTGCCTCATGGCAGGACCAAATACTGTCTAGACCATCCCTGATAGACATTTATCTAACCTATTCTTAAATATCTCCAGAGATGGAGATTCCACAATCTCCACAACTTGACCAAAGCCAGTGGTTTATTCTCTCTCTGCTACGGGCCTGAACCAAGAACATTGCAGTTGGTGTACACATCTGATTTCTTTAACAATTGTAATGCTCAACCTTCTTTCTTTCTTTCTTTCTTTCTTTCTATGAACCTATAGATTTCAGATTCTCAAGGAGTGGCACAGGCTTCTTTCGGTAAGGTCTGAGTTACATATTTGCCTGGGACAGTGGCTGGTCCTCTGGGATCAGAAGAACCTGTTTTGATTTGTGGGAATGACTTCCATAACCTCTCATCTGTAAGGAGCGGTGCTGGTGCTGGCAGAGGAGAACTGAAGGGTCTAAGGGGATTGCTTGAGTGACTTCTTGCTGGCCAGAGTGGTGGAACAGAAGTGCTCTGTGTGACTCGTTTGGTGCCTTGTAGAGGAGGACCCCCAGTCTTGGGCTGTAAGCAGCCCTGGTTCTAAGCACTTCACCCTGATTTGACCCTCTCAGCAGTGCCCCCACAAACAGGGCTGGCTTTAGGCCGATCACTAAAACCCACGGGTGCAGGAAAAGGTTTTGGTCTGGGGTCAGGTGTGAATGTGAGAGCACAGCGCAGCACCTCTGTGCGGGCAGCTACAAAGACAATCCTTGGAAATCCATGGCTAGGAAGGAACATTATGCAAAATTCCTATTGTGTGTCGATATAAAGTCTCCCAAAAGCTTCATGAAATTCAAGCCATCGTCTGTTCCCAGCTCCATCACTGACCGGCTGAGGGCCCTTGAGCAAGTCGTTCTCCTGTCCTGTGCCTTGTTTTCCCCGTCTGTAAAATGGGGGTGATGATACTGCACACTTCTGGGAAGGCCTTTGAGAGCGGCTGAGGGACAGCACTATCCAAGGGCTGGTTAGCTTTCCTATTCTGGCTCCTGGCAAGGACAATCCGTAGGCAGCCCTTCCTGGGTGGCTACAGCAATGTGCACTAGCACAGCAAACCACTAGGTGTCACGAGACCCCAGCTATTCTTCAGCTGCTGGACAGGCTGCAGGAGGAAAGTCCCTGTAATGCTGGATCTATTGTAACCACCACGGGCAGAAGGATAACTAGTAGCCTGGGCAATGGAGAACAGAGCGAGCTACTCCAGGGGCTGGCCCCACATGGATCTGCTCTGCAAAAGAACTAGATATGTTCCTGGAGGGTAGGTCCATCCATACTTATTACCCAGGCAGGGCAGGGAGGGAGTCCCTGGCCTCCGTTTGTCAGGGGCTGGGAATGAGTGACAGGGGAGGGATCATGTGATGGTTCCCTGGTCTGTTCCCTCCCTCTGGGGACCTGGCATTGGCCGCTGTCGGCAGACAGGACCCTGGGCTGGATGGACCGTTGGTCTGACCCAGCCTGGCCGTTTGCATGTTCTTAAATTCAAAGGGGAGGGACACAAAGGGAGAGGGTCCGGTTTTGCTCTCAGTGTCCTCTGTCCCCTCCCCGAGCTCAGTGTGTGCTTTGCCTGCCCTTAGCTGCATGATCCACACAAGAGCCCTCCCAGCACACGGCTCTATGGACTAAATCATCGTTAGCAGAGTGCAAATGGCTGGCATCACCCAGACACTAATTAGTCGCTATAAATAGAGCTATTATCACCCCCAAGCTGTGCACCAAAAGGGGCTCTCTCTCCACGTCGATCATGTCCAGATGAGAGTCCTACCTGAGAATTAAATCCCCGAAGGGGGCAGAAGGCAGATACGGTCGTTATCAATGGGTGGAATTGTTATATTTGGCTCCACACCTGCTTAATTACATAGAACATCAACTGAATTGCCTGCTGCACAGCCAGCTGACCTATCACATCCTGGGCCATGCGCACCCTCCTGCCTGATTCTCCTTGCCACAGAGGAGCAAAGCTTTGAGGCTCTGTGATGCGAGGTGCTGGGGAAGCGCAAAGAATTGATTCCTATAATTAGTAATGATTCCAAAGAGTGACTTTGGCCAGGCCTCTCAGGGGTCAAAGTGTTCAAGCTGCATCCTGTATGGATCCAAGACTCACTCTTCTCTCCTACAGGGAGCAGGGATCCCAAAGGGACTGGGGAAGAAGAAGAATTCCCCATTTACAATTCCCCAAAGGGACTGGGGAAGAAGAACAATTCCACGAACAACAGTTTGGCGTGGAAGAAGAACAATTCCCGATTTACACAGCTCTAAATCAGGTCTGCCCCGGCATCCTGCCTTGGTCATTGCCTGATTTCTCTGCTTGATTCGGCCTCGTCCAAGGTACAGCCAGGAGCAAATGAGCTTTGGACCCCGCAGAGCTCTTGGGAGTGCTAGAAACGCCTCCCAGGAACATACACGGCGGGTCTCTTGCTAGAGCAAAGGCGGTCGATTTCTCTTGTATTATTTCTGCCAGCAGGAATTGCTTTGGGACGGCATGTCAGGCTCTGGGCGTCCTGGTCGGTGGGTCTCTCGAGGGCCTGCCGCAGAGGAAGGCTGCCATTTTGATTTGTCGTTTTTATGGACAAGCTGAATAGCGTGGGAGCAGCTTGTGCGGCCCGGGAGTCCTGCTCTTTGGCCGGTCCCTAGCGTTCCATCTCCTCTGAGGACATTGAAAGCTGTGTCCAGCTCTGGGAACCAAGGGAGACTGCAGAGTAGAGCCAGGTGCAGGTATCGTTCTAATCCTGCTCCCAGCCCCCAACCAAGGACAATGGATTCTGCCTAAAGGAGGGGCATGAAGCCCTCTCCGTGCCCCTGCCCTTCCTCCTCCTCCTGGGGTACCAAGACAAGAGCTGGGCCAGGGAGCCCAGGCCCCTCCACCTGCCCAGGGTGGGGGGGCTGAGAGCAGTACCCAGCCTGAGTCCCTGTCCCACAGACCTCCCATCCAGAGTTGTGGTTCCCCACAGGTGCCCGCACTGGTCAGAGCCAAACCCAGCTCTGGCTTCCGGCCTGGCCAGTAGCAGAGACTGTGGGGGCCGAAGAGCCACAGCTGGGCCGTTGTCCGAGTCGTTTTCACCAGCACCCTCCCCACCCCACGCCCCCTTGCAATGGAATGGGAACCCCTCAGTCCCTCAAGCAGAGACGAGAGATCTCCTGCACCCCTACAAGTGGAGGGGCAGGCCCGGAGTCTCCCCTTCCCCTCACAAAGGGATTAGAACCCTCTACCCTTCTGTGCCAATGGCTGGAGAGCTCCGGTGTCATCGTGCAAGGACAGGACGCCCCCAGGCCTCACCCTCCCCAGGAACAGGCTGGACGATCCCCCATTGCCACCCTTACTCCTGTGCTGCTGCTGGCAGCTGCGCTGCCCTCTGAGCTGGGTGGTCGAAGAGCAGTGGCTGCTGGCCGGCACGTTCTTGTTTGTTTGTGGAGCCAGACTGAGCCCCTGCCGCAGCCCCTCCACTTCATTCCCACCCCCACCACAGTCCTAGCAAGTGCATTTCCCACTCCCACCCCCACACTGACTGACCCCTGCCGCAGCCCTCCACTTCATTCCCACCCCACCACAGTCCTAGCAAGTGCATTTCCCACTCCCACCCCACACTGACTGACCCCGCCACAGTCCCCTGCCTCCTTCCTATCCCCCACCAGAGTCCTAGCAACCGCATTCCGCACCCGCACCCGCACCCCGCACACTGCCTGCCCCCTTGCCGTGGTGTTCACCAGTGCATTGTGTCGGTCCTTGCCCCTGGCACCGGGGTCCCCACTGATGCATTAATCACCCTTAGCACTGCACCCCCTGCCGACGCATTGGCTGTTCTCAGCAGCAGTAGCGTGGTTCCTGCTGACACAAGAACATCCCCAGTGTCAGGAGTCCCTCCCCTGTCACCCGTTCCCAGCCTCTGACAAACAGAGGTAGGGACACCATCCCTGCCCAGCCTGGCTAATAGCCATTGATGGACCTAACCTCCATGAATCTAGCTAGTTCTTTTCTGAACCCTGTTAAGGTCCTGGCCTTCACAACATCCTCTGGCAAGGAGTTCCACAGGTTGACTGTGAACTGTGTGAAGAAAAACTTCCTTTGGTTTGTTTGAAACCTGCTGCCTATTCATTTATCTGGGTGACCCCTAATGCCACTCCCCACTGGCCTTTCCTAACAAAGGCTGTCCAAGGGGCTGAGCGCCCTCAGCTCCCGCTGCCTTCCATAGAAGCGACGGGCACTCAGCACATCTGCAGAACCCAGCACTGACACGTAAGAGCTTCCGTCTCACGGCTCAAAGCCAAGCACCTTCTGCGCTGAGAGCAGGAATGGCCCCACCATGGGCTAACACACCTGGGTCAAGTAGTTACAGACCTCCGGGGAGTCACTCGCTTTTTGTCAATGTCCAAATTTCTCGCTCAAGGAGCAGACTCAAGGGGAAAATAACCACAACAGTAAGTGAATAAAAGGTAATGGGGGTTCTAAAGTGTCTGGCAGTCCGGATCTGGCCCACGGGGGTCTGCCTGTTGCCTGCCCCTGCTCATCTGCTGTGGATGGGATGGGGGATTTTCCTACACCCTGCCCAGGTAGTCAGACAGTGTGAAATTGCTTCAGGATGTGGGGCTGGCACCCGGTCCCTGCTCGGCCCCGCGACGGCTGCATTGCTAGCCCGCGCTGGCTGTGATAACCCCCCGGGGAAGCCGTATTGTGACTCGGGCACTGGAATGGTGCCAGCAAGGTTTAATCATTCTGTCCTGAAAGAACCAAACTTTGGCAGCTGCGGGTGTCTCGTTTTCCAGCCTGCTCCTCGTTTGCGTTCTCCTGTCAAAGGTTCCTGAAAAGGCTGAATAATCCACTGCGTGTTGCCTTGCTCGCGCTTTGAATCTACATGAAAGGTTTTTCAGTCTGCTTTTAACACCCATCCTACGGCAGCAGACAAACGGGATTATTGACTGGTCCCTGCAATTTCAGGGTCCCTTCCTGCCCTTAGTTCCTGTGGGTTTCTGGAAGGGAGGCAATCAGTCTAATGGTTAGATCACACAGACCCAGGCAGCCAAACTCCTGGGTTCTCTTTCCAACGCCTTTCGTGACCCTGAGAGCATCACTTAGGCTCAGATTTTCCAGCATTCACTCACTCTGGGGACTGAAGCTTTTAGGTGCCATTAACTCCTTGAAGGGGGGTTCCAAAGAGGCTGGCGAGAGGCTGTTCTCAGTGGTGAGGGATGCAGAACGAGGAGCAATGGGCTCAAGTTGCAGTGGGGGAGGTCTAGGTTGGATATTAGGAAGGTGGGGAAGCACTGGGCTGGGTTCCCTAGGGAGGGGGTGGAATCTCCATCCCTAGAGGTGTTTAAGTCCCCGCAGGACAAAGCCCTGGGTGGGTTGATTGAGTTGGGGCTGGTCCTGCTCTGGGCAGGGGGCTGGACTCGATGACTCCTGAGGGCTCTGCCAGCCCTGGGGTTCTAGGATTCTATGTGAGGCACCTATGGGCCGGTTGGATTTTCCAGGGTGCTGTTCACCCACAACTGCAGCTGCGGTGAATGGGAGCTGCGGGTGCTGCACAGCACCCCTGAAATCCCAGCCTTAGAAGATGCTTTTGAAAATATTGGCCATGTCCTCTCTGTGCCTCAGTTTCCTAGTGAAACTTCCCTACTTTCCTGCAGGATCAAATCGTTTGTAGCTTCAAAGTGCTTTGGCCGCCTCACATAAAACCAGGGCTGCACGAGCCTCTTCTTCCAGTTTCCTCTCAGATGGGAGCCGGCCCCCGGTTTGTTTTCGGTGTGAGTGTACCAATCTCTTGCCACCAGACAGCTAAAAGCACCAATGACGAGCAAAGGCAGAGAATCCCAGCATGCTTCTATAACATAGCAGGTTTCTGGGGGCACCGCTGAGACGGTCAAATCAGGGTGAATTAGGGACAGGGCTACTTACAGCCCAACCCTGGGGGGTTCTTCACTATGAGACACCAAACTAGTCACCAAGAGCACTTCAGTTAGCCACACTGGCCAGCAAGCAGTGACACAAGCAATTCCTTAGACACCCCAGCTTCATCTGTGCCCCACCCAGCCCCCTCACGTTACCCTGATGAGAGGTTATAACCCATCCCCCCACCTCCCCTCACACACCCCAGTGCTCCCTGTGCCCCCAGCCCCCTTACACAGGGAGAGGTTATAACCCATCCCCACCTCCCCTCAGACACCCCAGTGCTCCCTGTGCCCCTGCCCCCTTACACAGGGGAGAGGTTATAACCCATCCCCACCTCCCCTCAGACACCCCAGTGCTCCTGTGCCCCCACCAGCCCCCTCACACAGGGAGAGGTTATAACCCATCCCCACCTCCCTCAGACACCCCAGTGTTCCTGTGCCCCCAGCCCCCTTACACAGGAGAGGTTATAACCCATCCCCACCTCCCTCAGACACCCCAGTGCTCCCTGTGCCCCCAGCCCCCTCACACAGGGGAGAGGTTATAACCCATCCCCACCTCCCCATGGACACCCCAGTGTTCCCTGTGCCCCCAGCCCCCTCACACAGGAGAGGTTATAACCCATCCCCACCTCCCTCAGACACCCCAGTGTTCCCTGTGTCCCCAGCCCCACCTCACACAGGGAGAGGTTATAACCCATCCCCACCTCCCCTCAGACACCCCAGTGCTCCCTGTGCCCCCCTGCCCCCTTACACAGGGGAGGTTATAACCCATCCCCACCTCCCCTCACACACCCCAGTGTTCCCTGTGCCCCCAGCCCCCTTACACAGGGGAGGTTATAACCCATCCCCACCTCCCTCAGACACCCCAGTGCTCCCTGTGCCCCCAGCCCCCTTACACAGGGGAGAGGTTATAACCCATCCCCACCTCCCTCAGACACCCCAGTGCTCCCTGTGCCCCCAGCCCCCTCACACGGGGAGAGGTTATAACCCATCCCCACCTCCTCAGACACCCCAGTGCTCCCTGTGCCCCCCAGCCCCCTTACACAGGGAGAGGTTATAACCCATCCCCACCTCCCCTCAGACACCCCAGTGCTCCCTGTGCCCCCAGTCCCCTTACACAGGGGAGAGGTTATAACCCATCCCCACCTCCTCAGACACCCCAGTGCTCCCTGTGCCCCCAGCCCCTCACACGGGGAGAGGTTATAACCCATCCCCACCTCCCTCAGATACCCCAGTGTTCCCTGTGCCCCCCCAGCCCTCCTCACACAGGGGAGAGGTTATAACCCATCCCCACCTCCCTCAGACACCCCAGTGCTCCCTGTGCCCCCAGCCCCCTCACACAGGGGAGAGGTTATAACCCATCCCCACCTCCCTCAGATACCCCAGTGCTCCCTGTGCCCCCCCAGCCCCCTCACACAGGGGAGAGGTTATAACCCATCTCATCAACTCCCAACAGGTTCTCCGAGTCCCAAAGGACCAGCCACAGACCCAGATCAATTTATTCCTCCGATCTCACCCAAAAGAGCTCTCTGGGCTGATCCTTTAGAATCTACCATCGAAAGGGTTATTAGTAAAAAGTAAAAAGAAAAGGCTGCAGGTAAAATTGCTAAAGGAATCAAATTACACACCCCAGGTACAAAGGTCCTGGTGCCAGGCTGTAGCCCAGATGGAATAAACTGCTGGCTTAAAAAGTCTCTGGAATACACCCTCTGTTGGGACAGGTCAGCCGTCCGTCCGAGCCCAATGCACAGCAAGGGTGCTTTGATGAGCTGGAATGAGGACAAAGATGGAGGGACTGCTAGGCCCTCTGTATGGCCTTGCCCACGTGGAGGGAATCCCACTGTCCTCCACCCGTAGTGGAGTTTGTCACATGTCAGTTGTCAATGAAGTGCTGCTCGTCACCGGGCTAGCCACCCTTGCCCAACGGGCTGGCCAAGCCTCCTGCTGGCGTCTCCCAGAAGCAAGCGTGTGAAACGCAAGGACAGAGCCAACAGGCGTCTCTTCCAGCACCACGCCGAGACCTGCACAGGAGCAGCGTCAACACAATCCGCAAAAAGCGGCTGCAACAGGGTTTTGTAGGTTCTCATCCGAACCGATAATGTCACAGCTTTCCAGCTGGACCCGCATCCCCAGGCGTGCTCACCTCGCAGTGGGGCTGGGGGGTTGCTACAGCCCTCGCCCCGCTCCCCCGCCGTTTCTAAGGGAGCCGGAGATGGGATGAATTTCGCCTTGGATTCAGGTGTCAGCACAAGTTGCATATGGCTCTTCTGCTAAGAATATCGTTTTCCCTGGTGGCCCCTGACGCTATTGATTAGAGCTGGCTGAACGACTCATGAATATTCGTCACTGCGTTAGCCCTTTTCTGGGTAGCCAGCGGGCCCCGATCGCCCTGACTCTACGGGGAGGAGTGGCTGACGTGTGTGCACAGCCAGACTTCATCCACCACATTGTCCGTGCGCCCGTGGGCTGTGGTTTGTCACGTGAGTCCCATGGTGCCTTTGCTCCCCTGGCCCCTCAGCTTGCAATGCAGCGTGTC
Organism: Rafetus swinhoei; assembly: GCA_019425775.1. Classification (NCBI taxonomy): domain Eukaryota; kingdom Metazoa; phylum Chordata; order Testudines; family Trionychidae; genus Rafetus; species Rafetus swinhoei. Next base: position 1,764,343 of record CM033449.1, on the reverse strand, counting down.
AGCCTCGCTGGACTCCGGAAGACGTTCCGGAGCTGTGACCGTGTTCACGGGCGCCCAGCAACTGTCCGAAAGGCAGCACGAGAGCTGCTCACGAGCGTGGGCGTCGGGTAGGCGAGGCGGGGGGAGGCTTTGCCTTCCCAAACCGCCAGCCTGGCCCTGCCCACGCACCACCTCCAGAACGCCTGCTGTAGGCACACTAGGGGCGGAGCGTGGCTGCCCCCGAGCGCCCGCCCTCCCTGTGCTCCAGGGCCAGGGAGGCTGGGGACATGTGCCCTCTTCCCTCCCTGTGCTCCAGGGCCAGGGAGGCTGGGGCCGTGTGCCCTCTTCCCTCCCTGGTGCTCTGGGGCTAGGGAGGCTGGGGCCGTGTGCCCTCTTCACTCCCTGGTGCTCTGGGGCTAGGGAGGCTGGGGCCGTGTGCCCTCTTCCCTCCCTGGTGCTCCGGGGCCAGGGAGGCTGGGGCCGTGTGCCCTCTTCCCTCCCTGGTGCTCTGGGGCTAGGGAGGCTGGGGCCGTGTGCCCTCTTCCTCCCTGGTGCTCCGGGGCCAGGGAGGCTGGGGCCGTGTGCCCTCTTCCCTCCCTGGTGCTCCGGGGCCAGGGAGGCTGGGGCCGTGTGCCCTCTTCCCTCCCTGGTGCTCCGGGGCTAGGGAGGCTGGGGCCGTGTGCCCTCTTCCCTCCCTGGTGCTCCGGGGCCAGGGAGGCTGGGGCCGTGTGCCCTCTTCCCTCCTGGTGCTCGGGGCCAGGAGGCTGGGGCCATGTGCCCTCTTCCTCCCTGGTGCTCCGGGGCTAGGAGGCTGGGGCCGTGTGCCCTCTTCTCTCCTGGTGCTCGGGGCCAGGGAGGCTGGGGCCGTGTGCCCTCTTCCTCCCTGGTGCTCTGGGGCCAGGGAGGCTGGGGCCGTGTGCCCTCTTCTCTCCCTGGTGCTCCGGGGCCAGGGAGGCTGGGGCCGTGTGCCCTCTTCCCTCCCTGGTGCTCTGGGGCTAGGGAGGCTGGGGACGTGTGCCCTCTTCCCTCCCTGGTGCTCCGGGGCTAGGGAGGCTGTGGCATGCGTGTCCACCTGCCTTCCTCCCCTCCCTGTGGCTTGGGGCAGGGCTTCAGCAGAAGAGGTGGGGCTGGGGGTGGGGCTGGGGGATTGCCTCCCACATCCCTACCTTCACCGACCTCCCATGCTCACGAGCCACTTGGAACCAAACTGGGTGTGAATCTAACAAGCCAGGCCTCAGTACCTAGTCAGCCCGTTCTGCTCCGGCTCCAGAGATTCGGCCAGGCTGTGGCTGGCCGTGGCACGTCAGGCTGTCGGGCGGGCTGCGGGGTCCTGGCTGGAGGCGCTGTGGGGCATGTCCCCCTAGGGTGGGCTCTCAGGCAGAGGCGCCTTGGCCACGCGGCCGGTGGCAATGGCATGAAACGTTCTGGGACGCAGCTCCCGCCTGGCAGGACACGCGGCATGCTGAGTGGGGACCCATCCGAGCTCAGCCTGAGACACAGCCAGGCCGGTGGAGCACACGTCCCTTTCTTTGGGAGCCCTGGGATCGACGGGCGGCGGTTTGCCCAGAACTTGGCGGCTCGCAGATCACTGCCCCTTTACAGCTGATGCTCCTGTCACTCATGATGTCGGGGCAAACTCCCATTAATGCCTATGGGAGTGGGGTGCCCGCCGAGGTCCCGAGCCGGCCACACCCCTAAGCACGGTGTAACTTCAAGTGCAGGAATAGAACCATGGTGAGTGAACCAGCCAGCCCCCGGCTCACCCAGGCAGGGCTAGACATCAGCAGCTCCCAGCACACACTAGTGAGGCTCTGGCTTCCCAGCCGTGCCGCAATTCCAGCGAAGTCCGGGGGCGCTCGGCACCTTTGCAAGACGGCGCGGAGGAGGGATGTAAAAATAACAGGAGCAGCTCCCAGCTCTCTGGAACAGGCAAACCAAACACTTCCAGTGGCTCTCAGGGGAGTCCCCCTCCCCACTCCTGTGAGCCCCACTGGGGATCCCCCTGGGGGCCTGCGCAGATCTCCTGTCGCAGAAAGTAAGGTTTCAGCCCGGAGGGCTCTGTCGCAGCTGCACCTGCCCACGTCCCCGGAGAGCTCCGAGCGGCGGACGTTCTCTCTGGGGAGCCGGGCGAGCATCAGGGGCGTCCTGCTTTTCTAGGATTTCTAGCTGGCGTCTTGTCGCGTTATTGGATTTTAAGAGGAGCAGACAGATCTCTGCTGCACCCACGGGGAAGGGGTTTGCCCCAAAGTCTGTACAAAGGGGGCCATGCGAGGTGTCAAACGGAAGCTGATGTCCTACTGATTCTATGTGTGCTGCTCATGTGCTTGTGTGATGTCTGCAGGTGGGGTTGTGGATATGGACTCTGAGCTGATACTGGATGTTCTCTGTCTGAGACAGAGCAATGGGCCTGCACTGGCTGCCATGAGGAAGGAATGTCCAATGAGGAACTGTGCTAATTAGCAGGGCCCCACGGACAGGGATGCGTCTGGAAACCTGCAAACCAGTCAGGGCAAAATGGTTGCTGGCAAAGGAATCACAGACAGTCACTTGGCCATGTGACCCGCTCCAGCTTGGGAGACACCAGGAAAGGATATGAAATCCCAGGAGGCGTCTCCAACTTGTCTTCAGTCTTGCTACTGATCCCAGATGCAGCCTTGCGAGGGACAGCGAGCCGGGAAGGATTGCTGACCCGTCCTGACATAGGATGTACCAGAGACTTCTAAGCTAGCAGTTTGCTAAGAGCCTCCATCAAGCACTTGGTGATTGGTGCATGTGATGTATTCTCCTTAACAACCTACTCTCCACCTTTTCTTTCCTTTAGTATTAAACCTTTCGATTGTAGATTCTAAAGGACGGGCCCAGCGTGCTCTTGTGGGTAAGATCCAAAGTGTAAATTGACCTGGGATCTGTGGCTGGTTCTTTGGGACCGGGAGGACCTATTTGGAGTAGATGAGATTGGTTCCTATAACCCTCACCTGTGTTAGGCCTGGGGCTGATTGGGGCACAAAGAGAGCTGGGCTGTCTGAGGGGTTTTGCTCGTGAGGCTTCCTGCTGGCCGGATTGGCAGCTGAAGCACTCGGTGTGACTGGTGTGTGGCCTGTTTGGGAAGGTCTCCAGTCAGGGGCAGTAAGGAGCCCTGGTTTTGAGCAATTCGCCCTGAGCGGACGCCCTCAGTGGTGCCCAGACCCGGCCCCCAGTCTGTCACAGTCTGCCTCAGTGGAACTATCGTGATGCCAAGCCAGAGCTGTACAGTGATCGCCTGTGGTCAGAGCTGAGACTGGGGCCCCTCAGGTGCAAAGTGAGCACCGACCCCTGGCAGACAAGGGAGCGTTATTGCCCTGGTGTGGCGGGGGGAAACTGAGGCACAGAGTGTTTCTCCAGCCTGGGCTATCCAAGAGGCCAGCTGATCACAATGGTCCCGTTTGGCCTTGGAGTCTATGGGGAAGAGATTTGCCCAGGGCCACATGGGAAGCCTGCAGCAAAGCCAGGACCAGAGCACAGAGCTCCTACACCACGGTCCTAGCAGAGCAGCCTTGTCCTCTGCCCGGCAGCTCATCAGGCAGGTGAGTGACGAGGGCAGGGTGGCACAGAAGCCAGAGCACGTGTGCAGAGCTGGAGTTTCTTATTGTGGGGCAGCGGCTGGGGGGGGGCATACTGATGTCCCTTTCCACGTGCTACCTGCACAGAGAGATCACGGTGGCTCTGGTGTCCCTTAGGGTATGTCTCCACTACAGCACTAATTCGAACTAATTAATTAGTTAATTCGAACTAAGCTAATTCGAATTAGTGCATCTAGACCTAAAAACTAATTCGAATTAGCGTTTTGCTAATTCAAACTAGCATGTCCAGATTGAGTGGACCCTGAACCGAAGTTAAGGCTGGCTGGAACCAGTGCCGGCAGGGCATCAGGTTAGGACTTAGAGTGTGGAGGTGCTGCCTCAGGCTAGCCTAGGGCTGTGCTTAAAGGGACCCGACCCCCACCCCGGACAGACAGTTCTCAGGGTTCCCCGCTTGCTTGTCTACCTTGATGAGGGACAGCAAAGCAGTCCTGTCTTGGAGTGCCCTGAGTGCCCACACTCAGCACATCACAGCACTTGGCGATCAGCCCGGCTGCATTTGCAGCAGGCTGCCATCCGGGGGTGTCAATCGGGGGGCTGTCAGGATCCAGGAGACCCTGCAGGAGAGCTTCCACCCCGAGGAGCCCGCAGAGCCACCCCAGTCCTCCCCATCGGGGGCTCATGCCCCATTCCTCCTCACCTCCTTCCACTTACCCCTCCCTAGCCCCCCTTCCTGATGTAAAAAATAAAGGACACGTGTTCAAAAATAGAAACTCTCTTTATTTAACAAAACTGGGGGGGATTAACCTCTGGGGAGACTGGGAAAAGGAGGTGGGAGAGGGGAAGAGAGAGGGTGGAAGAGGGGAGGAGGAAACCTGGGAGGAGGGAGCTGGAAGGGGGAAGCCAGGGGAAGAAGGAGGAGGGGAAGTATAAAACTATGGTACATATCTTCAGTACTGTGTACAGATGTGGTCTCTCACCTCAAAAAGATATTTTGGCCTTGGAAAGGGTTCAGAAAAGGGCAACTACAATGATTAGGGGTTTGGAACAGGTCCCATATGAAGAGAGGCTAAAGAGACTGGGACTTTTCAGCTTAGAAAAGAGGAGACTGAGGGGGATATGATAGAGGTCTATAAAATCATGAGTGGTGGAGAGGGTGCATAAAGAAAAGTTCTTCATTAGTTCCCATAATATAAGGACTAGAGGACACCAAATGAAATGAATGGGCAGCAGGTTTAAAACTAATAAGAAAGTTCTTCTTCACACAGCAAATAGTCAACCTGTGGAACTCCTTGCCACAGGAGGCTGTGAAGGCTAGAACTATAACAGAGTTTAAAGAGAAGTTAGATAAAGTCATGGAGGTTGGGTCCATGGAGTGCTATTAGCCAGGGGTAGGAATGGTGTCCCTGGCCTCTGTTTGTGGAAGGCTGAGATGGATGGCACGAGACAAATGGCTTGGTCATTGTCTTCGGTCCATCCTCCGGGTACCTGGTGCTGGCCGCTGTCGGCAGACAGGCTACTGGGCTAGATGGACCTTTGGTCTGACCCAGTACGACCATTCTTATGTTTTTATGTTCTAAGCTCAGGGCTCAGGGTCGGGGGTCTCACTGGACCAACTTGATTTTCATGCAAACCCGCTCCTGGGTTTGCATGTGGCCTCTGGTGGCCAGGCTGTCAGCCATGCAGCTGTAGACGGCTGCGTTCCTGTGCCTAGTGCGGAGATCGTGGACGTTGGAGGCCTCCCCCCAAACCTCGATGAGGTCCACGATCTCCACACTAGACCAGGCGGGCGCCCGCCTCTTGCGGCCCCGGGCAGGCTCCTGGGAGCCGCCAGCCTGGTCCTGGGAAGAGGCGGAGGGCTGGGTGGCAGCGGGTGGCTGGCTCATGCCGTGCCAGGTGCAGGGTCTGCTGGCTGGGTGCTGGCAGGCTTGCAACTGGCACAAGCACTGTAGCCAGACCGTGCCCCTTTAAGGGCTCCGGGCCGGGAGGGGGGCAGAAGAGTTTCCCTGGTTTGGCCCAGAGTGGCCACCAGGGCAACCTGGGAAGGGCTAGCCTCCAACTAGTTCGAATTAAGTGGCTACACAGCCCTTAATTCGAACTACTTAATTCGAACTAGGCGTTAGTCCTTGTAGAATGAGGTTTACCTAGTTCGAATTAAGTGCTCCGCTAGTTCGATTTAAATTCGAACTAGCGGTTTGCATGTGTAGCGCCTATTAAAGTTAATTCGAACTAACGGCTGTTAGTTCGAATTAACTTTGTAGTGTAGACATACCCTTAGGGCTTATCACAGAATCATAGAACACTAGAACTGGGAGGGACCTCGCGAGGTCATTGAGTCCAGTCTGCTGCCCACACGGCAGGACCAAGCACCATCTAGACCATCCCTGGCAGGTGTCTGTCCAACCTGCTCTTAAACATCTCCAGGGATGGAGATTCCACAACCGCCCGAGGCAATTTATTCCAGTATTTGTCCACCCTGACAGGTAGGAAGTTTTTCCTAATGTCCAACCTAAACCTCCCTTGCTGCAGTTTAAGCCCATTGCTTCTCGTTCTATCCTCAGAGGCCAAGGAGAACAATTTTTCAGCTTCCTCGTCGCTGTACGTTTGAAATACAGATGCATAGTCAATATTCATGCCTCCAGACACAAGTGCACACTAATCAGATAATCACATCCAGCAAATCATAACCTCTCCTTTGATGCCATGCATGATGCATTTTGTGAAAGGGGCACCATAATTCTATCATGATCACACCCCCCGTGATGAGGATGGGGTGCAGAATGTCACACACCGCTGTCCCATGGTGCATCCCCACTTCAATTGTGAGATCTGTCCGTGAGCCAGCGTGTAATGCATTTCATGTGTGCCATGTTAATTGGATATCAGCCTAGGGGTTTTAATCAAAATGTTGCATGGTGCCAAGTCAAATGCCTTCCAGAGTCAAAGTCTCTTACACAGACACTATTACCCTTATCGACCGGACTTGTAATCTCATCAAAAAAGATATCAAGTTAGTTTGACAGGATCTATTTTCCATATGCCCTGTTGATTGGCATTAATTTACATAACCCTCCCTTCGTTCTTTATGAACCGAGTTCCTTATCAGACGCTCCATTATCCAAGATAAATGGCAGACTGACAGGCCTATAATTACTTGGGCCATCCCATTTACCCTTTTGAAATATTGGCATGACATTAGCTTTCTTTCAGTCCTCTGAAAGGTCCATCGTGTTCCAAGTCTTATTGAAAATCAACGTTAATGGTCCAATGACTCCTCAGACAGCGCTGGTAAAAACTCTTCTTGTTGCTGATTTAAACAACGTCTCACTGTAGTAGCTGCTATTTAACACCATGCTGAGCTGCTAGCAGAATAGGAAGAATGGTATCATACGTATGACAGCATCATCTGGGGTTTTTTCAAGTAGGCTACTTCTACATAGCGGAGCTATTTTGGGATACCTCTGGTATCCCAAAAGAGCTATGCCCGTTATATCAAGATATAACGGGCTCGCTATTCCGACGTCCCTGTGAACCTCATTGCATGAGGGTTAAGGGACGTTTTGGAATAACGCTTTATTTCGAAATTTGGTGCCAAATTTTGAAATAAATTATTTCGAAATTACCTTGAAATAAGCTATGCAATTAACGCAAATTGCGTAGCTTATTTCATGGTGAGAGTGCTGTGTAGATGCACCCACAGAGAATAGAAATATTTATTGAACGCTTCTGCCTATTCTGCATTCTTATTGGTAACTCACAGTATACTTTTAAACTCTTGCTGTACTCTGCCGCTCAGAGATTTCTCCTTGTGTCTCATAGACTCATAGACTCATAGACTTTAAGGTCAGAAGGGACCATTATGATCATCTAGTCTGACCCCCTGCACAATGCAGGCCACAGAATCTCACCCACCCCCTGCTAGAATAATCCTCTCACCTATATCTCAGATATTGAAGCCTCAAATATTTTGAAGACCCCAAGATGCAGAGAATCCTCCAGCTGTGATCTGTACCCCATGCTACAGAGGAAGGCGAAAAACCTCCAGGGCCTCTGCCAATCTACCCTGGAGGAAAATTCCTTCCCGACCCCAAATATGGCGATCAGCTAAACCCTGAGCATGTGGGCAAGACTCACCAGCAGACACCCAGAAAGTTCTCTATAGTAACTCCTATCATCCCTCCATTGACCTATTTACCACTGATAGTGAAAGGTCAATTAGTTACCAAGATCATGTTATCTCATCAAACCATCCCCTTCATAAACCCATCTAGTTTAATCTTGAAGCCAGATAGATCTTTTGCCCCACTACTTCCCTTGGAAGGCCGTTCCAGAACCTCACTCCTCTAATGGTTAGAAACCTTCGTCTAATCTCAAGTCTAAACTTCCTACTAGCCAGCTTATATCCATTTGTTCTTGTGTCCACATTGGTATTAAGCTTAAATAATTCCTCTCCCTCCTGGTATTTATCCCTCTAATATATTTAAAGAGAGCAATCATGTCCCCTCAGCCTTCTTTTGGTTAAGGTAAACAAGCCAAGCTCCTTGAGTCTCCTTTCATAAGACAGGTTTTCCATTCCTCGGATCATCCTAGTGGCCCTTCTTTGTACCTGTTCTAGTTTGAATTCATCCTTCTTAAACATGGGAGACCAGAACTGCACACAGTATTCCAAATGGGGTCTCACCAATGCCTTGTATAACGGCACTAACACCTCCTTATCCCTACTGGAAATACCTCGCCTAATACATCCCAAGACCGTATTAGCCTTTTCACCATGTCACAATGGCGGCTCATAGTCATCCTATAATCAACCAGGACTCCGAGGTCCTTCTCCTCCTCCGTTACTTCCAACTGATGTGTCCCCAGCTTATAACTAAAATTCTTGTTATTAATCCCTAAATGCATAACCTTACACTTCTCACTATTAAATTTCATCCTATTGCTATCACTCCAATTTACAAGGTCATCCAGATCTTCCTGTATGATATCGATCCTTTTCTGAATTGGCAATACCTCCCAACTTTGTGTCATCCGCAAATTTTATCAGGACACTTCCACTTTGGTGCCAAGGTCAGCAATAAAAGATTAAATAAAATTGGCCCCAAAACTGATCCTGAGGAACTCCGCTAGTAACCTTCCTCCAACCTGACAGTTCACCTTTCAGTATGACCCGCTGTAGTCTCCCTTTAACCAGTTGCTTATCCACCTCTCAACTTTCATATTAATCCCTATCTTTTCCAATTTAACCAATAATTCCCCATGTGGTACTGTATCAAATGCCTTACTAAAGTCGAGGTAGATTAGATCGACTGCATTTCCTTTATCTAAAAATCTGTTACTTTCTCAAAAAGGAGATCAGGTTGGTTTGGCACGATCTACCTTTTGTAAAACCATGTTGTAATTTGTCCCAATTGCCATTAGCCTCAATGTCTCTAACTACTTTCTCCTTCAAAATTTTTCCAAGATCTTGCATACTACAGATGTCAAACTAACAGGCCTATAGTTACCGGGTCGCTTTTTCCCTTTCTTAAAAATAGGAACTATATTAGCAATTCTCCAGTCAAATGGTACAACCCTGAGTTTAGAGATTTATTAAAAATTTTTGCTAATGGACTTGCAATTTCATGTGCCAGTTCCTTTAATATTCTTGGATGAAGATTATCTGGGCCCCCGATTTACTCCCATTAAGCTGTTCAAGTTTGGCTTTTACCTCGGATATGGTAATATCTACCTCCATATCCTTAGTCCCTTTTGTTATGTTACCATTATCCTAAGCTCTTCATTAGCCTCATTAAAGACTGAAGCAAAGTATTTGTTTAGATATTGGGCCATTCCTAGATTATCCTTAACCTCCACTCCATCCTTAGTAATTAGCGGTCCTACTTCTTCTTTTTTGGTTTTTTTCCTATTTATATGGCTATAAAACCTTTTACTATTGGTTTTAATTCCCTTTGCAAGGTCCAACTCTACCTGACTTTTAGCCTCTCTCACTTTGTCCCTACATGCTCTAACCTCAATAAGGTAGCTTTCTTTACTGATCCCTCCCATCTTCCACTCCTTGTATGCTTTCTGCTTTTTCTTAATCACCTCTCTGAGATGCTTGCTCATCCAGCTTGGTCTAACACACCTGCCTATAAATTTTTTCCCTTTTCTTGGGATACAGGCTTCTGACAGCTTCTGCAACTTTAACTTAAAATAATCCCAGGCCTCCTCCACCTCAAGATCCATAATTTCTTTAGTCAATCAACTTCCTAACTAATTTCCTTAATTTATTAAAGTTAGCCCTTTTGAAATCAAAACCTAGTCTCAGATTTATTTTTGTTTATCCTTCCATTTAATTTGAACTGAATTAGCTCATGATCACTTGAGCCAAGGTTGTCCCCTACAACCATTTCATCTATGAGGTCCTCACTACTCACCAAAACCAAATCTAAAATAGCATCCCCCCTTGTTGGTTCAGCAACTACTTGATGAAGGAATTCATCAGCTATCACATCTAGGAAAATCTGAGCCCTATTATTATTACTAGCACTTGTTCTCCAGTCTATATCTGGAAAGTTGAAATCTCCCATGATTACGCAGTTTCCATGAGTATTTACTTCATTAAAAACATTAAAGAGGTCTCTATCCATATCCAAATTGGATCCTGGTGGTCTATAACACACCCCAAGCACTATCCCAGGAGGATCTGATAGTTTTCTTCCCCAATGTGATTTTTGCCCAAACAGACTCTGTCTTCTCCATTCCATCACTTTTTATTTCTTTACAATCTACCTCATCTTTGATATACAATGCGACTCCACCACCTTTACCCTTATTTCTGTCTTTCCTAAACAGCACATACCCTTCAATACCTGTACTCCAGTCATGCCTAGTATTCCACCATGTTTCTGTTATTCCTATAATATCTGGTTTCACTTCCTGGACCAATAGCTCTAGTTCCTCCATTTTGTTACCTAAGCTCCTCGCATTGGTGTATAAACATCTTAATTTTTGCTGTTTGGCCTCACTCACATTCTTTACCCAATTTGGCACGGACGTTGTACCTCCAATATGACCTATTAGACTAGTATCCACCCTACCCTTCCTCATGTACATTCTCCTACCCCCAGCTATATCCTTTCTTACTTCGTTTTCCTCCCTCTCAGTGTTAAAATCCGGCGTAGAGATTACCTGGACATCTCCCAACCGTCTCCCCCAAATTCCTAGTTTAAAGCTCTCTTAATCAGTTGAGCCAGCCTCCATCCTAGAAGTCTATTTCCCTCCCTACTTAGGTGAAGTCCATCCCGAGAGAACAGTCCTCTGTCCATAAATGCCTCCCAGTGACCATACATCCCAAAGCCCTCCTTATAGCACCACTGCCTAAGCCATCTATTGATCATCATAATCCTGTCACATCTTAGTTGCCCTTCTCTAGGAACAGGCAGAATGCCACTAAAGATCACCTGAGCCTCAATTTCCTGGAGTCCTCCCAGCCTAGCATAGTCTCCTTAATTCGTTCCAGCGAGAATCTAGCCGTATCATTTGTTCCTACATGAAGGATGATCAATGGATTCCTTCCTGCTCCTTAATAATCCTCTTCAACCTCAGTTCCACATCCCGTATCTTAGCACCTGGCAGACAGCACACCCTTCTATTCTCTGGATCAGCTCTGGTTACAGGCCTATCTATTCTTCTCAATAAGGAGTCCCCAATCACGTAGACCTGCCTTTTCCTGGTGACAGTGCGATTCTCTGGTCTATCTCTTGCTTCCTCTGGCTGCAAGTCCTTGCCATTCCTGTTTTCCCTTGTAATCCTCTTTAACCCATCCTGTATCCTCCTAATGCTCATTATTGGTGTTGTCTCCATTAACTCTTCCCCTTTATCTATGGGACTAGCCACTCTTCTCTTCTTCCTTACCCTTCCATCTTCATTATCTGCTGCTGTACCCTTCTTCATTCTCCAACTCCACATACCTGTTCTTGAGCTCTATTTTTCCTTCACTGACCCATCTTTTCCTCTGCCTGGTTCTCTTAGTCACATGCTTCCACTGTCCATTTTCTTCGCCCAGCAGTCCCCCCTCTGAGGCCCTTGATCCTGCTTCCATCTGCATATCTAAGCTTTCCCCTTCAGCCACGTCATGCCTTTGCTCCATCATCTGCTCAAACCCCCTTCTAAACTCGACCAGAGTTTCCACCTGCATCTCCAGTCCTCGGATCTTTTCTTCCATCAGCTCTATCAGGCGGCACTTCATGCAAACAAAACTCCTTTCAGGCACCCCCTCCAGAATCATGTACATACCGCAGCTACCACATCCACTCATCCTCCTTGTGTTCTCTACTACTTGGGCCATGGCCACTACTGCCTCTGTGTTTTATCTACTCTCTCACCAAAATCCTATTAGTCCGGTGAACACCAAAACAAACCAAAACACCCCCTCCACAGCAAAAACAAACCCCAAACAAGTCCCAATATCCAAACTCCCACTCAAACTCCCCTGTTTACAGCTCTGTTTGCTGGCTCCTGTGCCGCTGCAGCTATCAAAGCTGTCCCTTTGGAACAGAAGCACGGCCACACTGGGTCAGCCCAAAGGTCCATCTAGCCCAGTGTCCTGTCTGCCCACAGAGGCCAACGCCACCCAAGTGGTTCCTCCCCTGGCACTCAGTCCCAGCGAGTCTAGGGACACCATCTCTGCCCAGCCGGGCTAATAGCCATTGATGGACCTAACCTCCATGAATCTATCTAGATCTTTCTTGAACTTCCTTGTGTTTCTTTTAAACCTGCTACCTATTAATTTCATTTGGTGACCCCTAGTTCTTATGTTATGGGAACAAGTAAATAAGTTTTCTCCACGCCCGTATGGATTTTATAGACCTCTGTCCTATCCCCCCTTAGTGTCCTCTTTTCTAAGCTGAAAAGTCCCAGTCTTTTTAATCTCTCTTCATATGGGACCCGTTCCAAAGCCCTCAACATTTTTGTTGCCCTTTCCTGAACCTTTTTCAATGCCAAGAGATTTTTTTGCAGATGAGGTTGTGATGGGTTAGGGTTAGGGACCCTAACCCTTTATGAAATGGACTCATGGACATGAATATACATAACTCAAAGGTGTTTTGAGCGAACTATTTTGCGTAACCCATCAATCTTCATGTCACGATCTGCTGGTTCTGTTTATCTTTCTTTGATGTATGTATCATTTTTGGGTGTAAAATTAGACACATGGAGTGGGGAATACTTTGTGGGTTTCAAATGTGTGAATGAGAGACATGGAGGGTGTTACCCTCAACTGTTAAATTATCTCTTTTGTCCTTCTGCCTGAGCAGTGGTTGGTAGGGAGGGGCCTCAATCCTTTAACAAAAGAATAGGAGAGGAGAGGCCTGGGTCTTTTGGCTGGGCTGCACCTGGAGAAAGGAGCCTGAGACCCCAGGGCATGGAAGAGAGCCCTGGTTTAGAGTGGCAGCTGGAAAGGAGGTTTTAGGGTGAGTTTAAGTTTGCATTGAGGTTCCAGTGGAGAATTAGCCGAGCGGTTTTGTTTCTTTTCATTTGTAACCTACTTTGCTCTGCCTGTTTTCACTTATTACTACTTAAATCCTACTGCTTCCACTTAATAAAACCATTTTTATTTTCTGTCAAACCCAGTGTAAGTGATTGTTACCTGGGGGGGCAACCAGTGTGCACATTCCCCCTTTCATTGCTAAAGGGGGCTTACCTAATTCTTTGGGGTTTGATCCCATCTGGGGAGTGCTATCCCAGGAGGCTGGGCCCTAAACTGCACTTGGACCTGAAGAGGTTCGGTGTCTGTGCTGCTTCTCGGTGGGGGCAGGGACCTCAGCTCGGGGCCTTGGCTGGGGGAGACCAGCAGAGCTGGCCCAGCAGGACAGGGCAGTGAGGAGCCCCAGAGAGCGGGAAGGCGAGTGGCAGTGGCCGTGTCAGCACCCCGGGAGGCACCCCCAAGGGGTCGTCTGTGACCACCCCCCGTCACAGAGGTGACCACATCTATACGCAGTATTCAAGCTGTGGGCATCCCATGGATACAGAGGCAATAAGATATTCTCCATCTTATTCTCGATCCCTTTTTTAATGATTCCTCACATCCTGTTTGCTTTTCTGACTGCTGCTGCACATGGAGGTTTTCAGAGAACTAGCCACGATGACTCCAGGATCTCGCTTTCGAGTGGTTGTAGCTAATTTAGTCCTCAGCATTTTGTACGTATAATTGGGTTATTTTTTCCAATGTGCATCACTTTGCATTTATCAACATTACAATTCATTTGCCGTTTTGTTGCCCAATCACCTCATTTTAGGGGATCCTTTTTGAAGCTCTGCAGATGCCAGCAGAGCCAGGTTCCAGCCCACGGTTCTTTGCAAAGGAGAACAAAGCTCAAAGGCCAAGAGACTGGTGGTTGTGGGACGACTGGTGTAGTTACTAGCCCGGATCTTCATAAAATGCCCCTAATCGTCCCCTCCCCCCAAAAAACAAGTAGGCATCGTCCAGGGGTTTGAGGGAGGGAGACTCAGGTGCTCACTTCTGCTCCACAGCCCCCCTGTGTGACATTGGACAAGTTTTGTAGGCTCTCTAAAATAGAGGATTGCACTTTCCTCCCCCCTCCCCCCCCGGGAGGGAGGAGGGGGGGTTGAGGGTAAACACAGTCCAGAGAGGGATTGCTCCGATGCCAGGGGGAATGGGGACCAGATAAACAGGTAGTGAAAAGAAGCCCTCTGGTCGTCTACACTTCTCAGAGCTGGGCGAATACTGGAAACAAAACCATCCGCAAAAATGGTGTTTGAATCAAAATTGCTAGTTTGTTTGGTCAGTATTGAATGCGACCTCTTTGCGTAGCTTCTTGTAAACATTCTGCTCTTTGCAGGGAACGTGAACTTGTTGTAGATACCTTGTGCAAACGTTTGCACTAGTAGCACCCCCGACGTATCAAAAAATACTCATGCGAATGCACGAGTCTGAACAGTAGCATCCCGAATACTTGTGCGAACATCTGCTTGTCCAAAGGCTTTGACCACAAATATCTGACTCAGGTTTGCATCCTGTTTGCAAACATTTCAGCCAGCCAGTTGTTAGAGAAGAAACAGGCGACCCAGAAGTGGATGGGGTAAATGGAACTGCTTTATTGCCCACGCACATGTTTACCTTGGACATTCAACACAATGTCTGTGTGGCAACACTTTGGCACCAATTGCACCCTTTTAGTATGTTAATTCACACGTCTATCACTACTTTTCCTAAAATCTTATTGAGTAATGTTAACTCCCATAAAATGAATATTAATAAACAGACAATGAATACAATTATACCAGCCCCAATGACTATTTACAGAATTGTTAATTAAATCAAAACTTTTCTACACTGCAAACTTTCTAAATCAGCAGGTTACAGAGATTACAAGAAATTTAACCCTGAAAATACTTTATACAGAGCCAATGAGGATAAGCAAAGACACAACAAAGTAAAACAGCTACATACTTATCTGGTTTCCTAGGCTACAGAAAGGAAGGGAAAGAGCATGTTTATACATCAGGAAGAATAATACCAGTTTTGGCCAGACTCTTAATCTGTCTTTCCAGACTACAGAAACAAAAGGTAAAAAACATGCTAAAAGGGTAGTGCGGTGGCTGAACTCCTTAACCCCTACTGTAGAGCCACCCAAACCCCTAATTAATTTTTACATATCCCAACACCAGTGCGGGAGCAGAAAGGGTACATCTACACTAGCTCGTTAGTTCGAGCTAGGTAGGGTAATTAGGGCAAGCGGAGTTGCAGATGAAGCCCAGGATTTAAATATCCTGGGCTTCATTTCATGTTCCCGGGCGCCGCCATTTTTAATCCCCCTTAGTCGAACTCCGTTGCCCGTGGCAACGCGGCATGGAGTAGGTAGTTCGAATTAAAGATCCTGGTCGAACTGCCGTTACTCCTCGTGGAATGAGGAGTAGCGGTAGTTCGAATTAGGATCTTTAATTCGACTACTACTCCGCAGCGCGCCGCAGGCACGGAGTTCGACTAAGATTTAAAAATGGCAGCGCTGAACATGAATGAAGCCGGGATATTTAAATATCCCGGGCTTCATTTGCAACTCTGTTTGCCCTAATTACCCTACCTAGCTCGAACTAACGAGCTAGTGTAGATGTATCCAAAGAGTCCAATGGGACTTACATGCCCACTCAAGCTATATGCCTAGCAAATGACCCACGGCAAGTACGCAAAGCAACAGTGGCTGGGTGCAGCAGAAGCTGGCACACCCGTTTGCATGCAACAGCTGGCGAATAATTCTGAGTAGGGAAACACTCGAGCGCTGCAGAAATCAGCCCGGGGACGACGGGCAACGCGCAAACTGTTCACTCTTACGTCCAGCAGAAAATCCCCCGGGCTGCATGACGTCCGTCATGTCTGGTCTGGGCTTCACGTCCTCGGTGCTGAGGTGGGCAATCCCCGGCAAGCTCCGTCCCCCTGCACTCGTTAGCCTGAGCTGACCATTTAAATGAATGAGGTTTTAATGAGCAGTTGAGCCGGATATAATGGAGGCAGGCGGCATTCTGGGAGGATGAATCTCGATCTGCCAATGCAGCTTAATCCTGTTGTCCGGTGAGCATTCCTTGCTACCCAATCCGCCCCTTGACGTCCTTCTCTCCACCCCGCCCTTCACAGCACTGCAGTCCCCACCCCAGCTCCTCTCCCAGACACATGCTCACGCAGCCACAGTGGCTGGGCAGCCAGAGCAGGATGCTCTGGGTAACCAAAGGCCAGTCAGCCTGACATCAGCTGTGGGCAAAACGATGGGAACGCTGCCAACAGAACAGGGCTATAATTGGTGCTGTTTTAGAGGAAACAGGTCATGCCAACCATGCCGGCCACATTTCCCTTCTCTCCCGAGATACCGAGTGTGGTGGAATAAGGTAACTACGAAAATGAAACTAGTGTGACACGGTGGCAACAAAAGCAAACCTGATTCTGGGAGGCGTTCACAGGAGTGTGGTGAGCAAGCCACGAGGAGTCGTTCTTCCGCTCTGCTCTGCGCTGATTAGGCCTCAGTAGGAGTCTTGTGTCCAGTTCTAGGCACCGCATTTCAAGAAAGATGTGGAGAAATTGGAGAAGGTCCAGAGAAGAGCAACAAAAGAATGAAAGGCCTGGAGAACATGAGCTGTGAGGGAAGGCTGAAGGAACTGAGCTTGTTTAGTTTGGAAAAGAGAAGACTGAGGGGGGACATGAGCGTGGTTTTCAAGTATCTAAAAGGGTGTTACAAGGAGGAGAGAGAAACATTGTTCTCCTTGGCCTCTGAAGACAGGACAAGAAGCAATGGGCTTAAACTGCAGCCAGGGAGGTTTAGGTTGGACATTAGGAAAAACTTCCTTCCTGTCAGGGCAGCTAAACACTGGAATAAATTGCCGAGGGGGGTTGTGGAATCTTCACCACTGGAGAGATTTAAGAGCAGGTTGGACAGACACCTGTCAGGGATGGTCTAGACAGTGCTTGGCCCTGCCAAGAGGACAGGGGTCTGGACTTGATCTCTTGAGGTCCCTTCCAGTTCTAGGATTCTGTGTTCTAGACTTTTGTCAGGAATTTGACTTTGTACCACATTAGTCTAATTAAAAAATGATCAGTTTCTTGAGTGGTTGTAGGTAATTTAGTCCCCAGCATTTTGTACCTGTAGTTGGGATTCTGTTTTCCAATGGGCATCACTTTACATTTATCAACATGAAATTTCATTTGTCATTTTGTTGCCCAGTCACCTAGTTTTACGGGATCCTTTTCGAAGCTCAGCCCGAACCTGGGGTCCTCCTCTACAAGGCACCAAACCAGCCACACCGAGCACAGCAGCTGCCTCGCTGGCCAGCAAGGAGCCTCACAAGCAAATCCCCTCAGACACCCCAGTGTTCCCTGTGCCCCCCAGACCCCCTTACACAGGGGAGAGGTTATAACCCATCCCCCCACCTCCCCTCAGACACCCCAGTGCTCCCTGTGCCCCCCAGCCCCCTTACACAGGGAGAGGTTATAACCCATCCCCACCTCCCCTCAGACACCCCAGTGTTCCCTGTGCCCCCAGCCCCCTTACACAGGGAGAGGTTATAACCCATCCCCACCTCCTCAGACACCCCAGTGCTCCCTGTGCCCCCAGCCCCCTTACACAGGGGAGGTTATAACCCATCCCCACCTCCTCAGACACCCCAGTGTTCCCTGTGCCCCCCCAGCCCTCCTTACACAGGGGAGAGGTTATAACCCATCCCCCACCTCCCCTCAGACACCCCAGTGCTCCTGTGCCCCCAGCCCCCTTACACAGGGGAGAGGTTATAACCCATCCCCCACCTCCCCTCAGACACCCCAGTGCTCCCTGTGCCCCCAGCCCCCCCCTTACACAGGGGAGAGGTTATAACCCATCCCCCACCTCCCCTCAGACACCCCAGTGCTCCCTGTGCCCCCAGCCCCCCTTACACAGGGAGAGGTTATAACCCATCCCCACCTCCTCAGACACCCCAGTGCTCCCTGTGCCCCCAGCCCCCTTACACAGGGAGAGGTTATAACCCATCCCCACCTCCCCTCAGACACCCCAGTGCTCCCTGTGCCCCCCCCCCAGCCCCACCTTACACAGGAGAGGTTATAACCCATCTCCCCACCTCCCAACAGGTTTTCTGATCCAAAAGGCCCAGCCACATGCCCAGGTCAAAATATAACATAAAATCTTCCTCCAAAGAACATGCTGTGTCAGTCCTTTAGCATCTAACATCGAAAGTTTGAATTACAAAGGTAAGGGTTAATATTGCGGAAGGAATGAGATACACAGCGGTTGCAAAGTGCCGGGTCAGGCCCGTAGCTGCGATGGAATAAACTGCTGGCTGAAGCCCAGTCTCCGGGGCACGTGCACAGCTTGGATGGGTCGTTCAGCGCTTCGGTTGGGGCTCCAGTTCGTAGCAAAGCTCCTCAGAGGCGAGAGGCAGGAGTGAGGACAAAATGCAGGTTTCCAGGCCATTGCTCCCCCGCTGGTCTGAGCGCCCCAGGAAGGCTCCTCAGACGTGGATTGGCCCCTCCAAGGCCCATGGTCGGCCAAGCGCTGCTCAGCCGCTGGAGTGGTCCTTACGCCATAGGCTGGCCAAGCCTCCCGCTGGTGCCTCCCAAGTTCAAAGACGGCTCCCATCACAGCTCGTTACCTCCCATACAAAACGGGTATGTGCCCACTCACGGCATGGTCACCACCAGCAAAGCAGAACCTGTCTAACGCCAGCGCACTCGACAGCCGCGCTACGAGACCCATGGCAGCTACAGAGCAGTGGGTGCAGCAATGATCCGGATGCTCACATCACCATCCGATAACGTCTCAGCCCGTGTACAAAACACCGGGGGGCAGGGGAAGTTTGGTGAAGTTTAGGCACCTGGAGTATTGGCAAGAGCAGCGCAGGCTGAAACACACACCCCTCGTTGTTTTAGTCTGCGGAGCAGTGGCGGGTCTCCTAGTGCATGTGTGTCCTGCCCTTCTCTCGGTTGGACAGACATCTGTCAGGGATGGTCTAGATGGTGCTTGGTCCTGCTGTGAGGCAAGGGACTGGACCCGATGGCCTCTCGAGATCCCTTCCAGTTCGAGCATGCTATTCTAGAGAGGATAAAAGCTCACTACTGTTGCCAGGGAATGGAGTCGCTCCTTTAGCTCAAGCAGTAGAAGTCTGTGCCTTTGAGCAGAAAGGCAACACCTCCTGAGCAACAGTCCCTCTAGTTTTGCCATCCATGTGCCGGGGTGATGGGGTCAGTAAGGAGGCACAAGTTGCTGGCTCTGTAGCATGCAGATGCCCCAGTGAGGAGTAGCCCATCTGGCAGAAGCCATGGCACGGATGGCTCAGAGCCACCGCCTTAGCCGTAATGGAGACATGTGGCCTCCTCGAGGTGCGGCTACAGAGGAGAAGGCTCCATGTCTTCTCTGGGTTCCAGCTGGAGGTGCGGGACGGCGGAGCCCCTTCAAAACAGGGCGGGAGGGTCCCGGGAGAATTTAGCGCAAACCTCTCGCCAGTTCTGCTGAACAGGGGGCGTTGCAGGGCTTATCACATCCGGAGACAAAAGGCACCACCTGGGACCAGCCACCTGCCCCGGAGCAAGTTCTTGCTCTGAACCTCTGTGGCCCTGGCACTAAATGACTCAGTGCCCTGTCTGTCACCCCCCCATCAGCTCCTTACCCAGCCAGCAAATGCCCCTTTCTGCCCCAGCGCTGGGCAGGATCCAACCCTTTGGCGCTTGCAGCTCAGGAGAGCCCTGCACTGAGGGGAGGAACCCTCTCCAGAGATCCCCTGGCTAGCCGGGCACCCCACCTCCACTCACTCCCACTGCGACGGGCAGCAGGACGGCCCCGCAGCTGGAGATCTAGCCCTCCCTCCTCAGCCGGGCAGGTCACATGATGCTCCCACACTGGTTTTCCCCCTCCCCCCCCCACACACCCCCCCAGCTGCTGTGGTTTACAGCAGCACAGCTCCTCCGGGATTACCTCCTAGGAGAGAGGGAGATGCAGCTGGCCCAGTGCCAGCCCGGTACAAATGCTAATTCCAGAGACGGACACACTCAAGGGATTATCTCATAGATAACTCCCGCCCGCACAGCCAGCCCACGGCAGGGCCCCATCCTGGAGGATGCCAGAAGACCTCACATCAGGGACCCTCTGAGTGGAGCGAAGGGTGCCCAGGACAGAGGAAGAAGCACTGAGCACCGGCCAGGATTGGACCCTTGCTCTGCACTAGACTCTTCACTCCCATTACCCATGTCTCCCTCCTTTGCCCGCAGTGGCCAGGGCCTAGGACGCACTGCCCCCAAAGGCCGTCCCAGCAGAAAGCCCCCACACCCCGGAGCTGGCCTCGGAGGAGCCTGGGAGCTGGGTTAGGACTGGGTGCTGTGATTGAACGTAGGAGCCTCACTCTTTGGCTGGCGCTGGGGTTAGACTTACCGGCCTGTAACTGCCAGGATCACCTCTGGAGCCCTTTTTTAAAAACTGGCGTCGCGTCAGCTATCTTCCAGTCACATGGTGTGGCGTAGTGTAGGGGGCTGTCTGCTCTGTAACCCGGTGTGGTGTGGGGTGCCTTGCTGGTTGCTGGGCTTGGGCAGTGGGCTGTGGGTGACCTCCACTGGTGGCTGTTTGTAGCATGGCCCAGCAGGACAGCAGATGAGTCACATAGGCAAGAGTCTCCCAACCTGTCCGACCAGTTGCCTCCCAGGGAAAGAGACAAAGGGAGGAAGGCAGGGTCCAACCCCTGGCTGGGGGGCAGGGCTGGAAGGGAGGTAGTTGCTGTCGGGGAAGCATGGAGAGAAGAGGCTAAGCTGGGGCCCAGGGATGATGGACCCTAACCCTAGGGCCTGAGGCATCCTGGCCCTGGGCCCTGTAGCCACATCACATCTGTGCTGGGCTGTATCCTGAAGGAACAATAAACCCCTCTCTATTCTACGACTGGCGGAGTCTGTTCGTGCTGCTATGGGGGTGCAGGAACGAGGGAACCCCGACGCGCCGTCACACATGGTACAGCAGCTGATGTAACGGATCGGCTACAAACCACAGTTAGTAGTTCCACAGTTTCACATCTGAGTTCTTTCAGAACTCTTGGGTGAATTGCATCTGGGCCCGGGGACTTGTCACTGTTAAGTTCACCAGTTTGTTTCTAAACCTCCCCTGCTAACACCTCAACCTGGGACAATTCCTCAGATCTGTCGCCTACAAAGAACGGCTCCAGTTCAGGAATCTCCCTCACATCCTCAGCCATGAAGACAGATGCAAAGAATTCATTTAGCTTCTTCGCAATGACTTTATCGTCCTTGAGGGTTCCTTTAGCATCTCGATCGTCCAGGGGCCCCAGTGATCGTTCAGCAGCTTCCTGCTGCTGATGTAGTTTTTAAAAATTGCTATTGCTTCTTGAGTTTTCGGCTAGCTGTTCTTCAATATTTTTTGAATGTAAGAACATCAGAACGGCCAGACTGGGTCAGACCAAAGGTCCATCCAGCCCAGGGTCCTGTCTGCCCACAGGGGCCAGTGCCAGGTGCCCCAGAAGGAGTGAACAGAACCGGGAACCATCATGTGATCCCTCCCCTGTCGCCCATTCCCAGACAAAAAATTTGGCCTTCCTAGTTATATTCTTACACTTCATTTGCCCGAGTTTATGCTCCTTTCTATTTTCCTCCCTGGGATTTAATTTCCACATTTTAAAGGATGCTTTTTTGTCTCCCACGGCTTCTTTCACTTCATTGTTTAGCCAGGGTGGCCCTTTTTTGGTTGTCTGACTGTGGGGTTTTAACGTGGGATACACGTTTACGTTGGGCCTCTGTTATGGCGTCGTTGGAAAGTTTCCATGCAGCTCGCAGGGATGTCACTTTTGGCACCGTGCCTTTCAATTTCTGTTTAACTAGCCTCCTCGTTTCTGTGTAGCTCCCCTTTGTGAAATTAAAAGCCACCGTGCTGGGTTGCTGAGGTGTTTTCCCTCCCACCAGGCTGTTCCAAGCGGTCCAGCTAGAGTCCCTGGATCAGATGCTTCACTCCACGTAGGACTAAATCAAGACTCGCCTCTCCCCTTGTGGGTGGGGAGATGGGTTAGAACCTCTCATCCCCTTGTGGGTTCCAGAACCAGCTGCTCCAGGAAGCAGCCATTCAAGGTGTCAAAGAAACTTTATCTCTGCATCCCGACCCGAGGTGACGTGTACCCAGTCAATACGGGGTAGTTGAAATCCCCCACTATTATTGAGTTTTTTATTTTAATAGACTCTCTGATTTCCCTGAGCATTTCACAGTGACTCACTGTCCTGGTCAGGTGGTCGGTAATACACCCCTACTGCTATATTCTTATTAGCTGAACCTGGAATTACTCACCATAGAGATTCTACGGAGCAATTTGGTTCATGTAAGATTTTTACTACATTGGATTCTACACTTCCTTTCACCTACAGTGAAGGGCCGGATTTGTCGCCTCATGCCGACGTGAGAGGGAAAATGATTTTGTGGTTAAGGACCTGGGCTAGGAGCCAGGAGATTTTGGGCCCTGCTCCTACCCACACCACAGACTCCACATGCGTGACATTATCCAAGTTGCTTAAGCTTTCTGTGCCTCAGTTTCCCATAAAACGGCAACGTTAACAATGCTTCCTTCCTCCTACCCTTTGTGCGTCTGCACGGGCTGCAAACCCGCCAAGGTCAGAAGGATCTGTGTGTGCACGTCTGAGCCCAGCACAACCGGGCCTCCGGCAGCTACCCCAATCGCTCAACTAATTCCTACTGCCTGGAGAGCAGCTCCGATCCATGGGAAATGGAGCCCAGGCACCGAGCCCAGCCCAGCAGCAATGAACCCACGGCGGCAGATCTGGATGTAGCATGGCCGGGACTGCACAGACTCATGGAGCAGTTGGGTCGGACACACAAATGCTGCTTTTCACTTCTGCCCTGCTGGGCTTCACAACAGAGGGGTACGTCCTGGCCTTGGTGATCCAGCGCACTGGCCCTGAGCTGCTTGCAGCCAGGCAGGATTCCAGCCCCTGCTGTACAATGCCACGGCTAGGACTCGGCAGGAGCACAGCATGGAACAACCCATGGGTAGCATGGAAATCGGTGACTTTCCACCAAGTCCATCTTGGGGGGATCCCAGACTGGACACCCTCAACCGCCCTGCAAGTTCCAAAGTGCAGCCTGCCCACCTTCCAGTGACCCAACCTATGACACGCCCATTGCTCCTCCTTCTGGCCTTCGTCTCGTTTCCTAGATCACCTGCTTGCATCCTGGGTTACGAAGGGCACCAGCCATCACCTATGGGCAGACAGCTGGGCAGCCTCACCTGCCCCGAGGGCCTCAGCAAGAATCACACACACTTGTACCCACCACCTGACCTTGGCATCGGTGCAATATGTGGGGAAAGTGAGGCACGCCGCGCATTCATGCCGCCCAGTAAGGGTGCATCTGCATTGCAGCCATAGCTCAAAATGAGATATGCCATGTGAGCAAGGCAAATTGCATCCCTTATGTTGATCTTAGTTTGAAATAGCTCAGTTTGTCATTTGGCTCTGTCGACACAGCACCGCATTTCGAAATAACCCACTATTCCAACATGTCCCTGGCTCCTCGTGCAACGAGGTTCACAGGGACATGGGAACAGCAAGCGCTTGCTCTTCAGATGCGGAATAGCTGTTAAATAGAGGTAGCCTAAGGTGTGCATAGGTTCACACACAACAAAACAAGAGAACACTGTTTTCACGATTGTTTTCACCATGGCACAGGGCACCATTGGCTTTGATTGACAGGCTGATGTGGAAACTGGTGGGGAGTGACCCTGGGTCAGTGGCAAAATCAGAACCTGACTCCGAGTGCCTTGGCTGAGTCGGGCTGCCCCTTCCCCCTAGAGCCTCCCACTCCCCGGGCCCCCCGCTTGAAAAGACGGTTACTTACCTCGTAACTGTTGTTCTTGGAGCTGCGTTGCTCATGTCCATTCCCTCTAGGTGTGCGCGCCCCGTGCACAAGTTCCGGAAGCTTTTTGCCCTTAGCAGTACCCGTTGGGCCTGCCGGGGAGCCCCCTGGAGCGGTGCCGGTATATCCGTGCATATAACCCCCTGCTGGCCCTCCCCCCCAGTTCCTTCTTGCCGGAGATTCCGACAAGGGGAGGTGGGCGGGTTCGGAAAGGCCCTGAGCAGCACATCTCGAAGAACTACACTTACGAGGCAAGTAACCGTCTTTTCTTCTTTGCGGGCTCGCTCCTGTCCATTCCGCCCAGGTGATTCCGAGCAAACCCCCCGGGAGGCGGGGTCGGAACCTAGGTATGAACCGAGGACCAGGTGGCCGCCCTGCAGATGTCTACAATCGGCACCTGAGCTAAAAGGGCCACCAAGGAGGCCTGTGCTCTCCCAGAGCAGGCCATGAGGGGCGGGGCCACCTTTCCTTTTAGATCGTAACAGGTTCTGATCCACGACGCAAGGCACCGAGCTGACACCGGACAAGCTGCCTGCTATTGACACAAACAGTGGGGTGGGCTTAGGAAACACCCGAGTCCTGTCTCAATGACAGGCCAGAGCCCTTCTGACGTCCAAGGGGTGGAGTGCGCCTTCTCTCTCATCTGCATGTGGCTTCGGGTAAAACACTGGTGCGGAATCTCCCGGCACGTGTGGAATAGCGAGACTACCTTCGGGAGAAAAGCCGGGTGAGGGCACGGCATCACCTTAGCCCTAGAAATCACCACAGGGTGGCTCTGAGGAGGGCCCGCAGCTCGGATACCCTTCTGGCCGAGGTGATGGCTACTACAAAGGCACCTTCCAGGAGAGGTGGGAGAGGCAACACGTGGCCAGTGGCTCGAGGTGGGTACATGAGCCCCCGGAGCACCAGGAGCACTGAGGTCGTGGGGGCAGGGCTGGCCTTACTCAGGTGTCTGCCTCGGGTGCCAGACTGTGGGGGCGCCACTGGGGCCCAGAGTGGAGAACACTGCGTCTGCTGCTGGGGCAGATGGATTCTCTCGGAACCGAACCGCTCCCGAAGCCTCCTCAAGCCGGCGCGTCGGGGGAGACTCGAGCAAAGGTGCCTGGCGCTTACGGTGTCTCTGGAGAGCAGAGATCCCCGCTCCTTTCCCTGAGCCCCACCCCCCGCGAGCTTCCCTCCTGCTCTCCCCGGGGGTCCCATCCCCGGCTGGAGCGCCCCGAGACCCCAGCACTCCCCGCACCAAGGGCGGGGCTCCGAGGGGGGCAGATCTCTCCATAGCCCCGTCTGCCCCGCCGCTGTACAGCGCCTGGTACCGCGCTGGCCAAGCCCCGAGGAGGCTCCCCTCTTGGGGGTGCTGCTCTTGTACCCCCCTCGGGCCCCGCTGGCTGCGGGCCATGGCGGAAGCAGGCGGGCCTGGCTCCGGCTCCGGGCTGAGAACAGCGCCCGCCCTGCGGGGTGACGGGGGATCCTTCCCGCTTCCGTCTTGGGGGGGGTCCCTGCAGCGAGGGGAGCCCCCTCCTGTCTCGCATCGTGCCGCTTGCAGGCGCGCAGGGTGGAGTGAGACCCCGCGCAGAAGCTCCCCCAGCATACGCCGGGGAGGGGGGGGGCGAAGGGTCTAGTGGTTAGAGCCGGAGGGGTCGGGGTCGGTTTTCGCTGCCAGCGTGGCCCTGATGAGGGGAGGGGTTGTTTGTTTCTGGCAATTCGGCTCCTTTGCCAGCTCCCTACGCTGCGCCGTGCACTGTCTATTGAGAGAGTCCGCCTGTCCCTCTCTCTGCCCGTCAGGCCGTCCGTCCGTCCCAGAACTCCTGCTCCGCGGTCAGCGCCGGGGCTACAGCTTCCTCTTCTCCTGGCTTAAAGCCGGGCCCGGCTGGCTGCGCCGGACCAGGGGATGCGCTCGGAATGGGATGGCTGCTCATCCCACCCGGCGGAAACGCGCTGACCCGGGCACACGGGGAGTCGCGCGGTCCCGGCCCCGGCCCCGGCCCCGCCGGGCAGCGCCGGGTGCCTCCGCTAGCGGCAAACGCACGATGAGCCGCGGACCGACGTGCCCTCCCGCATCACTAGCAGGAGGTTCTGACCTGCGGGCTTCGCAGCGGCCTCCTGCCCAGGGCCACTGGCACAGCCCAGCTTTTCGGCCCCCTCCGTTATTTCAAACGCCCAGTCTCCACCCGCTCCCCGCCTGCCCCTGTCCTGGGCATGAGGCGCAAGAGACACACGGCGGAGGGAAACTGAGGCACGGCCTGGCGGGCAGGGACCTCGCAGCCGCGGCGGGAACTGGCTGCAGCTCCCAGAGCCCCCGTCAAGCGCCTCCGCGCCAGGCCCGCCCACCCCACTCAGTCTGGCCCCTGGTGCAGGCCCCGGCGCGCGGCGCCCCTCCGCCACGCCCGGCGCTGGATCGGCCGCGGGCGCCTCTGCCTCCACGTTGGGGGCGCTTGGGCGCAGAATTCCGCACGCGGGAGGGAGAACCCCTCGCCCCGCGTCCGGCTGGTTTCCCGCTGGCGTCACATCCCTCCTGGAGACCCCGGGCAGCTGCAGTCTCCCAGCCCTGGGGAGCAACCGGGAGCTTAGCGTGGGCTGCCCCTAATGAGACCCGTCAGCCTCGCCCAGAAGCAGGGCCCCTAGGGAGAAGGAGGCCCCTTCCGGCTGCCCCTCCGGCCCGCGGGCTGCTCCCTCCGGCCCCCGGGCTGCTCCCTCCGGCCCGCGGGCTGGTCCTGGCCCGGCCCGGCCGGGTTTCTGACAGCGCCTTCTGCAGCGAACGCGGACTTTGAAACCCGCCGCCTGAAACGCCGGGCAAGAGCCGCTGGCCGTCCAAGAGCGAGGCCGAAACCAGGCAGGGTCCGGCCTAGCTCCGCGGCCTGTCCAGAGACCAGGGACCCGCAGGGAACCAGCAGCCCCCGGGTTCTCCCCGGGAGCCAGGCCGGGCTACGGCTGGCGGGCTGCGCGGGGAAGCACTTCGGGGCAGCGCTAGGGCAGGCGGGTCGCTGCCGGCCTGGGATCTGCCCGTCGGTCCGACTCCTCCGGGCGGAGCGGGGGCAAAGGCGGGCACACGGACGCCCGGCCCGGCCCGCTCCCCGCGGCGGCTCCGGGCGCACAAGGGGGGCGCAGCCGCTGAGGAGAGCCGCTCGGAGACGGGCGGCTGCGCTCGGACCGCAGGGCGGGGGGCTCGCTCGGGCGGGGGCTGACGTGGCGCTGATGTCAGCGCCCTGCCATATAGCCGGGCGCCGGGCGGCGGGGCCGCATTTCAGCACCAGCCTCGGCGACAGCTCCCGCGCCCCGAGGGCTTCCCGGCTCCGCAGCCAGCCGCCAGGGACCCCGGCCGCCCGCGGATGTAGGAAGAGGGGCCTGGCCCCCCGCCGGCTCCGGGACCCTCCTCGCTCGGCCCCAGCGCAGCGGCGGGACTGCGCCGCCCGCCGAGAACCGACGCACGTTGTGACACGGAGCCGAGAGAGCCCCGCCGCCGCTTGGCTTCGCAGAGCCCCGCTCCCCGCCGCCCCGGCGCCATGAACAGCTCCCAGCCGGGGCCCGGGGCGGGCGCGGGGCTGGACGGGACCCTGGCGCTGCCCCTGGGCCTGGCCGCCCTGGGCCTGGCCGCGCTGGCGGGGAACCTGCTGCTGCTGGCGGTGCTGGGCCGGGAGCTGCGGCGGGGCCGGGGCTCGCCGCCGCTGGCCGGGCTGCTCCACCTCTGCTGCGCCGACCTGCTGCTGCTGGTGCTGGGCGCCCCGCCGCGCCTGGCCGCCGCCTGCCTCCGCGCCTGGCCGCTGGGCGCCCCGCTCTGCCGGGGCAGCGCCTGGCTGCTGCACGCCGGCCTGCTGGCCAAGAGCTTCGCCCTGGCGGCCGTGGGACGAGCCCGCCTGCAGCAGCTCGCCGGCCCGGGCCCCGGCCCGCCGGCCCGCGGGCCGCGGCCGCTGCTGCTGCTGCTGCTGGCTGCCGGCGCTGGGGCTGCCGCTGCCGCTGCTGCTCTTCAGCCGGCTGCAGCCGGGCCCCGACGGGCCGCGCTGCCTCTTCCAGCCGCCCTCCGGCGCCGCCGGCTTCATGCGCCTTTTCGCCGCCGCCTACCCGCTGCTGGCGCTGCTGCTGCCGGCCGCCTTCACCGGCGGCTGCTACTGGCGAGCCCTGCGGGCCCGCGGGCCGCCCCCGCCCGGCCCGGGGACCCGCCTGCTGCTGGGCCTCACGCTGCTGTGCCACGCCGCCTGGCTGCCCGAGTGGGCGCGCTGGCTCTGGGGCTGGTACGGGGCGCGGCCGCCCCCCGAGGCGCTGGTGGAGCTGGCGCCCGCCGCGCTCTTCCTGCCGGCGGCGCTGGGCCCCGCGCTGCTGCTGGCGGCCTGCCCGGAGCTGCGGGCCGGGCTGCGGAGCCTGCGGCGGGCGCTGACCCGACGGGGCGGCCCCGGCCCTGCGGAGAGCCCCCGGGCCGGGCCGGAGCCGCCGGCCGCCGAGAAGGTGCTCCCGGACGTGCAGCACTTCTGGCAGCTCCGCCGGGACACCGCGGCGGGCGAGGAGAGCGACCCGGTGCCCTGGGAGCACCAGGGCGCGCCCTGAGCGGCTGGGCCGGCAGCCAGACCTGCGCCCCGCGGCTCCCCGGCGGCCCGGCCCGGCCCCGCTTTGCTAGAGCCCCGGGGCTGCGCTAGGCAGGGGCGGGGCGGTCCCTGCAGCCCGGGGGGGCGGGGACGCTGAGCCCGGCAGCTGCGCTGGCAGCTGGAGCTGTCCAGATGGGCGCCCCCGCTTCAGCCTCCCCCCCCTGCAAATCCCCAAACCGCCGGTAGGTCCCCTCCTGGGAGGGGAGAGGCTGGGCGGTGGGGGGGTGTTGCTGGCCCGCGGGGCGATCCCCGGCCCAGCTGCAGGAGAGGAGCGAGGCCAGGCTGGGGGGCAGTGCCTTGGTGAAGGGGTGGGCGGGGGGTGTCTGCCAAGGGGCGGGGATAGCCGAGAGAGGGTGAGAAGGTGCCCAGGTGGGGCATCCGGGGAGTCAGGAGCCAGGGGAGCAGGCAAAGGAGCAGGGAGGTGCCATGGAAAGTGGGAAATGCCCGGGCCGGGTTTGGCAGGTTACTGTGTGCCAGTCCAGACACCAGCCACCGCTCCCCTGCCAAGGGCTGCCATGGGAAACTGAGGCCCGAAAGGCGGCTGCGTTGGCCATAGAGTCACTGGGAGAATGGGCCAACGGGCCAGGGCCTCTCCAGCCGGGCACTTTTCAATCCCTAGGGGGTCAGAGTGGGTGATCACAGTGGTCCCTTCTGGCGCTGGAAGCCAGGCCCCATGGCTTGGGGCGGGTGCTGAGGTTTCCCATTTGCTGAGCACCTCCGGCACCAGAGGGGGCATCCGCACCAGGGTTAGCACGTGCGGCAGCCCTGACGGACGGGGCAAGTCACCCTCGCACAGGTGCTCGCTGGCGGGGGGCACCCTCCTGCTCTGGCTGCACGAGCCCCCTGTGCCCCCAAATCCCTCCTGAGCTTTCGCACATCTGTGCCAGCCTCAGTGCCGCTGTTTGGAACCGGGGGCTGTTTGGGGCTGGGCTGAGTGGACCAGGCTGGACGTGGCCCACGGGGCAGCCGCCTTAGTCTGGGACTAGCCGGCGAGTGGTCCTGCTCCCTGGAGACTAACCACACAGTGCAGATGGCAGGATCATGAGCTTTCATGGGCACAGCCCACTTCCTCAGACGACAGGCCCTAGCCCAGGTGGGGCTGGCGACTCAAGACCCCAACGGCCGGGGAGACGCACCACAACGCCCCGGGCTGGCAGCCCAGACTGGGAGCTTGGGTTCTCTGGGGCCGGGACAGGATCCATGGACACGCCTGTCACACTGGGGCTGCGGTAGCTGCAAAATCTGTCCAGTCTCTGCCCCGGGACAGGGCCAGCCCCCTGTGTCTCAGTGGAGTGCGGTGATTTCCGTGCGAGGAGATGCACCTGGACCTTCGCACGAGGGGAGTCTCCAGAGGCCTCCTGCCCTGGCCTCGGCTACTTCTGCCCCTCGGGAGAAGGAAGACAAAGACCTGGTGACTCCTGGTGAATTTGTTCCTTGTCTAGCTCCAGGGCCAGCGGAACGGGGAGCCGGTGAGGACCAAGGATGCACCTGACTCCCCCCAGCTGCTGTAGCCTTCGGTCTGCGTCAGCCCTTTGCCTCTGGAGTCTGGATCCTCCCAGGGAACAAGCGGCTGGGCTGGTTCGGTCACAAACCCCCTGAAACGCTCTGCTACCCCGCAATAAAGCTGTCTGCTCCTCCAGCTCTTTTGACTCTTCACCCTCCATCACAGGGCAGTGGAGAGGCCTGCATGGCGGGGGAGTGGGGTTGGTGTGTGCCCCTTGTAGCCTGGGGTCATGGTGCACACTGCCTGCCTCGGTTTCCCCACTTCTCAGGGCTCTCTCAGTCAAACAACCACCCCACGCGCCCGTCAGGTGCAGCCCGTCCCTCCTGGGGGCTGGGTTTAGTACCACTGCGAGGTCACGCCACAGCTACTGTTCTCAGACACCCCCATCACATCCCAGCTCCAGGACTTTTCCCCGCTGGCTGTCCCCAGGCCTGGGTGTGGGCGCGCTGACATTGGCTCTGTCGGAGCCAAAGCCGAGCCAATGTCAGCGCGCCCACCCAGGTGAAGCCCGCCCGGCCTCTGTGCCTGGACAGACCCTTCTTTTCCGTGAGGACGATGCTGCGAAGTCTTCCCCGTGAGCAGTGGGCTGGCGCTGGGCGCCTTTTGCCACGGCCAGTGTGGGCCCACTCCATGGGGCTAAGCCTTCGGTTTATTCCTGCGCCCAGCTGGCTGCAAAGTGAGAGACCAAAGCGAAGGCGGGTTGCTCAGGGCCAGGCTCCGAGAGGCGCCTAGAGGTGCAGATAGGTCCCAATCTAGGTCCCAAGCCCCAGGCGAACACCCGAGATGGGCTGGAGGCAGAATTACCCAGGATCACCCAGGCTGGCTCGTCCCCGCCCGCTGCTCCTAGCCGCCTCTGCGGCCCCTTCAGTGAGCCACAGCTGGCCTGGCGGGGCCTCCAGGGAGCCATTACCAGGAAGTCACTGCCAGCTTCAGCCTCTGGCTCCAGCTGGGGAGGGACCAGTGACCCCCCTCAGGCCCCTTTCTGGGACAGAAGGGGGAAGGAGAAGGCTCCTTAGGCCAACCAGGCCCCCTCTCTAGGAGGGGCTGGCTAGTCACCGCAGCCACACAGCAGGGCTTTGCTCGCCCCTTAGGGCAAAAGGGCTCTGACCATGGGGGCAGGGCTGGGAAGACCGAAGGGGGGAGATTCACCAGGCACCCTCCAGCACATGGTATCTGAGCCTCCCGCTCGCCCTGGGAGGAGGGGTTCCTGGGGCCCCGGGGAACTTTGCATTGAAGTGGGAAGTTCTTGTAGAGGTGTCAGGATGGGACGCCGCCCTCTGCCCAGGGACTCTGGAGCCTGGTCTCTGCAATGGGCCCTCCACAGAGCCCCCACCCCAGGGCGGAGAAAGGCTGCTAGGCCCACGCCCCTCTTTGGGGGCTGGTAGCAGGGCCCTGCCCATGGCCTAGAGCCCCAGGGAAGCCGGAGGTCAGATTAAGTGGGCAGAGTGGGGCTTTCTGGTACCTCGCCCCCATACCCCGCATAGCCGCCGGTGTGAGCGTTACTGCTGGGGGCCCGCTGCTGAGAGCAAAGGAAAGGCCACGAAGAGCCCAGCAGCCCGGCATGGCACACGCTGGCGGGGAAGGTGCAAGGGGAGACCCTGACGTGTTCCCGTGCCCGGATGGCGCACAGGTTGTGCCTGGCACACAAGCGCCAGGGGGCCGGAAACCAACGGCTCGCAGCCGCGGGGGCAGCTCGTGGGGCCAGAGGAGGAGGGGATGGGCCCAGGGTCCTTTACACAAAAATTCAAACCAGGCTTTGGGAGGAATCTGGCTCCCGTGACACAGGCCGAGCGCACGGGGGGCTGGGAGCACCGGAAACACGAGAGAAGGGAAGGAGCCAGCTTCACCGTCCTGGCTGCTCCCCCGCCACCGGCGTGGACCCCGGACCTTCTGCGCCCCAACCCTGAGAGACATCTGAGCAGCCCGGGTCTCAGAGTGGGGCCCAGGTGACATTGCCGTGGGGAGCAGGAAGGCAGCGGTTAGTGCTGCCCCCAACAGCCTGCGGGTGGCACAAGTTTGCCAGGTCTCAGTGGCCCATCAGACCGGCTGGCTCTGCAGCAGGCGCTTTGCAAGTGACTGTCAGCGCCCGGGAGAGAAGCTGCCTTTGGGGCGTATTTGCCTTGTCTCCCCTCTGAGGAAACTGAGTCAGGCTTCCCGCCAGCAGCCTCGCCCCTCCCCCCCCAGCGCCCTGCGTCCCTTTTCCCCAAAGGAGAGTGAGGAGCAGCTGCCATGGGGGTGGGGGGCTGGGTTACTGGCTCTGGACTGTGGCGAGGCTCAGGGGTCCCCCAGCTGGCGCTCACACTGCACCCCTGCATCATGTCTCCGAGCCTCGGCACCCCCAAGGGGGTCGGAGTGAGGGCCAGGCTGCTGGGGGCAGCCCCATGCTGGGTGGGAGCCAGGGTTTCTGTGGGCCAGTGGCCCTCTACCGGAAAGAGGTTCCCCGGCCCTGATCTAAGGCCTGTCAAACACGGGTCTGTCCCCGCCAACCGCGCCCCACAGCTGGAAACAGACAGGGGGTGACAGTGCTGTGAGCGGGAGAGCCGTACGCAGGGCTGCACATCGCACGGGCGCCAGCGGGCCCCCGTCCTTTGCTGGGTCTCTTCCAAAGGGCTTGCCAGGGCCTTTCAGGCCTGCGGACGGGGGGCAAAGGGGCAGCTGCCCCTGAGCCCAGCAATTCTAAAGGGCCCAGGGCTCCGGCTGCTGCCATCACTACTGCAACAGAGCACCAGGCCCTTGAGAATCGCCGCTGGAGCCCCACGCCATGTGCGCCAGCCGGCTCAGGGGGCTGGGCTGTCCAGGCAGTGCTCCGCCCCTTTGGCCTGAGGCCCCGCCCCTTCCAGGCACAAGAAGCCAGGTCCCCCCCGTACTATACCAAGTGGGTCTGGGGCACCGCTGCGAGGCTCAAATCGGGGCGAGTTGCTTAAAACGAGGGCGACTCACAGCCCAAGCCTCGGGGTCCCCTACAAGGCACCAAACCAGCCCCACAGAGCACTGCCACAGCCTCCCTGGCCAGCACGAAGCCTCACAAACAAAACCGCTCAGGCACCCCAGTGCTCCTGTGCCCCCAGCCCCCCCTTACACAGGGGAGGTTATAACCCATCCCCACCTCCCTCAGACACCCCAGTGCTCCTGTGCCCCCAGCCCCCTTACACAGGGAGAGGTTATAACCCATCCCCACCTCCCCTCAGACACCCCAGTGTTCCTGTGCCCCCAGCCCCCTTACACAGGAGAGGTTATAACCCATCCCCCCACCTCCCCTCACACACCCCAGTGTTCCCTGTGCCCCAACTCCCAACAGGTTCTCCCAGTCCCAAAGGACCAGCTGCAGTCCCAGGGCCATTAATACCTCGGACCTCACCGAGGGGCTCGCTGGGCCGCTCTTTAGCAGCGCACGTCTAGGTTTATTAACACAAAAGAAAGGAAAGGCTGAGAGTGAGGTTGTTGAGAACACGTCACACGCCCCAATACCCAAGCTCCTGGTGCAGGCTTTCAGCAGGGGTGGGACAAGCTGCCGGGTCTCCAGTCTCGGGGCCCGTCCTGTGTCAGGCGGGGCCAGCGAATCCACCCCGGCCTGTCCCCGCCAGCGGCGCTTGTGGAGCGGAGGGCAGGAGTGGAGACAAGATGGAGGCGTCTTGGGACCCTCTTAGCCCCCTGCCCGTGCGGAGGGACCATCCCCTGCTCTCCTGGGGGCCGGTGCCTCCCCAGACAGGCTGGTCACATGACCCCCAACCCGAAGGTGACCGCCCGAGAGCGAGTCCCGCCGGGGGCGCTGTGCTGGATCTCCTTCAGCACCCCCCATTTGGGGGCGAGCAGGGGGATCTGAGGCGGATTGGCTCCTTGTTCCTGGGGGAGCTTAAGGCAGGCAAATGTCGCTGGTGCGGGGCTTTGGTCCCGGACAATTTCCCATCCCGGCGTGAGAGTGTGCGGGCACTGGCAACAGCTCGGACTGTGGCGGGCTCCGGGGGGCAGCCCGCCAGTGGTGATGCTCTCGTGATGGGCAAGCCTGGTGGCTCAGTGCCCGGTCTGGGGCAGGCTCTGCTTTCACCACCCCCGGGGGATAACTGGAGCTGGGGCTTGAGCTGTCGAGCTTTGAATGTCAGACCCTGCAGTTCCCCTAGTCCGGGGCAAAGGGCCCCCCAGGAAAAGCGTCAGCGGGGGCCTGGGCATCCGGGAGCTCTCTGTTCAGGATCCATCCAACTAGTCCAGCCAGGGGTCTGTGCCCACTGTGCCCACACTCACCCCGTGTCCCTCTGCCGGCAGCTCCTTGGAAGCAGGCCCCGCACAGCTGGCTGGCCAGGCTTCCGACATGCAGCCCCGGGGTCCTGGGATACCCTGCAAGTGCCCAGCCCCAGCAGAACAGGGGCCTGCTGGTCACCTTGGGGAGCCGGGGGGAACCTCACCCTGCTATCGCCCCGGCTGTGCCCGTTCGCTCTCCCGCACTAACCTCCCTGTCTCTCCTCAGAGGTCCTGGCCTCGGGGGTTCCTGCCCAGCACAGCCGGCTGGGTGCCCTTCAGGGCCAGGTGGGGGGTCAAAAGCCCCTCCGAGCCCAAATCCCCCTGCAGACCAATGGGACTAGGCTATTCTATATCCCCAAGGGGATTCGAGCTCCTAAATCACTTAGGGCTTTTGCCTATCCCTTGCAGAGTGTCCAGCCCTGCTTGGTGCAGCTCCCACAGCTGAAAGAAATAGCCAGCAGCTCCTGAGCGAATTGGTTCCTTCCATGTGCCCACAGTGGATGTCTGCTTCCATGTTAGTGAGCTAACGGGCCCATTCGCACTCGACCCTCTAACCTGCGCTTAATTGCCTGTCGTCCTGGTTAATCCGCCAGCGAGGGCTGTGATTATCCGGCCCGGCGCCGACGGCAGCAGCCAGAGACGCCACTGACAAGTGCCAGCCCCGAGCGAAATTGCCTGGCAGCGGCCGGGCTCCGGGGCAGGGGAGGAAACTGGAAGTGTCCGGTGAGGTGCCAGGCTCTGCTTGCTGTCGTGCAGCGTCCTACGGCTCTGAATAGCCGCTGGGCGGAGCAGGTCACCTCGCCGTCTTTCCCGTGTGTGCCTCGTGCGCGTTCTGCTACGGGGACTTTGCGGGCAGCACGGCGGATAAATACAAAGGTGGGAGGGAAACCCCATGGACCGTCTCACCGCCCGGACACATCCCATAATGAGACAAAGGGAAGAGCTTGATTAAAGGTCCCTTTGGGCACCGGGACTGGAATTGCCC
This sequence comes from Rafetus swinhoei, assembly GCA_019425775.1. Taxonomy (NCBI): domain Eukaryota; kingdom Metazoa; phylum Chordata; order Testudines; family Trionychidae; genus Rafetus; species Rafetus swinhoei. The sequence goes on along the minus strand of CM033449.1, from coordinate 1,729,124 downwards.
CCGACACGGCATCCCCATCCCAAGGAGGAGCCGTCGGGGACGTCTGAGAGCCGTGGGCTGCCAGCCATAGCGACTCCGGCAGGAGCCATGGCTCAGTTCCCAGGCGCTGGTGGGGATGTGTTGGAGTCAGGCCATTTGTGTGGAGTCCTGGCCAGCTCTCAGCCGGGAGTAGCGTAGCGCCGACCAGGGCTGGGGCAGGCGATGCTGCAGCCAGTGACGGTGCTGGGACGCTGTGTGCTCTGCAGGGTATGGGCCCACTGCCCTCTCGGAGAGAGGTCCGACATGCTCCCAGGAAGTAAAGGGAGCAGCATCCCCCACCTGCATCCCCCAGCATCCTCCACCTGCCTGCCCCACCCCCTGCACACAGTATGCTAATACGGGGGGGGGTGATTTGCATAAAGGAACACAACATAAGACGCCACCCTCTTAGCAGAAGGAGAGCCAATCCGTCTCCCTCGCTTTGCAACATGTCAGAGCTGCAGGCAGCACAACATCCGTTAGGACCACCCCCCAATGGGCTGGGTGGGGCTGGGTAAGGACCGTAACTAAGAGAGGACACCCACACGCAGAGGAAACAGGATGGCTGGGTGAGGGGGGGCAGGAAAGGCAGGTACTATGGGAATTTGGCATTAAATGAGCTATTTCTGCCTTCTTTCTCCAAAGGTATCAAGAAATCTTGAATCCTGCATACAGACGTGGTCACCTCGTCTCAGAAAAGATCTCTTGGCCTTGGAAAAGGTTCAGAAAAGGGCAACCAAAATGAGGAGGGGTTTTGAACGGGTCCCCTATGAGGAGAGATTAAAGAGACTAGGACTTTTCAGCTTAGAAAAGAGGAGACAAAGGGGGGTTATGTTAGCGGTCTATAAAATCATGACTGGTGTAGAAAAAGTGAATAAGGAAAAGTTATTTACATATTCCCACAATGTAAGAACTAGGGGTCACCAAATGAAATTAATGGGCAGCAGGTTTAAAACAAACAGAAGGACGTTTTTCTTCACTCAGCGCACAGTCAATCTGTGGAACTCCTTGCCAGAGGATGTGGTGAAGACTTGGACTTTAACAGGGTTCAAAAAAGAGCTAGATAGATTTGTGGAAGAAAACATTGTCCTCACTTTGCGTTTGTAAGCAACAAGTAGTCAGAGGCAGTTTTATTACGAGCTGCAGCAAGGGAAAAACTGGTTCGGATGGGGGGGAAGCCCCCCCGAGGCAGATCTTCAAATACAAGCAATTATGAAGCAGTTTATACACTGTCCATTAGATATAATAACAATAACAATTAGTCTCCTTCCCATTACAAACACCAATGGCTAACAGTTATTTTAGTTCCACCCAGATGCTCCTTATCTCAAGGTCCCTGCCAGAGTCAGCGTTCTATCCTTATCTCCGTATGGAGGCGAGAGGCAAAGGCAGCGTCTAATTACAGATCTCGCGTTGTCAGGCCACACACTTAGCCTGACTCTTGCTCTCTTGTTAACAAGACCAAGATGGCTGCACACAAATTCCCTTATTCCCTTTTCCTGCCTCCACAGATTCCTGCATGTTGAGAGTCTCTGGGTTAGGCTAAAAGGGGTAAAAAACAAGGGTGATGTCATGCTAGGAGTCTACTACAGGCCACCTACCCAGGCGGAAGAAGTGGATGAGGTTTCTTTTAAACAACTAACAAAATCATCCAAAGCTCAGGATTTGGTGGTGATGGGGGACTTCAACTATCCAGATGTATATTGATATATGCAGGGCACAGACTATCCAATACGTTCTTGGACTGCATTGAAGACAACTTTTTATTTCAGAAGGTTGAAAAAGCTACTGGGGGGAAGCTGTTCTAGATTTGATCCTAACAAATAGGGAGGAACTGGTTGAGAATTTGAAAGTGGAAGGCAGCTTGGGTGAAAGTGATCATGAAATCATAGAGTTCACAATTCTAAGGAAGGGTAGAAAGGAGAACAGCAAAATAGTGACAATGGATTTCGGGAAGGCGGATTTTGGTAAGCTCAGAGAGCTGGTAGGTAAGGTCCCATGGGAATCAAGACTGAGGGGAAAAACAACTGAGGAGAGTTGGCAGTTTTTCAAAGGGACATTGTTAAGGGCCCAGAAGCAAACTATTCTGCTGCATAGGAAATATAGAAAATATGGCAAAAGACCGCCTTGGATCAACCAGGAGATCGTGCATGATCTAAGAATAAAACAGGAGTCTCATAAAAAATGGAAAGTAGGACAAATTACAAAGGATGAATATAGGCAAACAACACAGGAATGCAGGGGCAAGATTAGAAAGGCAAAGGCACAATACGAGCTCAAACGAGCTACAGGCATAAAGGGAAACAAGAAGACATTCTATAAATACATTAGAAGCAAGAGGAAGACCAAGGACAGGGTAGGCCCATTGCTCAGTGACGAGGGGAAAACAGTAACAGGAAACTTGGAAATGGCAGAGATGCTCAATGACTTCTTTGTTTCGGTCTTCACCGAGAAGTCTGAAGGAATGCCTAACATAGTGAATGCTAGTGGGAAGGGAGTAGTTTTAGAAGATAAAATAAAAAAAGAACAAGTTACAAATCACCTAGAAAAGTTAGATGCCTGCAAGTCACCAGGGCCTGATGAAATGCATCCTAGAATACTCAAGGAGCTGATAGAGGAGGTATCTGAGCCTTTATCTATCATCTTTGGAAAATCATGGAAGACAGGAGAGATTAAGAAGATTGGAAAGGGGCAAATATAGTGCCTAGCTATAAAAAGGGAAACTACAGGCCAGGAAACTACAGACCAGTTAGTTTAACTTCTGTGCCAGGAAAGATAATGGAGCAAGTAATTAAGAAATCATCTGTAAACACTTGGAAGATAATAAGGTGATAGGAACAGCCAGCATGGATTTGTAAAGAACAAATCATGTCTAACCAATCTGATAGCTTTCTTTGGTAGGATAACGCGTCTTGTGGATAAGGGAGAAGCGGTGGATGTGGTATACCTAGACTTTAGTAAGGTGTTTGATACGGTCTCGCATGATATTCTTATCAATAAACTAGGCAAATACAACTTAGATGGGGCTACTATAAAGTGGGTGCATAACTGGCTGGATAAGTGTACTCAGAGAGTAGTTATTAATGGTTCACAATCCTGCTGGAAAGGTATAACTAGTGGGGTTCCGCTGGGGTCTGTTTTGGGACCGGCTCTCTTCAGTATCTTCATCAATGATTTAGATATTGGCATAGAAAGTACACTTATTAAGTTTGCAGATGATACCAAGCTGGGAGGGTTGCGACTGCTCTGGAGGATAGGGTCATAATTCAAAATCATCTGGACAAATTGGAGAAATGGTCTGAGGTAAACAGGATGAAGTTTAATAAAGACAAATGCAAAATGCTCCACTTAGGAAGGAACAATCAGTTTCACACACACAGAATGGGAAGCGACTGTCTGGGAAGGAGTACAGCAGAAAGGGATATAGGGGTTATAGTGGACCACAAGCTGAATATGAGTCAACAGTGTGACGCTGTTGCAAAAAAGCAAACATGATTCTGGGCTGCATGAACAGGTGTGTTGTGAGCAAGACACGAGAAGTCATTCCTCCGCTCTACTCTGCGCTGGTTAGGCCTCAGTTGGAGTATTGTGTCCAGTTCTGGGCACCGCATTTCAAGAAAGATGTGGAGAAATTGGAGAAGGTTCAGAGAAGAGCAACAAGAATGATTAAAGGTCTAGAGAACATGAGCTATGAAGGGAGGCTGAAAGAATTGGGCTTGTTTAGTTTAGAAAAGAGAAGACTGAGGGGGGACATGATAGCCATTTTCAGGTATCTAAAAGGGTGTCATAAGGAGGGGAGAAAACTTGTTCATCTTGGCCTCTGAGGATAGAACAAGAAGCAATGGGCTTAAACTGCAGCAAGGGAGGTTTAGGTTGGACATTAGGAAAAGTTCCTACCTGTCAGGGTAGTCAGACACTGGAATAAATTGCCCAGGGAGGTTGTGGAATCCCCATCTCTGGAGATATTTAAGAGTAGGTTAGATAAATGTCTATCAGGGATGGTCTAGACAGTATTTGGTCCTGCCATGGGGGCAGGGGACTGGACTCGATGACCTCTCGAGGTCCCTTCCAGTCCTAGTGTTCTATGATTCTATGGAGGTTAGGTCCATCGATGGCTATTAGCCAGGATGGGTGGGGGTGGTGTCCCTAGCCTCTGTTTGTCTGGATGTGGGCGACAGGGGAGGGATCACTGGAGGATTCCCTGTCCTGTCCCCTCCTCTGGGCACCTGGCGTTGGCCGCTGTGGGCAGTCAGGGCCCTGGGCTGACCCAGCCTGGCCGCTCTGATGTTCTAAACGGGGTCCACGTTTCTCCAGTGGCGACAAGGGCTCTGGTCTGGGATAACCCTGCCCCTCCACTGCCGTCAGGTCACGTGCCCCACACGGAGCCCTCCAGAGCCCCCCTCTGTGTGGTGCAGACACCCAGCGCCACGAGAACCACCCCCTCCTCCTGGGGTGCCATGTTCAGCTGAGCTTTGCTTGCTGAGGCCAGCCCCGGGTTCCGCTCTGGGGCCCACCTCTTCCCCCAGCTGCGCCCTCAGGCCTCCTTGTAGCAGGGGAAGGGGGACTGCTCCCCGGCCCCTGCCCCATGTTGGCATGGCCCCTGGGACCAGCCGACACTTCCCCACCCGAGGGAGAGGCCCTTGCGGGCGCCATTTCGGAGCCCCCCGCCCCCGTCTTCCCACAGATCAGAGACTGGCCCCACATTCACCGCAAGAACTTTGCAGCCTTCAGAGGGTGTATGTGCAGGGGCGCGTGGGGCGGTGCCCACTGCCTGCAGCCCCAGCCAGTCCCTGAGTGCCTTCCAAATCAGCCCCTTACCTAGGCAGCCGGCACCGGCGCCAACCAGAACGATCGTGCCCGGGCCGAGGAGTCCGCAGCCCTGCGGTTGGGAGACCCAGAGACTCTACCCTTGGCCCGGCAGGGGGGCCCGCGGAGCCCTGCGCTCCCCAGGCAGCTGTCAGAGCGGCACAGGGGGCAGGAGGGAGCCGCACCTGCAGGCATGGGCTGGCTGCCCGGAGCCGGGGGCGGACGCGGAGCAGCGGAGACGGGAGCTGGCAGCTGCCTTTGAGATCGGCATGTGCAACTGCATGTGTGTGTGTGGCTGTGTGTGTGTTTTTTGTGGCTGTGCTTCTGTGTGTGTGTGTGTGTGTGTCTCTGTGCCCGTGTTTGTGGGTGTGCACGTGTTTGTGTGTGTAGCTGTGCATGTGTGTGTGTATGTGTGGCTATGTGTGTGGGGCTCTCCATCTATTTGTGTGTGTGTTGCTGTGCGTGGCTCTGTGCGTGTGTGGCAGTGCATGTGTGGGTGTATATGTGTGTGGCTGTGCGTAGGTGCATGGCTCTGTGTGTGTGTGTGGCTGTGTGTGCTTGTGTTTGTGTGTCTGTGTGTGCGTGGCTGTGAGTGGCTCCTGTGGGGTGTGGGGTGTTTGTGCACAGGAGGTTTGCAATGGGCCCTTCGGCCCTGCAGGCAAGGCACAGCCCGGCTGGGAGGAAGTAAGGGGTGCTGGTTAAAGCATTGCCCACTGGAGCAATGTGCCCGGGGCAGTGGGCTCCCCAGCACTGGCATTCTGCCTTCGAAAGGCCCTGCTCCGGGTTCCTCGGGCCAGGGCGAGCCACTGCCCCATCCCCTGACCCTCCGGCCTTGGACTCTCTGAATCCATTGATGGGGCAGGAGAGTCACAGCTTTCACGGTCTCCCGCCATCAGAGACGTGATTGTCCTCAGCTCCAGCCCAGCCCCCAGCCCCGCTGGCAGTTCCAGGCTGGCCTGAGGACGAATCCCTGCCACGCAGCAAACCTGGCTCCCACATTGCCTTCCCGGATGTCCGTGTTGCTCTTTGCACCTCCTGGCTGTGGCTAAGCCCCAGAGGTCTCCTCTCTCCAGGCTCTCCAATGCCAGGATCCTTCCCGTCCAGCCCAGGTGGCCCCGTCACGGCAGAGATGGAGCTGGGAGCTGCTTGGGTTCCCATTAGATCGGGTTTTTTTTTCATATCTGATCATGACCCCGATCTTTCCTGTGGCGCTGCCCAGCCTTGCTGTCTCTACATCCATCTTGGCTGGAGCTGTGCCTAAGATGAGCTATCGAATCAGAGAGACACAGAGCACTAGACCCGGAAGGGACCTCACGAGGTCATTGAGTCCAGTCCCCTGCCCTCACGGCAGGACCAAGCACCGTCTAGATCATCCCTGACAAGTGTCTGTCCAACCCGCTCTTAAATATCTCCGGGGATGGAGATTCCACAACCTCCCTGGGCAATTTATTCCAGTGTTTCACCACCCTGACAGGTGGGAAGTTTTTCCTAATGTCCAACCTAAACCTCCCTTGCTGCAGTTTAAGCCCATTGCTTCTTGTCCTGTGCTCAGAGGCCAAGGAGAACAATGTTTCTCCCTCCTCCTTCTGATACCCTTTTAGATACTTGAAAACCGCCTCATGTTCCTCCCTCTCAGTCTTCTCCTTTCCAAACTAAACAAGCCCAGTTCTTTCAGCCTTCCCTCCTAGCTCCTGTTCTCTAGACCTTTCATCATTCTTGTTGCTCTCTCTGACCTTCTCCAATTTCTCCACATCTTGCCTGAAATGGGGTACCCAGAGCTGGACACAATACTCCCACTAAGGCCGAATCAGTGCAGAGTAGAGCGGAGGAATGACTTCTCGTGTCTTGCTCACAACACGCCTGTTCATGCAGCCCAGAATCAGTTGGCTTTGTCCTAAGCAAAATCTTCTAGACCTTCCGACGTAGCGTGCATTGCGCCATGTGACGCTGGCTGGGGCTGGCTGCACCGTACTCACAGTGAAGCCAGGGGCCCTGCCAAATAGGAGAGGTGAGAGACGGCGCCCGGTTTGGCACCGTGTCTGTTGGACCATTGGTTCAGGCCTGCGCCGCGTTAACGCTGCACCTTGGCAGAAGCTCCTTGAGTCTGTTAGGTTTGGAAGATGCCCCAGCGGGCCCGCTCCTAAGGGTAACTCTCCTCTGGGCCGCCCACCCTAGCGCCATCCCAAGGCAAGCGGAGAAGACCGGGTGAGTTCCATCCAGTGCATCCTGAGAGCTGGAGCCGACGTGTCCCCTGCAGCCCAATTCCTCTGGGCTCTGGCTCCGGATTGTCCTGCGTAATGGAGCTCGCGCTGCCCCTGGGGCAACGATTTCACAGACATGATCTCTTGAGGCTTTCTCATCCTTCCTCGTGAGGTTAGGAATGGCCCAGGCCAGCAGTTCTCTACCTGGATTTTGGTCCCCCCGGCGGAAATATTTGCATCTGGGGGTTGCGACTTGACCCATCATCAAGTCAGGATCCACTATTAAAATACGGCGATAAGAGCGGAGAAATCGCACAGTGAGGACCCAGTTCTCTGCCCAGGTACCAGTGTCGCTTCTCAAAGCTCGCTAGCAACAGGCTGATTCCAAGCCAGCTTGAGAGCTAATGGGCCCACGTTGCTCCCTTTGATGGGCATGTGCAGTGACACACCGTGCGGGGAGCTTTGTGCTGCTAGCACATGTGGGGATTTATTCTCTGTGGTGCGCCTGGTGGATCGAAACCTCCGGCTCCATCTGGCTCAATCTGCAAATGCACCTTTTTTAAACCAGCGTCCCCCTCCCCGCCCGGCCCCTTCAAAACACCTTCAGCGCCGGTCCGGTGAGCAATTACTGTGATTCCAGGTGTCAGCGCCGGCGTGTGATGGGCAAATTCTAGAATCAGTCAGCCCCGGAGACCTGTGATTGAGAAGCTTGTGGAGGCAGATGCACTGAAACCAGCAATTTGGGGGAGGGAGGCCTTACAGGTGTGCCGTACACAGCAGAATGATGTTTATTTATATGTAGGAATTTGACATCTTAATCTGCAAGGTAATTTATCTTGGAAAGGCCCTAAATCCAGGGAATAAACAGCTGTAACTACTGTTGAGAGATACGTGCCTCCTCTCCAACACCACTTGCTGCTTAAGGTTTGGGTCGGGTAAGAATTTGCTGCAGACACTGCAAGCCAAGTGAAACGCGCCTGGTGCAGAGTCTGCAGGGTGCAGGTAGCTATCCGGCTGGACGCTAAGTCAACCTGTCTCTCCTGTTGCCCTCGCAGAGGTTCGAAGTTCACACCCTCTCCGGGGAGTTGTTTAAAAACTTTCCAGCAAAACTCGACAGAAAGCCTGCAAGGGCCTTTTTTCATTGTGGTGCACAATGGCCAGTTCCCACCCAAAGATTTTCAGTCCAAAAAAGGCACCGTTTAAAAAGTGGAAGTTAAATCCCAGCGAGGAAAATAGAAAGGAGCCTAAACTCTGTCAAGTGAAGAGTAAGAATATAAGTCGGAAGGCCAAACAGGAATCTGAAGACCAGCTAGCCGGAAACACAGAAAGTACAGCCAGCAGGAAGCTGCTAAACAACCGGGGCCTGGACCACTGAGCTGCTAAAGGACCACTCCAGGATGATAAGGACATTACGAAGAAACTAAGCTGGAACGTGGCAGGTGCCGGTGGATTTGCTACCAGCCCTCGGGCCGGGCAGGCTGCAGGAGCTGGGAGCCAAGTCTGGGATGGACGGCCGGCTGGGCTGCTTCCCACAGCTGGGCAGAGCTCCCCTCTCAGTCTGGTCCCCGGCCAGCTCCTGAGCGCCTTGCCGCCTCCTGCCCAGCCTCCCGCTGTCCCCCCTCAGGCCCCTTGGCACGGGCGCCTGGCGCGTGGGAATTAGCTCCAGCCGGGCAGCTCCAGCTGAGACAGACGGTCCCCCAGGAGCCTCAGGGCTCGGCTGCAGGCTCACGCTGTGGGTCCCCGGCCACGGCCCAGCCACGGCCCAGCTGCGACTCCGGGCGGGGGGCGGCTCTCCGCAAGGCTCCTCCATGCCTCTGGCAGAGCCCCCTGGGCCCAGCCTTCCTGGGGCGCTGGCCTCCCCCGAGACCCTGCTTGCCCCGCAGACCCTGTGCGGTGGGAGGGGGCCGGGGAGGATGGGCCCATGGGTCCTACTGGCTTCCACCCCACCCTGTGGCTGAGGAGGGGGCATGGCCAGTAGGGGGAGGCGCTTAGGATGTGGCACATCTGGGCAGGGGTTGGCAGCTGGCAGCTCCCCCTGGAGAGGGGCAGAGCACTGGCAGGCCCAGGGGATCTCGCTGCCCCAGGCACAAGGGGCACGTGGCAGCTCCTCTCGGGGCTGGGGGCTGCAGGCCTGGCGTGAGGCTGGGTGCTGGCAGCCCCGTAGGAGCCAGGGAGGGGTGGACCTGCTGGGAGGGATCCCGGGGGGGGTTGGGAAGCAAAGCAGCTTTGCACCAGTCAGGTAGCTGGGCTCCCCCCCGGCTGTGAAGGAGTGAGCTGGGCTCCAGGCACGGCAGGCTGGATCCTCCAGGGGCGCCAGCGCAGCAGCAAGGGGGGGCACATGGGGCCCTGACAGCAGAGCCCCAACTGGGGCAGGGGACTCTAACACCCCCCCGAGCTCAGCCCCAGCCCGCGGGGAGCTCCTGGCCTGGAAGCCTGGACACCAGGACTCATTGGCGGCCAGGGGAAACCAGCACTGACGCCCAGCCTCGGAGAACGTCAGCCCTGAGCTGCGCCATGACCTCGCCCGCTGGGGCATTGGAACCAGTGTCTGGTCTCTCGTCCTTCGGTGGCTGCACATCTGGACCCGGGCAGGCCGGGCTCCCTTCTTGCCATGCGGGGAGGGCTGTGTGGCATGGGGACCTTGTGGCCTGAAGGGTGGAAGAGGCGTGGCTGGGCAGAAGGGGAGGGGCTGGGCGGAAGGGGGCGTGGTTGGGTGGAAGGGGAGGGCTGGGCGGAAGGGGAGGGGCTGGGTAGAATGGGTGTGGCTGGGCGGAAGGGAGGGGCTGGGCGGAAGGGCGTGGTTGGGTGGAAGGAGGGGCTGGGCTGAAGGGGTGTGGATGGTGGAAGGGCGTGGCTGGGCAGAAGGAGGGCTGGGCGGGAAGGGGCGTGGTTGGGTGGAAGGAGGGCTGGGCGGAAGGGTGGCTGGGCGGAAGGGCGTGGCTGGCGAAAGGGGAGGGGCTGGGCTGAAGGGGTGTGGATGGGTGGAAGGCGTGGCTGGGCAGAAGGGAGGCTGGGTGGAAGGGGAGGGGCTGGGCGGAAGGGCGTGGCTGACGAAAGGAGGCTGGGCTGAAGGGGTGGATGGGTGGAAGGCGTGGCTGGGCAGAAGGGGAGGGGCTGGGCGGAAGGGCGTGGTTGGGTGGAAGGAGGGTGTGGCTGGGCGGAAGGGCGTGGCTGGCGAAAGGAGGGGCTGGGCTGAAGGGGTGTGGATGGGTGGAAGGGGCGTGGCTGGGCAGAAGGGGGCTGGGTAGCAGAAGGGGCGTGGTTGGGTGGAAGGGGCGTGGCTGGGCGGAAGGGGAGGGGCTGGGTGGAAGGGGCGTGGTTGGGCAGAAGGAGGGGCTGGGTGGAAGGGCGTGGTTGGGCGGAAGGGCGTGGCTGGCGAAAGGAGGGGCTGGGCTGAAGGGCGTGGTTGGGTGGAAGGGGCGTGGCTGGGCGGAAGGGAGGGCTGGGTGGAAGGGCGTGGTTGGGCAGAAGGAGGGGCTGGGTGGAAGGGGCGTGGTTGGGCGGAAGGGCGTGGCTGGCGAAAGGAGAGGCTGGGCTGAAGGGGTGTGGATGGGTGGAAGGGCGTGGCTGAGCAGAAGGAGGGGCTGGGTGGAAGGGGCGTGGCTGGGCAGAAGGCAGGACTGGGACTACCTTCCCCTCAGAGTTGCCTGGGGCTGGAGGCTTTGAATTAAAACCACAGCCAAGGGCTCCCGCCCCACTGATTCCGCGTTGCCTGGCAGCTGCGGCGATTTAAGGGGCTCCCGGCTCTGGCCCCTACCGCGGTAGCACCGCAACTGGGAGCCACGAGCCATTTCACTGGGCCCCGGCTGCCTGAGCCCCGCCGGGAAACTCAGGGGCACGGGCAGCAGGATGGAACTAGCAAGTGGCAGGTGCAGCCCGCGGGCCGCAGCCAAGTGTTGGGCGGCCGGATCCGGCCCCTGGGCTGCACCTTGCCGGCCCTGCCATAATGGGACCCTGGGGCCAGGGGCGGCCGGCAGCAGCCAGGGCCGGGTTCGGTGTCTCCAGGTTCCTTTCCATTGCTGCCACGCAGAACGGGTTCGAGCCCCCACCCAGGAACATGGGAGATTCCCCCCACCCCGGGTGCCTCGGCGGGGCAATGCTTCCCTCTGAGCGTAGAAAAGAGCCGGTGGCGGGACGGCACTCCTGCTAATTAGAGAAAATGCCACCGGCTGGACTCAGCGGCATAAAGCGGAGGGCAGGGCCCAGGGGCAGCCTTCCGCCTCCAGGGCTTGAGTTCTGCAGCCACAGCTCCTTTTCTGGGCCCCTCTCCCCACCCCGCTCACAGGGGTGCCCTTGGTCAGCGAGGACCCGGGCTTCGGACGCGCCTCCGGGCGAGTTCAGGGAAAAAGGACACGGCCCACTCCCACCTGAGCACCAGCTCTGGCTGCCCTGGCAACCACCGTTCCCCTCCACTGGGCGCCCGCCCGTCAGCCTCGTCAGCCGCTCATTCACCGACCCACTGTCAGTCTCCTGCTGCCGGCTGCCTCCCGGCGGTGCCCTCTGAGATTTCCAGCTCGCTGCCGGCTGGGCAGCCCCCGCCTGCCCTTTCAGCGCTGGTCTGAGCACATTAACACTGCAAACGGCCCCCAACGAAGCCATTGTGGCAAACACCCAAGAGAGGACAGTTCGTGTCCCTGAGAGCTGTCGGCCTAAACTGCCAAGACGTGGGAAGAAACGAGGAGGGGAAAAGTTTTGCCTGGGGTCCCGCCTCTGAAGAGAACCCAGAGCTCCGAAAAGCCAGCTTGTGGCTCTACCTACTGGGCCACACTTCTCCCTCTGGGAAAACTTCCCTGCCAGCAGCCTGAACGGTTCAGCTGTGATGCTCTGGAAAGGGAGGGGTTCCAACGTCTGGTTTGGGAAAGGACGCCTGCTTCTGACAGGAACTGCTGAACAAACACAGGAGATGAAGGGATCATTCTGGTGGCAAAGCTGAGAGCAGGACAAATTTACGGCAGCCCTAATTTGCCCTCGTGTGCTCCCAACCTCTCTGGAAAGAGGTGGGAGTCCTGTGGAAAACATGCCGGTCCACGTGGGACAATTTGTACTAGTCTCACGCCACGCTGACAAAACACCACTGCTACAGCTCGGCTCCCAGGTGGAACACGCCTGTGCACGGTGAAGCATGTCCGTGCACAGTGAAGCACACCTGTGCACGGTGAAGCACGCCTGTGCACGGTGAAGCACGGATTTTCTTCAGCTGTGGAACCGTAGAAAAGAGGTCTCACGCGGGTTTGTGAGCGCCCGCCTTGTGTCCTCGTGCTGGGGCTGGGCTGGTTGAAAGGCGCCGTGCGCTGCGGTGAGGACGGCTGCCGCATTCTCTGCCTCGGCTCAGGGCCACACACCTGGCCCAAGCCTTCCGGGCAACAGCGCCTGCTGTGAGCTCAAGCCCTGCTCCGCCCCACCTCGCAGCCTCGCCCGGGTCGGGCTGTTAATTGCATTGGCCTCTCCTTGCAGGGGCTGACGGCTGATGGATTGGGCCGTAATGCTCACTCACCGCGCGCTGCCTCGTAATCAGAGAGCCGGAGAGGCGGGCCAGGAGACGGAGGAGAAATGAAGAGAAACGGCGCCTCTCTCGCCCTGCCAAGCGAGCCGCCCCGCTTTCCCTCGGCTCGGCCGGAGAGCGCAGGGAGGAGCGCCCGCAAAGGCAGTCTGGGTGGCAGAGCCGACCCACACACACGCACACGCCACAGCATGGCCCCAGGCACCGGCACCGGGCAGGGCTTCTCCCGGCTTCCAGGCCCTCCTGCCACACCCGCTGTCCTCTGGGAAGGCTCCACTCTGCAAACGGCCTCCGAACTCCCCTTTCGCAGGCTTCAGGGCCAGCCTTGCTATGCCTGATCCCTGCCCCGTCTAGTCAGCTCTGCTCCCTTCCTGGAGCCGGGGAGGTTGTTTCTCAGAGCCCCTGGCCCCTGCTCCCGGGACCCGCCCCAGAACCTAGCTCCACTCCACTGTGGCTTCCCTTCCCCAGGCCCAGCCTGTTCCAGCCGCTCCTTCCACCTCCCATCTCCTGCCCTCTAGCAGCCCGGCTTTTAGGGGCAGGTACAGCCCAGCCCCCGTTGGTTGGCTGGATTGGCCAGTCAATGACCTGCTCTGACTCAGGAGGGCCGGGCCCACTCCTACTTCAGGGACCTTTGTGTAACCCTTCTGCACGGGGGGGTGGGTCCAGCCGCAGCCAGGTCGGGTTCAATATCTGGGGTTCCTCTCCATCCATCCAGCACAGAACTGGCTCCAGCCCCACCCAGTAACCTGGGAAATGCACATCCCACCCCTGGGCACCTCCGACAGGCAATGCTTCCCACTCGCCAGCATGACGCCTGAAAATAGACTGTTAATAAAAGTTTTGATCAAATTTTGCGTTAATTGGGGAAACAGCACAGACAGGGCTCATAAACACACCCCATGAGTAGGAGACCCACACCCAAGCAGGCTGGGCAGTGTCCTGTTCCCCTCACATTCTCAGATCCAGCATCCCAAAAGTCCCGTTCACATGCCCGACCCTCCTCTGCACCCCACTCCCAGGCGCCGCCTGGGTCAGCAGAGAGCCCGAGTTCAGAGGGGCATCAGAGTTCACTTCCCAGCTTGAGTGGAGGGGTGGGTAAAGAGGCAGCGTAGTCCTATCTTGAAGTTCTGCCACAACTGGATTCAGGTCTGATTGTGCAATTTAACATAACAAAGAGGAATCCTGTTTAGCTTTAGTCTTTGAAAAGTGGGAAGGGACAGATTGACCCAATCTTAGGCTGGGTCTACACTTACACTTAGAATCATAACATCATAGAGTCATAGGGCTGGAAGAGACCTCAGGAGTCATCAAGTCCAGCCCCCTGCCCAAGGCAGGACCAATCCCAACTGAATCAACCCAGCCAGGGCTTTGTCAAGCTGAGATTTAAACACCTCTAGGGATGGAGATTCCACCCCCTCCCTAGGGAACCCATCCCAGAGCTTCCCCACCCTCCTAGGGAAAGTTTTTCCTAATCTCCAACCTAGACCTCCCCCACTGCAACTTGAGCCCATTGCTCCTCATTCTGCATCTGTCACCGCTGAGAACAGCCTCTCTCCAGCCTCTTTGGAACCCCCCTTCAGGGAGTTGCAGGCTGCTCTCAAATTCCCCTCACTCTTCTCTCTGCAGACTAAACAAGCCCAAATCCCTCAGTCTCTCCTCATAGGTCATGTGCTCCAGTCCCCTTATCATTTTGGTCGCCCTCCACTGGACCCTCTCCAATGCGTCCACATCCTTTCTGTAGTGGGGGGGAAGGGGCCCAAGAACTGGACACAATACTCCAGATGTGGCCTCACCAGAGCCAAGTAAAGAGGAATAATCACTTCTCTAGATCTGCTGGCAATGCTCCTCCTAATGCAGCCCAATATGCCATTAGCCCTCTTGGCTACAAGAGCACACTGTTGACTCATCTCCAGCTTCTCGTCCACTGTAATCCCCGGGGTCCATTTGTGCAGAACTGCTACTTAGCCAGTGGGTCCCCAGCCTGTAACAATGCTTGGGATTCTTCCCTCCCAAGGGCAGGACTCTACACTTGTCCTTGTTGAACCTCATCAGATTTCTTTTGGCCCAATCCTCTAATCTGTCCAGGTCACTCTGGACCCTATCCCTGCCCTCCCCCCTAGCTTAGTGTCATCTGTGCAATCCATCCCCTTGTCCAGGTTGTTAATAAAGATGTTGAACAAAACTGGTCTTAGAACAGATCCTTGGGGCACTCCGCTAGAAACCGACCGCCAACCTGACATCGAGCTGTTGATCACTACCCATTGGGCCCGACAGTCTAGCCAGCTTTCTATCCATCTTACAGTCCATTTATCCAGTCCATATTCCCTTAACTTGCTGGCAAGAATATTGTGGGAGACCGTATGAAAAGCTTTGCTAAAGTCAAGGTCTATCACATCCACTGACTTTCCCACGTCCACAGAGCCAGTTACCTCAACATAGAAGCTAATCAGATTGGTCAGGCACGACTTGCCCTTTGTGAATCCATGTTGACTATTCTTGATCACTTTCCCTCCTTCAAGTGCTTCATAGTGGATTCTCGAGGATCCCCTCCATGATTTTTCCGGGGACTGAGGTGAGGCTGACTGGGCTGTAGTTCCCTGGATTGTCCTTCTTCCCTTTTTTAAATATGGGCACTACATTTGCCTTTTTCCAGTCATCCGGGATCTCTCCGATCTCCACGAGTTTTCAAAGATAATGGCCAAAGGCTCCGCAATGACATTTGCCAACTCCTCAGTACCCTCGGATGCATTAAATCCAGGCCCATGGATTTGTGTATGTTTAGCTTTTCTAAATAGTTCCTAACCTGTTCTTTCCCCACCAAGGGCTGTCCACTTCCTTCCCATACTGCGTTGCCTAGTGCATTTGTCTGGGAGCTGACCTTGTCTGTGAAGACAGAGGCAAAGAAAGCAGTGAGTTCTTCAGCTTTCCCCACATCATCTGTCACTAGGTTACCTCCCTCGTCCAGTAAGGGCCCCACACCCTCTCTGATCACCCTCTGGGAGCTGACCTTGACCTTGCTCAACCCATTGTCACTAAAAGCTGCATAATGTAGACACCAACACACATCCCACCCTGACACACCTTAGAAAGGGCCCTCTCTAAGAACGACAGCCTTACAGCTGTAGTACCCATCACCTCCTACTTCCCCCTTTTCCCAGGCCTCTGACATTCACGTCCTTGACTCACCAAGGCTCTTTCAACTGAGGGTGACCCCCTCCTTTGGGACAGGTTAAGCACAGTCCTGCTTCTCTGTATTCCCACAATAACTACAACAGTGGGAACCATATTTCACTGCCCCAGCATTTCATACTAAGGTGACATATATCCAACCCCAGCCCAGATCGATCCCTTTGACACCTCCCTATCTGCTATGTAAGCAACCTAGGAGCAAACTCTATTTACATAACCACACCCATGTCCTTCCCCCTCCCAGCCAGCCGCAGGGACGTGTTCATTCAGACTCTGCTTACGCTTGTGTCAGGCGCTTCCGCCTTGGGCTGGTGCCCGAGCTCCAGCACCCTCCCTCCTCACAGGGACCTAGAGACCGGGCTGCAGTCCCAGACAGAGCAGCCCATGCCCCGTGAACCCAAGTGGGCTGCTGCAGACTTTTCTTTGCTGTGTAGACACACCCGTTGAGCTGCACCCAGAGCAGGAGCAAGCTGTGAAACTTCTAACAATGGGTCTGGTGACAGGGAGCAGATGGAGAGTTGGCTCCATAACAGCCACCTGGGTGGGTCCTTGCCGGTGGCTGGCTGAACGCTGGTGGGATGGCATGGGGCTGTCACAGGTAACCAGGGCTCTCTGGCTCATGGAGAACTCATCCAGCAGCTTCAGGCTGTTGGGTAACTCAGGCTCACGTGGGCTCAGAGCGATCCCGGCACAGTGCTGAGTTCCCCTATTACTGTGACGGTCCCAGCGGCCTACGGGGGGTGTTAACTCAGCATTTCCTTCCCTGGTGCATTTCCAGGTTCTTGGGGTGTCTGTGTCTGGCTGGCAGTGTGCGTGTCTGGGGGAGGGGGCAGAGCGACCCCCGGGCAGGCTGTGCGCCCCATCGTGCTGGTTTTTGGAGAGTGAGCCACTGGTGCACAGCGAGGTCGCCTGGGTTCTCGCCAGCAGGCCTGTTCGCCGGCCTGGTGTGGGCATACCAGTCCCGGAGCCAGATTCTCTGCCAGTGTGAGTCGGCGGAGCTAGGCCAGCAGGATCTGGCCCCAGCGAGGCAGGGGCTGCTTGCTACCCAGACAGGTGCGTGGGAGGTGGCTGCCGGGCCAATGCAGAGGCGCGACGCCCAGGCGCCTGATTCTCCCCCGTGCAAGCTGGGGCCGGTGCAAGGCGGGTGCAAGGCGCGAGGAATGCTGCATCCTCGGCACGTCTGGCGCCCTCAGGAAACGTTCTCCGGAGGCCTGGTGCCACCTGCTGGACGGTCTGTGCCTGCCTGCTGCCAGGTCTCCCGCCCACTGCACCCTCCGTGGGATCAGCAGCGCGGCCAGGCCGGGCCAGGCTAACGGCCCCTCTCGCCCCGCGCGCCCAGGAGCTTCAGAACAGAGCACTTATGGAGTGACCCAGCCCCCGTCCCCCAGCCTCAGCTCCTGGCACTCCCAGGCGTAAGCAGAGGGCAGCCTGCCTTGCCCTCATCCAAGATGGCCGCCCAGGATGCCTTCTTCCAAGATGGCTTCCTTAGTAGGCAACCCTGGCAGCTTCAACATGGCTTCCCTGCCTTGCATTCATCGAAGATGGCCGCCCTCAGGATGCCTTCTTCCAAGATGGCTTCCTTAGTAAGCAACCCTGGCAGCTTCAACATGGCTTCCCCCCCGACTTGCCCTCATCCAAGATGGCCGCCCCCGGATGCCTACATCCAAAATGGCTTCCTTAGCAAGCAACCCTGGCAGCTTCAACATGGCTGCCCCCAGCCTTGCCCTTATCCAAAATGGCCGCCCCCATGGGCGCTCTGATCAAAGATGGCGGCTCCCCGTTTGGTTCAGGCTGGCGAGCTGCGCTGCCCTTAGCTGACATGGCCGACGAGGCGTCACTGGGAGCCTGCTCTAGGCTTTCCGGCGCGGCCTCTCTATGGTGCGGCCCGACGGGGCGGGGCGGGACCTCGAGAAAGTGAAAGTGTCGGAAGCGGCGCGCGCAGCGAGCGTGTCCCCCCCCCCCCACCCCCCGGCCGTGAGGTGAGAGGGCGGGGGAGCCTGGGACCAGCCCCCGGACAGAGCCCCCAGGACAGAGACCCCCGAGACAGAGACCCCCGCTGCTCCCCGAGCCCCTGAGACAGAGCCCCCGGACAGAGACCCCTGAACCGCCCCAGGACAGAGCCCCCCGCTCTGCCCCCAGGACAGAGCACTCTGCCCCCAGGACAGAGCACCCCGCTCTGCCCCCGGACAGAGACCCCCGAACCGCCCCAGGACAGAGCCCCCGCTCTGCCCCCAGGACAGAGCACCCCCGCTCTGCCCCCAGGACAGAGCACCCCGCCGCTCTGCTCCCGAACCCCGGGACAGAGCCCTCCTGCTGTTTAGCCCTCCCTGCACAGCTGCTGCCCCCTGGGACAGGACCCCTGCTGCCCCCCCCCGCCACAGCTTTGTGCCCCCCACTGAGACCCCGCCCCAGCTGAGCCCTTCCTCCCTGGGTGCGAGCGTGAGCCCCCCGCTGGGACCGCACTTAGGGCAGGACCCCCCCGCAGGAGACCCCAGGCGCTCGCGCCGCCGCCGGGGAGAGGTGGCTCCGGGCCCGGCCATGCCCCGGCTGGAGGAGGTGGGCAACGTGGCGCTGCGGGTGCCCAGCATCGTGGTGCTGGACCTGCTCTACCGCTGGGACGTCCAGGTCTTTGCCGAGCTGCTGCGGCCCCAGCAGGAGGAGGCCTCGCTCCGGCGCCGCGCCCTGTGGCTCGCCTACTACCTGGGTGAGGCGCGCGGGGGGCCAGGGAGCCACAGGGTGGGGGTGTCGGTCCCGCCCTGGGGCCACCCGCCCTCCTGTGTCAGGTGCAGCCAGCGCGCTTGGCTCCTTCGCCCCCATCCCACTGGGGCGCTGCGTGTGCTGCATGTAGGGGGAGGCTCCGGAGGAGCAGGCGGTGCCCGCGTGGGGCACGAGGGCATGGGCGGAGATTAGGGGTGCTGCTCCCCACACTGGCTATGTGGCTAGCGGGGGGCACAGTGCTCATGTCACACTGCCCCCGGGCACGGCCCTCTCCTAGAGGAGCCAGGAGCGGGCGCCGAGGGATGGACCATGCGATCGTGGCAGTGAACACAGCGGCCCCCGGAGCACGCGGGGTGTCCCGTTCTACTCCAGCGCTGGCTCCTGCGTGGAGAGGGTGTGATGACGCCTCGGGGTTCCCCCGACTCCTGCACCCCCGTAGTGGCACCAACAGACTCCACCAGCCAGTAGAATAGAGGGAGTTTACGCTGGGGTCCAGGTGGGCCGGGCCCCGTGCGTCTCCCACAAGCACCGGAGCAGGGCCGACATGAAGTGGGACCCCCGGTCCGTGAGGACCTCCTGGGGGAACCCCACCCTGCTGAAAAGAGCCAGCAGCGTCTGCCACCGTGTCTGCCTCGCGAGAGGGCAGAGCCACGGCCTTGGGGCAGCGGGTAGCCGTATCCACATCCAGGTCGCCTGGCCGACAGGCCCCACTATCTCTATTGCTGCCTTCCGGAACCGCTCCTCTATACGGGGTAGGGGGCCCCAAGCAGCTTTCCTCCCACCTTGGGCCTTCCGGCCCCCCCGGCAGGAGTCGCAGGACCGGCAATATCGCTGCACAGCCGCAAATATCCCCAGCCAGTAGAAGTGTTGGAGCAGCCTCAGCCGGGTGCGCCGGATCCCCCGGTGGCCCGCAAAGGGGACGTCGTGGGCCAAATACAGCAGCTTGCAGCGATACTTTTGGGGGACGACCAGCTGCCGCTGGACCCCCCCATGCCCTCACCTTCCTGGGGGGAAGCCATTCCCGGAACAGGAATCCCCGCTCCCACAGGAATCTCTGCTGAGGCCAGCCTGGTCCCTCAGCCTCTGCAAGGAGGGGTCTGCCTGCAGCCTGGAATTCAGCCGCTGGGGCGGATCGACCTGTTCCCCGCCCCTGCCTAGGTCCGGAGTCCCAGCCTGGCTGGACCACGTGTCCACTGGGATGGGACCCTGAGCCCCCTGCAGGGAGCCCTCCCCTGGGTCAGGGTCGCCAGCCCCTCGCTGGCTCTGGCTACAGGTGGTGACCAGGGTCCTGTGGGGTCCGTCTGGCCACTCCTCTAGGTCACCCTCCCTCAGCACCTCCGTGGGCAAGTGCCGGTGCACCCCCACTTCCTTGGGGCCCTCCTTGGCCTCCCATTTCAGATGCACCCGGGCTACGGGCACCTTAAACGGGGTCCCGTCTATGCCCCTTAGGGTAGCTGAGTGTTGGGTACCATGTGGTCTGGGGCTACTACCTCGGGCCAGGCCAGCATCACCTCCGCCCCCCGTGTCCCAGTAGCCCGTCACCTCCCTGCCATCCACCTCCAGGGGTACGAGGCACTCGCTCCGCAGGGGCCGCCCTGTCCACACCCGGTACACAGAGAAATCCACCTCCCGAGGGTCGGACCGCCCAGGGGAGGTGCACTGAGCATCCTTCCCCCCACTCTGAGCTGAGGTTTGCCTGCCGGCCCCTGCCTCTGGGCAGCCTGCCCTTCCCCCTGCTCCAGCCAGTTAACCCTGGGAAATCCCAGGTCTTGGTGCCTGGTGCACTGAGCCCTCTTGTGGCCTTTTTGCCCGCAGCGATGGCAGGTTAGGTCCTGCGGGCCCTTTTGGGCCGGCTCTGCCCGGGCCCTGGCTGGTTCTCTGGGGCACAGATGACTGGTCCTTGTCTCTTGGGCTCGCCTCGTAGGTGACTCTCTCCGTTGCTCAGCCGAGATCCGGTCTCTGTGCGATTCCCTCTCTCGCCGTGATTCCCGTTCACACCCGGACCGGCTCTCCATGAACTCATCCTCCAGTCTCCCGGCCTCCTGGGGGGTTCTCTGGTCTTCGGTCCTTGAGCCATAGCCTCAGGCTGGGTGTGCACACTTCACAGAACTGCTCCATCATGATCAGCTTAATCAGGTCCCCTGCGGTCTGGGCTCCGACCCCGGACACCCACTTGCAGCAGGATTGCGCCAGGCAGTAGGCCATATCCACATAGGTCTCCCCGTGGCCCCTTCTGCACCCCACGGAACTTCCTCCTGTACGTCTCGGGGGTCAGCCCAAACTTGTGCAGCAGGGCTTCCTTGACCCGCTGGTAATCCCCTGGCTGTAGGTCCTCCAGCTGATTGAGCACCCCGGCAGCCTCCTGGTTCAGGGCGGGGATGAGCTCCTGTAGCCAGTCAGCTGGGGGGACCCGTTGCAGTCCACAGGCCCTCTCAAAGGAGCTGAGGAACCCGTCTATGTCACCCACGTCCTTCAATTGGGCCACCATGAGCTTCTCCAAGCGTCGGGCCGCTCCCCACTCAGCACAGCCGGGGGCCCTACCGCTTCTCCGCTCTGCCATGGCCAGCTCATGCTGTCGCTGCCTCTCTCGGTCCTCTACTTCCAATTCCTTCATCCGCAGCTAGATCTGCAGCCGCTGGAGCTCTGTTGAGCCAGACCCTGCCCTGCACGAACTGCAGCTGGCAGGACTTCCCTGGGAAGCTGTCCCGTCTCCCCGGCGGGCTTCAGTGCTCCGCCCCCTCTCGGAGCCTGAGACGCTCCCGGGGGGGTCTGGCTGCTCCCCACTGGGACAGGATCCCGGCCCCCGGCTGGTCATTCTCTTCCAGCCGGCCAATCAGCTGGGCCTTGGTTGCGTCCCCCACAGGCAGGCCCCTCTCTCCGCACAGCCCCACCAGCTCTGCCTTCAGGAGCTGGGTGTAGGCCATCTCCCCGCCGGGCCCCTCGGTGCGGACTCACCAGTCTAGTGCTGCAGCGCCCCGCGATTCCAGGAACCGCCGCTCTGTCTCCAGCACGCCTGGCTCTAAGCCTCTTCCTTCTACTGCGCCTTGGCACTGGCTGCTGGAAGCTCCATCCACGGGTGCAGTGCATCCGCTTCTGACACCAGTGTGACGACGCCTCCTGCACCCCGTAATGGCCCGAACAGACTCCACCAGCCAGTAGAACAGAGGGAGTTTATTGCTTCTCCAGGATACAGCACAGCACAGATGCAATCCGGTTACAGGGCAGGCCTAGGATGCCTCAGCCCCCCTTGAGATGGGGGAGACTGGGCCCCTAAATCCCGGCCTCTTGCTCAGGCTGCTTCCTCCATGATACCAGACAGAAACTAAAACTCTCTCCCAGCCCTGCCCCCATCCAGGTGCTGGCCTCCGCCCTCCTCCCTTTGTCTCTCCCTGGGAGGCTGAGCCTGGGTGTCTGGGTTAATCCACATTTGGGAGAGTCAGTGAGAATCTCCCATCACAGCACAGGGGCGCCCTGGGTCACAGGGCAGACAGCCCCCCACTACGCCACAGAGGGTTTGAGCCCCAGGCCGCCAGAGGGAAAGGGAATCGCAGGCTGAGGTGCCCTGGCCTGGCCCTGCTATTCCTGACACAGCCCCCGCTAGGGTTGCAGCGCAGGGCTCGGTCAGGTGCTGGCTGGTCAGAGCCTGAGGGCCTACAGGAAAGAGGTGGCTGCTTGGAGAGAGGCCCCAGCTCGCCCCCCACCCCCGCCAACACGCTCCGCTGGGGCAAGCCGGGCCAGGTTCTCCTCAGCACACAGCTGCTGGGCAGAAGCGTCAGGACGAGAGAGACGCGCTGAGGTCCTGCCTTAGCCTGGCAGCGCTGCAGCTCCGAGGCGCTAGATGGCCAGGAGAGAGGCCGTGGGCAGCGTCGGCATGTGGCCGGCGAAGCCAGGAGGGGTAATGGGAGCTCAGGCTTGTCCACGTGCTGCAGACGCTGCAGCCAGTCTGCCTCTCGGCTGCGCACCATGCCCGGTTGCGTCGCTGCGATCCTCCCTTGGCCAGGAGCTCTGCCTCTCCTGCACCCCAGGGGAGGAGTCGCCTTGCAGAGAAGGGCCTCTCCAGAGTCACAGGAGTCAGCCACAGGCTGGAAACCCCCCGTTGGGTTCGCCGGGGGGCTGGAACTGGGCGCCCAGACGCTGTGGGGATGGGTGAGGGGTGGAGTCTGGGAGACGGCTCCTTTACTGCAGGGGTTCCTTCATTGCATGTCCTGGTTCCCAGCGCCCGGCCGCAGGAACTGAGCTGGCTCCCTCCCTGCCTCAGTTGCACATGGCAGTGGATCTGCTCCAAAACAGAGGGGGATGGTCTATGATTCCAGAGCAGTGGATTCATCTGCTGCCCCTGAGGCAACCAGCACCCGTGCGGGTGGGGAGCAGAGCTCTGTGGCGTGGGCCGCTGGGCCCCTGTGTGCCTCCCAACGTCGGCCCTCCCCTGCTGGCATGGGGGGGACTGGGGATTTGCTTCCTCTCATAGGAGAATGTCTCTGAGGAGCCAGGTGAAAGGTGCAGGCTGGGCTGGAGTCACATGGCTCGTGTGTAAGGCACCCGGCAGCGTGGGCCAGTTGGGGGCAAAGCTACGTGATTTGAACTAGGGCAAGTAAGTCTTAATGCAAGCCCATGCCATAGTGCCTGCCGCGCGCCCTCCAGAGAGCTCTCTTTCACCGGTGCCATCCAGACGCGGTGCCTGCCGCGCGCCCTCCAGGGAGCTCTCTTCCACCGGTGCCATCCAGACGCGGTGCCTGCTGCACGCCCTCCAGGGAGCTCTCTTCCACCGGTGCCATCCAGACGTGGTGCCTGCCGCACGCCCTCCAGGGAGCTCTCTTCCACCGGTGCCATCCAGACGTGGTGCCTGCCGCGCGCCCTCCAGAGAGCTCTCTTCCACCGGTGCCATCCAGACGTGGTGCCTGCCGCGCGCCCTCCAGAGAGCTCTCTTCCACCGGTGCCATCCAGACGCGGTGCCTGCCACGCGCCCTCCAGGGAGCTCTCTTCCACCGGTGCCATCCGGACGTGGTGCCTGCCGCGCGCCCTCCAGAGAGCTCGCTTCCACCGGGAGGAGCCATGGCTCAGTTCCCAGGCGCTGGTGGGGATGTGCTGGGGTCAGGCCATTTGTGTGGAGTCCTGGCCAGCTCTCAGCCGGGAGTAGCGTAGCGCCGACCAGGGCTGGGGCAGGCGATGCTGCAGCCAGTGACGGTGCTGGGACGCTGTGTGCTCTGCAGGGTATGGGCCCACTGCCCTCTCGGAGAGAGGTCCGACATGCTCCCAGGAAGTAAAGGGAGCAGCATCCCCCACCTGCATCCCCCAGCATCCTCCACCTGCCTGCCCCACCCCCTGCACACAGTATGCTAATACGGGGGGGGGTGATTTGCATAAAGGAACACAACATAAGACGCCACCCTCTTAGCAGAAGGAGAGCCAATCCGTCTCCCTCGCTTTGCAACATGTCAGAGCTGCAGGCAGCACAACATCCGTTAGGACCACCCCCCAATGGGCTGGGTGGGGCTGGGTAAGGACCGTAACTAAGAGAGGACACCCACACGCAGAGGAAACAGGATGGCTGGGTGAGGGGGGGCAGGAAAGGCAGGTACTATGGGAGTTTGGCATTAGATGAGCTATTTCTGCCTTCTTTCTCCAAAGGTATCAAGAAATCTTGAATCCTGCCTGCAGACGTGGTCACCTCGTCTCAGAAAAGATCTCTTGGCCTTGGAAAAGGTTCAGAAAAGGGCAACCAAACTGAGGAGGGGTTTTGAACGGGTCCCCTATGAGGAGAGATTAAAGAGACTAGGACTTTTCAGCTTAGAAAAGAGGAGACTAAGGGGGGATATGATAGAGGTCTATAAAATCATGACTGGTGTAGAAAAAGTGAATAAGGAAAAGTTATTTACATATTCCCACAATGTAAGAACTAGGGGTCACCAAATGAAATTAATGGGCAGCAGGTTTAAAACAAACAGAAGGACGTTTTTCTTCACTCAGCGCACAGTCAGCCTGTGGAACTCCTTGCCAGAGGATGTGGTGAAGACTTGGACTTTAACAGGGTTCAAAAAAGAGCTAGATAGATTTGTGGAAGAAAACATTGTCCTCACTTTGCGTTTGTAAGCAACAAGTAGTCAGAGGCAGTTTTATTACGAGCTGCAGCAAGGGAAAAACTGGTTCGGATGGGGAAGCCCCAGGCAGATCTTCAAATACAAGCAATTATGAAGCAGTTTATACACTGTCCATTAGATATAATAACAATAACAATTAGTCTCCTTCCCATTACAAACACCAATGGCTAACAGTTATTTTAGTTCCACCCAGATGCTCCTTATCTCAAGGTCCCTGCCAGAGTCAGCGTTCTATCCTTATCTCCGTATGGAGGCGAGAGGCAAAGGCAGCGTCTAATTACAGATCTCGCGTTGTCAGGCCACACTTAGCCTGACTCTTGCTCTCTTGTTAACAAGACCAAGATGGCTGCACACAAATTCCCTTATTCCCTTTTCCTGCCTCCACAGATTCCTGCATGTTGAGAGTCTCTGGGTTAGGCTAAAAGGGGTAAAAAACAAGGGTGATGTCATGCTAGGAGTCTACTACAGGCCACCTACCCAGGCGGAAGAAGTGGATGAGGTTTCTTTTAAACAACTAACAAAATCATCCAAAGCTCAGGATTTGGTGGTGATGGGGGACTTCAACTATCCAGATGTATATTGATATATGCAGGGCACAGACTATCCAATACGTTCTTGGACTGCATTGAAGACAACTTTTTATTTCAGAAGGTTGAAAAAGCTACTGGGGGGAAGCTGTTCTAGATTTGATCCTAACAAATAGGGAGGAACTGGTTGAGAATTTGAAAGTGGAAGGCAGCTTGGGTGAAAGTGATCATGAAATCATAGAGTTCACAATTCTAAGGAAGGGTAGAAAGGAGAACAGCAAAATAGTGACAATGGATTTCGGGAAGGCGGATTTTGGTAAGCTCAGAGAGCTGGTAGGTAAGGTCCCATGGGAATCAAGACTGAGGGGAAAAACAACTGAGGAGAGTTGGCAGTTTTTCAAAGGGACATTGTTAAGGGCCCAGAAGCAAACTATTCTGCTGCATAGGAAATATAGAAAATATGGCAAAAGACACCTTGGATCAACCAGGAGATCGTGCATGATCTAAGAATAAAACAGGAGTCTCATAAAAATGGAAAGTAGGACAAATTACAAAGGATGAATATAGGCAAACAAACAACACAGGAATGCAGGGCAAGATTAGAAAGGCAAAGGCACAATACGAGCTCAAACGAGCTACAGGCATAAAGGGAAACAAGAAGACATTCTATAAATATATTAGAAGCAAGAGGAAGACCAAGGACAGGGTAGGCCCATTGCTCAGTGACGAGGGGAAAACAGTAACAGGAAACTTGGAAATGGCAGAGATGCTCAATGACTTCTTTGTTTCGGTCTTCACCGAGAAGTCTGTAGGAATGCCTAACATAGTGAATGCTAGTGGGAAGGAGTAGTTTTAGAAGATAAAATAAAAAAAGAACAAGTTACAAATCACCTAGAAAAGTTAGATGCCTGCAAGTCACCAGGGCCTGATGAAATGCATCCTAGAATACTCAAGGAGCTGATAGAAGAGGTATCTGAGCCTTTATCTATCATCTTTGGAAAATCATGGAAGACAGGAGAGATTAAGAAGATTGGAAAGGGGCAAATATAGTGCCTAGCTATAAAAAGGGAAACTACAGGCCAGGAAACTACAGACCAGTTAGTTTAACTTCTGTGCCAGGAAAGATAATGGAGCAAGTAATTAAGGAAATCATCTGTAAACACTTGGAAGATAATAAGGTGATAGGGAACAGCCAGCATGGATTTGTAAAGAACAAATCATGTCTAACCAATCTGATAGCTTTCTTTGGTAGGATAACGCGTCTTGTGGATAAGGGAGAAGCGGTGGATGTGGTATACCTAGACTTTAGTAAGGTGTTTGATACGGTCTCGCATGATATTCTTATCAATAAACTAGGCAAATACAACTTAGATGGGGCTACTATAAGGTGGGTGCATAATTGGCTGGATAAGTGTACTCAGAGAGTAGTTATTAATGGTTGACAATCCTGCTGGAAAGGTATAACTAGTGGGGTTCCGCTGGGGTCTGTTTTGGGACCGGCTCTCTTCAGTATCTTCATCAATGATTTAGATATTGGCATAGAAAGTACACTTATTAAGTTTGCAGATGATACCAAGCTGGGAGGGGTTGCGACTGCTCTGGAGGATAGGGTCATAATTCAAAATCATCTGGACAAATTGGAGAAATGGTCTGAGGTAAACAGGATGAAGTTTAATAAAGACAAATGCAAAATGCTCCACTTAGGAAGGAACAATCAGTTTCACACACACAGAATGGGAAGCGACTGTCTGGGAAGGAGTACAGCAGAAAGGGATATAGGGGTTATAGTGGACCACAAGCTGAATATGAGTCAACAGTGTGACGCTGTTGCAAAAAAAGCAAACATGATTCTGGGCTGCATGAACAGGTGTGTTGTGAGCAAGACACGAGAAGTCATTCCTCCGCTCTACTCTGCGCTGGTTAGGCCTCAGTTGGAGTATTGTGTCCAGTTCTGGGCACCGCATTTCAAGAAAGATGTGGAGAAATTGGAGAAGGTTCAGAGAAGAGCAACAAGAATGATTAAAGGTCTAGAGAACATGAGCTATGAAGGGAGGCTGAAAGAATTGGGCTTGTTTAGTTTAGAAAAGAGAAGACTGAGGGGGGACATGATAGCCATTTTCAGGTATCTAAAAGGGTGTCATAAGGAGGAGGGAGAAAACTTGTTCATCTTGGCCTCTGAGGATAGAACAAGAAGCAATGGGCTTAAACTGCAGCAAGGGAGGTTTAGGTTGGACATTAGGAAAAGTTCCTACCTGTCAGGGTAGTCAGACACTGGAATAAATTGCCCAGGAGGTTGTGGAATCCCCATCTCTGGAGATATTGAAGTAGGTTAGATAAATGTCTATCAGGGATGGTCTAGACAGTATTTGGTCCTGCCATGGGGGCAGGGGACTGGACTCGATGACCTCTCGAGGTCCCTTCCAGTCCTAGTGTTCTATGATTCTATGGAGGTTAGGTCCATCGATGGCTATTAGCCAGGATGGGTGGGGGTGGTGTCCCTAGCCTCTGTTTGTCTGGATGTGGGCGACAGGGGAGGGATCACTGGAGGATTCCCTGTCCTGTCCCCTCCTTCTGGGCACCTGGCGTTGGCCGCTGTGGGCAGTCAGGGCCCTGGGCTGACCCAGCCTGGCCGCTCTGATGTTCTAAACGGGTCCACGCTTTCTCCAGTGGCGACAAGGGCTCTGGTCTGGGATAACCCTGCCCCTCCACTGCCGTCAGGTCACGTGCCCCACACGGAGCCCTCCAGAGCCCCCCTCTGTGTGGTGCAGACACCCAGCGCCACGAGAACCACCCCCTCCTCCTGGGGTGCCATGTTCAGCTGAGCTTTGCTTGCTGAGGCCAGCCCCGGGTTCCGCTCTGGGGCCCACCTCTTCCTCCAGCTGCGCCCTCAGGCCTCCTTGTAGCAGGGGAAGGGGGACTGCTCCCCGGCCCCTGCCCCATGTTGGCATGGCCCCTGGGACCAGCCGACACTTCCCGAGGAGAGGCCTTGCGGGCGCCATTTCGGAGCCCCCTTCCCCCCGCCTTCCCACAGATCAGAGACTGGCCCCACATTCACCGCAAGAACTTTAGCAGCCTTCAGAGGGGTGTATGTGCAGGGGGGCGCGTGGGGCGGTGCCCCACTGCCTGCAGCCCCAGCCAGTCCCTGAGTGCCTTCCAAATCAGCCCCTTACCTAGGCAGCCGGCACCGGCGCCAACCAGAACGATCGTGCCCGGGCCGAGGAGTCCGCAGCCCTGCGGTTGGGAGACCCAGAGACTCTACCCTTGGCCCGGCAGGGGCGCCCGCGGAGCCCTGCGCTCCCCAGGCAGCTGTCAGAGCGGCACAGGGGGCAGGAGGGAGCCGCACCTGCAGGCATGGGCTGGCTGCCCGGAGCCGGGGGCGGACGCGGAGCAGCGGAGACGGGAGCTGGCAGCTGCCTTTGAGATCGGCATGTGCAACTGCATGTGTGTGTGTGGCTGTGTGTGTGTTTTTTGTGGCTGTGCTTCTGTGTGTGTGTGTGTGTGTGTGTGTGTCTCTGTGCCCGTGTTTGTGGGTGTGCACGTGTTTGTGTGTGTGTTTGTGTAGCTGTGCATGTGTGTGTGTATGTGTGGCTATGTGTGTGGGGCTCTCCATCTATTTGTGTGTGTGTTGCTGTGCGTGGCTCTGTGCGTGTGTGGCAGTGCATGTGTGGGTGTATATGTGTGTGGCTGTGCGTAGGTGCATGGCTCTGTGTGTGTGTGTGGCTGTGCACGTGTGTGGTTGTGCTTGTGTTTGTGTGTGTC
Organism: Rafetus swinhoei; assembly: GCA_019425775.1. Classification (NCBI taxonomy): domain Eukaryota; kingdom Metazoa; phylum Chordata; order Testudines; family Trionychidae; genus Rafetus; species Rafetus swinhoei. The sequence continues at coordinate 1,700,308 of CM033449.1, read as the reverse complement.
TGTGTGTGCGTGGCTGTGAGTGGCTCCTATGGCGGGGTGTGGGGGGGTGTTTGTGCGCACAGGAGGTTTGCAATGGGCCCTTCGGCCCTGCAGGCAAGGCACAGCCCGGCTGGGAGGGAAGTAAGGGGTGCTGGTTAAAGCATTGCCCACTGGAGCAATGTGCCCGGGGGCAGTGGGCTCCCCAGCACTGGCATTCTGCCTTCGGAAAGGCCCTGCTCCGGGTTCCTCGGGCCAGGGCGAGCCACTGCCCCATCCCCCTGACCCCCTCCGGCCTTGGACTCTCTGAATCCATTGATGGGGCAGGAGAGTCACAGCTTTCACTTGGGTCTCCCCGCCATCAGAGACGTGATTGTCCTCAGCTCCAGCCCAGCCCCCAGCCCCGCTGGCAGTTCCAGGCTGGCCTGAGGACGAATCCCTGCCACGCAGCAAACCTGGCTCCCACATTGCCTTCCCGGATGTCCGTGTTGCTCTTTGCACCTCCTGGCTGTGGCTAAGCCCCAGAGGTCTCCTCTCTCCAGGCTCTCCAATGCCAGGATCCTTCCCGTCCGAGCCCAGGTGGCCCCGTCACGGCAGAGATGGAGCTGGGAGCTGCTTGGGTTCCCATTAGATCGGGTTTTTTTTTCATATCTGATCATGACCCCGATCTTTCCTGTGGCGCTGCCCAGCCTTGCTGTCTCTACATCCATCTTGGCTGGAGCTGTGCCTAAGATGAGCTATCGAATCAGAGAGACACAGAGCACTAGACCTGGAAGGGACCTCACGAGGTCATTGAGTCCAGTCCCCTGCCCTCACGGCAGGACCAAGCACCGTCTAGATCATCCCTGACAAGTGTCTGTCCAACCCGCTCTTAAATATCTCCGGGGATGGAGATTCCACAACCTCCCTGGGCAATTTATTCCAGTGTTTCACCACCCTGACAGGTGGGAAGTTTTTCCTAATGTCCAACCTAAACCTCCCTTGCTGCAGTTTAAGCCCATTGCTTCTTGTCCTGTGCTCAGAGGCCAAGGAGAACAATGTTTCTCCCTCCTCCTTCTGATACCCTTTTAGATACTTGAAAACCGCTCTCATGTTCCCTCTCAGTCTTCTCCTTTCCAAACTAAACAAGCCCAGTTCTTTCAGCCTTCCCTCCTAGCTCCTGTTCTCTAGACCTTTCATCATTCTTGTTGCTCTTCTCTGGACCTTCTCCAATTTCTCCACATCTTGCCTGAAATGGGGTACCCAGAGCTGGACACAATACTCCCACTAAGGCCGAATCAGTGCAGAGTAGAGCGGAGGAATGACTTCTCGTGTCTTGCTCACAACACGCCTGTTCATGCAGCCCAGAATCAAGTTGGCTTTGTCCTAAGCAAAATCTTCTAGACCTTCCGACGTAGCGTGCATTGCGCCATGTGACGCCGGGGCTGGGGCTGGCTGCACCGTTACTCACAGTGAAGCCAGGGGCCCTGCCAAATAGGAGAGGTGAGAGACGGCGTCCCGGTTTGGCACCCGTGTCTGTTGGACCATTGGTTCAGGCCTGCCTCGGCGTTAACGCTGCACCTTGGCAGAAGCTCCTTGAGTCTGTTAGGTTTGGAAGATGCCCCAGCGGGCCCGCTCCTAAGGGTAACTCTCCTCCTCTGGGCCGTCCACCCTAGCGTCATCCCAAGGCAAGCGGAGAAGACCGGGTGAGTTCCATCCAGTGCATCCCCTGAGAGCTGGAGCCGACGTGTCCCCTGCAGCCCAATTCTCTGGGCTCTGGCTCCGGATTGTCCTGCGTAATGGAGCTCGCGCCGTTCCCCTGGGGCAACGATTTCACAGACATGATCTCTTGAGGCTTTCTCATCCTTCCTCGTGAGGTTAGGAATGGCCCAGGCCAGCAGTTCTCTACCTGGATTTTGGTCCCCGGCGGAAATATTTGCATCTGGGGGTTGCGACTTGACCCATCATCAAGTCAGGATCCACTATTAAAATACGGCGATAAGAGCGGAGAAATCGCACAGTGAGGACCCAGTTCTCTGCCCAGGTACCAGTGTCGCCTTCTCAAAGCTCGTTAGCAACAGGCTGATTCCAAGCCAGCTTGGAGAGCTAATGGGCCCACGCGTTCCCCCTTTGATGGGCATGTGCAGTGACACACCGTGCGGGGAGCTTTGTGCTGCTAGCACATGTGGGGATTTATTCTCTGTGGTGCGCCTGGTGGATCGAAACCTCCGGCTCCATCTGGCTCAATCTGCAAATGCACCTTTTTTAAACCAGCGTCCCCCTCCCCGCCCCGCCCCTTCAAAACACCTTCAGCGCCGTCCGGTGAGCAATTACTGTGATTCCAGGTGTCAGCGCCGGCGTGTGATGGGCAAATTCCTAGAATCAGTCAGCCCCAGAGACCTGTGATTGAGAAGCTTGTGGAGGCAGATGCACTGAAACCAGCAATTTGGGGGAGGGAGGCCTTACAGGTGTGCCGTACACAGCAGAATGATGTTTATTTATATGTAGGAATTTGACATCTTAATCTGCAAGGTAATTTATCTTGGAAAGGCCCTAAATCCAGGAATAAACAGCTGTAACTACTGTTGAGAGATACGTGCCTCCCCTCCAACACCACTTGCTGCTTAAGGTTTGGGTCGGGTAAGAATTTGCTGCAGACACTGCAAGCCAAGTGAAACGCGCCTGGTGCAGAGTCTGCAGGGTGCAGGTAGCTATCCGGCTGGACGCTAAGTCAACCTGTCTCTCCTGTTGCCCTCGCAGAGGTTCGAAGTTCACACCCTCTCCGGGGAGTTGTTTAAAAACTTTCCAGCAAAACTCGACAGAAAGCCTGCAAGGGCCTTTTTTCATTGTGGTGCACAATGGCCAGTTCCCACCCAAAGATTTTCAGTCCAAAAAGGCACCGTTTAAAAAGTGGAAGTTAAATCCCAGCGAGGAAAATAGAAAGGAGCCTAAACTCTGTCAAGTGAAGAGTAAGAATATAAGTCGGAAGGCCAAACAGGAATCTGAAGACCAGCTAGCCGGAAACACAGAAAGCAATAGCCAGCAGGAAGCTGCTAAACAACCGGGGGGGGGGGGGCCCTGGACCACTGAGCTGCTAAAGGACCACTCCAGGATGATAAGGACATTACGAAGAAACTAAGCTGGAACGTGGCAGGTGCCGGTGGATTTGCTACCACCCCCTCGGGCCGGGCAGGCTGCAGGGAGCTGGGAGCCAAGTCTGGGATGGACGGCCGGCTGGGCTGCTTCCCACAGCTGGGCAGAGGCAGCGCCTCTCCCCTCTCAGTCTGGTCCCCCGGGCCAGCTCCCGAGCGCCTTGGCCTCCTGCCCAGCCCCCGCTGTCCCCCCTCAGGCCCCTTGGCACGGGCGCCTGGCGCGTGGGAATTAGCTCCAGCCGGGCAGCTCCAGCTGAGACAGACGGTCCCCCAGGAGCCTCAGGGCTCGGCTGCAGGCTCACGCTGTGGGTCCCCGGCCACGGCCCAGCCACGGCCCAGCTGCGACTCCGGGCGGGGGGCGGCTCTCCGCAAGGCTCCTCCATGCCTCTGGCAGAGCCCCCTGGGCCCAGCCTTCCTGGGGCGCTGGCCTCCCGAGACCCTGCTTGCCCCGCAGACCCTGTGCGGGAGGGGGCCGGGAGGATGGGCCCATGGGTCCTACTGGCTTCCACCCCACCCTGTGGCTGAGGAGGGGGCATGGCCAGTAGGGGGAGGCGCTTAGGATGTGGCACATCTGGGCAGGGGTTGGCAGCTGGCAGCTCCCCCTGGAGAGGGGCAGAGCACTGGCAGGCCCAGGGGATCTCGCTGCCCCAGGCACAAGGGGCACGTGGCAGCTCCCCTCTCCTGGGGCTGGGGGGCTGCAGGCCTGGCGTGAGGCTGGGGTGCTGGCAGCCCCCCGTAGGAGCCAGGGGAGGGGGTGGACCAAGCTGGGAGGGGGATCCCGGGGGGGGTTGGGAAGCAAAGCAGCTTTGCACCAGTCAGGTAGCTGGGCTCCCCCCCGGCTGTGAAGGAGTGAGCTGGGCTCCAGGCACGGCAGGCTGGATCCTCCAGGGGCGCCAGCGCAGCAGCAAGGGGGGGCACATGGGGCCCTGACAGCAGAGCCCCAACTGGGGCAGGGGACTCTAACACCCCCCCGAGCTCAGCCCCAGCCCGCGGGGAGCTCCCGGCCTGGAAGCCTGGACACCAGGACTCATTGGCGGCCAGGGGAAACCAGCACTGACGCCCCAGCCTCGGAGAACGTCAGCCCTGGAGCTGCGCCATGACCCCCGCCCCGCTGGGGCATTGGAACCAGTGTCTGGTCTCTCGTCCCTTCGGTGGCTGCACATCTGGACCCGGGGGCAGGCCGGGCTCCCTTCTTGCCATGCGGGGGGGAGGGCTTCTGTGTGGCATGGGGACCTTGTGGCCTGAAGGGTGGAAGAGGCGTGGCTGGGCAGAAGGGGAGGGGCTGGGCGGAAGGGGCGTGGTTGGGTGGAAGGGAAGGGGCTGGGCGGAAGGGGAGGGGCTGGGTAGAATGGGTGTGGCTGGGCGGAAGGGGAGGGGCTGGGCGGAAGGGCGTGGTTGGGTGGAAGGAGGGGCTGGGCTGAAGGGGTGTGGATGGGTGGAAGGGGCGTGGCTGGGCAGAAGGAGGGGCTGGGCGGAAGGGGCGTGGTTGGGTGGAAGGAGGGCTGGGCGGAAGGGTGGCTGGGCGGAAGGGCGTGGCTGGCGAAAGGAGGGGCTGGGCTGAAGGGGTGTGGATGGGTGGAAGGGGCGTGGCTGGGCAGAAGGGGAGGGGCTGGGTGGAAGGGGAGGGGCTGGGCGGAAGGGCGTGGCTGACGAAAGGAGGGGCTGGGCTGAAGGGGTGGATGGGTGGAAGGGGCGTGGCTGGGCAGAAGGGGAGGGGCTGGGCGGAAGGGCGTGGTTGGGTGGAAGGGGAGGGCTGGGCGGAAGGGTGTGGCTGGGCGGAAGGGCGTGGCTGGCGAAAGGAGGGGCTGGGCTGAAGGGGTGTGGATGGGTGGAAGGGCGTGGCTGGGCAGAAGGAGGGGCTGGGTGGAAGGGGAGGGCTGGGTGGAAGGGGTGTGGCTGGGCAGAAGGGGCGTGGTTGGGTGGAAGGGGCGTGGCTGGGCGGAAGGGAGGGGCTGGGTGGAAGGGGCGTGGTTGGGCAGAAGGAGGGGCTGGGTGGAAGGGGCGTGGTTGGGCGGAAGGGCGTGGCTGGCGAAAGGAGGGCTGGGCTGAAGGGGCGTGGTTGGGTGGAAGGGCGTGGCTGGGCGGAAGGAGGGCTGGGTGGAAGGGCGTGGTTGGGCAGAAGGAGGGGCTGGGTGGAAGGGGCGTGGTTGGGCGGAAGGGCGTGGCTGGCGAAAGGGGAGGGGCTGGGCTGAAGGGGTGTGGATGGGTGGAAGGGGCGTGGCTGAGCAGAAGGGGAGGGGCTGGGTGGAAGGGGCGTGGCTGGGCAGAAGGGGCAGGACTGGGGACTACCTTCCCCTCAGAGTTGCCTGGGGCTGGAGGCTTTGAATTAAAACCACAGCCAAGGGCTCCCGCCCCACTGATTCCGCGTTGCCTGGCAGCTGCGGCGATTTAAGGGGCTCCCGGCTCTGGCCCCTACCGCGGTAGCACCGCAACTGGGAGCCACGAGCCATTTCACTGGGCCCCGGCTGCCTGAGCCCCGCCGGGAAACTCAGGGGCACGGGCAGCAGGATGGAACTAGCAAGTGGCAGGTGCAGCCCGCGGGCCGCAGCCAAGTGTTGGGCGGCCGGATCCGGCCCTGGGCTGCACCTTGCCGCCCTGCCATAATGGGACCCTGGGGCCAGGGGCGCCGGCAGCAGCCAGGGCCGGGTTCGGTGTCTCCAGGTTCCTTTCCATTGCTGCCACGCAGAACGGGTTCGAGCCCCACCCAGGAACATGGGAGATTCCCCACCCCGGGTGCCTCGGCGGGCAATGCTTCCTCTGAGCGTAGAAAGAGCCGGTGGCGGACGGCACTCCTGCTAATTAGAGAAAATGCCACCGGCTGGACTCAGCGGCATAAAGCGGAGGGCAGGGCCCAGGGGCAGCCTTCCGCCTCCAGGGCTTGAGTTCTGCAGCCACAGCTCCTTTCTGGGCCCCTCTCCCACCCGCCACAGGGGTGCCCTTGGTCAGCGAGGACCTGGCTGGACGCGCCCGGCGAGTTCAGGGAAAAAGGACACGGCCCACTCCCACCTGAGCACCAGCTCTGGCTGCCCTGGCAACCACCGTTCCCCTCCACTGGGCGCCCGCCCGTCAGCCTCGTCAGCCGCTCATTCACCGACCCACTGTCAGTCTCCTGCTGCCGGCTGCCTCCCGGCGGTGCCCTCTGAGATTTCCAGCTCGCTGCCGGCTGGGCAGCCCCCGCCTGCCCTTTCAGCGCTGGTCTGAGCACATTAACACTGCAAACGGCCCCCAACGAAGCCATTGTGGCAAACACCCAAGAGAGGACAGTTCGTGTCCCTGAGAGCTGTCGGCCTAAACTGCCAAGACGTGGGAAGAAAACGAGGAGGGGAAAAGTTTTGCCTGGGGTCCCGTCTCTGGAAGAGAACCCAGAGCTCCGAAAAGCCAGCTTGTGGCTCTACCTACTGGGCCACACTTCTCCCTCTGGGAAAACTTCCCTGCCAGCAGCCTGAACGGTTCAGCTGTGATGCTCTGGAAAGGGAGGGGTTCCAACGTCTGGTTTGGGAAGGGACGCCTGCTTCTGACAGGAACTGCTGAACAAACACAGGAGATGAAGGGATCATTCTGGTGGCAAAGCTGAGAGCAGGACAAATTTACGGCAGCCCTAATTCTGCCCTCGTGTGCTCCCAACCTCTCTGGAAAGAGGTGGGAGTCCTGTGGAAAACATGCCGGTCCACGTGGGACAATTTGTACTAGTCTCACGCCACGCTTGACAAAACACCACTGCTACAGCTCGGCTCCCAGGTGGAACACGCCTGTGCACGGTGAAGCATGTCCGTGCACAGTGAAGCACACCTGTGCACGGTGAAGCACGCCTGTGCACGGTGAAGCACGGATTTTCTTCAGCTGTGGAACCGTAGAAAAGAGGTCTCACGCGGGTTTGTGAGCGTCCCGCCTTGTGTCCCTCGTGCTGGGGGGCTGGGCTGGTTGAAAGGCGCCGTGCGCTGCGGTGAGGACGGCTGCCGCATTCCTCTGCCTCGGCTCAGGGCCACACACCTGGCCCAAGCCTTCCGGGCAACAGCGCCCCCTGCTGTGAGCTCGAAGCCCTGCTCCCGCCCCCCCACCCCCGCAGCCTCGCCCCGGGTCGGGCTGTTAATTGCATTGGCCTCTCCTTGCAGGGGCTGACGGGCTGATGGATTGGGCCGGTAATGCTCACTCACCGCGGGCGCGCTGCCTCGTAATCAGAGCGGAGAGGGGCGGGCCAGGAGACGGGAGGAGAAATGAAGAGAAACGGAGCGTCTCCCCCTCTCGTCCTGCCAAGCGAGCCGGCCCCGTTTCTCTCCTCGGGCTCGGCCGGGAGAGCGCAGGGAGGAGCGCCCCGCAAAGGCAGTCTGGGTGGCAGAGCCGACCCCCCCACACACACGCACACGCCACAGCATGGCCCCAGGGCACCGGCACCGGGCAGGGCTTCTCCCCGGCTTCCAGGCCCTCCTGCCACACCCGCTGTCCTCTGGGAAGGCTCCACTCTGCAAACGGCCTCCGAACTCCCCCTTTCTCGCAGGCTTCAGGGCCAGCCTTGCTATGCCTGATCCCTGCCCCGTCTAGTCAGCTCTGCTCCCTTCCTGGAGCCGGGGAGGTTGTTTCTCAGAGCCCCTGGCCCCTGCTCCCGGGACCCGCCCCAGAACCTAGCTCCACTCCACTGTGGCTTCCCTTCCCCAGGCCCAGCCTGTTCCAGCCGCTCCTTCCACCTCCCATCTCCTGCCCTCTAGCAGCCCGGCTTTTAGGGGCAGGTACAGCCCAGCCCCCGTTGGTTGGCTGGATTGGCCAGTCAATGACCTGCTCTGACTCAGGAGGGCCGGGCCCACTCCTACTTCAGGGACCTTTGTGTAACCCTTCTGCACGGGGGGGTGGGTCCAGCCGCAGCCAGGGTCGGGTTCAATATCTGGGGGTTCCTCTCCATCCATCCAGCACAGAACTGGCTCCAGCCCCCACCCAGTAACCTGGGAAATGCACATCCCACCCCTGGGCACCTCCGACAGGCAATGCTTCCCACTCGCCAGCATGACGTCTGAAAATAGACTGTTAATAAAAGTTTTGATCAAATTTTGCGTTAATTGGGGAAACAGCACAGACAGGGCTCATAAACACACCCCATGAGTAGGAGACCCACACCCAAGCAGGCTGGGCAGTGTCCTGTTCCCCTCACATTCTCAGATCCAGCATCCCAAAAGTCCCGTTCACATGCCCGACCCTCCTCTGCACCCCACTCCCAGGCGCCGCCCTGGGTCAGCGCAGAGCCCGAGTTCAGAGGGGCATCAGTAGAGTTCACTTCCCAGCTTGAGTGGAGGGGGGTGGGTAAAGAGGCAGCGTAGTCCTATCTTGAAGTTCTGCCACAACTGGATTCAGGTCTGATTGTGCAATTTAACATAACAAAGAGGAATCCTGTTTAGCTTTAGTCTTTGAAAAGTGGGAAGGGACAGATTGACCCAATCTTAGGCTGGGTCTACACTTACACTTAGAATCATAACATCATAGAGTCATAGGGCTGGAAGAGACCTCAGGAGTCATCAAGTCCAGCCCTGCCCAAGGCAGGACCAATCCCAACTGAATCAACCCAGCCAGGGCTTTGTCAAGCTGAGATTTAAACACCTCTAGGGATGGAGATTCCACCCCCTCCCTAGGGAACCCATCCCAGAGCTTCCCCACCCTCCTAGGGAAAGTTTTTCCTAATCTCCAACCTAGACCTCCCCCACTGCAACTTGAGCCCATTGCTCCTCATTCTGCATCTGTCACCGCTGAGAACAGCCTCTCTCCAGCCTCTTTGGAACCCCCCTTCAGGGAGTTGCAGGCTGCTCTCAAATTCCCCCTCACTCTTCTCTTCTGCAGACTAAACAAGCCCAAATCCCTCAGTCTCTCCTCATAGGTCATGTGCTCCAGTCCCCTTATCATTTTGGTCGCCCTCCACTGGACCCTCTCCAATGCGTCCACATCCTTTCTGTAGTGGGGGGGAAGGGGCCCAAGAACTGGACACAATACTCAGATGTGGCCTCACCAGAGCCAAGTAAAGAGGAATAATCACTTCTCTAGATCTGCTGGCAATGCTCCTCCTAATGCAGCCCAATATGCCATTAGCCCTCTTGGCTACAAGAGCACACTGTTGACTCATCTCCAGCTTCTCGTCCCACTGTAATCCCGGGTCCATTTGTGCAGAACTGCTACTTAGCCAGTGGGTCCCCAGCCTGTAACAATGCTTGGGATTCTTCCCTCCCAAGGGCAGGACTCTACACTTGTCCTTGTTGAACCTCATCAGATTTCTTTTGGCCCAATCCTCTAATCTGTCCAGGTCACTCTGGACCCTATCCCTGCCCTCCCCCTAGCTTAGTGTCATCTGTGCAATCCATCCCCTTGTCCAGGTTGTTAATAAAGATGTTGAACAAAACTGGTCTTAGAACAGATCCTTGGGGCACTCCGCTAGAAACCGACCGCCAACCTGACATCGAGCTGTTGATCACTACCCATTGGGCCCGACAGTCTAGCCAGCTTTCTATCCATCTTACAGTCCATTTATCCAGTCCATATTCCCTTAACTTGCTGGCAAGAATATTGTGGGAGACCGTATGAAAAGCTTTGCTAAAGTCAAGGTCTATCACATCCACTGACTTTCCCACGTCCACAGAGCCAGTTACCTCAACATAGAAGCTAATCAGATTGGTCAGGCACGACTTGCCCTTTGTGAATCCATGTTGACTATTCTTGATCACTTTCCCCTCCTTCAAGTGCTTCATAGTGGATTCCTCGAGGATCCCCTCCATGATTTTTCCGGGGACTGAGGTGAGGCTGACTGGGCTGTAGTTCCCTGGATTGTCCTTCTTCCCTTTTTTAAATATGGGCACTACATTTGCCTTTTTCCAGTCATCCGGGATCTCTCCCGATCTCCACGAGTTTTCAAAGATAATGGCCAAAGGCTCCGCAATGACATTTGCCAACTCCCTCAGTACCCTCGGATGCATTAAATCCAGGCCCATGGATTTGTGTATGTTTAGCTTTTCTAAATAGTTCCTAACCTGTTCTTTCCCCACCAAGGGCTGTCCACTTCCTTCCCATACTGCGTTGCCTAGTGCATTTGTCTGGGAGCTGACCTTGTCTGTGAAGACAGAGGCAAAGAAAGCAGTGAGTTCTTCAGCTTTCCCACATCATCTGTCACTAGGTTACCTCCTCGTCCAGTAAGGGCCCCACACCCTCTCTGATCACCCTCTGGGAGCTGACCTTGACCTTGCTCAACCCATTGTCACTAAAAGCTGCATAATGTAGACACCAACACACATCCCACCCTGACACACCTTAGAAAGGGCCCTCTAAGAACGACAGCCTTACAGCTGTAGTACCCATCACCTCCTACTTCCCTTTTCCCAGGCCTCTGACATTCACGCCCTTGACTCACCAAGGCTCTTTCAACTGAGGGTGACCCTCCTTTGGGACAGGTTAAGCACAGTCCTGCTTCTCTGTATTCCCACAATAACTACAACAGTGGGAACCATATTTCACTGCCCCAGCATTTCATACTAAGGTGACATATATCCAACCCCAGCCCAGATCGATCCCTTTGACACCTCCCTATCTGCTATGTAAGCAACCTAGGAGCAAACTCTATTTACATAACCACACCCATGTCCTTCCCCCTCCCAGCCAGCCGCAGGGACGTGTTCATTCAGACTCTGCTTACGCTTGTGTCAGGCGCCCGCCTTGGGCTGGTGCCCGAGCCCAGCACCCTCCCTCCTCACAGGGACCTAGAGACCGGGCTGCAGTCCCAGACAGAGCAGCCCATGCCCCGTGAACCCAAGTGGGCTGCTGCAGACTTTTCTTTGCTGTGTAGACACACCCGTTGAGCTGCACCCAGAGCAGGAGCAAGCTGTGAAACTTCTAACAATGGGTCTGGTGACAGGGAGCAGATGGAGAGTTGGCTCCATAACAGCCACCTGGGTGGGTCCTTGCCGGTGGCTGGCTGAACGCTGGTGGGATGGCATGGGGCTGTCACAGGTAACCAGGGCTCTCTGGCTCATGGAGAACTCATCCAGCAGCTTCAGGCTGTTGGGTAACTCAGGCTCACGTGGGCTCAGAGCGATCCCGGCACAGTGCTGAGTTCCCCTATTACTGTGACGGTCCCAGCGCCTACGGGGTGTTAACTCAGCATTTCCTTCCCTGGTGCATTTCCAGGTTCTTGGGGTGTCTGTGTCTGGCTGGCAGTGTGCGTGTCTGGGGAAGGGGGCAGAGCGACCCCCGGGCAGGCTGTGCGCCCCATCGTGCTGGTTTTTGGAGAGTGAGCCACTGGTGCACAGCGAGGTCGCCTGGGTTCTCGCCAGCAGGCCTGTTCGCCGGCCTGGTGTGGGCATACCAGTCCCGGAGCCAGATTCTCTGCCAGTGTGAGTCGGCGGAGCTAGGCCAGCAGGGATCTGGCCCCAGCGAGGCAGGGGGCTGCTTGCTACCCAGACAGGTGCGTGGGAGGGTGGCTGCTGCCGGGCCAATGCAGAGGCGCGACGCCCAGGCCCTGATTCTCCCCCGTGCAAGCTGGGGCCGGTGCAAGGCGGGTGCAAGGCGCGAGGAATGCTGCATCCTCGGCACGTCTGGCGCCCTCAGGAAACGTTCTCCGGAGGCCTGGTGCCACCTGCTGGACGGTCTGTGCCTGCCTGCTGCCAGGTCTCCCGCCCACTGCACCCTCCGTGGGATCAGCAGCGCGGCCAGGCCGGGCCAGGCTAACGGCCCCTCTCGCCCCGCGCGCCCAGGAGCTTCAGAACAGAGCACTTATGGAGTGACCCAGCCCCCGTCCCCCAGCCTCAGCTCCTGGCACTCCCAGGCGTAAGCAGAGGGCAGCCTGCCTTGCCCTCATCCAAGATGGCCGCCCTCAGGATGCCTTCTTCCAAGATGGCTTCCTTAGTAGGCAACCCTGGCAGCTTCAACATGGCTTCCCCCTGCCTTGCATTCATCGAAGATGGCCGCCCTCAGGATGCCTTCTTCCAAGATGGCTTCCTTAGTAAGCAACCCTGGCAGCTTCAACATGGCTTCCCCCCCGACTTGCCCTCATCCAAGATGGCCGCCCCCGGATGCCTACATCCAAAATGGCTTCCTTAGCAAGCAACCCTGGCAGCTTCAACATGGCTGCCCCCAGCCTTGCCCTTATCCAAAATGGCCGCCCCATGGGCGCTCTGATCAAAGATGGCGGCTCCCCGTTTGGTTCAGGCTGGCGAGCTGCGCTGCCCTTAGCTGACATGGCCGACGAGGCGTCACTGGGAGCCTGCTCTAGGCTTTCCGGCGCGGCCTCTCTATGGTGCGGCCCGACGGGGCGGGGCGGGACCTCGAGAAAGTGAAAGTGTCGGAAGCGGCGCGCGCAGCGAGCGTGTCCCCCCCCCGGCCGTGAGGTGAGAGGGCGGGGGAGCCTGGGACCAGCCCCGGACAGAGCCCCCAGGACAGAGCCCCCTGAGACAGAGACCCCCTGCTGCTCCTCGAGCCCCTGAGACAGAGCCCCGGACAGAGACCCTGAACCGCCCCAGGACAGAGCGCCCCCCGCTCTGCCCCCCAGGACAGAGCCCTCTGCTCTGCCCCCCAGGACAGAGCACTCCCTGCTCTGCCCCCGACAGAGACCCCCTCTGCCCCCAGGACAGAGCCCCGCTCTGCCCCCAGGACAGAGCACCCCGCTCTGCCCCCAGGACAGAGCACCCCGCCGCTCTGCTCCCGAACCCCGGGACAGAGCCCTCCTGCTGTTTAGCCCTCCCTGCACAGCTGCTGCCCCCTGGGACAGGACCCCTGCTGCCCCCGCCACAGCTTTGTGCCCCCACTGAGACCCCGCCCCAGCTGAGCCCTTCCTCCTGGGTGCGAGCGTGAGCCCCTGCTGGGACGGCACTTAGGGCAGGACCCCCGCAGGAGACCCCAGGCGCCGCGCCGCCGGGAGAGGTGGCCCGGCCCGCCATGCCCCGGCTGGAGGAGGTGGGCAACGTGGCGCTGCGGGTGCCCAGCATCGTGGTGCTGGACCTGCTCTACCGCTGGGACGTCCAGGTCTTTGCCGAGCTGCTGCGGCCCCAGCAGGAGGAGGCCTCGCTCCGGCGCCGCGCCCTGTGGCTCGCCTACTACCTGGGTGAGGCGCGGGGCCAGGAGCCACAGGGTGGGGTGTCGGTCCCGCCTGGGGCCACCCGCCTCCTGTGTCAGGTGCAGCCAGCGCGCTTGGCTCCTTCGCCCCCATCCCACTGGGGCGCTGCGTGTGCTGCATGTAGGGGGAGGCTCCGGAGGAGCAGGCGGTGCCCGCGTGGGGCACGAGGGCATGGGCGGAGATTAGGGGTGCTGCTCCCCACACTGGCTATGTGGCTAGCGGGGGGCACAGTGCTCATGTCACACTGCCCCCGGGCACGGCCCTCTCCTAGAGGAGCCAGGAGCGGGCGCCGAGGGATGGACCATGCGATCGTGGCAGTGAACACAGCGGCCCCCGGAGCACGCGGGGTGTCCCGTTCTACTCCAGCGCTGGCTCCTGCGTGGAGAGGGTGTGATGACGCCTCGGGGTTCCCCCGACTCCTGCACCCCCGTAGTGGCACCAACAGACTCCACCAGCCAGTAGAATAGAGGGAGTTTACGCTGGGGTCCAGGTGGGCCGGGCCCCGTGCGTCTCCCACAAGCACCGGAGCAGGGCCGACATGAAGTGGGACCCCCGGTCCGTGAGGACCTCCTGGGGGAACCCCACCCTGCTGAAAAGAGCCAGCAGCGCGTCTGCCACCGTGTCTGCCTCGCGAGAGGGCAGAGCCACGGCCTTGGGGCAGCGGGTAGCCGTATCCACATCCAGGTCGCCTGGCCGACAGGCCCCACTATCTCTATTGCTGCCTTCCGGAACCGCTCCTCTATACGGGGTAGGGGCCCCAAGCAGCTTTCTCCCACCTTGGGCCTTCCCGCCCCGGCAGGAGTCGCAGGACCGCAATATCGCTGCACAGCCGCAAATATCCCCAGCCAGTAGAAGTGTTGGAGCAGCCTCAGCCGGGTGCGCCGGATCCCCCGGTGGCCCGCAAAGGGGACGTCGTGGGCCAAATACAGCAGCTTGCAGCGATACTTTTGGGGGACGACCAGCTGCCGCTGGACCCCCCCATGCCCTCACCTTCCTGGGGGGAAGCCATTCCCGGAACAGGAATCCCCGCTCCCACAGGAATCTCTGCTGAGGCCAGCCTGGTCCCTCAGCCTCTGCAAGGAGGGGTCTGCCTGCACCGCAGCCTGGAATTCAGCCGCTGGGGCGGGGATCGGGACCTGTTCCCCGCCCCTGCCTAGGTCCGGAGTCCCAGCCTGGCTGGACCACGTGTCCACTGGGATGGGACCCTGAGCCCCCTGCAGGGAGCCCTCCCCTGGGTCAGGGTCGCCAGCCCCTCGCTGGCTCTGGCTACAGGTGGTGACCAGGGTCCTGTGGGGTCCGTCTGGCCACTCCTCTAGGTCACCCTCCCTCAGCACCTCCGGCAAGTGCCGTGCACCCCACTTCCTTGGGGCCCTCCTTGGCCTCCCATTTCAGATGCACCCGGCTACGGGCACCTTAAACGGGTCCCGCCTATGCCCCTTAGGTAGCTGAGTGTTGGGTACCATGTGGTCTGGGGCTACTACCTCGGGCCAGGCCAGCATCACCTCCGCCCCGTGTCCCAGCAGCCCGTCCACCTCCTGCCATCCACCTCCAGGGGCACGAGGCACCGCCCGCAGGGGCCGCCCTGTCCACACCCGGTACACAGAGAAATCCACCTCCCGAGGGTCGGACCGCCCAGGGGAGGTGCACTGAGCATCCTTCCCCCCACTCTGAGCTGAGGTTTGCCTGCCGGCCCCTGCCTCTGGGCAGCCTGCCCTTCCCCCTGCTCCAGCCAGTTAACCCTGGGAAATCCCAGGTCTTGGTGCCTGGTGCACTGAGCCCTCTTGTGGCCTTTTTGCCCGCAGCGATGGCAGGTTAGGTCCTGCGGGCCCTTTTGGGCCGGCTCTGCCCGGGCCCTGGCTGGTTCTCTGGGGCACAGATGACTGGTCCTTGTCTCTTGGGCTCGCCTCGTAGGTGACTCTCTCCGTTGCTCAGCCGAGATCCGGTCTCTGTGCGATTCCCTCTCTCGCCGTGATTCCCGTTCACACCCGGACCGGCTCTCCATGAACTCATCCTCCAGTCTCCCGGCCTCCTGGGGGTTCTCTGGTCTTTGGTCCTTGAGCCACAGCCTCAGGCTGGGTGTGCACACTTCACAGAACTGCTCCATCATGATCAGCTTAATCAGGTCCCCTGCGGTCTGGGCTCCGACCCCGACACCCACTTGCAGCAGGATTGCGCCAGGCAGTAGGCCATATCCACATAGGTCTCCGTGGCCCCTTCTGCACCCCACGGAACTTCCTCCTGTACGCCTCGGGGTCAGCCCAAACTTGTGCAGCAGGGCTTCCTTGACCCGCTGGTAATCCCCTGGCTGTAGGTCCTCCAGCTGATTGAGCACCCCGGCAGCCTCCTGGTTCAGGGCGGGGATGAGCTCCTGTAGCCAGTCAGCTGGGGGGACCCGTTGCAGTCCACAGGCCCTCTCAAAGGAGCTGAGGAACCCGTCTATGTCACCCACGCCCTTCAATTGGGCCACCATGAGCTTCTCCAAGCCGGGCCGCTCCCACTCAGCACAGCCGGGGCCCTACCGCTTCTCCGCTCTGCCATGGCCAGCTCATGCTGTCGCTGCCTCTCGGTCCTCTACTTCCAATTCCTTCATCCGCAGCTAGATCTGCAGCCGCTGGAGCTCTGTTGAGCCAGACCCTGCCCTGCACGAACTGCAGCTGGCAGGACTTCCTGGGAAGCTGTCCCGCCTCCCGGCGGGCTTCAGTGCTCCGCCCCTCTCGGAGCCTGAGACGCTCCCGGGGGTCTGGCTGCTCCCCACTGGGACAGGATCCCGCCCCGGCTGGTCATTCTCTTCCAGCCGGCCAATCAGCTGGGCCTTGGTTGCGTCCCCCACAGGCAGGCCCCTCTCTCCGCACAGCCCCACCAGCTCTGCCTTCAGGAGCTGGGTGTAGGCCATCTCCCCGCCGGGCCCCTCGGTGCGGACTCACCAGTCTAGTGCTGCAGCGCCCCGCGATTCCCAGGAACCGCTTCGCTCTGTCTCCAGCACGCCTGGCTCTAAGCCTCTTCCTTCTACTGCGCCTTGGCACTGGCTGCTGGAAGCTCCATCCACGGGGTGCAGTGCATCCCGCTTCTGACACCAGTGTGACGACGCCTCCTGCACCCCCGTAATGGCCCGAACAGACTCCACCAGCCAGTAGAACAGAGGGAGTTTATTGCTTCTCCAGGATACAGCACAGCACAGATGCAATCCGGTTACAGGGCAGGCCTAGGATGCCTCAGCCCCCCTTGAGATGGGGGAGACTGGGCCCCTAAATCCCGGCCTCTTGCTCAGGCTGCTTCCTCCATGATACCAGACAGAAACTAAAACTCTCTCCCAGCCCTGCCCCCATCCAGGTGCTGGCCTCCGCCCTCCTCCCTTTGTCTCTCCCTGGGAGGCTGAGCCTGGGTGTCTGGGTTAATCCACATTTGGGAGAGTCAGTGAGAATCTCCCATCACAGCACAGGGGCGCCTGGGTCACAGGGCAGACAGCCCCCCACTACGCCACAGAGGGTTTGAGCCCCAGGCCGCCAGAGGGAAAGGGAATCGCAGGCTGAGGTGCCCTGGCCTGGCCCTGCTATTCCTGACACAGCCCCCCCCCCCGCTAGGGTTGCAGCGCAGGGCTCGGTCAGGTGCTGGCTGGTCAGAGCCTGAGGGCCTACAGGAAAGAGGTGGCTGCTTGGAGAGAGGCCCCAGCTCGCCCCCCACCCCCGCCAACACGCTCCGCTGGGGCAAGCCGGGCCAGGTTCTCCTCAGCACACAGCTGCTGGGCAGAAGCGCCAGGACGAGAGACGCTGAGGTCCTGCCTTAGCCTGGCAGCGCTGCAGCTCCGAGGCGCTAGATGGCCAGGAGAGAGGCCGTGGGCAGCGTCGGCATGTGGCCGGCGAAGCCAGGAGGGGTAATGGGAGCTCAGGCTTGTCCACGTGCTGCAGACGCTGCAGCCAGTCTGCCTCTCGGCTGCGCACCATGCCCGGTTGCGTCGCTGCGATCCTCCCTTGGCCAGGAGCTCTGCCTCTCCTGCACCCCAGGGGAGGAGTCGCCTTGCAGAGAAGGGCCTCTCCAGAGTCACAGGAGTCAGCCACAGGCTGGAAACCCCCCGTTGGGTTCGCCGGGGGCTGGAACTGGGCGCCCAGACGCTGTGGGGATGGGTGAGGGTGGAGTCTGGGAGACGGCTCCTTTACTGCAGGGGTTCCTTCATTGCATGTCCTGGTTCCCAGCGCCCGGCCGCAGGAACTGAGCTGGCTCCCTCCCTGCCTCAGTTGCACATGGCAGTGGATCTGCTCCAAAACAGAGGGGGATGGTCTATGATTCCAGAGCAGTGGATTCATCTGCTGCCCCTGAGGCAACCAGCACCCGGCGGGTGGGGAGCAGAGCTCTGTGGCGTGGGCCGCTGGGCCCTGTGTGCCTCCCAACGCCGGCCCTCCCCTGCTGGCATGGGGACTGGGGATTTGCTTCCTCTCATAGGAGAATGTCTCTGAGGAGCCTGCCGCTCCAGAGAGCTCTCTTCCACGGTGCCATCCAGACGCGTGCCTGCGCGCGCTCCAGGGAGCTCTCTTCCACGGTGCCATCCAGACGCGGTGCCTGCCGCACTCCCTCCAGAGAGCTCTCTTCCACCGGTGCCATCCAGACACGGTGCCTGCCGCGCGCCCTCCAGGGAGCTCTCTTCCACCGGTGCCATCCAGACACGGTGCCTGCCGCGCCTCCAGGAGCTCTCTTCCACGGTGCCATCCAGACGCGGTGCCTGCTGCACGCCCTCCAGGGAGCTCTCTTCCACCGGTGCCATCCAGACGCGGTGCCTGCCGCACGCCCTCCAGGGAGCTCTCTTCCACCGGTGCCATCCAGACGTGGTGCCTGCCGCACGCCCTCCAGGGAGCTCTCTTCCACCGGTGCCATCCAGACGCGGTGCCTGCCACGCGCCCTCCAGGGAGCTCTCTTCCACCGGTGCCATCCGGACGCGGTGCCTGCCACGCGCCCTCCAGGGAGCTCTCTTCCACCGGTGCCATCCGGACGTGGTGCCTGCCGCGCGCCCTCCAGAGAGCTCTCTTCCACCGGTGCCATCCAGACGCGGTGCCTGCCACGCGCCCTCCAGGGAGCTCTCTTCCACCGGTGCCATCCGGACGCGGTGCCTGCCACGCGCCCTCCAGGGAGCTCTCTTCCACCGGTGCCATCCGGACGTGGTGCCTGCCGCGCGCCCTCCAGAGAGCTCGCTTCCACCGGTGCCATCCAGACGCGGTGCCTGCCGCGCGCCCTCCAGAGAGCTCTCTTCCACCGGTGCCATCCAGACGTGGTGCCTGCTGCGCGCCCTCCAGGGAGCTCTCTTCCACCGGTGCCATCCAGACGTGGTGCCTGCCGCGCGCCCTCCAGGGAGCTCTCTTCCACCGGTGCCATCCAGACGTGGTGCCTGCCGCGCGCCCTCCAGGGAGCTCTCTTCCACCGGTGCCATCCAGACGTGGTGCCTGCCACGCGCCCTCCAGAGAGCTCTCTTCCACCGGTGCCATCCAGACGTGGTGCCTGCCGCGCGCCCTCCAGGGAGCTCTCTTCCACCGGTGCCATCCAGACGTGGTGCCTGCCGCGCGCCCTCCAGGGAGCTCTCTTCCACCGGTGCCATCCAGACGTGGTGCCTGCCACGCGCCCTCCAGAGAGCTCTCTTCCACCGGTGCCATCCAGACGCGGTGCCTGCCGCGCGCCCTCCAGGGAGCTCTCTTCCACCGGTGCCATCCAGACGCGGTGCCTGCCGCGCGCCCTCCAGGGAGCTCTCTTCCACCGGTGCCATCCAGATGTGGTGCCTGCCGCGCGCCCTCCAGAGAGCTCTCTTCCACCGGTGCCATCCAGACGTGGTGCCTGCCGCACGCCCTCCAGGGAGCTCTCTTCCACCGGTGCCATCCAGACGCGGTGCCTGCCGCGCACCCTCCAGGGAGCTCTCTTCCACCGGTGCCATCCAGACGTGGTGCCTGCCGCGCGCCCTCCAGGGAGCTCTCTTCCACCGGTGCCATCCAGACGCGGTGCCTGCCACGCGCCCTCCAGAGAGCTCTCTTCCACCGGTGCCATCCAGACGCGGTGCCTGCCGCGCGCCCTGCAAGGAGCTCGCTTCCACCGGTGCCATCCAGACGTGGTGCCTGCTGCGCGCCCTTGTGACAGACTGGGGGCCGGGTCTGGGCACTGCTGAGGGTGTGAGCTCAGGGCGAATTGCTCAGAACTTGGGGCTCCTTACAGCCCCAGACTGGAGACCTTCCCAAATAGGCCACAAACCAGTCACACCGAGTGCTCCAGCCTCCAATCCGGCCAGCCTGTGACACGAGGCAATAAACTTAACCAGAGCTGTTGGCTGAGTGCCCCTTGGCGTTGGTGGTTGGGCGTGTCCCCAACAGGGCGCGAGCTGATCCGATGCCCTGGCAGCAGCCGCGCTGTGTCGTTCCTTCGTGGGAGCGCTGGCGGTGGTCACGTGCGCTTCGCCGGCGCCTGGCAGTGCAGCGAAGGCTCTGAGGCGGTGTGAGCGCCCTGCCGGGGAGGCCGGCGGCCAATGCTGGCACAGCCCAGGCGACGGTGCTCCGAGTTCTCCCGGGCAGCGCTGCAAGCGGGGGGCGTCTCCCAGCAGGCCCCTTCCCACTGTCACACGGGTCAGCAAGACACACTCGCATGGGGGGCCTATTTCCCGTCGGGCCAGGAGCGTGTTGGCTCTAAGTGGCGCCGGGTTGCGGCTGCTCAGGGCGGGGCAGGGACACCTGCAAGCAGAGCCCGCCGGGGGGATACTCACTGGGTGGGTCCCTCTCCTAGGAGTCAGCTTGTTCTGCCCCGTGCACCCCCTGCAGCCTGCACTAGCCTCTTCCTGCTGTACCCTGGCGGGGCTCAGCAGCTGCGGCCCCCGGCTCCAGAGGTGGCTGCATTGCAGGGGCGGGTGCAGCTTGTAGCTGCGGTTGTTTGGGAGGGCGCAGCGTCGGACGCGCTGGCTGCGGCAGAGCCAGTTCCTGCTTCCCTTGCTCAGGGGCGGGCGGGGCCAGGGGTCCCTCTAGCTTTGCTCACCCCTGAGTGGAATGAATTTTGTAATGTGCACCAGTGTGGAGGGGCCGTGCGACACGGCGGGGCCGTGCGACACGTCACCTTCCTACTGGTGCACGTAACGACATTCATGTGGCGGAATTGGAGCTAAGGGACGCTGAATGGGGCTCAAGGCTGGGGTTGGTAGTTGGGGTGTGTGACGTGGGGGGGGGCTGTCTGCTCTGTAACCCGGTGTCCCCACCTGGCAGCGCTGTGCTGTGCGATTCCCACTGACTCACCCACATGTGGATTGGCCCAGACACTAGGCCCAGCCTGAGCAGATAACAAGGCTCTTCCCAGGAGGAGAGAGAAAGGAAGGGAGGGGGAGACGGCACCTGGCTGGGGGGGCAGGGCCTGGGAGCTGGGCAGTCGGTGTATGGGGAAGCATGGAGGAAGGAGACTAAAAACCAGTACAGGCGGTTCAGGGGCCTGCGAACCCCTCCCCCAGGGAACTAGGGCTGTCGGCCTATCCTGTGCCTACATCGAGCCTACGCTGGGCTGGATCTTGGAGAAGCAATAAACCCATTTTTACTCTACTGCAGGGTTTCCCAGCCTACGGGTCGGGACCCAAATACGGGTGGCCATTACATTTCAAAAGGGTCGCCAAGTGTCTCCCCAGGTGGCTCTGCCTCCCCCTCCGCCCCCGCCGTTTTTGAATTGCTCTGGGTCACCAAGTCTTCCTGAACTGTCAGAATGGGTCCCCAACTGGCAAAGGCTGGGAGCCGCTGCTCTACTGGCTGGCAGAGTCACATCTGGCTGCGGACGGGGTGCAGGGTCGGGGGTTCCCCAACGCGCCATCGCAGGGTGCAGGAGCGGGGTTCTGGGTTTGGGGAGGAGCGGGGGTGCAGGCTCTAGCTGCGGGTTTGGGCTGGGGGTGAGGGTGTGGGGTGCACGAGGGTGAGGGCTCCAGCTGGGGGTGCAGGCTCTCGGCTGGGGCTAGGGATAAGGGGTTCTGGGTTTGGGGAGGAGCGGGGGTGCAGGCTCCAGCTGAGGGTTTGGGCCTTGGGCAGGGAATGGGGGCGAGGATGTGGGGTGCAGGAGGGTGCTCAGGGCTGGGGGGGGAAGGGGCAGGAGGTTGGGGCTTGGGCTTACCTGGGTGGCTCCCTTTGCCCCAGGGGTGCGGCAGCTCGGTGCTGGGGGGGGCACCTCCCCACGGGTCCCGGTCTCTCCCTGCTGCAGCCCTGAGCCGGGTGTAATGGGCAGCTGCGCGGGCGCGAAGCATAGGGGAGCGTGGAGAGCGGGGCGCTGCGGGGCGGGTGCCGGTCCGGGCTGTGGGTGCCGGGAGCCTCGGGCCGGGCTGACCAGTGTCTCTCTCCCTTGCCAGGCCATGTGCTGTGTGCGGTGGTGCTGCTGCTCCCGCTCCGGTCCCTGGTGAGGCTGTACCTCTACAGCCTGACGCTGCTGCTGCTCTTCGTGGGGCACCAGACAGCCAGGTGAGCCCAGCGACCCGCCTGCCTTGCCCCCAGGGCTCCGCTCTTGCCACGGCCAGGCCTCGGGCACCCCAGTGTATGCGGCTTTCCCAGGGCAGGTGGGGCCCGGCCGCCCGCTTCGTAGCACTGGCTGCCAGGGCTGGAGGTGGGCACTACCAGGCTGGGACTCTTTCTCCGACGCCGGGCCCTGGGGCGGGCTGGGCTGCTGGGTGGAGGATCGCTGGCACGTACCTGGGACTGGGGGGACCACAGTGGGTCGGGGGCACTGTGGGGCAGGAGCTGCGGCTAAGAGCTGCCCTCTCCTTCCAGGGACTATGTTCGCCGTGAGCTGGAGGCCGAGTTCCAGGGGGCCGTGTTCCAGGACCCCGTGGCGTTCAGCCGCTTCATCACCGCCCTGACGGGTGAGGCTGCACCGGGGCACGTCCCTGGGTCCCCTTCCTGAGACACCCTCCCTGCGGGGCCAGCCCCGCTCCCCCTTCGGCTTGGGGATCAGCTGGGAGCCTCCAGGCTGGGATGCGGCCACGTGGGCGTGTCCCAGGGCCATGGCATTCCCCAGAAACGGGAGCGGCCGCAGCGCATGCGACGTGGCAAGGAGGGCAGCCAGTGGACGCTGGCGCCCAGGGCGGCCGCTGCAAGCCGCTCACACAGCGTCCCGGGGCGCGCGGGGGCCAGCTGAGCAGCACCCTGGCGCATCCTGTGCTGCCGCTCGACCGAGAGGGGTCCAAGCCCTGGCCGTGTCTCTGCTCGCCCTGGAGCGTGTGAATTCACACCCCTGTTCCGGCTTGCAGTACGGCTGGGCTGGACGTAGGGCTGGTCTGTGCCCCACGCTGCGGGTGGGCCGGGCAGGCGGGCGCGACACCCATTCAGTTATGCACTGCAGCCCTGGCCAGTGCAGCTGTTAGGGGTAGCAGCGGCAGCTCACCCGAGAGGGGTCGGCACGGGGCAGGTGGTGGGTTGCGGGCCGTGCCGTGCCGTGCCGTGCCGTGCCGTGCGTGGAGCCCCTCACCCAACTCTGCCCTGGCCCGGCAGGGGCAGAACCACGTGCGCGAGATGGGGAGGCGGCTCGCCCACGCCTGATGAGGAGACCGCAGCAGGGCAGGGACCAGCACCCAGGGGTCCAGACTCCGGCCCGTGTTCTGAGCGCTAGCTGGCCACGTCGTGCCGGTAAAGCCGGTTTGCAGGGGGCCGTGGGAAGGGACCCGGCCACGCTGCAGCGCGCTAACCGGCCTGCTCTCCCCTCCCCTCCCCTCCCCGCCAGGCCAGGTCTTTGTGAGCACCCTCTGCGCCCTCCTCGTGCGGAGCAGGCAGGTGTGGCTGTTCTGTGCCCCGCTGCTGCCGCTGCTGGCCCGGCTCTGCGGCCTCCCCCTCCAGGCGCTTCCCCTGGTCAACACCTTTGCCACCTTCCTCACCGTGGCGGAGGTGCTGTACGTGGCGGCCTCCCACCTGCCGGCGCCCGGGCACCTGGCGGCTGCGGCCTGCAGAGCAGTGGCTCAGGTGAGCAGCGGCTTGCAGGGAGCGGGTGGGGGAGGCCAAGAGGTTGGCGGGGGGCAGCTCGGGGCAGGTCACACAGCGCCGGCTCCTCCTCCCCAGGGCCTGGAGCTGGACAGGCTGGTGGCGCTGGCCATGGCCCTCTGGAGCCAGCTGGCCATTCCCGTGCTGTTCCTGGTCTTCTGGCTGGTGCTCTTCGCCCTCCGGGTCTCCTCTCTCCTGGCCTCTTCCAGCGGCCTCCCTGCCCAGCAGGGGCTGCTCTTCCTGTTCCTCAGCAGGTAGGCAGGGTGGCGGGGGGCGGGAACGTGTCTGTTGCCATGGTCTGGGACGGGGTGGGGACCTCAGGCCATCCGGCCCCCGAGCCCCAGGGCCCCACCAGCATAGGGGAGCCCCCTCTGCCCCACGGCGTGGCTGGAGCGCACAATCTACCAGGCTGTGGGGTGCGAGGGGAACGTGGGGAGGGTCTCTCCTCCGCTGGGGCCTACCTCAGCGAGGGGGTTTTGCTTCTCACTTGTACGCAGCCCCCGACTGATTTTTCTGTGGGTCAGCGGCCCCCCACCCAAAAAAGGTCCCTCATCACAGACCATGGGTGATGTGGCGCACGCGGCTCGCTCAGCCCCGTGGGTCGTCCTCGCTGCCCCGGGGCCACTGCGGCAGAGCCTGGCCTGCCTGCTCCCCTAGCCCGTCCCCGGGGCCCGTCCCTGGCTCGGGAGCGTCTCACCGCCGCGTGGTCTCTTGGCAGCGTGGCGGAGTGCTGCGCACGCCCTACTCCCTCCTCGGCCTGGCCTTCACCGTCTCCTACCTCGCCCTGGCCGTGCTCAGCCTCTGCAAGTTCTACCTGCTGGGCCACGCCGCCTTCCACAACGGCAACGTCATGCACAGGTGAGGGCCTGGCTCGGCGCTGCAGTAGCAGGTGCCAGGGTACCGGGGTAGACCTGCCGGTGCCAGCTTGGCTCGAGCTAGCTCCGGGAATGAGCCGTGAAGCCGTGGCAGCGCGGGCAGAGCTGGGTGCAAGCTAGCTCGGCTCCGTCCACATGGGCGGCAGACGCTGCTCTGACCGCAGGGCACTGGCCAGCTCTGGGACAGGATGGGCATCGTGCCACCTTCCTCGGGAGTGCAGCGGGGCGCTGCGCCCGCTCTCCCTTGCCCCTGTCCCGCACGCTGAGCCTGCCTCTTGCACCCACACCGGCACGCTCCCTGCAGTTACAAGAGCCGCCTGCTCGGATAGCCAGTGCCATGCCTGGCCGTGCGCACCAGCGAGTATGTCCGTGCACTGCACGCGCGGTTACCAGGGCCACCTGCTCGGATAGCCAGCGCCGTGCCTGGCCGCGCGCACCAGGGAGCGTGTCCGTGCACTGCACGCGAGGTTACCAGGGCCGCCTGCTCGGATAGCCAGCGCTGTGCCTTGCTGTGCGCACCAGCGAGTGTGTCTGTGCACTGCACGAGGTTACCAGGGCCGCCTGCTCGGATAGCCAGCGCCATGCCTGGCCGTGCGCACCAGGAGCGTGTCCATGCACGCACGCGAGGTTACCAGGGCCGCCTGCTCGGATAGCCAGTGCCGTGCCTGGCCGTGTGCACCAGGAGCGTGTCCGTGCACTGCACTGCACGCGTGGTTACCAGGGCCGCCTGCTCGGATAGCCAGTGCCATGCCTGGCCGTGCGCACCAGGGAGCGTGTCCGTGCACTGCAAGCCAGCACCGTGCCTGGCCGTGCGCCCCAGCCACTCCTGGCTTAGAACCCGGGGTGGGTGGCCTCCAGCAGTTGTTGGGTGCAGCCCGAGCCTGGTTCTCCTGCTCCCCCTGCAGAGGCGTGACCGAGGGCGTGACGCTGCTGCTGCTGGCTCTGCAGACGGGGCTGCTGGACCTGCAGATTCTGCAGAGAACCTTCCTCCTTAGCATCATCCTCTTCATCGTGGTGACGTCGACCCTGCAGTCCATGATCGAGATAGCCGACCCCATCGTGCTGGCGCTGGGGGCTTCGCGCAACAGGTACCCAGAGCCCTCGGCCCCGCCGCTGCCCTGGCCGCGTGCCGCCCAGCGCTGTGCTGCTGGCCCGCCTGGGACTCCATGCGGGGGCGGGGCTCCCTCCACAAAGGGTCCCGGTGCCCTCGCTGGGCTGGGATCGGCCCCTTGGGCCAGCTCCGCTGCGCGGGCCCCCCCCCGCCGCACGGGCCCCCGCCATGGATCCGGTGCCAGGCCCCAAGGAGTGGCTGCGATGGGACGCAGAGCAGTGAGCCGAGCTCACCGGGCCCAGGAGCCCCCCGGTGCCGCCCGCGCACGTGGGGCTGGGCAGCGTGCTGGATGTCTCCCTCGGCCACTAGAGGGGTTCTCGGGTGCCGGAGGGGGGCCGGAGCCTGCGGGCTGGCAGGCCTCTGACCCGCTCTTCCTCCAGGAGCCCTTGGAAGCATTTCCGCAGCCTCAGCCTGTGCCTCTTCCTCCTGCTCTTCCCCTGCTTCCTGGCCTACAAGCTCGTCCGCTTCTTCCACATGGACTTCTGGCTGCTCATCCTGGTCTCCAGCTGCCTGCTCACCTCCCTGCAGGTACACCCCCGTCCCCCAGTGCCTGCCCCCTTCCTTGCAGGTACGCCCCCGTCCCCAGTGCCTGCCCCCTCCCTGCAGGTACGCCCCATCCCCAGTGCCTGCCCCTCCCTGCAGGTACGCCCCGTCCCCCAGTGCCTGCCCCCTCCCTTCAGGTACGCCCCCGTCCCCCAGTGCCTGCCCCCTCCCTGCAGGTACGCCCCATCCCCAGTGCCTGCCCCCTCCCTGCAGGTATGCGCCCCGTCCCCAGTGCCTGCCCCTCCTGCAGGTACGCCCCGTCCCCAGTGCCTGCTCCACCTCCCTGCAGGTACGCCCCGTCCCAGTGCCTGCCCACCTCCCTGCAGGTATGTGCCTGTCCCCCAGTGCCTGACCCCTCCCTGCAGGTACGCCCCGATCCCCAGTGCCTGACCCTGCCTGAGGGCATCCCCAGTGCCTGCCCCTCCCTGCGGCGCCCCATCCCCAGTGCCTGCCCCCTCCCTGCGGTGCCCCGCCCCCAGTGCCTGCCCCTCCCTGCGGGTACGCCCCGTCCCCAGTGCCTGCCCAGTGCCTACTCACCTCCCTGCGGGTATGTGCCTGTCCCCACCACTGCCTGACCTCCTCCCTGCAGGTACGCCCCCCTGTGATGGACCGGGCCGGGTCTGGGCACACCTGAGGGCATCCACTCAGGGCGAATTGCTCAAACTCTCGGCTCCGTACAGCCCCAGACTGGAGACCTTCCCAAACAGGCCACAAACCAGTCCCACCGAGCGCTCCAGCTGCCTGCCTGGCCAGCCAGAAGCCTCACGAGCAAAACCCCTGAGACACCCCAGCTCTGCCTGTGCCCCAGTCAGCCCTGGGCCTGCCCACAGGTGAGGGGTTATAGAACCCGATCCCACCTACCCCGCACGGGTTCTACAGTCCCAAGAAACCAGCCACAGATCCCCGGTCAATTTACCCTCTGGACCTCACCCACAAACCACGCTGAGCCGATCCTTCAGAATCTACCATCTAAAGGTTTATTGCTGCAAGAAAAAAAAGCCTGAGAGTGAGGTTGTTATAGGATCCTACATTACATGCAGCGAATCTCCCAGTTCTCGATGCAGGCTCTAGCAGAGATGTTACAGCTGCTGGCTTAGCAGTCTCTGGTTACATCCTATGTCCGGGAGGGTCCACGGTTCTTCCCGGCTCGTGGTTCCCTGCAAGGCTGCATCTGGGATCAGGAGCTAAACTCAAGACAAGACGGATTCTGCCACATGGCATTTTATATCCATCCCTGGTCTCGTCCAAGCTGGAGCAGGTCACGTGGCCCAGTGACCTAGCCCTGTGTCCCAAGCCAGCAATGGTTATTCTGGCTGGTCTGCAGGCATCCAGATCCATTCCCCGGGTGTGTTGCTGGCACCTAGAGATCTACTGGCCCTGGGGCCTCGCTGACTAGCTTAGCCATTGAACGAACATTCCTGGCCCACGGCTCTGCCTCCGGCAGAGAATTTTCCAGCACCACCACAGAGTACATGTTTATAACTCCACATGCAGACATCATACAGGTACATGACTGGCACACACAGAATCAGTAGGACACGAGCTGTCATGTGACACCTCACATGGCCCCTTTGTATAGACTGTGGGGCAAACACCCGCCCCCCATGGGTGCAGCTATGGTTTGGCTTCTTTTAAAATCCAGTAACATGACACCCCCCACCATCCAGTGCGTGCCCCCCTTCCTCCAGGTACACCCCCCTACCCTCCAGTGCCTGCCCCCTTCCTCCAGGTACACCCCCTACCCTCCAGTGCCTGCCCCCTTCCTCCAGGTACACCCCCACCCTCCACTGCCTGCCCCCTCCATGCAGGTACACCCCCCCACACCCTCCACTGCCTGTCCCTCTCCCTGCAGGTACGCACCCCTACCCCTGCTCCCTTCCCTGTGGGTACACGCCACACAGCCCCCCCTCGCCTCACCTGGTCCCCAGTGGCATGCTCCCGCTGGAACACAGGACTGGGAGGGATTTCTGGGGTGGGGCCTTGCTGAGGCACCGGGGAGAGTCCCAATAACCAGTCACCTGGTTCTCCCCCCCCCCCCCTCCCCCGGGAGGTGGCATGGGGCCGGCCAGCCTGGTCATCGTTGGTGACGAAGCCCTGCCCACCGATTCTGACCCTCTGTGCCAGGTGATGGGCACCCTCTTCATCTACGCCCTCTTGGTGGTGGAGCTGCTGCGGGACGCGCCCCTGGCGCGGACGGACGAGCTGGTCTATGGCGTCAGCGCGGTGAGCCGGGTGCTGGAGTTCCTGGTGGCCGTCTGCGTGGTGGCCTACGGCACCTGGGAGTCCGTCTTCGGCGAGTGGAGCTGGATGGGCGCCTCTGTCATCATCATCCACTCCTACTTCAACGTCTGGCTGCGGGCCCAGCTGGGCTGGCGGAGCTTCCTGCTCCGCAGGGAGGCTGCCCGCAAGATCCGCTCGCTGCCCAGGGCCTCCAGCGGGCAGCTGCGGGAGCACGACGACGTCTGCGCCATCTGCTACCAGGTGGGCACCCTCCCCGCGGGCTGGCAGCGGCTCCCGGGCAGAGCGGCCTCCCGCCTGCGCCACGCCGGGGGAGCTGCTCCGGCACCCAGGGGCCCTTCCCCCGCTCTGCCCTAAGCCGAAAGCCCGCTCCCCAAGTGCTCTGCCTGGGTCGAGGGGCTCCCTGCTCTGCCCACGGAGCTGGCGCCCAGGGGGTCGAGGAGCCTCGCACACCCCTGCCCCTCAGCCGGCCTCCGTGTGCCCCAGACTGGGGGGAGATGGAGCCACGGGGAACCAGGTGGCATGGGCCGGGGGCTCCCAGGGTCGTTGTGGGGTCCCACCGAGGTCGAGGGCAGAGCGAAGCCGCTCGGTCGCGACCGGCCAGCGCCTCCCAAACTTGTTGCCTGCGTGGCCCCCTTGCCGGGCGCCTCCCCGCAGCCCCAGGGCCTGGCGGGCACCGTGGGGCAGGGTCACGGTGGGCGGAGCGTGCCAGTCTGCAAATGGCCTCCTCTGGCCACTCGTGATTGCCACGACCTCGCCCCCTGCTGCTGGCCCAAACCCCGGCGGGCTGCGGCCCACGCGCGGCCGACTCTCCCCACGCTGCGGCCCACGCGGCCGGCTCTCCCAGCCCCGCTGCGGCCGCGCCGACTCTCCGCCCCCCGCGCTGCGGCCGCGGCCGCCTCCCGCCCCACGCTCACGGCCCGCGCGGCCCGCCTCCCGCGCCTCTCCGCCCGCTGCGGCCCGCGCAGCCGCCTCTCCCGCCCACGCTGCGGCCCGCGCAGCCGCTCCCGCCCCCACGCTGCGGCGCGCCGCTCTCCCGCCCCCACGCTGCGGCCCGCGCGGCCGCCTCTCCCGCCACGCTGCGGCCCGCGGCCGCCTCTCCGCCCACGCTGCGGCGCGCGCCGCCTCCCGCCCACGCTGCGGCCCGCGTTGACTCTCCCCCCGCGCTGCGGCCGCGCCTTCGGCTCTCCCGCCCCACGCTGCGGCCCGCGCCCGACTCTCCCGCCCCCGCGCTGCGGCCACGGCCGACTCTCCGCCCCCACGCTGCGGCGCGCGCCCGGCTCTCCCGCCCCACGCTGCGGCCGCGCGCCGCTTCTCCGCCCCCCACGCTGCGGCCCAAGGCCGCTCTCCGCCCCCACGCTGCGGCCCGCGCGCCGCTCTCCGCCCACGCTGCGGCGCGCACGACTCTCCCGCCCCACGCTGCGGCCGCGGCCCGCTCCGCCCCGCTGCGGCCCGCGCCCGCTCCGCCCCACGCTGCGCGCGCTCTCCCGCCCCACGCTGCGGCGCGCCCTTCCTCCCGCTCCCCGCGCTGCGGCCTCCGCCCCCCACGCTCTCCCGCGCCCCGCGCTGCGGCCGCGCCGACTCTCCCGCGCTGCGGCGCGCCCAGCTCTCCCGCCCCACGCTGCGGCGCGGCCGGCTCTCCCGCCCCCACGCTGCGGCCAGCGACTCCCGCCCCCACGCTGCGGCCCGCGCCGACTCTCCCGCCACGCTGCGGCCCGCGGACTCTCCCACGCTGCGGCCGCGGCCAGCTCTCCCACGCTGCGGCCCGCGCGGCTCTCCCGCCCCCACGCTGCGGCCCACGCGGCCCGACTCTCACCCGCCCCCACACTGCGGCCCACGTGGCCCGACTCTCCCGCCCCACGCTGTGGCCCACGTGGCCCAACTCTCCCCGCCCCACGCTGCAGCCCACGCCAACTCTCCCCGCCACACTGCAACCCACGTGGCCCAAACCCTGACCCCTGGCGTGCTGCGACCCACGTGGCCCAACTCTCTCCCCGCCACGACCCACGCGGCCCAAACCCTGACCCCTGGCAGGCTGCGACTCCACGCGGCCCAACTCTCTCCTCCCCCCCCCCCGCCAACGCTGCAATCCACACGGCCCAAATCTCCTCCCCACCCCACCCCACCCCGGCTGCGACCCATAGCATGGGAACGGCTGGACTACCCCTCGCTCGGTCAGCGGTTCTCGTTCCGCCCGGGCTCAGGCAGACACTGCTCTCCGGTCCCCAGGGCTGGCGGTCGAGCGGCTCCTGCGAGGGGCCCAGCCCTGTCGGTGGGGAAGGAGACCCCGGAAAGGGGAGGGATGCGCCGCGCCGCCTGCCGGAGTCTGCAGCCCGCCGGGAGCAGGCGCCCACCCAGCTGTGCCGAGGCCCCGGGACCCAGCAAGGGGCCTCCCGGCACTCGGCCCAGCAGGGCGCAGGGCTCGCGCCTTCGGGGGACTGAGCGCAGGCCAGCGGGCAGTGGAGGGTTGGGGAAGGAGCGTGTCCCGGATCCTCCCCCGGGGTGCCACCTCTGTACCTCCCCTTGGGCTTAATGCTCCCGCCTGGGCCAGGCTTCGGGCCGGGGCAGCCGTGTGTGCGCTGCCGCTCCCGCCTAACCCCCTCCTCTGCCGGCAGGAGATGGACGTGGCCGTGATCACCCACTGCGGCCACTTCTTCCACACGGCCTGCCTCCGCAAGTGGCTGTACGTGCAGGACACCTGCCCCATGTGCCACCAGCCCGTGAAGCCCGGGGCCGCCGAGGGGCCGCAGCCGGACGGGCGCGAGCGGGCAGAGCCGGGCGAGGGCCCGACGGGCGCGAGCGGGCAGAGCGGAGCCCGGGGCCACCGAGGGGCCGCAGCTGGACGGGCGCGAGCGGGCAGAGCCGGAGCCCGGCCCAGAGGAAGGGCTGCAGCCAGACGGGCGCGAGTGGGCAGAGCCGGAGCCCGGGGCCACCGAGGGGCCGCAGCCGGACGGGCGCGAGTGGGCAGAGCCGGAGCCCGGGGCCGCCGAGGGGCCGCAGCCGGACGGGCGCGAGTGTGCAGAGCCGGAACCCGGCCCAGAGGAAGGGCTGCAGCCAGATGGGCGCGAGTGGGCAGAGCCGGAGCCCGGGGCCGCTGAGGGGCCACAGCCAGACGGGCGCGAGTGGGCAGAGCTGGAGCCCGGGGCCGCCGAGGGGCTGCAGCCAGACAGGGTCATGTGGGTGGCCGGGGCCCGGCGCAGCGAAGGGGCCACAGCTGGACGGGCACAAGCGGGCAGAGCCGGAGCCCGGCCCCGAGGAGAGGCCGCAGCCGGACGGGGGCATGTGGGTGAAGCCAGAGCCCAGCCCAGAGGGGCCGCCTGAGAGTGGAGACTCCGGGGATGTGGGAAGTCTGAGCGCCCCAGCCCCGGGCACCAGCACAGCCGCTGGGGGCGAGGAGCCCAGCTGGCAGGAGCCAGAAGACCCAGCATTGGCAGGGCCCGGCAAGGCCGGCCTGCGTCCAGACGCTGTGCCCACGGGCAAGGCCAAGTACCCAGACCCGGCTGCGGCAGCAGGCCTCCCCCGCCAGTGTCCCAAGGAGGCTGCAGCCCATGGCCACGTGCCAATCCGGGGGGCAGAGCCCTGCTGGGGACCCCACCCTGCCAGTGACGAGGAGCAGGCTCCTGCCGGAGCCCCCCACGGGGCTCAGCCCCAGCCCGGCGCGGGCGCAAGCAGGCAGTGTGACGGAGAACACGGAGGGGGCACGTAGCAGAGGCTGGCACCTCTCGTGCCTCCGCCTGCAGCCGCAGCCCCTCTTCGCGCTGGGCCAGGGCAGGGACCCCATCTCAGAACAGAGGAGGGTGCAACAGCTGCTGCCGGCTGGGGGTGTAACCGCGCTCGGCCTGGGACGTGCCCGTTTAGCCCCAGACACGGGCCGAGTCCCCCTTTGTGACTGTCCGCAGGCGACGCCCGAGTCCCCGTCGTGCTGCGTCTACCCCGGCTGCAGGGCCGGACAGCTCGGGAGGAGGGGCCTGGGTGCCTGTGCTCCAGGGACAGCCAGCAGCCAGTGTCCCCCTGGCTCTGAGTGTCTCTCCCTGTCCCTGCCGGTTGTGCCGGGAGGGGTTTGCCCTGGCAGGGCCGGCTCCAGGCTGCGGGAGTGGGGCGAGGGGTGCGCAGCCGCAGCCACGGCGCCTGCCGGGGGGCCTCCTCGCTGGGCAGGCACGGCACTTCCTGTGACAGGCAGGGACGCCGCTGCGCTCTGTGCAGGCTGGATCTGCGGCGGGCGCGTGCCCCTTCTCCAGGCCAGGCCCCGAGGCACGGGTGTGCGGAAGCCGTCAGTCCCTACGTGCCGTGGCGGACGCCGTGGCTCCAGCGAAGCGGGCCGGCCTCGGGGGCGGGGCACGTCTGCCGGCCGGGAGCCATGTGGACCGGAGGTGTCCGCTCCGTGCCAGCGCTCTGCCGGGGGAAGGAGCCCTCTGTGCCTAGGGCCTTTGTGTGACCCGCGGGCAGCCCTGCAGCCGGCATGGGCCAGCACTGACTGCGGGGGCTCCGTGCCGGGGGGGGCCGCAGCAAGCAGGGCAGAGTGGTACAAAAGTGCAATTAAAAACCAGGGACCGTGTGTGCGGCTTGTCACCTGTGACTGGGGGGGACAGGATGGGCCCCGGGGGTAACCCCGAGCAGCAGGGAATGGCCACAGGCCAGGGCATCCTGGTCTCACCCGCTCTCCTCCTCGTGGTCCCCAGGTCGCTGACCTGCTCTCGTCTGTCCCCTCCCCGCCCCGGCGCTGCTGCCTGGCTCGGCCAGCTGTGGGGCCTGGGGCTTGGGGGTGAGGCAGGCACCTGCCACCCCTTCGGCTCCTCCATGCTGCTGGCATCGCGTAGCCGGGCCTTTCCCGCTACGTCCGAGCTGGAGGGGAGACAGGCCCTGAGCCCGAGAGCCTGCCTGGTGTGGAGCTGGTGCCTTGCCTGCCCTGCAGGTGTGTGGGGAGCAGGGCCCCTCTGCTCCCCATGGCGCCATGTGGAGGAGTAGCGGGGGGGGCTGGGAGTTTGATTCACCCTCTTGAATCTCTGGCCTTTCAGCCCTCCTGGCCTGGCCCCCTCTCCCCCCCCCCACTCCCCGCACACACAACACCTGGGCTGCACCCTGCTGCTTGGGGGGGGCAGGGGTTCATTTCGGTCCAGGTGAGGCCAGCTGGCCTGGCTCCTCCTGCAGGGCCTGCTCTGCTGGACTCGGTGCAGGGGCGGGGGATCCGGCAGGCCCCGCGATCTCTGGTCACCTCTCGGCGCGTGGCCATGCAAGGCCCTGCTCCCGTTAGAGCCCTCCCCCTTCCATCCTTTGCTCCAGCTGCCCCGCTCCCCCAAGGGGGCTGCCTTGGCCCTCCAGGGCCCACGTGAGCCGGGCCACGGCCGTGGTGCACGCCCAGGGCTGGTACCTCCCCTTGCTCTGCCCCTGGGGCACCAGCCCAGCATCCAACGCCGAGCCTCCGCCGCCTCCCACGTGTGAATGCAGCCCCAGGGCGCTGCTTCGCCTTGCTGGCGCCTGGCTGGGGGCTAAGGGCTGGCAGAGGGGCTGGGCCTGGTGCCTTTCCGGCGCCTGCCACTAGATGGGGCGGAGGCCCAGGGAGCGGGTTGCAGCCGCGGCGGCTTTTCTGGCAGCCACACCGGGCGCGTCAGCAGCTCCCCTGCCAGCCCCGGGCGGGAGGAAGGCGGGAGGTGGCCCTAGGCCTCGGCAGCCCGCGGGGTCGCCTGCGTGCTCCCAGCTTCTCTGGCACCAGCCCCGGGCAGCGCCTTTCCGCGTGGGGTCTGCCCCTGGCAGGGGCTACCGGCACTGGGGCACAAGGCCGGGCCAGCCCCACTGAGCGCCGGGGCCGCGTGGCGAAGGCACAGGGCTGTCGCTGTGCTGCAGGCGGCCGGCCCCTGCCACGCTGGGCTCTGGTTAGGTGTCCGAGGAGGGGAGCTGCAGGCCCGGAGCGTGGGACACGGAGCCTGCGTCTCTGGCCCCCCAGAAACCCGCTCGGGCAGCTGCTGCCAGCTGGCGCCTGGCCGAGGCCGGGTGGGCGGCTGGTGGGACGTGCCTGGCCAGTGCCCGCGGGCCAGGACTGATGGGGAGCGTCCCCACGGGCGGGAAGCGTTACAGGCCGGCTCCGGCTCTGGCTCCCCGGTCTCACGCAGCTGGGGCCGTGGCGGCCGGGGCATCTTGGGGCCAGCCAGGCCCGTGGTCGTGGTGCGGCTGACTCGAGCCTCGCTCTGCTCCGAGACCAGCCCCGTGTCCCGAGGCAAACAGCCGCCTGGCGTGCGGCACTGCGGGGCCTTGTGCCCGTGGCTTCCCCCGCTGCGGCGAGTGGCGCCTGCTCGCCAGGCTGGATGGCCCAGGGCGCAAGGCGGGTTTCTCCCCCGGCCCTGCGTCCCACGGCTCCCTCTGGACCCCTCAGCGCCCTTCTCCCGGCCCTGCCACCCCCGGCAAACGGAGCGGCTGGGGGCTCCGCATGGGGCGCTCTCCCCTCGCAGCCAGGCCGGCCCCTGCGGCTCCCAGCCCAAGAGCAGGCCCTGCCCAGGCTGTGGGGCCCCCACGGCTGCCCGGCCAGAGCTGCAGGGGCAGCGAGTGACCCCTCAGCCCAGGGAGAGGAATCCCTGCCCCCCCCCGGCACTTACCCTGCGGGCGAGAGGCTGGCAGCCGCCCAGGGCAACCGCACAAGCCCATTAGCAGGGAGCGAGCGGCCCGCCCAGAACCCCCATCTGGGGAGAGGCGAGAATCCCCCGGGAGCCCGGCCTCTTCCTCCCCCATCAGCCTGCCCAGCCCCACGCCAGCCCCCTTGGGTCCGGCCCTACATCACAGCCCCCTTGAACTCAGCCATTCAGCCTCCTTGCCTGCAGCCCCCTTCTACTGGGCCCTTGTGCCTGCCCCTGTACCACCGCCCCCTTGCATTTGGCCCCATGACCCCTTGCACCTCCCCTGGCTCCCCATCTGGCTGCTGCTCCTGGAACAGCCCCCCTGGGCCAGCACCACAGCCGCCCCCAGGCCTCACCGCTGCCACCACGCCCGCAGGAACCCGGCTGTGGGCAGGGACGTGCCCCTCGGCTCCCAGCCCCCTTTCTAGCCTGAGCCCCCTGGGAGCCTGGCCGGGCAGTGCTGGGCAGCCGGGCTCTCCGGGGCGGATATTGACTGCCCCGAGTCCCCGGGCCCGCTGCGTATCGACCGGCAATGCTGGGGGCAGGGGTGGGGGGTTCAGAGCCATCTTGGGAAGGGGCCCGGCCCGCGTTGCCAGGCCCGGCAGCCTGCCCGGCGTGAGCGCCCAGGCCGAGCGAGGGAGGCGAGACCCAGGCCGGGCCCTGGTGCCCAGTGCAGGGGCATCTCTGGCCCTCCAGCAGCACCGGGGCACGCTGCTCTGCCCCCTGGGCCCTGCCCCTCCCGCTGCGCCTCGTTAGCGGCTGGGCTGCCTTCCATCGGCTGGATTGCATCAGCGCCGCCGCGAAGCGAGCTGGAAAACAAGGCTCCCCCGGGGGCCGTCGCCCGGCTCCGGAACGCGCGTCCCCGGGGGCGGCTGCGCGGCTCCTGCTGCCTGGGGGAGGGAGGGGCCCCCTGCCTGCCAGCCTGCAGCTGCCTTCCCGGCCCCTTGTGCCAGCCGCACCCACCACGGTGCCCCTCAGCCCCCCCCCAGTGTCTCCGGGCGCCCGGGCAGGGCTGCAGCCGTGGGGAATGCCCCCCATTTAAGGGACAAACCCCCGTGCCAGTCGTTGGCTCACCCCACTCCCGTGCCCCCCGCCTGCCTGGCCACCGGGCCCTGCTGCTCTCGGGGTCCCAGCGTGCGGCAGGAGGGGTCTCCAGCGCCAGCACGTCGGGGTGGCCTTGGGACACCAGGCCCCCCCGGTCCCGCAGCCCCTGGCATGGGCGGGGCCCGGTGGGGTGTGGGAGCCCCCGGAAAGGGCTGGTGAGCAACCCCTCCCCCTCAGAACCGGCCCCTGCAAACGCTGCTGCCCATGCGCCAGGGGTGGCTGAGGGGGGCGCAGCTGCGGGGGGGCGTCTCCCCTGGTTTGCTGAAGCCCTGGCCCCCAGCAGCCTGCAGCCTCCTCCTCGGCCCTCCCCGCAGCCGGGTGTGAGGGGGGCCCAAGCTGAGCCCTGCCCCTCGCTCCCAGAGTCGGGAAGCGGAAGCAGACCCGTACGCGCAGCTGCAGCCCCCTCAGACGGGCGCTGGGGGGAGGGAGCCAGAGGCTGGAGCTGCCCCAGGTGGGGGGTGCCCCCCCCAGCCCTTTCACCTGCCAGGCTGGCTGCTGCTTAGCAAGGCACCTGCAAGGGAGCCCGCCACAGCCGAGCGCCCCGGCCGCTTCCTGTCCCCCCTGGTCTCGGGCAAAGGCGCCCTGGTTCCCAGCCCTGGAGGAGCAAACCGGGCCGGTCCCCTCCAAGCGCGGGCGCAGGCCGAGCGAGCAGGAAGGGAGAAACGGCCCCGGAGCCCCCTCCTCTTCGCCTCTGGCCTGCGGGCTCCCCACGGGATCTCCCGCAAAGGGGCAGGGGGCTGCCGCTGGCCGGGAAGGAGCCAGGGACTTGCCTTCGGCCAGCAGCTCATCCCAGCGCTGAGGCCAGCCGGAGCCCAGCCCGGCGCCATTGCTCGCTGCGCCTGCGCCGGTTCACCAGGGTTCGCTCTCTAAACCGTGCGGCTTGGCTGCGAGGGGCCTGGCCCCGCCTGGTTTCTGGCAAAGCCTCGGCGAGTTACCGATTGGGGGGGGCGGCGGGTCCTCCGGGATCGGGAGAACCAGGAATCGGAAAGCCAGGTCCGAGGAACCCGGACGGTGCCTGGTGCTGCCGGGAGGGCAGGGGACTGGACTCGCTGCCTCGCGAGGCCCCTGCCCGTTCTCCTGTTCCGTGGCCCCATGAACTGGGGGACGCTTGTTTTAATCCCCTCCCATCCCGCAAGCAGGGTGTCTGGAGGTGAGACAGGCCAGCGGGCGTGGGGGGGAAGGGTTTGGCTGGCTCCTGGTTTGCCGGCGTGACGAGACAGGCGTTCTCTGCGGGGCTGGGGCCTTGGATCCCGCAGCCGTGGGCGGTGGCTGCCCCGTCTCTCGCAGTCCGTGCGGACTTGGATGCTCCGGCCAAGGTCCCGCAGAAGTCCCACTCGCAGACCCCTGGCGAGGCTGGGCCGGGGGGCGCAGGGGCTGAGCGGATGGTGCCCTGCGCCAGTGCGGTAACAGCATCTGGCTCGTGTCTTTGCCCCGGTGCCTGGAGCCCCTCACCGTGGCACTGAAGGGTGGTGTTGTGCAGAGCTGGGGTCAGACACACCGGGCCACGCTGGGGCAGGGCGGGGCGAGGGTCCATCCCTCCAGGGCCCGAGTCACAGCCTGGGACTGGCCCCTGGGAGCTCTGCCTCCTGCCCACATGCAGACAGCTCCGGTGTGCCAGCGGGGCGCTGCTGGTGGCCCGTGAGGCCCCGGAGCGCCAGTGGCCTGGACGGTGGGGCCAGCCCTTGGCCAGCAGGAACTGCCTTAGCCCCCGTGCCGCCCTGGCCCGAACCAGTCCCACAGCCGGGGGCTGGCCCGGGGCAGCCAGGGGTCTCCGGGCAGCGTGCGAATGGCAGGGCTGCTCGGAAGCGGAGGGGGGCCGGCGAGGCCACGGGGAGCCGCTGGGCCCGAGGGGAACCGGGTGTGATGGTGTCAGTGCCTTGCTGGGTGCTGTGCTTGGGCTGTGGGCGACCCCTACTGGCCTCTGTCTGTGAGCACGGCCCAGCGGGGGCGCCTTGGGGGCCCCCAGGACAGTGACCGAACCGGTCCGACCGGTTAAGGGAAGGGACGGAACAAAGGAAGTGAGTGTTGGGGGAACGGTCAGTTTTTCGGGCTGGAACCATGAAGGGGACGACTAAGGAGGGGCTGGAATCGAGGGGCCCAGGGACCCATCTCAAGGGGTCTGAGGCATCCTGGCCCAGAGTCCTGTAGCCACGTCACGTCTGTGCTGGGCTGTGTCCTGGAGGGGCAATAAACCCCCCTGTTCTACTGGCTGGCGGAGTCTGTTCTGGCTGCTCCGGGGCTGCAGGACCGGGGGGGACCCCGACGCGCCGTCACACCAGGTTCTGCCAGGGGCTGGAAGCGCTGAGCGGGTCCCTGCCGTACAGCTGCCCATCGCCGCCCTGCCTGGGCACTCGCTCTATTTCGGGCTCGGCGTGTGAGGGCAGGGCAGGCGCTCTCCCGGGACGGCGCCGCATGGGGCGGGGCGAGGGGGGAGCAGGCCTGAGGCTCGGGCCAGCTCCTCAGCCAGCGGGTGTCAGGCTGGGGGCGGGAAAAGGGGCTGGGGGCTGGGCTAGGAGGTGCTCAGGAGAGGGCAGGGGGCAAGCACCTGCCGGGAGCAGGACGTCAGCGCCTCTGAGGCTGGGACACGCTCAGCGGCTCTCCCGCCGGCTGCTGGGCCAAGCGGGACACGGCCGGGCTCTGAGGGGACGCAGGAGGCTCCGAGGAAGGGCCGGAGCCGCTCCCAGAGTTTCCTCTCGCCCGTGGCTCTGGGGGACAATGGCCGGACCCCGAGGCTGCAGGGCCGAGTCTCTGGGCAGGCAGCAGCCGGCGAGGGGCAGGGCCCGCGAGCGCCCAGGCCATGCAAACACGGCAGCCAAAGGGGGCCAGGGGGAGACGCGTCCTAGGTGGAGGAGCAGAGCCAGGGGACGGTCCCAGACTCAGGTGCCCAGGCCATGGGGTCCTGCTGCTGCTTAGCACAGCGCGTGCCGACCTCCGGGCACGGCCATGCCCAGCCACGGGCCTGCGTGCGCCAGTTGCTGGGTCCAAAGAGGCTTGAGGGGAGGCAAAGGGCTAGTTCGCCAGCCCCAGCCCGGAGCCCCAGCCTCCCGGCACATGGATGGAGCCAGGGCAGGGCAGCCGGGGCCGCAGCTTCCTTTCTGGCCAGACCCAAGGGATCCCGGAGGGGCCAGTCACCAGGCCCTGCCGCCTAGAGACATGCTGGAGCGCAGCCCCTACCCCCGGGCCTGGCGGAGGGGGCGCTGCCCTGCCTGACCCAGGCTGAGACCCCAGCCCTGGGCCCCCATCCCGAAGCCCCAAGGGGGCTCTCTCCGTGAGCGACTGGGCCCAGGTGGCGGCTCTGGGAGTGGATCTGCCCAGGGGCGGGATGGGGGCCCACGGCAAACAGCCGCAGCCCTGCCGTGAGTTGGGGGAGGCAGGGGGAGCCCCGTCGGCACAGTGCCAGGCGCGGGGGGGAGGTGCATGCCTGGAGCCAGCTCCGCCGCTGAACACGGGCTGTGTGCTGCGCCCGAGAGACCCCCGGTAGCTGCGCCAGGCCCCGTGGGCAGAGCTGGGCTCGGTGCCCGGATTTCTCCCAGCCCTGCCCGGGGGACGCGCCGCTAGGCATGTGCCTGCCCCGCACTGGCGCAGCGAGACGGGCACGCTCGGCAAGGCAGGTTGCGGGCAGGGGCTTCGGTGGCATTCGGGGACTGATGTGCACAGATTTCCAAGCCCTCTGCGCCCCTGGGCTCTGCCCTGCTCCTGGGGCCCCTGACCCAAATCCTGGCACCGGTACAGTTGCCGTCTGTAACAGTGGCACACTGCTGCGGGGTCTGCCCCCCCCCCGAGGAGGGCAGCGTGTTTCCTACCCCTCAGCCGCCTGGCACACGGACCCTCGGGCCCCCTGCCTGCCTGGCTCCCTCGTCTTGGCAGCGCCTTGGCGCAGGCGTGTTTGCGCTGCCCTGGTGCGGCTGGGCCAGGTACCGCGAAGGCCGAGGGGTCAAACCCTGCACGTGTGGGTGAGAAAACTCCAGGCTACCGACGGACGCCCAGACCAGCTGCGGGTGGGCTCTGAGCTTGCAGACCCTCGCAGCTGGGGGTTGCGCTCACAGGTGTGGCACGCCGTGCCCGGCTCGGGTGGGGACGGGGCGGCAGAGCGGTGCACGCTGAGCGCAGGGTGCTGTGCCTTTAAGGGCTAGGGCAGAGGGGGCAGCGTGTGAGAGACCCGCCTGGCAGGCGCCCCGGAAAGCTCAGGCCTGGATTCCATCGCCTGATCTCCCCAGGGCAGAATGCCGGCACGGCTGGGGACAGGCCACGGCCACTGAGCGATGGAGCCGGGTCCCAGGCAGTGGGAGCTCAGCAGCCGGCGAGTTTGTGGGGTCCCAGCCAGTGTCCCTGTAAGCTGGGCACCTGTGCGGCTGCTCAGGAGAGACTCCACAGCTAGGCTTTCATTTCTGGTGGTGCACGTCCGCACCTGCCTCAGTGCACACAGCGTGTATTCCGCACATGGACGGTAGCGATTAGCGGGAACATGGGTCCCAGCCCCAAGGGCGCGAACTCCCCCTCGTGGGTTGCACGCGAGTGTGAGCCTGGCACTGGGGGCCCGGAGCTCACCAGGACCCTCTAGCAATGGCTCCGCTTCCCGACACTGGGGACTGGCTAGGGCTGGCAAGCCCTGTGGTCCGGGGATGCTGCTCCTGCCCCAGCTGGCGGAGGCTCGGCCGCAAAGCCGTCTGCCCTGCTGCAGGGAGGCTCTGGCGGGCGCCGCGCTGCCCTTGGCCCAGGCTGCTGAGCCTTGAGTGCTGGCCCTGCCAGTCTGGGAGACCACCCCGCTGCTCACCTGCCTCCCTCCCCAGGCCCGGAGCGAGAGGCATCGGTGTGGCAAGCACTGCCCGGCTCACCGTCTGCTCCCCTCCCGCCAGCCCATCCCTCGCTGCCCACGCTGGCTCTGCAGGCTCCTGGGGGCCCTCCCTCCCCTGCCCCTGCGCCCCGGTTACAGGGTTCTCCCCAGGGCCTGGGAGAAGGGATCTCCCCTCACCTCTTGGGCCAGGTCTTTGCTGGCGCCGGCTAGGCAGGGGGGCTGCTCCCTTCGCAGGCAGCTCCCCCCACGCCTGGGGTCTTCTGGCAGCAGCCCCAGGAAACATGCAGAGTCCGGTGGGGGACTTGCACCCGGGGCCTCTTCCCAGACGGGGGCCCGGTTCCAGGCCCCGCCTCACGCTCCCTGAGCGGCCAGCTCTTCCACCCAGCGTCCCCCCAGGTCCTGGCCTGCTCTTCCTGGCTCCTGGCCTCTCCGTGCTGTGGGACACGGCTGCCTGCGGAGACCACCCAGACCTAATGACTGGAAGGTAGCCAACGTGACACCAATATTTAAAAAGGGCTCTAGAGGCGATCCGGGCAATTACAGACCGGTAAGTCTAACTTCAGTACCGGGCAAATTAGTCAAAACAATAGTAAAGAATAAAATTGTGAGGCATGTAGAAGAACATAATTTGTTGGACAAAAGTCAACATGGGTTCTGTAAAGGGAAATCCTGTCTTACTAATCTATTAGAGTTCTTTGAAGGGTTAACAAACATGCGGACAAGGGGATACAGTAGATATAGTATACTTAGATTTCCAGAAAGCCTTTGACAAGGTCCCTCACCAAAGGCTCTTGTGTAAATTACATGGCCATGGGATAAGAGGAAGGTCCTTTCTTGGATTGAGAACTGGTTAAAAGACAGGAAACAAAGGGTAGGAATAAATGGTAAATTTTCAGAATGGAGAGGGTAACTAGTGGTGTCCCCAAGGGTCA
The DNA here is from genome assembly GCA_019425775.1 of Rafetus swinhoei. Classification (NCBI taxonomy): domain Eukaryota; kingdom Metazoa; phylum Chordata; order Testudines; family Trionychidae; genus Rafetus; species Rafetus swinhoei. The sequence continues at coordinate 1,658,976 of CM033449.1, read as the reverse complement.
GTCCTAGGACCAATCCTGTTCAACTTATTCATAAATGATCTGGAGAAAGGGGTAAGCAGTGAGGTGGTAAAGTTTGCGGATGATACCAAACTGTTTAGGATAGTCAAGACAGAAGCAGACTCTGAAGAACTTCAAAAAGATCTCACCGAACTGAGTGATTGGGCAACAAAATGGCAAATGAAATTTAATGTGGATAAGTGTAAAGTAATGCACATCGGGAAAAATAACCCCAAATATACGTACAGTATGATGGGGCTAATTTAACTACGACAAATCAGGAAAGAGATCTTGGAGTTATCGTGGACAGTTCTCTGAAAACTTCCACACAGTGTGCAGCGGCGGTCAAAAAGGCAAATAGGATGCTAGGTATTATTAAGAAAGGGATAGAAAATAAGACCCAGAATATCTTACTGCCCTGTATAAAACTATGGGACGCCCACATCTTGAATACTGTGTACAGATGTGGTCTCCTCACCTCAAAAAGATATTTTGGCCTTGGAAAGGGTTCAGAAAGGGCAACTAAAATGATGAGGGGTTTGGAACGGGTCCCATATGAGGGGAGGCTAAAGCGACTGGGACTTTTCAGTTTAGAAAAGAGGAGACTGAGCGGGGATATGATAGAGGTGTATAAAATCATGAGTGGTGTGGAGAGGGCCGATAAAGAAAAGTTATTTATTAGTTCCCATAATAGAAGAACTAGAGGATACCACATGAAGTTAATGGGTAGCAGGTTTAAAATGAATAAAAGAAAGTTCTTCACACAGCGCACAGTCAACCTGTGGAACTCCTTGCCGGAGGAGGCTGTGAAGGCTAGAACTATAACAGAGTTTAAAAAGAAGGACCAAGTACTGTCTAGACCATCCCTGATAGACATTTATCTAACCTACTCTTAAATATCTCCACAGATGGGGATTCCACAACCTCCCTCGAGGATTCCACAACCTCCAGAAGCCTGAGAGGATAGCAGCTTTCAAGTACCTAAAAGGAGTAACAAGTAACAGGAGGGAAAGAGAAAATTGTTCCCCTTGGCCTCTGAGGACAGGACAAGAAGCAATGGGCTTAAACTGTAGCAAGGGAGGTTGAGGTTGGACATTAGGAAAAACTTCCTACCTGTCAGGGGGGTGAAACACTGGAATAAATTGCCTGGGGGGGTTGTGGACTCTCCATCCCTGGAGATATGGAAGAGCAGGCTGGACAGACGCTGTCACGGATGCTCTTCTAGACGGTGCTGGGTCCTGCCGGGAGGGCAGGGGACTGGCTTCGATGCCTTGCGAGGTCCCTGCCAGTCCTAGGGTTCTGCGAGAGTCCTGTCCGTCTCAGCACCCGGCCCCTCAGCCGTGGCCACGCTCCAAACGCCGGGGCGGCCCGGCTGGAGCGCTGCCGGGGCGACACTTCTGACCCGTAGGAGATCCCCCTCTCCGAGAGGCAGTAGCCAGACGGGCGGGGCACTCAGGCCTGGCCTGCCCTGGGCCGGGGCTGGCTGAGCTGTGGCCGGCAGAGCGAGCCGCCCGGGCCGTGGCACAGTGCTGGGGTCTGGCTGCAGAGGCCGCTCTGTCGCGTCCCAACTCACCCAGGAGCCGCAGAGCGCTGCTCACCCCGGGTGCGCTGCACGGCATGCAGGGGGTGGAACATCAGGGCGCAGCGCACTTGCCGCCGGTGGGCAGAGGGGGTCTCCCATCGCCCCAGGCTTCGGAGAGGCAGAGCGGCCCCTGCACTGGAGGGGGCCTGGTGACGGAGTGGGGAGGGGATGGGGGGGTTGCAACCAAAGCGGGGGCACTCTGGGCCCTTGGGGGTTACCGGTGTAACGAGGGCAGGGGGAGGGAGTTTGTTGTTCCAGGGACCAGCACGGAACTGGAGCCCCCCAGCGTCTGGGGCCCTGGGGCCCGGCAGCCCCAGCTTGGAGGGCACGGCCGGGTCTGGCCAGTGGGTGGCTGCAGAGACCTCGGTGCCCTGCCCAGCTGGTCCCAGCAAGGGAGGAACAAAGGGCAGAGGAGAGCAGAGGGGAGAAGGGGGGGCGGTGACCCTGGTTACCTGGACAGAAGGCAAAGGCCAGGGGAGATGCTGTCGCACTAGGGCCCTCCCCCGAGAAGGGGTTGTTGCACGGGAGTGGCTGAGAAGGGGCTGTCGCACGAGAGTAGCCTACGACAAGGGGCTGTCGCACGAGAGTGCCCCCCGAGAAGAGGCTGTCGCACGGGAGTGGCTGAGAAGGGGCTGTCGCGTGAGAGTGGCCTCCGACAAGGGGCTGTCGCACGAGAGTAGCCTACGACAAGGGGCTGTCGCACGAGAGTGCCCCCCGAGAAGGGGCTGTCGCACGGGAGTGGCTGAGAAGGGGCTGTCGCGTGAGAGTGGCCTCCGACAAGGGGCTGTCGCACGAGAGTAGCCTACGACAAGGGGCTGTCGCACGAGAGTGCCCCCCGAGAAGGGGCTGTCGCACGGGAGTGGCTGAGAAGGGGCTGTCGCATGAGAGTGGCCTCCGACAAGGGGCTGTCGCACGAGAGTGGCCCACAAGAAGCGGCTGTGGCACTAGAGGGGTTCCCCGGGACAGTACAGCCCAAGTGTGGGCACGGAGCTGGGCGCCCGTGACACCCTGCAGTGCAGCTGCAGCAGTTCTAGTGTAGACGTAACCTGGCTGCCTGCCCTTCCCCCACCCGTCTCAGCCAGTCCCCTCCCTTTGGCCAGGACAGGGGATTCCGGGCTGTCTCTAGACCGTGGGCGGCAGCAGTTTGGCACATGGGTTCTTGGGAGGCAGTATTGGGGGCCGGTAGTATTGGGGGCCGGCAGAACGGGGGCTGGCAGTATTGGGGGGCTGGCAGAACGGGGGCCGGTAGTATTGGGGCCGGCAGAACGGGGCTGGCAGTATTGGGGGCCGGTAGTATTGGGGCCGGCAGAACGGGGCTGGCAGAATGGGGGCCGGTAGTATTGGGGGCTGGCAGAACGGGGCTGGCAGAATGGGGGCTGGCAGTATTGGGGGCAGGCAGAATGGGGGCCGTAGTATTGGGGCTGGCAGAATGGGGCTGGCAGAATGGGGGCCGGTAGTATTGGGGGCCGGCAGAACGGGGGGCTGGCAGTATCGGGGGGCTTAGGGGCGGACTGGTGTGTCCTGTAGCTATGTGAACTTGAAGGTAGCATTGGGGTCCCTTTAGCCTGGTGAACTGGGGGGCAATATTGGGGCCCCGTTGGCTGGATAGATTTTGGGGGCTGCATTAGACCTTTAGCCTGGTGGATTTTGCAGGGCTGTGTTGAGGGTCCCTTTAAGCTGGTGGATTTGGGGGGCAGCACTGGGGTTCAACTTACCTTAATGGACTTCAGGGGGCCAGCTAGTGAGTCCTTTTATCCTCATGGATTTTTTGGGGGGGACGTTGGTGGGTCCTTGCAGATTTGGGGTTTCCTTGACCTGGTGGATTGGGGGTGGTTGGGAGCCCCTTTACCGTGGCAGATTTTGGGGGTCTGGCTGGAGGTCCTGCTAACTGGTGGGTTGGGGGGGGCTGGTCGGGTCTCCTTTACCCTGGCAGATTTTGAGGGGCTGGCTGGAGGTCCTGCTAACCTGGTGGATGGATTGGGGGGCAGATTCAGGATTCCTTTGACCTGGTGGATTGGGGGGCCAGTTGGGAGCCCCTTTATCCTGGTGGATTTTAGGTGGTGGCTGGGGGTGCCATTAATCTGGTGGATTGGGGGCAGATGCAGGGTCCCTTTAGCCTGGCAGATTTTGGGGGGCTGGCTGGGAGTCCTGCTAATATGGCAGATTGGAAGGCCCCTGGTGGATTTCAGGGCACTCCTGGTGGATTTCGGGGGGCCATCTGGGAGTCCCACTAGCCTGGTGAATTGGGGGGTCCCGGGTGGATTTTGGGGGGTCTTCCTGGGGGTCCTGCTAGCCTGGTGGATTGGGGGACCCTGGCGAATTTTGGTGAGCTCCTGGCGGATTTCCGGGGGCAGTCTGGAAGCCCACTAGCATAGTTGATTGGGGGGCCCCTGGCAGATTTTGGGGGCTGTCTGGGGGGTCCTACTGGCCTGGTGGATTGGGGTGGCCCTGGCAGATTTCTGAGTTCTCCTGGCGGATTTCAGGGGTCTTCTGGCAGATTTTGGGGGGCTGTCTGGGGTTCCCGCTAGCCTGGCGGATTGGGGGGCCCATGGCGGATTGGGGGGCTCCTGGCGCATTTCGGAGGGCCGTCCGGGGGTCCCGCTAACTTGGTGGATTGGTGGGGCTCTGGCAGATTTCGAGGGGCCGTCTGGCGGTCCCGCTTGCCTGGTGGATTGGGGGCGCCTGGCGGTCCCGCTTGCCTGGTGGATTGGGGGCGCCTGGCGCATTTCGGGGGGCCGTCCGGGGGTCCCGCTAACTTGGTGGATTGATGGGGCTCTGGCAGATTTCGGGAGGCCGTCTGGCGGTCCCACTTGCCTGGTGGATTGGGGGCACCTGGCGCATTTCGGGGGGCCGTCCGGGGGTCCCACTAACTTGGTGGATTGGTGGGGCTCTGGCAGATTTCGGGGGGCCGTCTGGCGGTCCCGCTTGCCTGGTGGATTGGGGGCGCCTGGCGCATTTCGGGGGGGCCGTCCGGGGGTCCCGCTAACTTGGTGGATTGGTGGGGCTCTGGCAGATTTCGGGGGGCCGACTGGCGGTCCCGCTTGCCTGGTGGATTGGGGGCGCCTGGCGCATTTGAGGGGCGTCCGGGGTCCCGCTAACTTGGTGGATTGGCGCCTGGAGCATTTCGGGGGCCGTCCGGAAGTCCTGCTAACTTGGTGGATTGGTGGGGCTCTGGCGGATTGGGCCCGGGGTCCGCTTGCCTGGTGGATTGGGTGCCTGGCGCATTTTGGGGGCCGTCCGGGGTCCCGCTAACTTGGTGGATTGGTGGGGCTCTGGCGGATTTCGGGGGGCCGTCCGGGGGTCCCGCTAACTTGGTGGATTGGTGGGGCTCTGGCAGATTTTGGGGCCGACTGGCGGTCCCGCTTGCCCGATGGATTAGGGGCGCCTGGCGCATTTGAGGGCGTCCGGGGTCCCGCTAACTTGGTGGATTGGTGGGGCTCTGGCGGTTTTCGGGGGCGACTGGCGGTCCCGCTTGCCTGGTGGATTGGGGGCGCCTGGCGCATTTTGGGGGGCCGTCCGGGGGTCCTGCTAACTTGGTGGATTGGTGGGGCTCTGGCAGATTTCAGGGGGCCGACTGGCGGTCCCGCTTGCCCGGTGGATTGGGGGCACCTGGCGCATTTCGGGGGGCCGTCCGGGGGTCCCGCTAACTTGGTGGATTGGTGGGGCTCTGGCGGTTTGAGGGCCGTCTGGCGGTCGGTTGCCTGGTGGATTGGGGCGCCTGGCGCATTTGAGGGCCGTCCGGGGCCCTAACTTGGTGGATTGGTGGGGCTCTGGCGGTTTCGGGGGCCGTCCGGTCCCGCTAACTTGGTGGATTGGTGGGGCTCTGGCAGATTTCGAGGGGCCGTCTGGCGGTCCCGCTTGCCTGGTAGATTGGGGGCCCCGGTGCATTTCGGGGGGCCGTCCGGGGGTCCCACTAACTTGGTGGATTGGTGGGGCTCTGGCAGATTTCGGGGGGCCGACTGGCGGTCCCGCTTGCCTGGTGGATTGGTGGGGCTCTGGCGCATTTTGGGGGGCCGTCCGGGGGTCCCGATAACTTGGTGGATTGGTGGGGCTCTGGCGGTTTCGGGGCCGTCCGGTCCCGCTAACTTGGTGGATTGGTGGGGCTCTGGCGGTTTCGGGGGCCGTCCGGGTCCCGCTAACAGTGGATTGGTGGGGCTCTGGCAGATTTCGGGGCCGACTGGCGGTCCCGCTTGCCTGGTGGATTGGGGTGCCTGGCGCATTTTGGGAGCCGTCCGGGTCCCGCTAACAGTGGATTGGTGGGGCTCTGGCGGTTTCGGGGCCGTCCGGGGTCCCGCTAACTTGGTGGATTGGTGGGGCTCTGGCGGTTTTCGGGGCCGACTGGCGGTCCCGCTTGCCCGGTGGATTGGGGGCGCCTGGCGCATTTGAGGAGCCGTCCGGGGGTCCCGCTAACTTGGTGGATTGGTGGGGCTCTGGCAGATTTCGGGGGGCCGTCTGGCGGTCCCGCTTGCCTGGTGGATTGGGGGCGCCTGGCGCATTTCAGGGGGGCCGTCCGGGGGTCCCGCTAACTTGGTGGATTGGTGGGGCTCTGGCAGATTTGGGGCCGACTGGCGGTCCCGCTTGCCTGGTGGATTGGGGGCGCCTGGCGCATTTGAGGGCCATCCGGGGTCCGCTAACTTGGTGGATTGGTGGGGCTCTGGCAGATTTCGGGGGGCCGTCTGGCGGTCCCGCTTGCCTGGTGGATTGGGGGCGCCTGGCGCATTTCGGGGGGCCATCCGGGGGTCCCGCTAACTTGGTGGATTGGTGGGGCTCTGGCAGATTTCGGGGGGCCGTCTGGCGGTCCCGCTTGCCTGGTGGATTGGGGGCGCCTGGCGCATTCCGGGGGGGCCGTCCGGGGGTCCCGCTAACTTGGTGGATTGGTGGGGCTCTGGCGGATTTCGGGGGGCCGACTGGCGGTCCCGCTTGCCTGGTGGATTGGGGGCGCCTGGCGCATTTTGGTGGGCCGTCCGGGGGTCCCGCTAACTTGGTGGATTGGTGGGGCTCTGGCGGATTTCGGGGGGCCGTCTGGCGGTCCTGCTTGCCTGGTGGATTGGGGGCGCCTGGCGATTGGGCCGTCCGGGGGTCCCGCTAACTTGGTGGATTGGTGGGGCTCTGGCGGATTTCGGAGGGCCGACTGGCGGTCCCGCTTGCCTGGTGGATTGGGGGCGCCTGGCGCATTTCGGGGGGCCGTCCGGGGGTCCCGCTAACTTGGTGGATTGGTGGGGCTCTGGCGGATTTCGGGGGGCCGTCCGGGGGTCCCGCTAACTTGGTGGATTGGTGGGGCTCTGGCGATTTCGGGGCCGACTGGCGGTCCCGCTTGCCCGGTGGATTGGGGGCGCCTGGCGCATTTCGGGGCCGTCCGGGTCCTGCTAACTTGGTGGATTGGTGGGGCTCTGGCAGATTTCGGGGGGCCGACTGGCGGTCCCGCTTGCCCGGTGGATTGGGGGCGCCTGGCGCATTTTGGGGCCGTCCGGGGGTCCTGCTAACTTGGTGGATTGGTGGGGCTCTGGCAGATTTCGGGGGGCCGACTGGCGGTCCCGCTTGCCCGGTGGATTGGGGGCGCCTGGCGCATTTCGGGGGGCCGTCCGGGGGTCCCGCTAACTTGGTGGATTGGTGGGGCTCTGGCGGATTTCGGGGGGCCGTCTGGCGGTCCCGCTTGCCTGGTGGATTGGGGGCGCCTGACGCATTTCGGGGCCGTCCGGGGGGCCCACTAACTTGGTGGATTGGTGGGGCTCTGGCGGATTTCGGGGGGCCGTCCGGGGGTCCCGCTAACTTGGTGGATTGGTGGGGCTCTGGCGGATTTCGGGGGGCCGACTGGCGGTCCCGCTTGCCCGGTGGATTGGGGGCGCCTGGCGCATTTCGGGGGGCCGTCCGGGGGTCCCGCCAACCGGGCGGATTCCAGGGCGGAAGCCGGGGGGGCTGCCCCTGCCCGGCGCTGCCCCTCGCCCCCCGCCGCCGGCTCGGGAAGGGGCCGCTCCTCCCCGGAATGATGTCAGCCTGCCCGGCTCCGGCCCCCGCCTCCCCCGGCCCCCGCTCGCCCTCCCCGGGGAGGAGGCGGCGGCATGGCCCGGGTCGGCCAGGCCGGCGGGGGACGGGGCCGCCCGGGGGTGCAGAGCGGCGGCGCCCCGGGGGCCGGGCCGGCGGCGGGGCGGCGGCTGCTGCTGCTGGTGCTGCTGCCCGGCGAGCGGCGGCGCCGCAGCGGCAGGAGGCGGCGGGAGGCGGCCGGACCAGCGCCCCGGGGCCCCGGCTCCTGCTGCTGCTGCCGAGCGCCGCGCCCGCCTGGATGGTAACCGGCCCCGCGGCCCCAGCCCCGCTCCGTGTCCCCGCCTGCCCCGGCCCCGCTCCTGCAGCCCCGGCCCCGCATCCCCGCCTCCCTGCGCCGCGCCGCGCCCGCCCCCTCCCTCCCCGTGGCGGCGACTGATGATTTGCACTTGGCTCCTGCTTCTCTGCAACTTCTCTGGACCGCCCCCCCCCGCCCCCCCGAGCCACCCCTGCGCTCCGCGGGCGCGCACGCCGCCCAGATGCGCCTGCCCTGCCGGCTGAGCCTGTCGGCCCTGGCACCTGATGGGCGGCGGACGGCTGGGAGGTGGCCTGACCCTGGCCTGGGTGCAGAGCCCCGGGTGGCTTTGAGCGGGGCTCGGCGGCCCGCAGCACCAGGCTGCCTGTGGCTTTGGGGAGCCCCCCCTCCCCGTTAAGTGGCATTTGCTCCAAGTTTGGCAAAACAAACTTTCCAGGGCCAGTGCCTCAGTGGAGCCCGGCTCCCGGGAGAAGACCCCCCCTTCCTTTTTCCAAGGCCGTTTTGATGTTCTCCATCCAGGAGGGGCTCCCCAGAGGAGGGCTGGCCATGAAGGAAGAGCCCTTGACCGGTGGGCTAACAGCTGTGAGGTCCTGGATGCAAGGCACCGGGGTCCTAGACGCCAACACCGCGGCCCAGAGGTAAGGGACCAGCCCGCCCGGCCCTGACCCCTCCCGGCAAAGCCGTCTGACAAGTCACCGCGCTGTGGGCAGGAGCCACACCTCAGCTAGCCCATCTCCGGGCTGGGGGTGCGGGGCCAGACCGGGGCAAGCCTGGCCCTCAGCTTTGTGCCGGGGTGTGGAGAAAAGTTGTTCATTTTATTTTCATTGGCTTCTTTATTGTCTGTTGTGGTTGGGGAGGAAGCCCCCAAAGAAGTAAATACTCAGGCAGCCTGGAAGGAGAATTAACAGAGGAATTTTAGAGCCCAAGTATTTTTGTTCCTAATTCATTTTCTCTCCCCCCCTCCCCAAGTTTGGGAGGTTTACAATTGCCATCGTTTTGTCTGCCTGGCGATGCTAAACCGTGGAAACCTGCTCTGGTGCCGGCGAGAGAGACCTGCACTTTTGGTGGGGGGTTCTTAGAGCCGCATACGCTGTCAGACCTCGCAGACACAGACATGCTTTCAGCTGGGTCTCCGGGCAGAATCCAACCCAGTTTCGATTGGAAGCGAGGAGGGGGATCAGTTAACGTTGGGGGGGGATCATGTTGCGTTTCCTTTCCCAGGCAGTTGGAAAGTGTTTTGAGATTTGCCCGTCTGGCTGGAGTGGCCCGGGGAGCCAGGCTGCTCCGAAATGCAGCAACTGTTGTTCTTTTTCCCCTCTCTCCTTCTTTTGCCAAACACCCACCGTTGCGAAACTTCGGCTGAAAGTTGGTTTCTCAGTTCCTGGCGGGCAAGCGGGCTTGGGTGGGTTTGGTTCTTGTCATTGGTTACCTGGTTCCTGGGCCATGCCCGGCTGGTGGAGTTTACTGGGGAAATTGAGAAGCGTGGCAGGGGTCACTTGTCAGGTTTCTACTGCTCAGACGCCTCTTGTTGTGGTGTAGAAGGGTTGTGTCTGTCTGCAGCCGGCCCGATGGCATCCCTGTTAGATTGTTTCTGTGCCTTGCTGCCCAGGGATACGTGACCCCTCTGGGTCTGTGCGTGGAGGACATTGAGTTTTGCTTCTTCGATTTGCACGGGGGTGTGTTATTGCTTGTTGAATGCTCCCACCGCTTCGATTGCTGCGCTCCTATAACAGCGACTGTAGCTCTGCTGCACCGAGGGGGAACCGAGGTTACGGAATAATGTGCACGAGATAAGATGGAAAGGGGGGGGGCATCCTGCTGGATTTCCACGGGAGCGGGAAAGGGGCCTGAGCAAAGTCCCGCGCTGGGAATTCTGTGAACATTCTCTAGGGAACGAGGCAGTGAACCGAACCGGCCCAGGGCTCCCTCCGTGCGACGTGTCGGCTCCCTCCCGCTCTTCGGGACTGGGGAACTCGCCTCCAGCTGCCAAATGGAACGGAAACCGCCAGGGCAGAATCACGGGGGGGTGGCAAAGAGCCACGCAGGTGCGGGCTGGGCTCTCCCGAGGCAGGGCTGCTCCATTTGCTCCGGCTCCGAACTCTGCGCCCAGGCTGGTTTTAAGCTTCAGAAGCAAAGGGGCTGAGCAGACCTCAAGCTTTTATGTGTATTTGGGGCTGTGTACGTGGCAATCCCCGGGGAGACTCTAAAGGCTTGTTTGAAACCCCGTCGTCCTAATGGTACAAAAGTCCCATCTGTCTGACGGTCTCGCTCTCCATCCACCCGCCTCATTCCATCCATCCACCCATCTCATTCCATCCATCCGTCCAACCTTCCATCCATCCATCCACCTCATTCCATCAGTCCAACCTTCCGTCCACCCATCTCATTCCATCCATCCGTCCGTCCATCCATCCATCTGTCCAACCTTCCATCCATCCATCCATCCATCCATCCACCTACCTCATTCCATCAGTCCAACCTTCCATCCACCCATCTCATTCCATCCATCCGTCCGTCCATCCATCCGTCCAACCTTCCATCCATCCATCCACCTCATTCCATCAGTCGAACCTTCTATCCACCCATCTCATTCCATCCATCCATCCATTCATCCGTCCAACCATCCATCCACCTCAGTCTATCCGTCCAACCTTCCATCCATCCATCCAACTCATTCCATCTGTCCAACCTTCCATCCATCCATCCACCCATCTCATTCCTTCCACCCATCCATCCGTCCAACCTTCCATCCATCCATCCACCTCATTCCATCCATCCATCCAACCTTCCACCTCATTCTATCCATCCACCCATCTCATTCCATCCCTGAAGATCACACCACACAAAGCAGGGCAATTTAGCGGGACTCTGCCCCATTGCTCTGACCCCGTGCTCCCCGGGGGTGAGCAGAAACTCCTGCGGCCCCAGCCGCAGCGGTGGTGTCCGGGGCACGGAGGATATGGCAGAGCTGCCCTTTCGCAGCTGACCTGTGCTAGAGTCCAGTGCCTCGCAGCGTGCCCTGCCTTGCCTCGGTGCTGCTGCCCTGCTGGGGGCGTGGGATGGGATCCAGCTCTGGGAAGCTCAGGTTGAAACCTCCACGTGAAAGGGGTCGATTTATCCGGCCCCCAGCCCCACCCCCGCACACACACTCCTTGCAGTAACAGGCAGGACCCGACCCATGTTCACAGGAAGCGGATGAATCCCGAGAGCCTCCCCCCTTTTGGGGGCTCCCGTGTCCCCTCACCGACAAAGTTCACTCAATGAAAGATTTCCCGCCTGGCCGTGTAACCAAATGCTCCCGTGCTCGGCCAGAGGCCGAAGGGACTCGGGGTCAGCGCAGGGAGCTTTCCTGCCGCACAGAACGCGTGTGCTGGCTTTTGTGCCGCGGATCAGCGCTGGTGTCCCAATTCAGGCCCATGGCTAATAAGGCGGGCTGTGCAGGGGGGCGGGGGCTGGGGGAAAGGACCGGACCCCTTCCAGGGAGCCCCCCTTAGCAGCGCTGCCCCCTCTGGCTCCCCGGGCGTTCGTCCCCGCGGCTCCCTCCCTCGCTGTCGGCCGAGAAGCGCTTTGCACGCCTGGCTAATTGCGCCTGATGGGGATTTTTTTTCCCTGTACATCCGTCAACATCCTTCCCCGGGGCGCTTCCTTCCCCCGGAGCCCCAGGGGCTGGGCGAGTCCCGCTCCCGGGCTGAAGAGAATGTTTTACCAGGGCAACACGGCCGCTCCCCAGAGCCAGATTTCCAGCCCCCAGGTGGGAGAGACGGGCTCGTTAACCCTTCGCCAGGAGGCGGGGCCTCGGCCTTTCCTGGGGCACCCCCGGGATCCCAGCCTGAGACGATCCGCCCCGCGGGGGAGGCGGGGGTGATCTGACCTGGGCCCAGCTCGCTGCTGGCACAAGTCAGCGGCCTTCTCTTGATGTCAGTGGCCTGGGCCGGGCTGCCGCCGTCGCATCAGTCCCCCCGGCACCTTCTCTGCCTGGGTCCCTGCGCAGCCGGCCGTGGGGCACGGGGGGGTGGGCACAGACCTGTGTGGGGAGGGGGCCGGGAGGGAGGGCACAGCGGTGCCAGGAAGGGTGGGGGGTGCCCGAGTTTGTGGCCCTACGCGGGCTGGGACCCGCCGAGGCGCTGGCCCCGGATGGAGCGTTGTGAGCAGGGGGGCAGGGAGCAGCTCCCCCGAGCAAAGCGCCTTGGAGCCCATTTCCACCCTGGCACAGATCCTGGCAGGCTGGGCCCCCCGGCATGGCCGCTGCCTGCCCTGGGCAGCTGGGGGGGCTGGTGCTGGGGTGCGCTCTGTCGTGCCAGGGAGTCGCGCCCGGCGCTGCTCCTGTTACCCCCCCCCCCCACGGGGGCTGGTTAAAAGCCTTTCGTGAGATCCCCCCCAGCCGATGCAGGATCCTCCCCCCGCGGGCGCCAGCGGGGCCGTGTGTGCAGAGCCGAGGGGCCCGGGGCCCGGCTCACGGCGGAGGAGCCCTGGCAGCGGGCTGCGCCGTGACCCTGGTCCCTGGCGGGGCTGGGCGCAGAGGCTGGGGCTTTCCTGGAACAGGCCCTGGCTGCTCTCGCCTGCTAGGAAATGCTCCCATTGCCTTTAATAATTCATGGCAGCCGGGCCCAGCTCTCAGCGCGCCCGGTCCCCGCAGCCCTTCGCCGCGTGGCCGGTGCCTCCCTCGCTCTGCTCCTTTCCCTCCTGCCCCCGCCCGGCCGTGGGGCTGGGGCTGGCAGGGGAGGCCGGGCGGGGGGCTGGCAGGGGAGGCCGGGTCGGGGGCTGGCAGGGGAGGCTGGGCCGGGGGCTGGCAGAGGAGGCCGGGCTGGCAGGAGAGGCTGGGCGGGGGGGCTGGCAGGGGAGGCCGGGTTGGGGGCTGGCAGAGGAGGCCGGGCGGGGGGCTGGCAGGAGAGGCCGGGTTGGGGGCTGGCAGAGGAGGCCGGGCGGGGGGCTGGCAGGGGAGGCCGGCCCGTGCGCTCCCCGCTGGGCAGGACCAGGTCACGGCCTGGGGGCCCGGTCCCGCGAGCGGGGAGACAGGGCTGCCTCTGGCTGTGTCACCCCAGACCGGACAGGACCCTGGTGGGCGGCGTTTAGCTCCTGACTGCTCCTGGGTGAGCCCGGGGAGCGGGGCCGCACGCTCTGTGGAAGCATCTGGCTCAGCCACGTTTCTGTTCCTCCCGCCACTAGCCCCCCCAGCCACGTCCCGGCAAGCCCTTTCCCACGGTTTGGAAGGGGCCACAACGGAGCCCCCCAGGGCTCCCCTGGCTGCGCGTGGAGTGGGGCCAGCACAGGCCTGACCCACAGCGGGCAGGGAAGGCCCTGTTCTGACGTCCTGACACACGTGTCACGCGGAGCCCTAGTGCTCTGACAGGGCAGTGTGTCACAGGGGGGCTTGAGTGTGTCACACAGGGGTGTGAGTGTGGCACGGGGGTGTGAGTGTGTCACTGGGGGCATGAGCGTGTGGCACGGGGTGTGAGTGTGTCACTGGGGGCATGAGCGTGTCACTGGGGGCGTGAGTGTGTCACTTGGGCCCCATCCAGCGGCCAGCTCTGCCCCAGCAGCCCGGACGGTCGAGCCGGGCTTACTGCCTGCCCCGCAGGGAACCTCCCGGGACCCCAAAGCCAGGGGGGCACAGCTGGGGGCCGGTTACATCGCGGAGCCGGCTGCACTTTCCCATCCCCCACTCGCCAGGGCAGCATTGACCATTTTCAACCCCCCGTGCAAACAGCCTTGCACCTGGGCCCGGGGCGGCCTCAGGGGCCTTGGCACGTGGCAAGTGCCCCTGGAGGGGCCGGGCCCATGTGCTGGGTGCAGGGGGGCTGGCCCGGGGAGCGAGGCGGAAGGGGTCCTGGGGGTTCGGCCAGTAGAGGTTTGTCGGTGGGTGTCTGGCGCGGGCGCTGAGCGAACTGCCAGCCGCGCCGTGTGTGGCCTCCCGCGAGAGGGGCTCTCCCTGAGGCACTGCCGGCCACGGCACCGTCGCTGGACTGGCTGGCTCCTCAGGCACGCAGTGCCTCGGTTTCCCCCGTGCGCTGGGGGGAACAGCCCCACCTTGCCCCCAGGGCATGAGGAGGAAGCCAGTCATGCGTGAGGACGCAGCGGAGATGGGACCCAGACAGGGCCTTGGGGTGGCTCTGCTGGCAGCACCCAGCGGGGTGGGGGTGGGGAGCACACACAGGGGCCCCCCCAAGCTGCTTTGCCCTGTGGCCACAGGCAGTACTGGAGCTAGGCCGAGCCGGCCGCTGCTCATGAGAGCGGCTCTCGGGGCTACCTACAGCCCAGGGCCGGAGACGCGCTGCTGTGGGGGTCTGGAGGAGCACGCCCCTGTGGGGGGCCGGGCCCACAGGCCTAGGGAGACGGGCAGGGGGGCTCTGTGGCGTCCGGGAGCTGGATCGCCGCGGCAGAAGGGGACAGTGGGGACGCCCCACAGGCACTGCCTGGAAATGCTGCCCAGGCCCGCGGGGGAGCTGCGTTTGGGGGGCTCTGCCTAGTTCCTAGGCCAGCAGCACTGCAGGGGGGCTCCCCGAGTCAGGCCTGAGGCAGGTCGCTCTGGCGACACGAGGGGAACGTGCCCCTCCCCAACCCGGGGCTCTCCTGGCTCCGTAGCGCCCCCGGCCCCCCTCAGTCTGAGGGCACTATGGAGCAGGAGGGGCTGGGGTGCGGGCACAACCCCCCCAGGGCTTAGCCTGCGAATTAGCGCCCAGAGCTGCTGAGCCCGAAGGGCTGACAGACAGACAGACCCAGGGTGCCCATCCCTCCATGTGGCTGCGGGGAGGTGGACACCGGCTGGCGACTCCCGGACAGGCAGACGTGGCCAGCATGCCAGGAGGGAGCTGGCCGGGGGGGGGGCCGGGCAGGGGGCTGCCCCCGGGGGGGGCGTGTGAAAACACACACGTCAGGTTGTGTGGCTCTGTGCATGGCTTGGGGGGGTGGGGCCTGGACTCTGGGGTTCTGTTCCTGGTTCTGCCGTGGATTTGTTGTGGGACCGCCACTGAGCCATGCCCTTCTCCTTGCCTCAGTTTCCCTGTTTGTACGGGGGGGGGTGATGTGGGCGGGGGAAGGGAAGGGCTGTGTGAATTCGCTCGTCCCTGCCTGTGAAAGGCTCCGAGGCCCCGGGTGGAAGGCGCCGGAGGCTGGCAATGGACGGTCGGTCAGGCCCTCCTGCCCGCGCCATGCGCCGGAGTCCTGGAAATTCCCTGGCACTGGGCACAGAGGCGCCTGGAGGCCAGCTGTGCCCCAGAGCGACCCCCATGCACAGAACTGCCCCCTCCCATGGTGCCCCGTGCCTATTCGGGGGGTGACTTTAGCCCGCTAGCCCTGGGGCCTGGTCCAACAGGGCAGGACACGCTGTTGAGGAATCCGCCTGCCTGGGGTTTGCCACCCTGAGTCCTGGCCCCAAGCGTGTCGCGTGGGGGGCTGCTGGGCTCCTTGGCGCGCGCCGGGGTCACCAGGGGCCATGTTTTAAACGCAGACATGGAAGGAGTCAAAAAATGGGGATCCCTCTTTGGCGGGGGCAGGAGGGCTGCGGGGGCAGACTCACAGTGGCTCCGGTTCTGGGGACTGGGGCAGCTGCAGACTGGGGGAGTGGAGCCAGGTTGCAAGGCAGGAGCTGTGGGCAGGATCGAGGGGTGTCAGCTGAGCAGCACGGTAGCTGGGACCCCCCATATCCCGAGGCGGGGGAGGGCCCGTCAGCGAATGACGCGGGGCAGAGCTGGCTCCGGAGTGGGGTTGTGTCAGCGCTGAGGCCAGGAGCAAAGCAGGTTCCTTTCCAGGGCCCGGCAGGCCCCGGGCTCAGCCCGTCGAGGGGCGCGGTGCCCTGCGGCGCCCAGGGAATGTCACTGGTCCTGGGGCACTGCGGAGAGGGTCAAAGCAGGGCCAACTGCTCAGAACCAGGGCGACTCACAGCCCAAGCCGGGGTGTCCCCCTACAAGGCACCAAACCAGCACCAAGCCTCCCAAGCAAACCCCCGAGACACCCCAGTGCTCCCTGTGCCCCACCCAGCCCCCCTCACACAGGGGAGAGGTTATAACCCATCCCCCACCTCCCCTCAGACACCCCAGTGCTCCCTGTGCCCCCCAGCCCCACCTCACACAGGGGAGAGGTTATAACCCATCCCCCACCTCCTCAGACACCCCAGTGCTCCTGTGCCCCCAGCCCTCACACGGGGGAGAGGTTATAACCCATCCCCACCTCCTCAGACACCCCAGTGCTCCTGTGCCCCCAGCCCCCTTACACAGGAGAGGTTATAACCCATCCCCACCTCCCCATGGACACCCCAGTGTTCCCTGTGCCCCAGCCCCCTTACACTGGGGAGAGGTTATAACCCATCCCCACCTCCCCATGGACACCCCAGTGCTCCTGTGCCCCCAGCCCCCTTACACAGGAGAGGTTATAACCCATCCCCATCTCCCCTCACACACCCCAGTGTTCCTGTGCCCCCCCAGCCCCACCTTACACAGGAGAGGTTATAACCCATCCCCACCTCCCCATGGACACCCCAGTGCTCCCTGTGCCCCCACCCAGCCCCCTTACACAGGGGAGAGGTTATAACCCATCCCCCACCTCCCCATGGACACCCCAGTGCTCCCTGTGCCCCCCACCCCCTTACACAGGGGAGAGGTTATAACCCATCCCCCACCTCCCCATGGACACCCCAGTGCTCCCTGTACCCCACCCAGCCCCCTTACACAGGGGAGAGGTTATAACCCATCCCCACCTCCCCATGGACACCCCCAGTGTTCCCTGTGCCCCCGCCCCCTTACACAGGGAGAGGTTATAACCCATCCCCACCTCCTCACACACACCCCAGTGTTCCCTGTGCCCCCCCAGCCCCACCTTACACAGGGGAGTGGTTATAACCCATCCCCCCAACTCCAAACAGGTTCTCCCAGTCCCAAAGGACCAGCCCCAGTCCCAGGTCAATTTATACCTCGCTGGGCCAGCCCTTTAGCATCAAACATGGAAAGGGTTAGAAGGAAGGAAGGAAGGAAGGGAGGAAGGAAGGAAGGAAGGGAGGGAGTGAGGGAGGGAGGGAGGAAGGAAGGAAGGAAGGGAGGGAGGGAGGAAGGGTTGAGAGTGAAATTGTTAAAGGAATCGCCCCACACACACCAATGCAAAGTTCCTGGTGCCGGCTTGTGGCACAGGTGGGACAGTCTGCTGCAGCACAGCCTCTGTCGGGGGGGTCCTTGGTTCCAGCAGAGCCCCTGCGGGGCTAGTCAGAGAAGCGCTGCTGGGCGCTGGACCGGCCGCCCTCTCACCACAGGCCGGCTGAGCTGCTGGCGTCTCCCCGAGGCAAACGTGAGAAACACACGTTCAGAGCCAGCGCTCCTCGTGCGGAGTTAGGGTGTTAGAATGCCGTCAGTTGTCCAGCCGGCTGGTCCATAGGCCCTTCCGCATTGCTCCTTGGAAATGTACAAGAGCCCCCGCTGGACCCCCTCTGGGGCTCTTGTACATTTCGAAGGAGGATGTGGAACTCCGTGTACGGCCTGGGGGCAGCGGGAAGTCCGGGGGCGGCGGGGAGTCCAGGGGTAGTGGGGAGTCTGGGGGCAGCGGGGATCCAGGGGCAGTGGGTAGTCCAGGGGCAGTGAGAGTCCGGAGGCAGCAGGAAGTCCGGGGCAGCGGGAAGTCCGGGGCAGCGGGAGCCGGGGCAGCGGGAAGTCGGGGGCAGCGGGGAGTCCGGGGGCAGCAGGGAGCCAGGGGCAGCGGAGAGCTGGGGGCAGCGGGGAGTCCAGGGGCAGCGGGGAGCCAGGGACAGCGGGGAGTCCGGGGGCAGCGGAGAGCTGGGGGCAGCGGGGAGTCCCGCTGACTCCAGGCTGCACACGGGTGCCTGCTTTGAAATGCACAAGAGTCCCCAGCGGGGGTCAGCAGGGGACTTACAGTTCCCCGCTGACCCCGGGCTCCATGCTACACTGCATGCCTCTAGGAGCCCAGGATCAGCTGGGGAGTCCCCCGCTGACCCCGGCTCCATGGCAGCTGCCCCTTTGAAATGCGCGGAGGTGACGTTTTAAAGGGGCAGCCGCCGCACTGGTGATCCGCGG
This sequence comes from Rafetus swinhoei, assembly GCA_019425775.1. Classification (NCBI taxonomy): domain Eukaryota; kingdom Metazoa; phylum Chordata; order Testudines; family Trionychidae; genus Rafetus; species Rafetus swinhoei. The sequence continues at coordinate 1,641,089 of CM033449.1, read as the reverse complement.
GTCAGCGGTGCAGCAGCCGCCTTGGGGTTTCAAAGTGGCAGCTACCACTGTGCGGCGCTGCCACTTTGAAGTACCCCTTGCCCCCCCCTTTGCTGCCTCTATCTCATAGAGGCGGGGGGGAATATCGACTAGTCAAAAGACTATCTGATGAGCAAATGGCTATTGGATAGTCGACCAGTCTTTAACATCCTTAGTGCAGACGCGCTGTGATCTGGGCCGTCCTGGTGTCACCAGCGAGGGCACCTCAACCTCGGGGTGTTTCGCGTGTCCCTGAGGCTGTGTCTAAGCCTAACCCTTACCTCAAAATAAGCAACGGTACCCCTCGCTCCCACCCCGCGGCCCCGGCTCCCCACAGCCCTGGGACCCCCCTCGCTCCCACCCCGCGCCCCGGCTCCCCACAGCCCTGGGACCCCTCGCCTCCCACCTCCCGGCCCCCACAGCCCTGGGACCCCTCGCTCCCACCCCACGGCCCCAGCTCCCACAGCCCTGGGACCTCCTCGCTCCCACCCCACGGCCCCAGCTCCCACAGCCCTGGGACCCCTCGCTCCCACCTCCCGGCCCCCACAGCCCTGGGACCCCCGCTCCCACCCCACGGCCCCGGCTCACAGCCCTGGGACCCCCGCTCCCACCCCGGCCCGGCTCCCACAGCCCTGGGACCCCTCGCTCACCCCCGCGGCCCCGGCTCCCACAGCCCTGGGACCCCTCGCTCACCCCGCGCCCCTGGCTCCCCACAGCCCTGGGACCCCTCGCCTCCCACCTCCCGGCCCCCACAGCCCTGGGACCCCTCGCCCCACCCCACGCCCCGGCCCCCACAGCCCTGGGACCCCTCACTCTCAACCCACAGCCCTGGCCCCCACAGCCCTGGGACCCCCTCACTCCCAACCCAGCCCTGGCCCCCACAGCCCTGGGACCCCCTCGCTCCCAACCCACAGCCCTGGCCCCCCACAGCCCTGGGACCCTCACTCAACCCACAGCCCCGGCCCCCCACAGCCCTGGGACCCCCTCACTCCTGCCCTGCAGCCCCCCTGGATTTCTGCAGTGTGCAGTGCTTTTCTGACAGGTCTAAGCCAGCTGTTTGGTTTCCATGGTGGCCTGCCCCAGAGAGGTGGGGAGGGGACCCCGCCGGCGCTGGCTGCCGAGGGGGAGCCTTGGGGCCGCCCCCATTAACGTCAGTGGCAAAACTCTCCATGGTGTCTGCCTACGGGAGTGGGGTCACAGCGGGTGCTGCCCCGGGAGAGGGGCTGCCGCGCCCCAGCCCTGTGCCGGCTGGGCTCTGCCCTTGGGCCGGCCTGGCCCTTTGCAGCAGGGCCGAGAGGTGGCGCCGAGTTCCTGGCTGTGCCCGCGGGCGCACGGGGCCGGCCCGACGGGCGGGGCAGACGATCCTGGCGCCCGGCCCCCCCAGCCCTGCCCTGAGGGGAACTGAGCCAGGAGCTGCCCCGCCGAGGCCGCCTGGCTGAACGCAGGCCCCGAGCCCACGGCACGCGGGGTCACCCGGCAGCCGTTAGGCAGGAGTGGCTCTCGGTCGCGAACCAGCAACTGCAGCAGGGGGGAGCTGCTGCCACATGGGATGCACCAGCCCCGGGCCCCCATTTTCCCAGAGGGAGGTTCGGGAGGATGGGGCCTGGCTGTGCCGAGCTAGCGGGGGTGGGGTTGCTCTTTGGGGCAGAGAAGGGGTCTGGAGGCATCTCTCCAGAGCCAGCTGCATGGGGGGGGGGCGTTCCTCATGTGCCCTTCCTCCCCAGCCTGTACACCAAACAAGACAGTTACGGGTCTGGCGCTTGGGCTCCGATCCGGCACCGGCACCAGGAGAGCCAGCCCCAGCCTCAGGGCACACCGACTAACTCCCCAGCCAGTTGGGGGAGCGGGGCTCAGTCACAGCCCGCGCCTGTCCCCCAGCCCGAGGGCGGGCGTGCTGGTCACCTGGCGTCATTTATATAGAATCCTAGAGCTGGCAGGGACCTTGAGAGTCATGGAGTCCAGTTCCTGCCCTCCCGGCAGGACCCAGCACCGTCTAGACCCCTGGCAGGTGTCTGGCCAACCTGCTCTGAAATATCCCCAGGGATGGAGATTCCACAACCCCCCTCGGCAACTTATCCCAGTGTTTAACCACCCTGACAGGCAGGAACCTTTTCCTAATGTCCAACCTGAACCTCCCTGGCTGCAGTTTAAGCCCATTGCTTCTTGTCCTGTCCTCAGAGGCCAAGGAGAACAATTTTTCTCCTTCCCCCGTGTTACTTGTTACTCCTTGTAGGTACTTGAAAGCTGCTATCCTCTCAGGCTTCTCTTTTCTAAACTAAACAAGCCCAATTCTTTCAGCCTTCCCTCATAGCTCATGTTCTCTAGACCGTTCATCATTCTTGTTGCTCTTCTCTGGACCCTCTCCAATTTCTCCACATCTTCCTTGAAATGCGGTGCCCAGAACTGGACACAAGACTCCAATTGAGACCTAATCAGCGCAGAGCAGAGCGGAGGAATGACTTCTCGTGGCTTGCTCACCGCACTGCTGTTAATGCAGCTCAGAATCGTGTTTGCTTTTTTTGCAACAGCGTCACGCTGTTGACTCATGTTTAACTTGTGGTCCATTCTGACCCCTAAATCTCTTTCTGCAGGACTGTACTCCTTCCTAGACAGTCGCTTCCCGTTCTGTGTGCCTAAGCGGAGCACTTTGCATTTGTCCTTATTCAGCTTCATCCTGTTTCCCTCAGACCATTTCTCCAGTTTGCCCAGATCATTTTGAATTCTGACCCTATCCTCCAGAGCACTCGCAACCCCTCCCAGCTTGGGATCCTCTGCAAACTTAATAAGCGTCCTCTCTATGCCGATATCTAAATCGTCGATGAAGACATTGAACCGAACTGGTCCCAAAACAGACCCCTGCAGAACCCCCTTGTGATGTCCTTCCAGCACCTGGGAACCTTTAATAATTACTGTGAAGCTCAGGATTTAAATATCCGGCTTTATTTGCATGCATGCCGCCATTTTAAATCTTAGTCGGCGATTGCCCACGGCCACACGAGGCAGTTTAAAGTTAATCCGGTAAATCCTAGTTTGGATTAACTGTTACTCCTTGTGGAATGAGAAGTAACAGTTAATCTGAACTAAGGATTTAGTTCAGATTAACTTTAAACTGCCGTGTGTAGCCGCGGGCAGCTCGTTCGGACTAAGGGGGATTTAAAAATGGCGGCCAGACGGGAACATGCAAATAAAGCCCGGGATATTTAAATCCTGGGCTTCATTTGCAACTCCGGTTCCCTGATTTGCCTACCTAGCTGAAATTAACGAGCTAGTGTAGACATACCCTGAGAATGGTTCTCCAGCCAGTTATGCACCCATCTTATGGTAGCCCCATCTAAGTTGTATTTCCCTAGTTTATTGATAAGAAGGTCATGCGAGACTGTGTCAAATGCCTCACTAAAGTCTACGTATCCCATGTACACCGCTTCCCGCAAGACTTGTTCTCCTAGGATGTATTTAGTTCTTTGGCATCCTCCTCTGAGCTGCTGTGCACTGCAGGCCTAGATCCAGGGCCAGATCCTGTCTTGGGCACACCCAGCCAGTGGGGAGCGTGGCAGTCGCGCCAGAGGGAGCCAGAGGTACCGGAGAACGGCGTTCACCCTGTGTGGCAAGTGGGCGTGTGGGATCGCTGCAGTGTGGCGTCCTGGCCGGCCTGTTTGGGTTGGCCGTGTGCCTGGAGGGTTCATGACACGACCTAGTCTCTGAATAGGGCTCACCTCTCCTTCCTGGAGAATCCCAGCCAGCCCGGGGTCGGGGGTTGGCAGCCCCGGGCAGAGCCAGGCGAGGGGGCGAATGCAGCAACTGGTTTGGTCGTGAATCTTGCTGTGGGGTTTTGCTCACAGCTCCTGCTCCTGGAGGCAGGGCCTGCATCCCTGTCCACAAAGCCAGTGTGCAGCTGTCCCCAGGCAGGGACAGCCCCAGCAGCCTGGCCCCAGCACCATCTCTGGGTGTGCAAACCGGGGGGCCAGGAGTTTTGGTGTCTGACTTGGGACATTTGAATGCTGGCTCTTGTCGGCGCCCCCCCATTCCCGCACGGGGGGGCTGCCGCTGACTGGGAAGTAGCCAGAAACTTGCGCTGACCAGCCGGAGCCCAGGGCTTTGCGATCGGCGTGCGTGCTCCATTCCTTCCACATTTTCACCTCTCGCCTTCCCTTCCTCGGACGAGCAAACCTGTAGGTTTTAGAAGCTAACGGACCGGCCCAGCGCTCTTTGGGTGGGGTCTGCGTGGCGGGGGGGCCTGGTCCTTTGGGACTGGGAGACCCCGCTGGGATTTGAGGCGGTTCCACAACCTCTCATTCGTACTGGCGGGGGGGCTGGCATGTCTGCGGGGATTGCTTGGGTGGCCCCCTGGTCGCCGGCGCGGTGAAGCAGACGATCTCTGAGATGCGCCTCATGAGTTTGGGCTCTGGCTGGTTTCTAAGCACTTCGCCCGGGACCAGCTACCCTCAGAGCGCGGCTGCTGGCAGCGGCGTAGTCGGCAGGATCCGCCGGGCCGGGCAAGAGCTTGGGGCCAGGACCCCCACTCTCCAACCGCGGGCTGGGCACCGAGCGTTGCGCTGGCTACAGAGCCACTGCGATGAGCGAGTGCCGGCAGGAGGGGTGTGTTCAGAAAAGGGGTCCCCGTCGGGAAGGCAGCCCCCGAGCGAGAACCGCGAGTCTTGCTCCTGGTCAGGGAGCAGCAGCCTGCACCGTACTCCACGGGCGCCGCGGAAGGGCTCGGGAGGCGGGTGGCAGCAAACAAGCCAGCTTCTCTCTGCCTGACCTCTCTAGCCACTGGCACCCATCAGGAGCGCGCGTGTCACCCGCAGGACACGTGGCTCACCGTGGCCCATGCTGATGTGCCTAGTGGTGTGACCAACGTGACGGGCACGTGGAGCCGGGGCGTGTGCAGCGAGGGGCGGGCTGATCGCACCCAGCACTGACCGCGCGCCCGCTGCAGCCAATCCCGGCGCACGTTCTGGGCGTGCACGCTTGTCCCGGGCGCCCGGCGAGGCTCCCGCCGTCTTGCGGCCCAGGGAGAGGAGGGAGGCGGCTCTTGCGGCCCACTCGCTGGCCCTGCTTGCCCAGCGCTGGCCTGGGCGCCGGGCGCCGGCTGTGGCTCTCAGCGTAGTTGAGCCCGGGGCCGCCGAGCTGGGGAGCGTGGGAGGGCCTCGGCCTGGGCGCGTGGGATGCTCCCGAGAGCAGCACAGGGACCCGGCTGCTCCCAGCCCGCGGCTCCTTCGCCACAAGGCCACGGAGAGCACGGGGGCTGCACTGCGCTGACCAGCAGGGAGCCGCAGAAGCAGGTCCTCGGGCACCCCGCACCCCTGCGTCCCCCCAGCCAGGGGAGGAGGAGCGAACACCGGTCTCGTCTTCGCATCCCACAGGCCCAGCCCCGGGTCAGTGTACCCCTCAGCGCTTCCCCCTCACGCCAGGCCGGACCCTGAGCAGGGCAACCCTGGAGGTTTGGGAGGGAGGTAAGGTGCACACCTGGCACCTGCCCACTCACAGCATGATCGCCACCCGCCAATCACCAGCTCTCCACAGACCCCTCCCCAGGCCCGCCGCGGAGCACGCTGCGGCACCAGGGCCAGCCACCCGCCCGGGTCCTGGCTGCAGGCTCGTGGCAGGGGGCTCTGGTGCTCTCTGAGCTCACAGGCCTGGCGACCCTCTGGCGGGGGCAGGCCGCCCCGGCACCAGGATTCCCGCTAGGCTTTTCCCACGCCTGAGTGGAATGAATTTTGGTACATGCACCAAGGTGCGGGGGGCCGTGCGAGAGGGAGGGGACGTGCGACACGGAGGGGCTGTGTGAGTCACGTGGCGGGGTTGGGGCCAAGGAGATCTGAGTGTGGGAGGGGCTTAGGGTTGGGGCAGAGGGTTGGTGTGACGTTGCGGGAATTTTGTCCCTTCTTGTCGTCCTGTGTTCCCTCTGGCGTTGCATTCCCTGGTTGCTTTGTTGTGTGTGTGTGTTTCTACTGTGCTGGGCTGCTCTGCAGTAAATCTCTGTGTGTGCCTCAGTTTCCTCGGGCACTGCAGCACTACGTGCATTTCAAAGCTGGGCACGACTCACTGGGGAAGTATGTTCAGCCGCTGAGGTCCTGAGGCCCAGGTGAGGCAGATAACACCTGGGGCCTGGAAGCAGGACAAAGCAGGAGGCGGGGCGGCCTGGGGGCTGGGAGCAGTGGCTGACGGGGGGGTGGGAGTTTTTCGGCTGGCTGGGGGAGAAGGGAGCCCAGCTGGCCTGGGGAGCCAGGGCAGGGGCCCAGAGCTGGGGCTCTGAGCCCCCCCTCCCCAAGCTGGGCTGTACTGGCGGCTCCTGGGTCCTGTAACAAGTCTGGGCTACGCTGGGTCCCTCTGAACCAGTAACCCTCCTGTCCTACCTGCCGCCTGAGAGTCCCCTCTGGCTGCGGGTGGGGGTGCAGGGTTGGGGACTCCCCTGCACTCCATGACAATTGGGGTGCAGGAAGTGAGGGCTCCGTCTGGGGGTGCAGGCTCTGGGGTGGGGCTGGGATTGAGGGGCTCAGCCTGGGGCAGAAGGTGGGGGTGCAGGGGCTCTGGGGCCGGGGGATTTAGGATGCACCAGGGGGCTGCAGGTTGAGGCAGGAGCTTGGCAAGAGGCGGGGGGGCAGGGCCTGCAGGGGCAGCATGGAGAGGGGCATCCAGGGGCCGGGCTGGCGCGGGAAAGGCCTGCGAGGGGCAGTGCAGGGGCTACCAGGGCAGGTGGGGAGAGGCGGGCGGAGCCAGGGCGGGCACGGCTGGGGGCCCGCGCTCTCCCGGCACTCAGTGCCCTGCGCTCTCCTTTGCAGCGGGGTGGGCCTGGCCCGCGCCCACTTTGAGAAGCAGCCGCCCTCCAACCTGCGGAAATCCAATTTCTTCCACTTCGTGCTGGCCATGTACGACCGGCAGGGGCAGCCCGTGGAAATCGAGCGCACCGCCTTCATCGACTTCGTGGAGAAGGACAGGGTGAGAGCCCGCCCTGACGCACGGCTGGCCCTGCCCCCTCTCTGTGCCCAGCCCCGCCCCCCTGGGCCACGCCCCCTCTCTGTGCCTGGCCACGCCTCCTCTCTGTGCTGGGCCACGCCCCTGCCTGGGGCCCACTGCATGGCTGGCCCCGCCCCCTCTCTGTGCCCAGCCCCGCCCCCCTGGGCCACGCCCCCTCTCTGTGCCTGGCCACGCCTCCTCTCTGTGCTGGGCCACGCCCCTGCCTGGGGCCCACTGCATGGCTGGCCCTGCCCCCTCTCTGTGCCCAGCCCCTCCCCTCCTGGGCCACGCCCCCTGCCTGGGTCCCACTGCATGGCTGGCCCCGCCCCTTCTCTGGGCCTACTCACGCCTCCTCCCTGGGCCACACCCCCTCATTGGGCCCAGCCCCCTCCCTGCATCCTGCCCTATGACCAGCCCTGCCTCTCTCTGTGCCCCGCCCCTTCCCTGTGCCCAGCCCTGGCTTCCAGCTGGGGGGCACCAAGGAGGGGGCATGGGGCAGACGGGGGCTCATGTCCCAGCGACCAGCCAACGCCCGACCTGCCGTCTCCCCTCCAGGAGCAGAACGGTGAGAAAACCAACAACGGCATCCACTACCGCCTGCAGCTGCTGTACAGCAACGGTAAAGGGGGCAGGGGGGCGGGGCTGCGGGGCAGGGGGCAGGGGCTGTGGGACCAGGAGGTTTGGGGCGGTGGGCTGGGGACCCAGCACCGTGTGCGGCATCCAGGGCTGACTCAGTCCCCAGCCCAGCGCGCCCGGTGCCAGCTCCCCTGCATGTCCTGTGCGTCCAGCTGGGGCCGGACGGGCCCCGCCCCACATCCACCTGCCGAGCGGCACCTTCTCAGCCGCTCCTCTCCCCGGACGGTCGCCTGCAGCTGCAGGAGAAATAGCCTGGGCAGGTCCTGGAGCACGTGGGCTTGCAGGTGGCAGAGGCTGTGGGGCGGCAGTGTGGGGCAGGGCAGGGCTGGCAGGGGCCGCGGCCGGCAGTGTGGGGCAGGGCAGGCAGGGTGAGAACGTCTCTTCTCTCCCCGCAGGGCTGCGGACGGAGCAGGACGTCTACGTGCGGCTCATAGACTCCATGTCCAAGCAGGTACTGGCCTGGGGGCAGCACGGTGGGGCGGGCCGAGGCAGTGCGGGGGCCAGTGCGGGGGGCGGGCCAGCTCGGCGGGGCAGGCTGGGGGCTTGGACCCGTCACCGATCTCAGCAAGTCCGGTGCCTCTGTGGTGCCGCCCAGCCCCCGCCCTGGCCTCGCCTCAGCCCCGGCGTCCCCGCACCGCCGCCTCCTTCCCACTCCCGCCCCGTCCAGCCCGCCCCCCAGCCCCGCCCCGCCCGTCCAGCCCGCCCCTCCAGCCCCGCCCCGCCTCCTCCCAGCCCTGCCCCTCCCATCCCAGCCCTGCTCCCGCCCCGCCCAGCCCGCCCCCTCCAGCCCTGCCCCGCCTCCAGCCCGCCCCAGCCCCGCCCCGCCTCCCCTCCCAGCCCTGCCCCTCCCCAGCCCTGCTCCCGCCCCGTCCCAGCCCGCCCTCCAGCCCTGCCCCCACCCCGTCCAGCCCGCCCCTCCAGCCCCGCCCCGCCTCCCCTCCCAGCCCTGCCCCTCCCATCCCAGCCCTGCCCCCTCCCCTCCTCTCCCAGCCCTTCCCCTTCCCTCCCCGTCCCCTCCCAGCCCTGTCCCCTCCAGCCCTGCCCCGCCCCGCCCCGCCCCACCCTCCCCTCCCAGCCCTGCCCCGCCCTGCCCTCCTGCTGCCGCCCCGCCACCGCCCGTCCAGCCTGACCCCTCCCAGCTCTGTCCCTGGCCCCGCCCCTGATCCCACTCTGTCCAGCCCTGCCCCCCGCCTCCCAGATCCTGCCCTGTCCAGCCCTGCCCCCATCCAGCCTCTCCTAAAGACGCCCCCTCCCCTGGCCCCCCCAGGCTCCCGTCCCCTAGCCAGCCGGGGGAGGTCCTGTGGGTGGGGGCTGGGCTGGCCGGCCCATGTGGCCCCCTACCCCCGGCCGGGCAGCTCTGTCGCTGGGCTCCCCTCAGCCCTGCTCTCCCGCCAGGCCATCATCTACGAGGGGCAGGACAAGAACCCGGAGATGTGCCGCGTGCTGCTGACCCACGAGATCATGTGCAGGTGGGTGGCGGGCTCGGCCGGGCAGCGCGAGCCCCGGGGCGGGTCCCCGCTCCAGCCGGGTGCACCCCGCCTCGCCCGCGCCCCCGGCCCCCGCCCTGCCCAGGATCCACGCCCCCGCCCGCCCCTGGCCCCCCGCCCCCGGCCCCGCCCCTGCCCAGGGTCCCGGCCCCCAGCCTGCATCCCGGCTCCGCCCTGCCCAGGGCCCCCAGCCCCACCCACGCCCCGGCCCCCGCCTCTGCCCAGGATCCGCCCCCCGCCCGCGCCCCGGCCCCCGCCTCTGCCCAGGGCCCCCAGCCCCCACCCACGTCCCCCGGCCCCGCCCTGCCCTGCCCAAGGTCCCCAGCCCCTGCCTGCATCCCCGGCTCCCACCCTGCCCAGGGCCCGCGTCCCCAGCCCCCGCCCTGCCCAGGGTCCCCGGCCGCCTGCCTGCGTCCCCGGCTCCCCGCCCTGCCCAGGGCCCACATCCCCAGCCCCCGCCCTGCCCAGGGCCCACATCCCCAGCCCCTCGCATCCCCTGCCCAGGGCCTGCGTCCCCGGCCCCCCGTGTCCCCAGCCCCCCGCTGCAGGGCTCGCCCCTGGGCACGGCCGACATTGCGCGCAGCCAGACCCTATGGCGCCCACCCTGGCATTGAGCCCCACGGCCGCCCAGGCCAGGCTCCCGGGGTGGGGGCAGCCGAGCCGGGCTGGGTGCTGAGGGCCTGGCAGGGGCACACGGCGGGGGAGCCACGAGGCCGGGAGCGTCCCTCCCCCAGCTGCGTCGCCGCCCTGCTCCCTGGTGCCCCATTACCGCTGCCGTGTTTATGCCGCTGGCGCGGTGTTTGTGGGAATTAGCGGCTGCGTCAGCGCCGCCTTCCCGGCTAATTGATCTCCAGGAGCCTCGCTAATGATCCCGGGGCCCAGGGGACGGGGCCGGGGGGCTGCTCACCCCGCCCGGCTTTGTTTGTGCCACCGAGCCCCTGGGCCCGCTGCCGGCCGGCCGCCTCCCGCCTGTAGGGGGGCTGCTCTCCGCCCGGCCCTGCCGGATGGGGGGCAGCGCTGCCCGTGGCTGCAGTGGGGACAGGCTAGGAGATGGGGCAGCGCTGCCGTGGCTGCAGTGGGGCCAGGCTGGGAGATGGGGGGCAGCGCTGGCCGTGGCTGCAGTGGGGCCAGGCTGGGAGATGGGGGGCAGCGCTGCCTGTGGCTGCAGTGGGGCCAGGCTGGGAGATGGGGGGCAGCGCTGCCTGTGGCTGCAGTGGGGCCAGGCTGGGAGATGGGGGGCAGCACTGGCCGTGTCTCCAGCTGCAGTGGGGCCGGGCTGGGAGATGGGGGTCAGAGCCCCCTGCAGGGCAGCGGTTCCGACCCCCTGGCGAGCAGCGACCCCCCCCCCATGTGCCCAGGGCGGGGGCGTTTAGCTAGAGGGGTCAGGGGTCTGAGCCCCCAGCCGCCCGAGTGGCGCTTTGCCCCAGGTCGGGGAGGAGCTGGGTCGCCCAAGCTCACAGCCGGGTGCTGGGCCTGGCTGGCTCCCTGACCCCCAGGGCTCCGCGGGGCCCCTGTCCCCAGCCAGCGACACCCCGGGGCCCCTTCCTTGGGTTGGCGGGCAGGGGCTGGCTTGCTGGGCCAGTCCTGCAGCTTTGCCCCTCTGTGATTAACCCTCAGCCCCAGGCCAGGGGGTGTGATGGACCGGGCCGGGTCTGGGCTCCGCTGAGGGCGTCTGCTCAGGGCGAATTGCTCAAATTCGGGGCTCTCTAGCCCCAGACTGGAGACCTTCCCAAACAGGCCACAAACCAGTCCCACCGAGCGCTCCAGCTGCCAGCCTGGCCAGCCTGAAACCTCACGAGCAAAACCCCTCAGACACCCCAGCAATATCCGTGCCCCAAACAGCCCCGGGCCTAATACACGGGTGAGGGGTTTTAGGACCCAACCCCACCTACCCCGAACGGGTTCTTCCGGTCCCAAGAAACCAGCCACAGATCCCAGGTCAATTTACCCTCTGGACCTTACCCACAAATCACGCTGAGCCGATCCTTTAGCATCTAACAACTAAAGGTTTATTACTACCAGAAAGAAAAGCCTGAGAGTGAGGTTGCTAAAGGATCCTACATTACATGCAGCGACTCTCCCAGTTCTCGACGCAGGCTCTAGCAGAGATGTTACAGCTGCTGGCTTAGCAGTCCTTGGTGCACATCCTATGCCAGGATGGCTCCACAGTTCTTCCCGGCTCGTTGATCCCTGCGGGGCCGCATCTGGGATGAAGAGCTGAGCTGAGCACCAAATGGAGGACGCCACATGGCCCCTATATCCCTCCTTCCTGGTCTCTTCTTGGCTGCAGCGGGTCACCTGGCCGGTGGCCTGTCCCTGTGTCCCCTGCTGGTAGCCCCTAGGTGTCAGTCCCCATTCTTGAGGGGTGTCCTAGGCCTATGGAGGCTAATTGTTCCACGGAGACTTGCTCATTAGCATGTCCATGGGCTGAGCTGCCTCGCCCATTGCTCAACCACAGACAGAGAAATCGTCGGTGTCCACACAGAGCACGTGCTTATAACTTCCCACAGACATGACACAATCACACGAGTAGCACACATAGAATCAGTGTAAGATAAGCTTTCATTTGACAGCTCACATGGCCCCCTTTGTACCAACTTTTGGGGCAACCCCCCCCCATGGGTACAGCAGTGACCTGGCTGCTCCCCTCAAAATCCAGTAACGTGATGGGGGGCATGACAGATGCCCCCCCCCAGGCTCAGGAAGGGACGGGACCCCCAGGCAGCAGCCGGCTCTCTGGGGCTTCCCCATGGGTCTTGGGTCTGGCTGCTGCCCCAGGCTGGATCCCCACAGGCCCTGGCTGTGGCTCTGGGGGGAGGGCTGGTCTGTGGGGGCCTTTATGGAGGTGTCAGGGGAGGGGAAGGGGCTGGGGGGAGGGTGGGACAGGGAGGAGGGACAGAGGGAGGGACGGAGCCTGCGGGGCTCTCAGCCTGGCTGCCCTGTACCACTGCCCCCCGCAGGAGGGGTGTGGCGGGCACTCAGGGCAGCCCGGGCATGGGGGTGCCAGGTGCTCCCCCCTCACCCCAGCTCTTGTCTCCCCCCGGCCCGGCCCAGCCGCTGCTGTGACAAGAAGAGCTGTGGGAACCGCAACGAGACCCCGTCCGACCCCGTCATCATCGACAGGTGAGGGGCCTCGCCGACTCCCCCGGGCCCCCCCAGCGTCCCCAGCCACGGGACCCCCCCTCAGCGCCCCGGCCGCGGAACCCCCCTCCCCAGCGCCCCTGGCCAGGGGACCCCCTTCCAGCATCCCGGCCATGGGACCCCCCTACCCTGAGCGCCCTGGCCACGGGACCCCCCCAGCCCCAACGCCCCAGCCATGGGACCCCCTCAGTGCCCCGGCCGCGGGACCCCTCCCCAGCGCCCCTGGCCATGGGACCCCTTCCAGCATCCCAGCCATGGGACCCCCCTACCCCAATGCCCCCTGCAACAGGACCCCCCGCCATCCCCTGGACCCCCCGGCCCCGGGACTGCGGCCCCTGCCGATGGAGCTGCTCTGCCTGTTGCGAGGCAGAGAGCCGTGCCGAGGGTTCGCACCCTGCTGGGGCGGCAGGGCCTCTGACATGGGGCTTTCCAAAAGGGGCCTGTGGGGCTCCCTGCCCCATGCACCAGCCCCCGCGGGAAGGGGGAGGGGGGCTGGCTGAGGACCCGCGCGTTGCCATGGAAACGAGCAGCTGGTCCCGGGGCTCTTGTGGTTTGTGAGCGCCTGCGGCTGCCGGGCTGAGCCGGGGGTTCCCTGGGAGCGCTGAGGCCGAAAGCCTGGGGGGGCCAGGGTGCGCCGCTGCCCTCTGCTGGGTGCGCACAGAACTGCCCCGCTGTGTGTCATGGGCCCAGCACGGCTGGTGAGAATCGCCCTACTGTGGAGTGGGTCACACGCTGGGGACTGTGGGGCGTGGAGGGGGGCATGGCCCCTCTGGGGGCGTCAGGTGCTGGCTGGTTATTTGGGGGCAGACAGGGAAGGGGATGTGACTCCTGCCGCCTCTGGCCATGAACCACCCCTCAGCTCCGGCCCTGGGATGCGACTTCTGCAGGCCGGGTTACTCCATAATAACCCAATTGTGGGTTGCTTGGGCCGGCTGCGGCTGGCTGCTGTCAGACAGGTTGTGGGCTGGACTCTGTGTGTGTGACTGTGCTCTGGTGGAGGGAATCAGAACGGTTGCGCTGTGTGTCATAGGTCCTGTACTGCTGCTAGCAGCGATTCTCCGTCTGCTGCAGCAGCAGGAGAAGCCAAGTTCTGGCCCTGCTGTTGCTGTTCAGTGCCTCCGGCCTGGGCATTGTGCCAGCGCTCGGGCTCAGTCCCGGGGGACTGTCGCTTTGGGGCTCCAGGGCACGTGAAGTGTGGGGAGGGGTCAGTTCTGCACTTCTCCCCCCTCACGCCGTGTCTCTGCCAGGCCCCGTGGCTCTCCCGGCGCGTTCTCCTGGGGAAGAGATATCCCCGGCCTGCCGCCAGCTGCCGGGGGCCTTTCCCTGCTGCGCCAACAGGCCCATCCGGGCCACGAGCCATGGGCAGGGGCTTCCGGCAACACACCCCTGCGCCAACACCCTGCCCTGCTGCCACCGGGGGGCCGGGGGCTGCACGCTGGCCATATGTGAGACAAGTGCCCCGGGGGTTGGTGCTTTCAGCAGAGGCCAAGGAGACAGAAGGGCCCCTGAAAATCCCCCTGGCCCGGTTTGTCAGGGGGGCAGGGCAGAGCTGGGGGGCAGGCCGGGGTCAGCAGGAAGGGCCAAAGAGCAGCAGGGAGTGTTTGCCGTCTGGCCCACGCGACCCTGCCTCCCCGAAGTAGGGTGGGGTGTGAATTCCCCCCTCGGAGCCCCCCGAGCTGCCAGCTCCCTTGGAGCCCCACAGGTTCAGGAGGGGCGGCGGGCATGGCGGGGGCACCTCAGGGATCCGGGGAGTGAGTGCCGCCCTCGGCAGCGCCAGCCCTGGCTTCCTGCCCCAGCGTGCGCCCCGGATCGGGGCCCAAAGCGGGTCCGTACATTGGGCAAACGAGGAGCCCCGGCCCCCCCCCCCCGGGCCATTTGCGTCGGCTGCCTCCGCAGAGCTAGCAGGCCAGACTCGCGTCCTCCCCGCCGCGGCCACCGCAAATTGGGCAGCGCTTTGTGCGTCGCCTGGCTGCCCCCGGCTCCTGCCCGGCCCGGCGCCGCTGGCGGGTCACGGCACGAGGGGCCTGTCGGGGGGCGCTGGGCCCCGGCAGTCAGAGGCGGGCAGGGGAGCAGACTTGGGGTGCACCGAGGCCCTCGGGGGCTCTGCTGGCTCCGGCCCCAGCTCGTGGCTCTCTCCCACGGGGTGTCCTGGGGCAGGTTTGGCTGCTGAGGCCTTGGTCTAGTCGCTTGCCCGGAGCCCCCTCTGCAGCACCGTGGGAGCCAGCCGTCCCGGCCGCTTTCCTTCCCTCGGGCTCCCTCCTGCTGCTCCCACTCAGCCCCCTGCGCGGCAGCCAGGCAGCCAGACGCGGCAGATGGCGGAAGTGACATTTGCTGTCAGCCCGCCACTTGCACCGCAACGACAACAGATAAATAACACACAACACACAGCTGCTGCCGTGAGCCCCATGGGGACGTGTGTGAGTGTCGCACCGGGACGCTCCCAGGCTCACCGTGCAGAGAGCACGTGCGCCCACTGGGCACCCACCGTGCCCACCCCGTGCGAGGGTGACATAGAAGTGGTGTCCTGCCAGCCCCCCCAGACACGCCACGTGCAGCCACGCCGATCCAGACCCTGCCAGGCCAGGTACATACCGATGTGCAAACGCCCCTCCCCACGCAGGCAGAGCCAGGCCGTGCCCACGCCCCCACAGGTGCCTTGCCCAGGTGCCCAGGCTGTTTGCACACAGCTGTGCTGATCAGCCACGCTCACGTAACCACGTGTACACACGCAGAGGCCGTGCCGTGGACTCGCCGGGCGTGCCGTGGGTCTCTGCGAAGGAGCCAGTTGCAGAGGCAGGTTTTGCCAGGCAGAGACTTGCCCACAAGGAGCGTGGCTGCAGTCCCCCTCCTTCCCCCCCCACTGCCTTTTGGCCCTGCCACGGGGGGAGGACGGGCGAAGGGCTCCGTGGCCGGCTGCGATTCCCAGGGCCACCCAGTGCTCCCACTCGGACGCCGGGGCAGAGATGCCCTGGGCTGAGCCCCAGCGGCGTGTCGGGGGGCCTTGCAATGTTCCGCGTCCTTCGTGTAACCCCAAGGACCCTGGGACCACAGACTGAAATGCAGACACCCCGGAGGAGGCAGCAGCACCCGCGTGGGCCCTGCTTTGACACCCGGAGGCTGCAGCAGAAACTGCCGCCGGCTGCGGCCGCCTGACCTCACACCCGCCTTGTTCAGGCTGAAATTTCCCGCCGTTGGCCTCTGCCCGCGGGTGCATCTTTCTGGAAAACGTGGGTAGACACGGTTTGGCTGGTTTGGAGTCCCATGACCAACCCCCCCACTGAGCAAACAAGCCCAGAGCCCAGCCCCTCCTGCGCCCCTCTGTCTGCCGCCCGTGCGTCTGGGCCGGAGGGCGCGGCGGAGCGGCTGGGGGGTGCTGGAAGGAGTGCAGCGGTGTTGACGGAGTGGGCAGCGTGCCCAGCTAGCGGCGGTGGCGTGGCGCAGACGTGCGTGGCTAGCGCAGCTGGGGCATGTAGGGACTGGCGGGAGCCCAAGGAGAGTCAGGGGAAGGGCTGCCCCTGCTGCGTGGCTGCTTCGAGCCGAGTGGGAGTCCCCTGGGGGGCGTTCCGGTCCCACACCTGGGCAACCCCGGCTGGGGACTGTGCTACAGGAAGAGCCCCCGCGATGGGCCTGGCTCTTCCTTGCCTGGAATCGCCCCTTCCCGGGAGCGTCTCCGGCCGCCTGCCCGTGGAGCTGCCACAGGGCGTGGGCAAGGGGGGAGAAGGGCGGTTCCCTGCCACGGAGCCTCCCGCGGGGGAGCCGAGGGAATCGCATGCAGCATGTGCCCGCCCGGCCCCCCGGCCTGGTCTCGTCTGGACTTGCCTTTCCTGGGCTGCGGCGGGGTCGCCGACACTCGTACCCGCCGCGTTCTCGCGGAGCCGTGACGGGCAGCACGGCCCAGTGGGCAGGGCAGGGGCTGGGCTTGGGCCCCTGGGACGTAGTGGGGGCTGTTCACTCTAGTGGCCGTAGACCCACTCTGGTGGGGCAATGCTAGAGATGCAGCCGTGTCAGTCTGGTCTGGCTGAAACAGCAGACAGGGCGATGCAGCACTTCGGAGACTGACGAGATGATGAGCTTTCGTGGGCCAGACCCGCTTCCCCAGATGAATACTGAACACCGAATAAACCAGCTTGCACTGTCCTGCCTGCTGTTCTACTTGGGCAGTTGCTGGTTGCTGTGTGGGCTGCTCTGTAAGCACTGCCCGGGGGTCGCCCTGTGGGCCCTCTTGCCAGGTAGACTGTGGCCCGACCTGAGGAGGGAAGGGTCTGGACAAAGGAAGGGTGTGGCTGGAGAAGGGGCAGTCTGGGCTGGGAAGACATAAAGAGAAGAGACTGTGCTGAGGGTTGAGGGGGGCGGTGGACCCCCACCCCAAGGGGTCTAGGGCGTCCTGGCCCTGACTCCTGTGGCCGCATCACGTCTGTGCTGGGCTGTATCCCGGAGAAGCAACAAACCCTTCCTGTTCGGCTGGCTGGCAGAGTCTCCTCTTGCTGCGGGCGGGGTGCAGGGTCGGGGGTCCCCGAGGCGCCGTCACAGCCCGTCAGTGTCTCTCCCTGCGCGTGCAGCGCCGAGCGCGACCCCACCGCCTGGCCCCGCTGCTCCGTAAACAGCCTGGCCTGGCCTGGCGAGCGCCAGCACCCCCGGGCACGGTGCACCGACACCCGCCCGCCCCAGCGCCCGAGGCAGCCCCGCCGGCCGGGCAGCAGCACAGTGTCTCCGAGAGGAGCAGGGAATGAGCCATCATGGACCGGGACGCAGCCCCGGGCTCCGGGGTCCTCCCGTTTGCCAGGGCTGGGCATGGGCAGCGGGGGAGGGATCTCTCCACACTTCCCTGCTCTGGTCTCTCCCCCTGGGCAGACAGGGCACTGGGCGAGAGGGGCCTGGGGTCTGACCCAGCCTGGCTGCTCTGCTGTTTGCTGGGCAGGTGGTTCCACGGGTCACCAGAGGCCACTTTCTGCCCACTCAGCGGCTGCTGGCCTCTCGGAGGTAGGAGACTAGAGGGGCTGCTGCTCTGACTTGGCTGGCTGGGTTTGTGGCCCCGTGGCAGGGGCCGGGGAGTGGCCCGGCAGGGCTGGCTGGTTGGGTCTGTGCCCCCGTGGCAGGAGGCGGGGAGTGGCCCTGCTGGCTGGGTCTGTGGCCCCGTGGCAGGGGGCGGGGAGTGGCCCGGCAGGGCCAGCTGGCTGGGTCTGTGGCCCCGTGGCAGGAGGCGGGGAGTGGCCCGGCAGGGCCGGCTGGCTGGGTTTGTGGCCCCGTGCCAGGAGGCGGGGAGTGGCCCGGCAGGCCCGGCTGGCTGGGTCTGTGGCCCCGTGCCAGGGGCCGGGGAGTGGCACGGCAGGCCCGGCTGGCTGGGTCTGTGGCCCCGTGCCAGGGGCCGGGGAGTGGCCCGGCAGGGCCGGCTGGCGCTGGGCCGGGGAAGCCACGTTGGCGGCGCGCCGCGGGTAATGCACTGTGGGCTTCAGCTCCCCGGGGCCGCTCCAGCCCGGCTTTGGGAGGGCAGTGGTGCCCACCAGGCTGCAGCGCCCAGTTCCCTGTAGCGCTGGGACACTGCAGGGCCCGGGCCGGGGGGGAGCAGGTCCCTCTGGCCCCCTGGCCTGGAGTTTCCTAGAGCAGCCCCCCCCCACGAGCCCGGCCCTGGCACCCCGTGGGAGCTGCCCACAGGCGTCTCCTCCGGCCTCGCCAATGCGGCCCCTCTGGGCAGCCGCGCCCGTGCCCCTCAGCAGTGCGGGGGGCAGGGAGGAGGAATCCTGGCCCAGCGGAGGCAGCAGGCGGCCATGGCAGGACGCGAAGGAACGTGCTGCGGCCCCGGGGGCCAGGGCTCTCCGCAGGGAGACGCCGAAGGGGGGCCTGCCAGGCAGAAACGGAGCCAGGCAATGGCCCAGGGTGCCCGGGGGGGCCCAGCTGCCAGTTTGCGAGACGAGGTGTGATGCGGGGAGCCAGATGTGCAGCGAAGGGAAGGGAGCTCGTTAGCTAATTGCATATGCAAATCACCCTTCCCTGTCCCTTGGCACCGGGACCAAGCCGTGCAGCTGCCACCGCGCGGCCGGGGGAGGGGAGCGGCCCCCCAGTCCCTGCGCCGGGGCTTTGTCTGCCTGTCCCGTCGGAACAGGGGAAGCCGGTGCCAGGCTCTGCCTGGCCAATCAGGACAGAGCAGGGCCCGTGTAGTCTGGTAGCGTGTGGGAGCTGGTCCGAGTGTGTCAGGGTGTGTGCGTTAGTGTGTGGGAGCCTGTCTGTGTGTGTCAGGGCGTGGGTGAGTGCGCGCGTTAGCGTGTGTGAGCCTGTCCATATGTGTCAGGGTATGTGTGCATTCATGTATTAGCATGTTTGAGCCTGTCCATGTGTGTCAGGGGTTGGGTGTGTGCATGTGTGTGTTAGCACGTATGCCTCTCCGTGTGTGTCCGGGTGTATGTGCGTGTGTTAGCGTGTGTGACCCTCTCCGTGTGTGTCAGGGTGTATGTGCGTGTGTTAGCGTGTGTGCCTCTTCATGTGTGTCCAGGTGTACGTGCGTGTGTTAGCGCGTGTGCCTCTCCGTGTGTCCGGGTGTACGTGCGTGTGTTAGCGTGTGACCTCTCCGTGTGTGTTGGGGTGTACATAAGAACATAAGAACAGCCATACTGGGTCAGACCAAAGGTCCATCTAGCCCAGTATCCTGTCTGCCGACAGTGGCCAATGCCAGATGCCCCAGAGGGGGTGGACCGAAGAGAAGGATCAAGCGATTTGTCTCCTGCCATCCCTCTCCAGCCTTTGACAAACAGAGGCCAGCGGCACCATTCCTTACCCCCTGGCTAATAGCCTTTTATGGACCTAACCTGCATGAATTCATCTAGCTCTTTTTTTAAACTCTGTTATAGTCCTAGCCTTCACAGCCTCCTCTGGCAAGGAGTTCCACAGGTTGATTGTGCGCCGCGTAAAGAAGAACTTTCTTTTATTAGTTTTAAACCTGCTACCCATTAATTTCATTTGGTGTCCTCTAGTTCTTCTATTATGGGCATAAGTAAATAATTTTTCTTTATTCACCCTCTCCACACCACTCATGATTTTATACACCTCTATCATATCCCCCCTCAGTCTCCTCTTTTCTAGACTGAAAAGTCCCAGTCGCTTTAACCTCTCCTCACATGGGACCCGTTCCAAACCCCTAATCATTTTAGTTTGCCCTTTTCTGAACCCTTTCCAAGGCCAAAATATCTTTTCTGAGGTGAGAGACCACATCTGTGCACACAGTATTCAAGATGTGGCGTACCATAGTTTTATACAGGGGCAGTAAGATATTCTGGTCTTATTTTCTATCCCTTTCTTAATAATTCCTAGCATCTATTTGCCTTTTTGACACTGCTGCACATGGTAAGTTTTCAGAGAACTGTCCACGATAACTCCAAGATCTCTTTCCTGATTAATTTGTAAATTAGCCCCATCATACTGTACATTATAGTTGGGGTTATTTTTCCCGATGTGCATTACTTTACACTTATCCACATTACATTTCATTTGCCATTTTGTTGCCCAATCACTCAGTTTGGTGAGATCTTCTTGAAGTTCTTCACAGTCTGCTTTGGTCTTGACTATCCTAAACATTTTAGTATCGTCCGCACTGTGTATGTGTGTGTGTTAGCATGTATGCCCCTGTCCGTGTGGGTCGGGGTGTATATGCGTGTGTTAGCGCGTGTGCACCTCTCCGTGTGTGTCAGGGTGTACGTATCTGCGTGTGTTAGCGCGTGTGCACCTCTCCGTGTGTGTCAGGGTGTATGTGCGTGTGTTAGCGCGTGTGCACCTCCATGTGTGTCAGAGTGTATGTGCGTGTGTTAGCGCGTGTGCACCTCTCCATGTGTGTCAGTGTGTATGTGCGTGTGTTAGCGTGTGTGCACCTCTCCATGTGTCAGTGTGTATGTGCGTGTAGTCGCGTGTTAGAGTGTATGTGCGTGTGTTAGCGCGTCACCCTCTCTGTGTGAGTCAGGGTGTATGTGCATGTGTTAGCACATGTGCACCTCTCCCTGTGTGTCGGGGTGTATGTGCGTGTGTTAGCACATGTGACCCTCTCTGTGTGTGTCAGGGTGTATGTGCATGTGTTAGCACGTGTGCCCCTCTCCGTGTGGGTCAGGGTGTATATGCGTGTGTTAGCACGTGTGCACCTCTCTGTATGTGTCAGGGTGTATGTGCGTGTGTTAGTGCGTGTGCACCTCTCCGTGTGTGTCAATGTGTATGTCTGTGTGTTAACACGTGTCACTCTGTCCGCTTGTGTTGGGGTGTATGTGTGTGTGTTAACGCGTGTCACTGTCCACATGTGTTAGAGTGTATGTGCGTGTGTTAGCGCGTCACCCTCTCTGTGTGTGTTGGGGTGTATGTGCGTGTGTTAGCGCGTGTGCACCTCTCCGTGTGTGTCGGGGTGTATGTGCATGTGTTAGCGCGTGTGCACCTCTCTGTATGTGTCAGGGTGTATGTGCATGTGTTAGTGTGTGTGCACCTCTCCGTGTGTGTCAGTGTGTATGTCTGTGTGTTAACGCGTGTCACTCTGTCCACGTGTGTTGGGGTGTATGTGTGTGTGTTAGCGTGTGTGCACCTCTCCGTGTGTGTCAGTGTGTATGTGTGTGTGTTAACGCGTGTCACTCTGTCCGCTTGTGTTGGGGTGTATGTGCGTGTGTTAGCGTGTGTGCACCTCTCCGTGTGTGTCAGTGTGTATGTGTGTGTGTTAACGCGTGTCACTCTGTCCACTTGTGTTGGGGTGCATGTGCATGTGTTAGTGTGTGTGCACCTCTCCATGTGTGTCAGTGTGTATGTCTGTGTGTTAACGCGTGTCACTCTGTCCGCATGTGTTGGGGTGTATGTGCATGTGTTAGTGTGTGTGCACCTCTCCATGTGTGTCAGTGTGTATCTGTGTGTTAACGCGTGTCACTCTCTCCGCGTGTGTTGGGGTGTATGTGTGTGTGTTAGCATGTGTGCAACTCTCCGAAAATCACAGCCGCCCACCTGCAGGCGCCGGGAGCCAAAGTGGCTTTCCCAGCGGGTGCAAACAACCCGCCTCCCTGCCCAGACCTCGTGTCCGGCACAACGGAGCCGCAGCAGCTCCCGGCTGGCGGGGGGAGGCGGAGGGGCCGGCGGAGGCTGGAGAGGCACTGATGGACCCGCTGGAAGGAGCGCGCTCTGGGGAGGAGACAAGGAGCCAGGCCCGCGGCGGCTGGGGTGGGGGCTCCGTGCCAGGGGGCGCCCGCACCCGGGACACTGGCCCGCTCCTGGCCGGAGAGCGGGAGGGCAGAGCCAGGCCGGCCCGCGCTGGCCGGGGTGCTGTGGCCCATGCGGAGGAGGCCGGGCTGACGGAGGGGGAAGCGGGCTGAGCGGCCCCGGGCCGGGCCCAGCTGAGGAACACTGCAGGGGCTGGAGGGGGCCGGGCCGTCTCCACGCGGGACACTTGCTGGGCATCACCCCAGAGCCTGGAAAGCGTCTCTGAGCCTCCGAGAAGCTGGGATCAAGCTCCCCTGTTCAGCTCTGGTGAGGCCACATCTGGAGTATTGTGTCCAGTTCTGGGCCCCCCACTGCAGAAAGGATGTGGGCGCATTGGGGAGGGGCCAGCGGAGGGCAACCAAAATGCTGAGGGGGCTGGAGCACACGACCTACGAGGAGAGGCTGAGGGACTGGGGCTTGTTCAGTCTGCAGAAGAGAAGAGTGAGGGGGGATTTGAGAGCAGCCTGCAACTCCCTTGCAGGGGGCTCCAGAGGCTGGAGAGAGGCTGTTCTCAGTGGGGGCCAGCTTTGTCCTCGAGGGAGGTGCCATGTGTGGCCTGGCCGGCTGGACTGGGCCATCGCCCTGCGCCTTGCGTGGTCCCTGCCACTTACATTACAGTCACGCGTGTCTCCTCCCGTCGGGCCGTAGCTTCCCCCTCTGCAGAGCTGGCAGCTGCCTGGCCCTGCCGTGGCAGCCCTGACCTCCCACCCCCCGCCCCGCCCTCGAAGCACAAGGGAGAACAGCCTCTCCCTCTCGAGTTCCTTGGGGGCTGGGTCCGTGCATGAAGGACTTAGTGAAGGAATGAGCCACATGGGTCTTTTACGGGTTGTGGCCTCTTCTCTCTAGTGGCAAGGAGTTCCACAGTTCAGGCCTGGCTCCTGGCTCCTGCGCGGCTCCCCCGTCGGTCCCTGGCTCTGTATCTAGCCGGGGGAGGCAGAACAAGACCCAGGGCCGGAAGCCGCAGTCGGACGCACTCCAGGGAGACGGAGGCAGCTGCTTTCCCTGTGGAGGCCGATTAGCTGTTCAGGCCGAGGGCCGTGGGGGAAGCCGGGCTGGCTGCTCTCCGGGGAGACGCGTCAGCCAAAGCAAGTGGGGGGTGGGGCAGCTGGGCCAGGTGTAGCGGCCCCAGCTGGGCGAGGGCAGAGCGGGGATCGAATGGTCCCTGGGACTCGGTTGCCGTGGGCAGGGCAGGGTGGGAAGGGGGAGCCGTGTCGGGGCACAGACCTTGGGTTGGTTCTCCCCGGCGCTGCACAGAGAAGGGGGCAAGGGGCTGGCTGCCCGGAGGATGCTCCTGCCCAGGGCTCTTGGCGCATGCTGGGCCGGCTAACCGACCCCAGGGCCTTATCGCCTCTGCGGAAACCCACGGTGCGCCCACATCTCGATACCGCGTGCTGACGTGACACCTCGTCTCGGGAAAAGCTCTCTTGGCAGTGGCAAGGGGTCAGAAGAGGGCAAGAAAGCTGAGGAGGGGCTTGGAACGGCTGCCCTCTGAAGAGAGATTGAAAAGACGGGGACTCTTCAGCTTAGAAAAGAGGAGACCAAGGGGGGAAATGACAGAGCTCTATAAAATCATGGCTGGAGTGGAGAACGTGAATAAGGAAAAGTGATTTACTTGTTCCCATAACACAAGAACTAGGGGTCACCAAGGGAAATGAAGAGGTAGTAGGTTTAAAACAACCAAAAGGAAGTTTTTCTTCATGCAGTGCACAGTCAACCTGTGGAACTCCTTGCCAGGGGATGTTGTGAAGACCAGGACTTTAACAGGATTAGAAAAGAACTGAGACTCCCCCGTCGGCCAGGGGCCCGGCTCTGACTGCCCCATCAGCCAGGGCCCAGCTGTGACTCCCCTGCCGACTGAGGGCCCCGTGGGATTCCCAAGGCAACCAGACAGCAAGTGCTCGGGCTTCAGGAAGCTCTCTCTCCCTGTGTCCAGACATAGCCCCCTCCCCTGTGCCCGGCTCCAGCCCCTAAGCTCCATGGCTAAGGGCCCGGCCCGGCCCTCAGCCTCGCACCACAGGGCTCTGGGCCTCCTCTGGCTGCTGGCCCCTCTGGGGTGTCTGAGTCACTGCCCGGGGGAGGCTGGGGGGCCCTGTTCCTCCTCCTCCCTCCTTCCCCCTGCGCCCCATCCAGCGTTCCTTGGAAGCCGGGTGCTGGGGCGGCCGCCCAGGAGAGATTCCAGCGCTGCCCAGCTGATTGGCAGAGCGCCCCCAGCCGGCAGCAGCCAGCAGCCTGTTTCTCCTGGTGGTGCACATCCACACATGCCTCAGGGCACACAACAAAATTTCTTCCGCACGTGAATGGAAAACATTGGCGGGAACGCTGGCCCCCACCTGTACCAAAGCCCGGGGGGGCAGGGAGCGCCTCAGGGACCCTCCGGCTGGGCCGCCCCAACCCCTCGCGGCGAGGTAAAGGCCCAGCGAAGGGCGTTGTGCTGTGAACTGGGGGCAGCAGGAACCACCGGCGCGAGCGAGACGAAAGGCCAAGCCCACCCGGCGCCCCGGAAAGGCCCCTTCGGATAAAGTGCAACCCCTTCTTTTCCCCCCGGGTTTCCCGTCGTTCCTCCAGCCTGGGGGTGGCCCTGTCTCCTTCCAGCACCTCTCCCTGGCCCCGCCCTGCCTTCCTGCCCCCCAGCAGCCCGTCCTTGCCTGGGTCAGCTGGGGGGCTAGGCTCCCCCTCCCCGGGCGCCCCGCTCCCGCGTCCCCTGGCGCCCAGCCCCACTGGTTTAGAGAGCCCGGTAAGTGCCCTATCAACATGTTAATCAAATTACTTAGGAGCTAAAATTGACGCTTTTCATTAATTATACAAGATTATTCTAATTGCAATTCAAATTTATGCGCCCGGAACAGAAGGTGTTCGGCAGCGTGGCTGGGAATTTGCATATTAAATGGGGAGCGTGGTGCATTAGGGATGCTAATGTATGCGCATTGTCTTTATTTTTAACTCCCGGGCCCATATGCGCGGCTGCCGCGCACGGAGGTGAAGAAGTCCGACGTCGGCTTATTATTATTTCCCCCCCTCTCCTCTTAGTCAAAGTCGGCGGTGCCGAAGGGGGGTGGGAGCAGCCGTGGGGGGGGTCAGTGGGGGCTCGGGGCTCACTTGTTTGCTGTCAATCTCGGATCCTTCCTGGGGGCAGGGGGAGCGGTTCTCCCCCCCTATTTCCACGTTCCTTCCTTTCTGTGATTACCACCTGGGATGGAGGCCGGGCCGCCGTGTCCCGAGGCCCCATCTCTCGG
The DNA here is from genome assembly GCA_019425775.1 of Rafetus swinhoei. Classification (NCBI taxonomy): domain Eukaryota; kingdom Metazoa; phylum Chordata; order Testudines; family Trionychidae; genus Rafetus; species Rafetus swinhoei. Next base: position 1,616,410 of record CM033449.1, on the reverse strand, counting down.
CCTTTCGCCTCTGCTCTCGGCGGCGAGCCCCGCGGCAGGGCCGGCCCCGAGGCTGGCTCCCTTGGCCAGCGCGAGCCACGCGTGGTTTTTCTTTTCTTTCCTCCCCGACTCCCCGCCGCAGCTCTGTGCGGATAGTGCGCTAAGCCGGACGGGCTGCCTGCTCCGGGGAGGCCGGGCACTGCCACTGTCGGGGCGAGCAGCGCAAGCGGGGGCGCGGCGGGGTAGGAGGGCGCTTGCAGTGCCGGGAGAGGCCGTCTGCGTGCGGTTAAGACGGGGCAGAGCTGAGCCAGCCGCTGCAAAGGGAACAGCACTGTGAAGTCCAGCACCTGTTAGTGTAGGCGCGGCATAAAAACATCAGAACGGCCAGGCTGGGTCGGACCAAGAGTCCATCTGGCCCCAGTGTCCTGTCTGCCGACAGCGGCCCAAGAGGGAGAGAACAGACCAGGGAATCACCACGTGATCCCTTCCGTGTCGCTCATTCCCATCCCTGAAAAAACAGAGGCCAGGGACACCCTCCCTGCCCAGCCTGGCTAACGGCCATTGATGGGCCTAACCTCCATGGATTTATCTAGCTCTTTTTAAAGTCCTGGTCTTCACAGCATCCTGTGGCAAGGAGTTCCACAGGTTGACTGTGCACTGCATGGAGAAAAACTTCCTTTGGTTTGTTTTAAACCTGGTGCCTATTCATTTCATTGGGTGCCCCCTAGTTCATGTGTTATGGGGTTCTGGAGCGTGCTGTGGCGGCCCGTCGGGTACCCCGATCCTGCACCCCGTCTGCAGCAAGATGAGACTCCGCCAGCCAGTAGAATAGGGGGGTTTATTGCTCCTCCAGGGTACAGCCCAGCACAGACGGGATGTGGTTACTGGAGTCGGGGCCAGGATGCCTCAGCCCCCTTGGGGTTGGGGGTCCGTTGTCATCACTAGACCCTCAGCCCTCAGCTAAGGCTGCTTCCTTCATGGTTTCCAGCCAGCAACTGCCCCTTCCCTGAAACCTGGTGCTGGTCTCCGCCTGTCTCCCTTTGTCTCTCCCCCTGGGAAGAGCCTTGTTATCTGCCCAGGCTGGGCCTGGGTGTCTGGGCCACACACATGTGGGTGAGTCAGTGGGAATCTCACAGCCCAGCGCAGGGGAACCCCGGGGTACAGAGCGGACAGCCCCCCCCTCGCCAGGCGATGGGTCTCCATTACGTGGGGCTGGCGGCGCAGGACGCTCCCGGGAAGGGGCGATTCCAGGCAAGGGCAGCGCCAGCTCTGTGCTGGCCGGGATCAGCGCCCGGGGCAGGGCTCTTCCTGTAGCACAGTCCCCAGCCGGGGGTGGTTGCCCAGGCCTGTGGGACCAGAGAACGCCCCAGGGGACTCCCACTCGGCTCGGGCAGCCACGCAGCAGATGGAGAACAGTGTCAGCCCTTCCCCTGACTCTCCTGCTGGGAGGGTCCCGCCAGTCCCTGAGCATGCCCCTGGTACCTTCTGTGCCAGTCCTGAGCAGTGCCACTCCCACGCAGCCTGGGAGAACCCGGCAGGACCCGGCTGCAGGGACGGGCCCCGGCAGCGCTGGGCTGTGGGGGGAGGTGCGTGTGGGGTGCTGTGTGGAGATGGGGGTTGTATTAACATGCACTGCCACTCGGGCCCAGCCCCACGTGCCATGGGAGTGTGCGCCTGCGGGGTTGGGGGGGCTCCGGCTGTAACCGCCCCCCGGGCCAGCGTCCTGCTCCGTGCGGGCGGCAGATGTGGGGTCATCGGCCCCCTAGGCTCCTGGCAGGGCTGGGAGGGGCCTCGAGGGCCCCTTAGCCCAGCTGCCTCACGGAGGCCGGACCAGGCTCACCGGGCCCAGCCCCGACGGGTTTGTCGGCCTGTTCCCGAGCCCCTCAGTGGCGGGAACCCCCAGCCCCCCGGGAGGCCTGCTCCCAGCTCAGCCACTGGGGCTGGATCCCCCGCCACGGCTCCCTGTGGCAGGTTCCACCCCTCGGCCTACCCGCCCCACGCTCCTCTCTCACAGCCCGCCACAGACAGGACGGCTGGGCCAGGCCCCCTTCGCCATCGCTCCTCGCGGCCAGACGTGCCCCATTCGTCCCCAGGCTTCTGCACCGTCTCCCTGCTGCGTGGCTCTCCTCTGGACTCTGACCTCCCCGCCCCTCTCCGAAGGGGGCCCGGCCCTGGGCGCAGCATCCCCGCCTGCTCAGCCCCCCGGCCAGTGCAGCCCACCGGGGCTCAGTATGTGACCCAGCCCTGGCTGCCGGGCAGCTGGTCTCTGCTCGGGCTGGGGGCCTGCTGGCTCCTTCCCCCCCGAGTGCTTTGCACCGCTCGCCGGGCGCGTCTCCCCGGCTCCATTTCCAACCCGCCGGGCCCCCTGGGATTCTCAGCCTGCCCTCCGCAGGAAGGGGGTTGGCCTGCTCACGTGTGAGCCGGGCCAGCCCACGCTGGCGGTCCCTGGCTGCCCAGTCATCGTCCCAGGAGCTTCTCTGATTCCCCCGGCCCTCGCCCCTTTTTAAAGGCCGGTGCAATGTGTGGGCTTCCCTGGGACTCGGGGCCTGCCCGGTCCCCCCGAAGTTCCCGGAGCCTGTCGCTAGCGGTTCCAGGACGGCTCCGGCTGGGCTCTGACTGGATGCCGGCAGGGCACGGATACAGGATACAAGCCCTGAGGACAGGCCGTCTGGCCGAGGCCCTGGAGCGGGCGGTGTGAGTCCCTGCCACAGCCTGGGGGGCGGGGACAGTCCGTTCCCCTGGGACGGGACAGGCCTGTGGGGATCTGGGCCTGCCCCGAGGGGAGCGAGGCGCTGGAGGCTGGCTGACAAGCATGGCTCTCGGGGCTGTGTGCCGCCTGTTCCCAGGTGGTTCATGCCAGAGGTGACACCTCGGTGTGTCCCTCACCCCCAGCCCCACCCTGTGGCCCTTGGGGCAAGGCAGCTGTGGCTCAGCTGTGGGGAGAGGAATGGGGCAGGGAGGCCTGGGAGAACCGGCCCTCAGGGCAGAGACCCCCTGTCATGGGGCGTGGGGGAGCCCCCGGGCCCTGCCCCCCCCAGCCACAGCCAGCGGGACTCTCAGGCGGCAGGTAGAAGAGAAGGGTTGTTGGTTCCCAGGGACACAGCGTAGCTCAGACTTGTTACAGGGACCAGGAGCCGTCAGTACAGCCCAGCCGGGGATAGGGGAGCCCTGGCTCTGGGCCCCGGCCCCCCAGGCCAGCTGGGCACCCTTCTCCCCCAGCCAGCGGAGAAACTAACTCCTGGTCCCAGCCCCCAGGCCGCCCCGCCCCCTCCTTTGTTCAGATTCCTGGGCAAGGTGTCACCTGCTTGCCCCCCCCACCCAGGCGCCAGGCGCTGGACAGCCGGAGCTGTTGTTGGTACGTGCTAAGGTGGGGCAGCCTCCCCTCGGTGAGAGCCACACCCACATTCCCATCCCCAGCCAGGCACCAGTGCAGCGCCCAGGGAAACTGAGGCACACGTGGGTTACAGCACAACAGCACAGGCCAGTAGGAATCACACGCAGCACAACAGAGCAAACACAATCCCCACTGTGTCACTCCCCCCCCCCCTTCTCCGGCTCCTCCCCGCCCCTCCCCTGCACTCCAGCCTCGCTGCTCATCAGCCGCTAATGGGGCTGCTCCTAAGTGGTCTCCTTCCCGCTGTGGCTCCTCTTGCCTGAGCCTGCCCCTCTGCTGCCTCCCTCCCCGGCCCCTCCACCACCCCCCTTCACACACCGCCCCCCCAGTCGCCAGTGCTCTGCTCAGCCCCCTTCCCAGCGTGGGGCAGGAGGAGGGCTGGGAAGAGCTGGGGAGGAGCAATGGGGGTTGGTGCAAGGCAGGACTGAGGCACATTAGCAGGCTGGGGGCACATGGGCTGGGGTATCAGGGGCTGTGGGTCGGGATTGGGGGATTGGCAGGGCTGGGGGGGTACATAGGCTGGGGTATCAGGGGCTGGGGTCGGGACTGGGGATCAGCAGGGCTGGGGACAGACAGGCTGGGGTGTCGGGCTGTGGGTCAGGATTGGGGGATGGGCAGGGCTGGGGGCAGATGGGCTGGGATAGCAGGGGCTGTGGTCAGGACTGGGGGACTGGCAGGGCTGGGGACAGACAGGCTGGGGTATCGGGCTGGGGGATGGGCAGGGCTGGGGCAGATGGGCTGGGATAGCAGGGGCTGGGAGTCAGGATTAGGGGATCGGCAGGGCTGGGGGCAGACAGGCTGGGATAGCAGGGCTGGGGGCCAGGTTTGGGTGGATCGGCAGGGCTGGGGGCAGACAGGCTGGGATAGCAGGGGCTGGGGGCCAGGTTTGGGTGGATCGGGAGAGCGGGGGCACAGAAATGATAGGCTAAACACAGAAGGCAAAGAGTGGAAGGGGAAACTGAGGCACCGAGCGGGGCTGGGACTCTGTGTGGGTGGCTGTGAGGGGTGATCCAGGTCACAGGGGCTGGCTCTTAAGGGGCTGGGGGCAGGGAGGCTGGCAGGAGGCGCTGAGGAGTGTCGGGCTCCTGGAGCAGGGCTCTGGGGCCAGCCCAGGGGACTAGCGAGGGCCGAGCAGGAGATCCCGGGCCGGGGGTGCACATGTGGAGTTGTGCTGAGCTGGGTTACTGTGCGGAGACGCTGCCGGCCCTGAGCCCTGGGAGTGGGGTCGGGCCTCCCAGGGCGGGGCAGGCCGGTCGAAAGGTGCAGGGGCTCGGCGTGCCCAGGCGGGGGGCACAGATGCAGGGTGTAGGGCACATGCCCTGGCCCCATGGGATGTGGCAGGTCCCAAGCGGATGCTTGTGCATCTGGCTTCACGTTCACTAGCTGGCTGGGGGGACCTAAATTCTAAGCCTGACTCGTTCAGCCCGATGTCCCTCCCCTTCTTGAGCCACTGGGAAATGCAGTCGAGAGTCCTGTACCTGGGCCAGGTGCATGGGCTACTGCTGCCCTCTGCTGGGGGGATCAGAACTGCCCCGCCGCGTTTCATAGGCCCTGTACTGCTAGCAGAGGAGATTTGCCATGAGCTGCTGTGGCAGGGGTCTGAGCCATTGGACCAGGGGATCTGACTTCTAGGCCTGCTGTGGCTGTGAAGTGCCAGGGGAGAAGCCTGCCCCCCTGCCACAGGATATGTTACTCCAGCAGAACCCGGGGGCTGTGGTGTGGGGCTGAAGGCTGCCAGCAATGAGAGCAGGGATCAGGGATGGCAAAGAATCCCTCCATGCGTCACTGAGCGACCCAGCCGCTAGGGAAAGGGCCGCAGGCTGACGAAGCACCAAGAGTACCCCAGGCCTCCTCTGTAAGGCACCAAAGCAGGCTGTGTCTAGACTACACCTCTCTGTCGACAGAGCGATGGAGATTAGGCACGTCGAAATTGCTAATGAAGCAGGGATTTAAATATCCTGCGCTTCATTTGCATAAACATGGACGCCGCTTTTTTTTAAACGGAGCTTTTTCGAGAAAACCTGTCAGTCTAGCCGCGGCTCTGTCGAAAATAAACCGTTTGTCAACAGACCCCGTACGCTCATTGTGTGAGGAATACACGAGCTGTCGACACAGGGTTTATTTTCGACAGACCCGCGTCTAGACTGACGCTTTTGGGGTTTTTCCGAAAAAGCTCCACTTCGAAAAAAAGCGGCGGCCATGTTTATGCTAATGAAGCACGGGATATTTAAATCCCTGCTTCATTAGCAATTTCACGTGCCTAATCTACATCTCTCTGTCGACACAGAGGTGTAGTCTAGACGTAGCCCCAGTCACACAGAGCACTTGACAGCCCAGTGTTCCCTGTGCCCCCCCAGCCCTCCCCTTACACAGGGGAGAGGTTATAACCCATCCCCACCTCCTCAGACACCCCAGTGCTCCCTGTGCCCCAGGCCCCCTTACACAGGAGAGGTTATAACCCATCCCCACCTCCCTCAGACACCCCAGTGCTCCCTGTGCCCCCCAGCCCCTCACACAGGGAGAGGTTATAACCCATCCCCCCACCTCCCCTCAGACACCCCAGTGTTCCCTGTGCCCCAGCCCTCGCACAGGGGAGAGGTTATAACCCATCCTCCCACTCAGCAGGGTTCTCCCAGTGCCAAAGGACCAGCCCCATGCCCAGGTCAGTTTGTACTTCGGCTCTCACCCACAGAGCTCCCTGGGCCTGCGTGGCTTGGACAGGGTCAGTAGCAGAGGAAGGAGAAGGCCGAGGGGGGGATCAGGACAGCCTGTATGCAGCCAGTCTCGAAGCCCTGGGCAGGCTCTCAGCAGGACGGGAGGTGCCATGCCCTCAGACCTCGGGATACGTCCTGCGTCAGGCCAGGCCAGCGCGCCCTCCCCTCTCAGCTCACCGCGAAGATGCCCGTGGAGGGCTGGGCTGGAATGCAGGAGCCTCTAGGTCTCGTTCCCCCTTGCCCACTGCAGGGAATCCCTCTGCTCTCCTTGTCCGCCTGCCCAGGGCCTTTCTCGGCAGCCCCGGGCAGGGAGACCCGTCCCATGTGGATCGCCCCACCCGCGCTCCTTGTCCTCGGGACGCTGGATCGGCTGAGCAGCCTCGCCACACCAGGGGGGCGATGCCTCCCAGAAGCAGATACTTGGAGTGCCAGGACAGAGCCTCCCGCCCTGTGGGGCCTCTGCTCTCTGGGGCAGGGCCGGCTGAGGCGGGGCATGCTCCCACCCGGGAAGGGGGCTGCTTCGCGCAGGGCGGGTGGTGAGTCGGGGCTCCAGCGCCCTCACCCCGACTTGTCCCCTGAGACTGCACCCTCCAAAGCCGGAGGCGGAGGCAGAACGAACCAGCTTAATCCACAGCGAGGGGCCCGGGGCTCGCCCCGTGGACCCCCCGTGGCTCTGCCCGGAGGCTAGCAAGGGCCGCCAGGAGTCCCAAGGGGGCGTTATCTGTTTGAGGGCGCGGCTCCCCGCCTGCCACGTGACAATCCTCGGCTGGGCTGGCGCTGGCAGGCCCCCGGGCCTTGGTCTTAATGCCCCATGGGGCAGTTCTGGCTTCCCCGGGCCCTCTCAGGCTCTCTGCCCTCTCACCCTGCCGGCAGGGGCAGGGGCGGGGGCTCTGGCCGGGCGGCTGCTCCGGGGCCCACCTGCTGCTCTCCGGGGGGTGCCAGCTGGGGGCTGGTGCGGGAGAGACCTGGCTTTGCAAGAGGGCCGCCTTCCAGAGCGCCGCGTGCCCAAGCGCCCAGCGCGGGTGCCCGGCCGGCGGGGAGCTGTGGCCGACCGGCCCTGAGAGACCTTCTGCTCTGCCAGGACCCTGCGGGGCTGGGCCAGGCGCTGCACAGACAGTCCCTGCCCCCGGGCAAAGCACACAGGTGGACGGGGGGTGGGGGATTAGCCTCGTGGCACAGATTGGCCCTGGGCCCTCCCCCAGTCTGCTGACCGCCCCGGCACCTGCCAGCCTGCCTCCGCGCCCTGGGGCGGGCTCAGAGCTTGGGCTAGTAACAGGCCGGGCAGGGGCTTTCCTGGCTAGCGCTGAGGAGAGCAGCTACGGGCCTTGCCCCAGAGGGGGCCGTAACCTGGAGCTGTGGCCAACGCCTCTTGGCAGGCACGTGAGCCCGAGAGACGGGGGGTCAGCCCAGAGGGGGAGCTCAGGGCTGAGGGCCTGGCTAGCGTGCGGGGGTAGCGCGGTGGGTCTGCCCGGGCGTGAGCAGGTTTGGAGATCCCACCTGGCCGGGTGTATATGGGGATGCGCCACTCGCTCCCGGGGTGCATCCGAGGTGCAGATGTGTGGGGGTGGGTAGGTCGCTGTGTGGCTGGGTGGTGTGCTGGGAGATCTGGGTGTGTGTCAGGGTGTGGCTGGATCCCTGTGCATCAAGGTGTCCAGCTCTGCGTGTCGGTAGAATCCCAAGTGTCCAACTGTGTGTGTCAGTGTAATCCCGAGTGTCCGGCTGTGTGTTTCGGTAGAACCCCGGGTGTCCAGCTGTGCATATCAGTGGAACCCCAAGTGTCCAGCTGTGCGTGTCAGAAGAATCCGTAGTGTCCGGCTGTGTGTCTCGGTAGAACCCCGAGTGTCCGGCACTGTGTGTTGGAAGAATCCCAGGTGTCCAGCTGTGTGTTTTGGTAGAACCCCGGGTGTCCAGCTGTGCATATCAGTGGAACCCCGAGTGTCCAGCTGTGCGTGTCGGTAGAACCCCGGGTGTCCGGCTGTGTGTGTGTCAGTAGAATCCCCGGTGTCCAGCTGTGCATGTCGGTAGAATCCCTAGTGTCCAGCTGTGTGTGTCGGTAGAACCCCAGGTGTCCATCTGTGCACGTCAGTGGAACCCCGAGTGTCCGGCTGTGTGTGTTGGAAGAATCCTGGGTGTCCAGCTCTGCGTCTCAGTAGAACCCCGAGTGTCCAGCTGTGCGTGTCAGTAGAATCCCTAGTGTCCAGCTGTGTGTGTCGGTAGAATCCCAGGTGTCCGGCTGTGCATATCAGTAGAATCTTGGGTCCCGGTTGTGCTACCATTGGGTGGGATGGGGGGGCTGGAGGGGAGGTGTGGGGGCTGGGAAGGGGGTGGGACTGAAGCCACAGGCCAGATGAGCACTAGGCCAGGGCCCCCCACACACACACACTAAGCACCTGGATTTCTTCCCCTTCCTTCAGGTTTTTCCTCAAGTTCTTCCTCAAGTGCAACCAGAACTGCCTGAAGAACGCGGGGAACCCCCGGGACATGCGCCGCTTCCAGGTGAGCCCGGCCCTGCGGGGTTGGGGGGGCTGCCTCATGCCTGAGGGGCCGGCGGGGCTGGGTAGCAGGGGGCAGCCCTCCAGTGCCCGCGGTGGCGTGGTCTCGCTGCGGGGAGGGCCTCAGCCCCCAGCAGGAGCTGAGAGAGCAGCATGGGGTGGAGCTGGGGGGCAGGGCACTGGGGAACAGACCTCTGGCTGTGACAGCCCCTCCCCTGGGTGGGGGCGAGGGACATCACAGGGGCCACAGCTGGGCCAGTGCCTTGGCTCACGGGGCCCAGCTGCTGCATCTCTGCTGTTGGCTGGGTGCCCTCATGGCGGGGGGCAGCTTGGGGTCCTGAGGGGGACCAGGCCTGTCTCTGGGCCGTGCCTGGTGGTGAGGGCAGGGGCACATCTGAGCTCCAGGCAGCTCAACCTCCTCTCGGCCCCCAGTGAGGGGAGACCCCCTCCCAGGGGATCCCTGCGTCTGATGGGCCAGGCCGTGGGACGGGGTGAAATAGAACAGCTGCCTGCGGGCACCACTGAGCAGCTCAACTCAGGGCAAATTGCTCAGAACCAGGGCGACTCACAGCCCGAGCCGGGGTGTCCCCCTACAAGGCACCAAACCAGCCGCACCGAGCACCTCAGCTGCCCCCCAGGCCAGCACCAAGCCTCCCAAGCAAATCCCCTCAGACACCCCAGTGCTCCTCTGCCCCCCCAGCCCCCTCAAACAGGGGAGAGGTTATAACCCATCCCCACCTCCCCTCAGACACCCCAGTGTTCCTCTGCCCCCAGCCCCCTTACACAGGGGAGAGGTTATAACCCATCCCCACCTCCTCAGACACCCCAGTGCTCCCTGTGCCCCCAGCCCCCCCTTACACAGGGGAGAGGTTATAACCCATCCCCACCTCCTCAGACACCCCAGTGCTCCTGTGCCCCCAGCCCACACAGGAGAGGTTATAACCCATCCCCACCTCCCCTCAGACACCCCAGTGCTCCTGTGCCCCCAGCCCCCCTTACACAGGGAGAGGTTATAACCCATCCCCACCTCCCTCAGACACCCCAGTGCTCTCCTGTGCCCCCCAGCCCCCCTTCACACAGGGGAGAGGTTATAACCCATCCCCACCTCCCCTCAGACACCCCAGTGCTCCTGTGCCCCCAGCCCCACACAGGGGAGAGGTTATAACCCATCCCCACCTCCCTCAGACACCCCAGTGCTCCTGTGCCCCCCAGCCCCCTTACACAGGGGAGAGGTTATAACCCATCCCCACCTCCCCTCAGACACCCCAGTGCTCCTGTACCCCAGCCCCAGCCTCCTCACAGGGAGAGGTTATAACCCATCCCCACCTCCCTCAGACACCCCAGTGCTCCCTTGCCCCACCCAGCCCTCACACAGGAGAGGTTATAACCCATCCCCACCTCCCTCACACACCCCAGTGCTCCCTGTGCCCCCAGCCCCCTCACACAGGGAGAGAGGTTATAACCCATCCCCACCTCCCACACTCCCAGCAGTGCTCCACCCCAGTGCCATCCCCACCTCCCCTCAGACACCCCAGTGCTCCCTGTGCCCCAACTCCCCCCAGGTTCTCCCAGTCCCAAAGGACCCGCCCTAGTCCCAGGGACATTTAGACCTCGATTCTCACCCAAAGGGCTCGTGGGCTGGCCCTTTAGCAAAATGTTTATTAACACACCAGGAAGCGGAGGCCGAGCGGCCGGCTGAGGAGCAGGCGTCACAGCCCAGTCCCCGAGCTCTCTCCGCAGGGAGGGGACAAGCTGCCGGGTCTCCAGTCTCGGGGCCCGTCCTGTGTCAGGCGGGGCCAGCGAATCCGCCCCGGCCTGTCCCCGCCAGCGGCACTTGTGGAGCGGAGGGCAGGAGTGGAGACAAGATGGAGGCATCTCGGGACCCTCTTAGCCCCCTGCCCGCGCGGAGGGACCATCCCCTGCTCTCCTGGGGGCCGGTGACCCTCAAACGGGCTGGTCCCTCTCAGCCAGGAGCCCTGGCATCCCCAGGTGGGTCCTCAGGCCAGGGCCCTTGTGGGCTCCTCCGGTGCCCTTGGCCACACTTTGGAGCCACGGCCTGTGCAGCCCGTGCAACTGCCCCTCCCGGCAGAAACCACGTCAAACATCACTGCTGAGCCCAGACCCGTCCCTTCACCAGGCAGAGGGCACACGCACGTGGGTCGCCTGGACAGCCCGAGCTTTCACTAGACACCCCACAAGGCCACTTCGCACTGAATTTGGGGCCCACACACACTGGTGGGGGCAACAGTGACCTGCCCCCTCACATTACTATAAGGTGGGTGCATAACTGCCTGGATAACTGTACTCAGAGAGTAATTATTAACGGTTCACAATCCTGCTGGAAAGGCATAACAAGTGGGGTTCTACAGGGGTCTGTTTTGGGACCAGCTCTCTTCAATATCTTCATCAACGATTTAGATATTGATATAGAAAGTACGCTTATTAAGTTTGCAGGTGATACCAAGCTGGGAGGGGTTGCGACTGCTCTGGAGGATAGGGTCATAATTCAGAATGATCTGGACAAATTGGAGAAATGGTCTGAGGTAAACAGGATGAAGTTTAATAAAGACAAATGCAAAGTGCTCCACTTAGAAAGGAACAATCAGTTTCACACACACAGAATGGGAAGCGACTGTCTAGGAAGGAGTACGGCAGAAAGGGATCTAGGGGTTATAGTGGACCACAAGCTGAATATGAGTCAGCAGTGTGATGCTGTTGCCAAAAAAGCAAGCATGATTCTGGGAGGCATTAACAGGTGTGTTGTGAGCAAGTCACGAGAAGTCATTCTTCCGCTCTACTCTGCGCTGGTTAGGCCTCAGTTGGAGTATTGTGTCCAGTTCTGGGCACCGCATTTCAAGAAAGATGTGGAGAAATTGGAGGGTCCAGAGAAGAGCAACAAGAATGATTAAAGGTCTAGAGAACATGAGCTATGAGGGAAGGCTGAAGGAATTGGGTTCGTTTAGTTTAGAAAAGAGAAGATTGAGGGGGGACGTGATAGCAGTTTTCAGGTATCTAAAAGGGTGTCATAAGGAGGAGGAGAAAACTTGTTCATCTTGGCCTCTGAGGATAGAACAAGAAGCAATGGGCTTAAACTGCAGCAGCAAGGGAGGTTTAGGTTGGACATTAGGAAAAGTTCCTACCTGTCAGGGTAGTCAGACACTGGAATAAATTGCCCAGGGAGGTTGTGGAATCCCCATCTCTGGAGATATTTAAGAGTAGGTTAGATAAATGTCTATCAGGGATGGTCTAGACAGTATTTGGTCCTGCCATGAGGGCAGGGGACTGGACTCGATGACTCTTGAGGTCCCTTCCAGTCCGAGTGTTCTATGATTCTATGATTACAGCCCAGTAACGTGGCCCGGGGCAGCCTCTAGCCTCGCTCGTTGGGAGGCCACAGCCAGGCCTGCTCTGGGGACCGTGGAGAGCCGAGCCAGCGGCACGAATCCCACCGTACATCCCCCCGTGGCAGGCGACCCGGCCAAGAGCGGGGAAAACCCATCTCAGGCCAGGGCTGACAAAGCCCCAGCAAGCCCAGCCCCCACCCTGCGGTGGGCCCGGGGGCCATGCTGAGTTCAGGCCCTGTTATCCCTGGCTGAGGTGGATCCCGTGGCCTCGCTGGGGAGCCCGTTAATTCCCCGTCTCTGTGGAGGGAGCAGAGCGACGCGGGACACGCAGCCTCGCACTGTGTCTCCCCCCGGCGTGGCGGCAGCCCCCTGGCTGGCTGTGTGCACCGGGCGCGGCCCCGGGAGCACAGTGGCAGGCCGAGAGCCCCACCGCAGGGGACGCGGGGGTCGGTCACCGTGGCAGCTGAGCGACGGAGGGGGCCTAGGGGAGTTAGGCGTGATCCCCCTCAGGCTGACTCCACTGACTGTTGGACCTGGCGGGATTCTGCTCCCTTGCCCCGTCCAAACGGAAGGGAGCCGAAACGCAGCCCCTGCCCCTCCCATTAGCCCCTGGCCTGGCTCCGGCGCAGAGCAGGAGCGCGGCGTTTGGGGACGTCTCTGTCCTGGCTGGGCGGGTGTGACGCAGGCCCAGAGGCCGGCACAGGGAGGCAGTCAGAGCTGCGCCCGGCGGGGCCGTTCACCGGGCGGCTTGTCTCTCTGCCTGGCCCATCTGACTGGGGCTGGAGACCAGTGCCAATACCCAGCCTGCTACCATCGCCCGCTCCTGGGGGCACAGGCGGGCCTGCCAGCCAGGGCCACCTCGGAGTCTGTGGGGGCCCTGAGTCCGACGCCCTGGGTGTGCTACCAAGCTCAGCAGCCTGCGTCGCATTGTACGGCCTGCCTGCAGCCCAGGCCACGAGCACGGGGTGTCTGGACAGCTGGGTGCTGTGAGCAATTGTATCGGACACGCTGGGACAGCCGGCCCTGTTCTTCCACCTGCACTGTGCCAGGTGGGCCGGGGGGGGTCTGTAACCCCGAGCTATTCTCTGCTCTCAGCCTCAGCCCCTCTGCACTTCTCACGGTGCCTTGTCGCACGAGCAAAGCCCCATCATGTCACAGATGGGAAACTGAGGCACGGACAGCGAAGTGACTTACTGCTGCCCAGCAGTGCCTTGGCAGAGCCAGGGCCCCGTTGTCTCTCTCAGCCGGAGGGGCACATACCCTCTCACAGCACCCCCACCCCGTTGCATTGCACGGCAGGGCAGGTTAGGACGCCCCTAGCAAACAGCCCTGCATCTCTCCCAGCAAGCTGGCCCGGCCCCTGCACGACCCCTGCATCGCCCGGCCGTGCCCAGCTCCCCCTGGCGCCTGCTGGGTGCCGCTTGGCAGGTGGAGGCGACAGCTCCGGCCCATCTCCCCAGCTCACACCCAGCGCGGGCGCCTTCATTAGGGCCTCTCGGAAAGATATGATAATTGTGACATTTTTACATGATTAACAACCCATCCAATTTGCATAGCTCCTGGGAGAGCAGCCAAGCCCCCCCCCCACCCCCGACAGCCAGCGAGTGGGGGGCAGGGGCAGACCTGGCAGCCGGGCTGGGGCTGACCTGCCCTCTCGCCCCCCGGGAACACTGACCCGGGCTCCACAGGGGAGTGCCACAGCTCAGGGTGTGGGACTGAGCAGCTCCTGTGCCCCAGAGCCGCCCCCCAGCATTCCCATGATGCACCAGTGAGTGACATGGGCCGTCCCCTGGTACTCAGCCTCTTGTAACAGCATCTCCCTGCCCCGAGAGGGCTGGGCCATGGCTGGCAGACAGGGGCCGTGCAGTGCCGTGGACTGCCCGATTCGGGGGTCGGTGGATGCTGGGGCAATGGGCTGTCCATGGGGGGGGGGGTTCTAAGGACTCTGCGGGGCAATGGTCTGTCCCATTTGGGGGGATTCTAAGGATGCTGCGGGGCAATGGGCTGTCCATGCGGGGGGGGTTCTAAGGATTCTGAGGGGCAATGGGCTGCCCCATTTGGGGGGTTCTAAGGACTTTACGGGGCAATGGGCTGCCCCGTTTGGGAGGTTTCTAAGGACACTGCAGGGCAGTGGGCTGTCCCATTTGGGGGGGTTCTAAGGATGCTGGGGGCAATGGACTGTCCCATTTGGGGGGGTTCTAAGGACGCTGCGGGGCAATGGACTGTCCCATTTGAGGGGGTTCTAAGGATGCTGTGGGCAGTGGACTGTCCCATTTGAGGGGGTTCTAAGGACGCTGCAGGGCAATGGACTGTCCCATTTGACTGTCCCATTTGGGGGTTCTAAGGGCTCTGCGGGGCAATGGGCTGTCCCATTTGGGGTTCTAAGGGCTCTGCGGGGCAATGGGCTGTCCCATTTGGGGGTTCTAAGGATGCTTGCGGGCAATGGACTGTCCCATTTGGGGGGGTTCTAAGGGCTCTGCGGGGCAATGGGCTGTCCCATTTGGGGGTTCTAAGGATGCTGTGGAGCAGTGGACTGTCCCATTGGGAGGGGTTCTAAGGACACTGCAGGGCAGTGGGCTGTCCCATTTGTGGGGGTTCTAAGGATGCTGCGGGGCAATGGACTGTCCCATTTGGGGGGGTTCTAAGGGCTCTGCGGGGCAATGAGCTGTCCCATTTGGGGGGGTTCTAAGGGCTCTGCGGGGCAATGGGCTGTCCCATTTGGGGGTTCTAAGGATGCTGCGGGGCAATGGACTGTCCCATTTGGGGGGGTTCTAAGGGCTCTGCGGGGCAATGGGCTGTCCCATTTGGGGGGGTTCTAAGGATGCTGTGGAGCAGTGGACTGTCCCATTGGGAGGGGTTCTAAGGACACTGCAGGGCAGTGGGCTGTCCCATTTGTGGGGGTTCTAAGGATGCTGCGGGGCAATGGACTGTCCCATTTGGGGGGGTTCTAAGGGCTCTGCGGGGCAATGGGCTGTCCCATTTGGGGGGTTCTAAGGATGCTGTGGAGCAGTGGACTGTCCCATTGGGAGGTTCTAAGGACACTGCAGGGCAGTGGGCTGTCCCATTTGTGGGGGTTCTAAGGATGCTGCGGGGCAATGGACTGTCCCATTTGGGGGTTCTAAGGGCTCTGCGGGGCAATGGGCTGTCCCATTTGGGGGTTCTAAGGATGCCACCCTGCAGCCTCTGGCAATGGACTGTCCCATTTGGGGGTTCTAAGAGGCAATGGACTGTCCCATTTGGGGGGGTTCTAAGGATGCTGTGGAGCAGTGGACTGTCTCATTTGGGGGGGTTCTAAGGACGCTGCAGGGCAATGGGCTGCCCCATTTCGGGGGGTTCTAAGGACTCTACGCCACCCTGCCCAGCCTCTGGCATGTGCTCTCGCAATACAGCTGGCAGCGATGTACCAGGCTGGGGGGCGTGCTGAGAGCTGCGGGGGCCCCATGCCGGCTGGCCGGTGCGCGGGACACCCGGACGCCCCTCCTGCCGCGCAGCCGCGCTAACACTGGTGCTCTGGCCCCAGGTGGTGGTGTCCACGACGGTGAACGTGGACGGGCACGTCCTGGCGGTGTCCGATAACATGTTCGTGCACAACAACTCGAAGCACGGGCGCCGGGCGCGACGCCTGGACCCCTCCGAAGGTGAGCGCCCAGCTCTGCCGAGCAGTCCCACCCGCCGCCGCAGGGCCCAGGGCAGGGGCAGCGAACGGGCAGCGGTGGGGCGGGCCCGGCTCAGCGTGCAGGGGGTCTCTGGGCACGGAGCGCTGGGCCCTGAGAAACCCTGGTCCTGCCCCTCTCCCTCCGCAGCAGCCACCCCCTGCATCAAGGCCATCAGCCCCAGCGAAGGCTGGACCACCGGCGGCGCCACCGTCATCGTCATCGGCGACAACTTCTTCGACGGGCTGCAGGTCGTCTTCGGCACCATGCTGGTCTGGAGCGAGGTGGGGAGCGCGGCCCCTGCCCTGCCCATGCAGCCCTGCCCCGCCGGTGCCGCTGTGCCCCACATGCCCTGCCCCTGCCGGTGCTGCTGCGCCCCACACGCCCTGCCCCGCCGGTGCCGCTGCGCCCCACACACCCTGCCCCCTGTCGGTGCCGCTGCGCACCACCTGCCCGCCCGGTACGCTGCGCCCTGCGCCCTGCCCCTGTCGGTGCCGCTGCGCCCCACACGCCCTGCCCCGCCGGTGCCGCTGAGCCCCACACGCCCTGCCCCTGCTGGTGCCGCTGTGCCCCACACGCCCTGCCCCGCTGGTGCTGCTGAGCCCCACACGCCCTGCCCCTGCTGGTGCTGCTGCACCCCACACGCCCTGCCCCCGCTGGTGCTGCAGTGCCCCACACACCCTGCCCCCGTTGGTGCCACTGCACCCCACACGTCCTGCCCCGCCAATGCCGTTGTGCCCCACACACCCTGCCCCGGTTGGTGCCGCTGCACCTCACACACTCTGCCCCCGCCTGTGCCGCTGCGCCCCACACGCCCTGCCCCGCCACTGCTGCTGCGCCCCACACGCCCTGCCCCCTCCTGTTCCGTTGCACCCCACACGCCCTGCCCCGCCGGTGCCGCTGCGCCGCACACGCCCTGCCCCGCTGGTGCCGCTGTGCCCAACACACCCTGCCCCTGTCGGAGCCGCTGTGCCCCACGCGCCCACCTGGCTTCTGCCCTCTGCAACAGCTCAGCCACTACCCAGTGGGCCTGGGTGGGCCCCTCCGGCTGAGCCAGGGGCTGCTCTGGGTCAAGGCAAAGGAGCCTGCCCCTTCCCCCGCCCTCTGGGTGCGGAGCCAGGCTCCCTTCCGAGCTCTGGCCCCACCGGGTCAGCGGCCGAGCACCAGGACGGGCCTGGGCCCCAGGGAAGAGCAGGGGAGGGGCCTGGGGCTGCCTGTGAGGGGGGCAGTGGCGGGGCGAAGGGTCCCTGCCCCAGCCCGGCGGCGAGGCCGGGAAGCCGCTGGGCTCAGCCCCGCTCTCTCGCCCTGCAGCTGATTACCCCCCACGCCATCCGCGTGCAGACGCCGCCCCGGCACATCCCCGGCGTGGTGGAGGTGACGCTCTCCTACAAGTCGAAGCAGTTCTGCAAAGGGGCGCCCGGCCGCTTCGTCTACACAGGTGAGGGCGCGGCTGGGCCGGCGCCGCGACTCCGCCCTGGGGCCGCGCCTGCTGCCCGGCTCCGCTGCCAGGGTGTGAGCCGGCGGGCTGTGGGGGGCACCGCTGTGCGGATCGCTCCGGGGTCACCTGCTCCCAACCAGGGCAGCTCACAGCCCAAGCCTGGCTCCCCCTCTGCGAGGCACCGAGCCAGCCCCACCGAGCAGGGCCGTGTGCTCCGTGGCCCCACGGCCAACCCCTCAGACACCCCAACCTCCCTGTGCTCCCAGCCCCACCTCACACAGGGGAGAGGTTATAACCCATCCCCCACCTCCCCTCACACACCCCAGTGCTCCTGTTGCCCCAGCCCCCTTACACAGGGAGGGTTATAACCCATCCCCACCTCCCTCACACACCCCAGTGTTCCCTGTGCCCCCAGCCCCTCACACAGGGGAGAGGTTATAACCCATCCCCACCTCCCCTCAGACACCCCAGTGCTCCTGTGCCCCCCCAGCCCCCTCACACAGGAGAGGTTATAACCCACCCCCACCTCCTCAGACACCCCAGTGCTCCCTGTGCCCCCAGCCCCCTCACACAGGAGAGGTTATAACCCATCCCCACCTCCCCTCAGACACCCCAGTGCTCCTGTGCCCCCAGCCCCCTCACACAGGGAGAGGTTATAACCCATCCCCACCTCCCCTCAGACACCCCAGTGTTCCTGTGCCCCCAGCCCCCACACAGGGGAGAGGTTATAACCCATCCCCACCTCCCCTCAGACACCCCAGTGCTCCTGTGCCCCCAGCCCCCTCACACAGGAGAGGTTATAACCCATCCCCACCTCCTCAGACACCCCAGTGCTCCTGTGCCCCCAGCCCCTCACACAGGGGAGAGGTTATAACCCATCCCCCACCTCCCCTCAGACACCCCAGTGTTCCTGTGCCCCAGCCCCCTCACACAGGGGAGAGGTTATAACCCATCCCCACCTCCCTCAGACACCCCAGTGCTCCCTGTGCCCCAGCCCCACCTCACACAGGAGAGGTTATAACCCACCCCCACCTCCCTCAGACACCCCAGTGCTCCCTGTACCCCACCCAGCCCCTCACACAGGGGAGAGGTTATAACCCACCCCCACCTCCCCTCAGACACCCCAGTGCTCCTGTGCCCCCAGCCCCACCTCACACAGGGGAGAGGTTATAACCCATCCCCCCACCTCCCCTCAGACACCCCAGCGCTCCTGGACACCCCAGTGCTCCTGTGCCCCCAGCCCCCTTACACAGGGGAGAGGTTATAACCCATCCCCCTCCCTCAGACACCCCAGTGCTCCCTGTGCCCCCAGCCCCACCTTACACAGGGGAGAGGTTATAACCCATCCCCCCAAATCCAAACGGGTTCCTCCGATCCCAAAGGCCCACCGCAGGCCAGGTCGGTGGATACCTGGGCTCTCACCCCAAGGAGCTCCTAGCGGCTGAGTGGACAGGGTCAGTAGCAGAGGAAGGAGAAGGCCGAGGGGCGGTTCAGGACAGCCCATGGCGCAGCCAGTCCCCGAGCCCTGGGGCAGGCTCTCAGCAGAGATGGAGTCTCTGTGGGTGCGTCCTTCATTCGGCTGGGCCACCCGTCCTTCCAGGCCCCATTCCACCCTTCCTCCCCGGCCCCCACGTCCTAGAGGGAGCCTCTGGGCCCCCTGCCGGGAGCTGTGCCCAGCAAGGCGCATGGGGCCAGCCCCCGGGCGAGCCTTTCCTGCAGAGGGCGGTGCCGCCGGGTCTGTCAGGCACCTGGCCACAGCCCTGGCTCAGCCCGGAGACATACGGGCTAAAGCACCCCCCGACCGGCCAGCCCTTGCTACGCCCCAGCCGAGGGCGGCGGGGTCACCTCAGCCCCGGGAGGGAGCAGCGAGCTGTACCAGGAGCCGGCCCCTTCCCCAGTGTGCCCAAGTCGTGGGCTCGGCACACCGCTCCCAGCGCGGGTGTTCTGCCTTGGGGGCCAGCCCTCGTAGCCCGGGCTTCTTGTGTCTTTGGGTCGGACGCCGCCCCCTTCAGCCCGCACCCCTGGGTCTCCCGGCCTGGCCTGCGAGCACATGTCCCGTCTGCCCCCTGGGAGACAGGCAAGGCGGGAGGGAAACCGAGGCACACTGGGGTGACAGAATCATTACGAAACATTCTCACTTTGTCACCCCAGGACTCCTGGTTCTGCAGGCTGGCCGTGAGCCCGCAGGCCGGCCAGCCCCCTGTGTCGTGCCTCAGTTTCCCCCACTGGGAGAGCGCCGGCCCACGGGACCTGACCCTCCCTCTCTCCTTCCCCAGCGCTGAACGAGCCCACCATCGACTACGGGTTCCAGCGGCTGCAGAAGGTGATCCCCCGGCACCCCGGAGACCCCGAGCGCTTACCCAAGGTAGGGCGGCTGCCAGGGGGGCGTGGAGGCTGCGTGGGTTGGGGTGAATAGCCCCATGGTGGGCATGGCAACGCCCCTAACAAACGGCTGCACGGTTCTGGCCCCACCCATGTGGGGAGGCTCACGCCTGTACAGCGCCTGGCGCCAGCCAAAGGGGGCAGGGGAGGGGGGACGACGCCCCAGTGCCAAGCATCTGCCTTGGGCTCCCCTAAAATCTTGAATCCCACCCACGCACCCTGTTGCTGCTTACTGAGTTTGTACCCTGCCCTACCCCCACCCCCTGAGGGGGAAACTGAGGCACAACTGGCAGGCAGTCCCTGGGGCCTCCCCGCTGCCAGGGCCACCCAGACAGCTCACAAACACCCCCTGACATCTGAGCCCCACACTCCGTCTCATGCCCGCGCCGCTGTCTGAGCCCCGCTGGCAGCCGGGCAGCCCCAGGGACCTTGGCTGGAGCTGGCGCATGGCCGACAGCATCTCAGAGGGGCGATGCGCCGAGGCCAGTGGGGCAGGATTTGGGCAGAAGCGCATCCCAGAAGCGATGGGCATCGTGCGGGGGGCGGTGAGGGGCCTGCCCAGCGTCTGGCCCGGGGGTGGCGCGGCGGGAGGCAATGGAATAACGTGCCCGGCGGTGCCACGGGGCACGGCGCTGCTGAGGGACGGCCGGACAGCTTCCTTCCCTGAGCGTTGCCAGCCTGGGGAGCCCCCCTGCCCCATCTCAGGCCCCTCTCTCCCCAGGAGGTCCTGCTGAAGAGGGCGGCGGACCTGGTGGAGGCCCTGTACGGGATGCCGCACAGTAACCAGGTACCCCAGAGCTAGCGCCCAGCCGCCTGCCCATCACCTTGGCCTCTGACCCCCCTCCAGGCATGGGCCCAGGTGCTGCCCGATGCAGCTTGGGAGCCAAAGCCAGCGCCAGAGTGACTGCCCGAGCTTGGCACCCGCAGGGGAGAAGGGACCTGGGTCCGGCAGGGAGCATGTGCCCCCGGGCCCGGCCGGGGAGCTGGGGCGGCAGCGCCCGCCTCCAAGAGCCCAGGAGGGGGGCAGGGCCTGGCACTGTGAGATGGGGGGTCAGATAATCCCCCCAGGCACAGCCCCGCACCTCCATGTCCCCCCGCCCCTGCCTCCTCAGCCCCCTCTTCCCCCCGCCTCCCTCCCGCGGGGCCGCCCTTAGACACGTGGGGGGGGGCTGGCAGCCGGGCCCCTTCCACTCTCCACACCCCTCCCTGCCCCCACCCCCACCACTTAACTGCCCCCACCCACTCTCCACACCCTTCCCTGCCCCCACCCCAAAACTGCCCCCCATCCTCCTCCACTCCCTGCCCCCCATGAGCCGGGCTGTGGGTGCTGCCTCTGGCCGTGCTGGCCCCAGCCCCTCATCTGCTTCCCATCAGGAATCCCAGGTCTGAGTGAGGAGCTCCGGGTGCTGCATCTGCCCCACCCCAGAGCTGCCCCTTAGCCTGCCCCCACCCCTGGGCACACTCTGCGCCCGCCCAGCCAGCCCGCGCCCCAGGAGCTCCTGCTTGACACGAGTTTGGGAGGCCTCATCCCCTTCCCCCCCCCAGCGCGCAACGTCTCCGTCCCAGGGTCCCCGGTGCCCCTGCCGGCAGGGAGGGGGTGGCCGGGCCGGGCTGGGTGCCCGGGGCTAGCGGGCTCCTGTCCCTCCAGGACATCATCCTGAAGCGTGCGGCGGACATCGCTGAGGCCCTGTACAGCGTCCCGCGCCCCCCCAGCCAGCTGGCCTCGCTGGCTGGGAACCACGCCCACGCCGGCATGATGGGCGTCCCCTCCTTCGGCAGCCAGCTGGCCAGCGTGAGCGACTCCGGGCCAGGCCCCGAGCAAGGTATGTGGGGCAGGCAGGGGGCGCGGTGGGTGGGCAGGGGCCAGGCCCCCCAGCTTTCCCACATGGGGCAGCTCGGGCCTCTCGGCTCCCTGCCAGGGAGGTGGGGGGCAGGCCCGTCAGCTTCCTGGGGGTGCCTTGGACGCTGAGCTCCCAGGGGGCAGAGCCTCTTCTGGGACCCCCGGCAAGGCGGTGCCCGGCAGTCTGAGCCTGGGGCCTGTGCTGGCAGCCGTGCCCCACTTCCTGCCCGCCTCCTGCCAGCAGAGCAGATGGCAGAGACCCTGCGCCTGAGCTGCTGGGCAGAGCTGGCTGCACTGCAGGAGGCACCTGGCCCTGGAAGCAGCGCGGTGCTGGGGACCTGAGGAGCCCGGCGTGGGGCCAGCAGACGGGGCAGGTTCTGGGCCGGGCCCCGGTCTGTGCGTGGCTGAGGGCTGCGCTCCGGTTCGGGCACAGGCAGCCAGGCCCTGGGGCGCTGGGAGCAGTCCCACCCCCACGGCCCCGTGCGGACTGGCCAGCGGCTCCCTGCCGGAGGGGCCGGACCGGGGGCCTGGTGCCATGTCCTGCCCAGGAGCCCACTCCCATAATGCTCCTGGCTGGGGGGCCATTGCTCCCGGTCAGCCCCCCCCCCCCCGGCCATCCCGCCCAGGCTGCCCCTCTTGCCCGCAGGCTACGCCCGCAGCACGAGCAGCGTCTCGCCGCGGGGCTACGTGCCCTGCTCCAGCCCGCAGCAGAGCAGCTACAGCACCCTCACGTCCAGCATGAACGGCTACGGGGCGGCCGCCATGGCAAGCCTGGGCGTGCCCGGCTCCCCCAGCTTCCTCAACGGCTCCACCGCCAACTCCCCCTACGCCAGTGAGTCCCCCTGGGCTGCGGGGCGTGTCGCCCACAGCTCCCCAGGGCCACGGGGGGCAGGGTGTGTCGCCCACAACTCCCCAGGGCCGCGGGGGGGCAGGGTGTGTCGCCCACAGCTCCCCAGGGCCGCGGGGGGCAGGGCGTGTCGCCCACAACTCCCCAGGGCCGCGGGGGGGCAGGGCGTGTCGCCCACAGCTCCCTAGGGCCGCGGGGGGCAGGGCGTGTCGCCCACAACTCCCCAGGGCCGCGGGGGGCAGGGTGTGTCGCCCACAACTCCCCAGGGCCGAGGGGGGCAGGGTTCCCCCAATAGCTCCCCAGGGCCGCGGGGGGCAGGGTGTGTCGCCCACAGCTCCCCAGGGCCGCGGGGGGCAGGGTGTGTCGCCCACAACTCCCCAGGGCCGCGGGGGGCAGGGTGTGTCTCCCACAGCTCCCCAGGGCCGCGGGGGGGCAGGGCGTGTCACCCACAACTCCCCAGGGCCACGGGGGGCAGGGTGTGTCGCCCACAGCTCCCCATGGCTGCGGGGGGCAGGGTGTGTCGCCCACAGCTCCCCAGGGCCGCGGGGGGCAGGGTGTGTCGCCCACAACTCCCGAGGAGTGTGGGGCAGGGGGCCCCCCACAGTTCCCCAGGGCCGTGTGGGGCAGGGTTCCCCCCACAACTCCCCAGGCATGTGGGGAAGGGGTCCCCCCACAGGCCCCTAGGGCCATGAGGGGCAGGGTGTGCCCCCAGAGTCCCTGCCCTGCCCCCACGCTGACCCGGCTGCTCCCTGGGCTCCTGCTGGCCTGCCTGACTCTCTGCCCGCTGCAGTCATGCCCTCCAGCCCCCCGCTGGGCGCCTCCTCCATCAGCCTCCCGGCCGGCACCGGCTCCTCCACCCCCAGCGCCGTCTTCTCCTTCTCCCCGGTCCACATGCTCTCGGCCGTGAAGCAGAAGAGCGCCTTTGCGCCCGTGGTGCGCCCGCCCGCCTCGCCCACGCCCACCTGTGCCAGCGCCGCCAGCCTGCAGGGTGAGCCGCGCCCGGCGGGGGGCAGGGCCTGGGATGCTGGGGCCACTGACGGACACGGGCGCCAGCCAGGGTGCCAAGCTCTGCCCCCAGCCCAGCAGCCCCAGGCTCCCTGGAGCCAGGCCAGGCCCGGGCCTTCCCTCCCCTACTGTCCTCGTCTGTGCTGGGTTTGGACGCCTCTCAGGCATCGCCAGCTCTCCTGCCCTGCAGCAGCCAGTTCCACAGGTTAACAAGAATGCCGCTGCCGCTGCACCTGCCCCGGCCCCCGCCGCCTGTTCTGGCCTGCGTTACCCTTCCTGCCCACAGCTTTCCGGCTGCCCCTGCCTGGGCGGCTCTGCCCCAGTTGCGGCACCGGCTTGGGCCTGAGATGTTAGACCTGAGTCTGGCCAGAGACTTGGCAGAGCAATCCCAGCTGGGCTGGAGGGATCCCCTGCAGAGACGGGCACAGGGGGAGGTGGGGGGTCCCCTGCAGAGACGGGGCACAGAGGGGCTGCCGGGCGGGGGGATCCCCTGCAGAGACGGGCACAGGGGGAGGTGAGGGCGTCCCCTGCAGAGACGGGGCGCAGAGGGCTGCCGGGCGGGGGGATCCCCTGCAGAGACAGGCACAGGGGGAGGTAGGGGGGTCCCCTGCAGAGACGGGGTGCAGAGGGCTGCCGGGCGGGGGGATCCCCTGCAGAGATGGGCTCAGGGGGAGGTGAGGGCGTCCCCTGCAGAGACGGGGCGCAGAGGGCTGCCGGGCAGGGGGATCCCCTGCAGAGACGGGCACAGGGGGAGGTGAGGGCGTCCCCTGCAGAGACGGGGCACAGAGGGCTGCCGGACGGGGGATCCCCTGCAGAGACAGGCACAGGGGAGGTGAGGGGGGTCCCCTGCAGAGGCGGGTGCAGAGGGCTGCCGGGCGGGGATCCTGCAGAGATCAGGCACAGGGGAGGTGGGGGTCCCCTGCAGAGATGGGCAGAGGGCTGCCGGGCGGGGATCCCCTGCAGAGATGGGCTCAGGGGAGGTGAGGCGTCCCCTGCAGAGACGGGGCGCAGAGGGCTGCGGGCGGGGATCCCTGCATGCAGAGATGGGCACAGGGGAGGTGGGGGTCCCCTGCAGAGATGGTGCACAGGAGGAGGTGGGGTCCCCTGCAGAGATGGGCTCAGGGGGAGGTGAGGCGTCCCCTGCAGAGACGGGTGCAGAGGGCTGCGGGCGGGGATCCCCTGCAGAGATGGGCACAGGGGGAGGTGAGGGCGTCCCCTGCAGAGACGGGGTGCAGAGGGCTGCCGGGCGGGGGGATCCCCTGCAGAGATGGGCACAGGGGGAGGTGAGGGCGTCCCCTGCAGAGACGGGGTGCAGAGGGCTGCCGGGCGGGGGGATCCCCTGCAGAGATGGGCACAGGGGGAGGTGAGGGCATCCCCTGCAGACACGGGGCGCAGAGGGCTGCCGGGCAGGGGGATCCCCTGCAGAGACGGGGCGCAGGGGGAGGTGAGGGCGTCCCCTGCAGAGACGGGGCGCAGAGGGCTGCCGGGTGGGGGGATCCCCTGCAGAGACGGGGCACAGATGGTCTCTTCTCCCCCTCCCGTGCTGACAGTCTTTCTCTCCCCCTCCCGGCTGCCCAGACCAGACTTTCGAGGACTCGGAGAAGTTTCACCCGCCGGCTCGGTCGCTGCAAGGCCTGGCCTATTCCTAGACACGGTATGTCCCCCGGCCGGCTCTGGTGTCCAGCCCCGGGGCTGGGGTTCCCCTCCCTGCTGTGGGGGCAGGAAGCTTTGGCCCCGCAAGCCAGGCCGGGTGGGACCCAGGATCGCCCTCGGGCCCCCTCACTCATGGGACCAGAGCGCGGCGCGGGGCCTGGGCTGGACAGCGGGCACTGGGCGGGGGGGGGCCAGGACGTCCCCGGGCAGCCTCGGTTCCTGGCCCTGCCGGGCGCACTGCTGGGGCGCGGCGCTCAGGATGCTGCCGGGGATCCCAGCCTCCACCAGCCTCTCCATGCCAGGCCCCTGCGGCACCGGGAGGAAGCCAGGCCCAGTGGGAGAGGGCGGGACGCTGCTGGGGGGGTCCCAGGTGCCCGGCATGGCCACCGGCGCCTCCCAGCTCCATTCGGCTCCCCGGCACAACGCCTGCTGGGGGGCCTAGCGCTCCCCACCCCCTGCAGCTCCCCCGCCGGGACCCCGCCCAACCCCCTCTGCTTCCCCTCCCCCCGCCGGGACCCCGCCCGACCCCCTCTGCTTTCTCCTCCCACCGGGACCCGCCCGACCCCTCTGCTTTCCCCTCCCCCCCGCCGGGACCCCGCCCGACCCCTCTGCTTTCCCCTCTCCCGCCGGGACCCGCCCGACCCCTCTGCTTCCTCCCCACCGGGACCCGCCCGACCCCCTCTGCTTCCCCTCCCCACCGGGGCGCGGCCCGACCCCTCTGCTTCCCCCGCGGCTCCCCGCCGGGACTCCGCCCGACCCCCTCTGCTTCCCTCTCCCCTGCAGCTCCCCCCACTGGGACCCCGCCCGACTCTGTCTCCTCCTCCTGCAGACGTGTGGGGTCTCTTCATGCCACCCGTGTGACCTGGGACCCCTGGACGAGGACCCCGGAGGGAGCAGACCACACACGGGGACTGAACCTCGCCAGTGACTGTGCCCCCTCGCTCCAAGGACCCTGTGGCGGCTCCTTAGGGGCCCGGCTGTGGCCGAAGGGGTGTCAGGGGCCGCTCTGTCGTGCCGCGGGGCCAGAGGCGGACATGCAAAGGGGTGGGGCTGGCTGGGGGCGCTAGGGGGTCTCTCGCTCTGACTGCCCCCCACCCTCCTTCCTTCGGAGGCTGCCCCAGTCCCCCACAGGACAGCTGCTCCCAGCCGCCCCAGGGGGCCCGCTGGGGAACTGAGCTGTGGGGCGCTCCCCCTGGCTCAGTAGCCTGAGCAGAGGTGTTGGGGCAGGACTCGGGGTCTGGTCCTGGGTCCACCCTCTTCCTCAGGAGCCTTGTGACCCACTGCGCCCCAGCCCCGTCTGCCAAGGGGGCTGGGAGGGGGCCTCAGGACAAGGCTGGATTCCGGACCCTGGGGTGCGGGCGGCCCCCCGAGTCAGGCTGGCCCAGCCCAGCCGCTTTGTGGGGCGGGGGTGCCCGTCTGACCCCCCGTAGCCGCTGGTAACATGGCCCGTGCCCCACGGCCTCCAGCCAGCGGCCCTGGGGGGCAGGAACTGACCCGTCCACTTGGCTACTTGAATATCAAAGCGCCAGAGCCCGGCTCGGGCCGCTGAGCTTTGGGGCAGAGGCTCGGGGCAGTTTGTGCCTTGCCCAAGCCCCTCGCCCAGCCCATCTCCTACGGGCGCCAGTACCGGGGGACGGGCGAGCCCTGGCAGACTCGCAGCAGGCTCGCCCGCTTCGTATCCTTCCTTTGCCCGGCCTCACAGCTGGGGCAGGGCCACGCTGAGCGGCAGGCATGGGGCTGGGCAGCCAGCCAGGATGCCAGGGGCAAGGCCAGAGGGGCTCCTGGCACCGCCCACGGCCTGCAGGGTCACCGCCAGAGGCCCAGCCCCCAGCGGGGCTCATGGGCCGGATGCGAGGCACGGGGGGTGCCCATCCCAGCCCACTGCGGCGCTGCCCCCCCACGGGTCCCCACACCGGAGAAGGGGTCCCCAGAATGGCCACCTTAGCCCAGGCTGCTGTACTGGGTGGGGTCTCTGGGCTGGAGCTGAGTCTGGCCTGGCCGGGCCGCTGGCCCCAGCCCTGCAAGCACCAGAGGGACGGGAGCCCAGGCCAGCCGCTGGATTCCTCTCCCAGGCCACCCCCCCAGACCCCTGGAGTCCCTGGCTGCCTGGGGCTGGGGCTGACTTCTGCCTGGCCCTGGCCCGGGGCAGGAATTCACAAAGCGCAAGAGGCGCAGGCGGGCGCCAGCCAAGCACAACACCCGGGTACACGAGTTAGACACTAGCTGCGCTGGGGTACACGAGTTACAAACCCAGTGCCGGCCTCTTCCTTCTGCTCCGTGTTAACCCTGGGGAGCCCTGCCCCAGCCCGGCCCCTGGCTCTCTGGGGGACCCTGCCCCAGCCCGGCCCCTGGCTCTCCGGGGGACCCTGCCCCAGCCCGGCCCCTGGCTCTCCGGGGGACCCTGCCCCAGCCCGGCCCCTGGCTCTCCGGGGAGCCCTGCCCGAGTCCGGCCCCTGGCTGTCCGGGGAGCCCTGCCCGAGTCCGGCCCCTGGCTGTCTGGGGAGCCATGTCCAAGCCCCGGCCCCTGGCTCTCTGGGGGACCCTGCTCTAGCCCGACCCCTGGCTGTCCGGGGAGCCCTGCCCCAGCCCGGCCCCTGGCTCTCTGGGGGACACTGCTCTAGCCCGACCCCTGGCTGTCCGGGGAGCCCTGCCCGAGTCCGGCCCCTGGCTGTCCGGGGAGCCCTGCCCCAGCCCGGCCCCTGGCTGTCCGGGGAGCCATGTCCAAGCCCCGGCCCCTGGCTGCAGACACCAAGTCAGAGGTGCCACCTCTGTGATTTCATAGCTCCCCCCCCCCACCCCCAGCTGTGTGTTTAGTGCTGAGCAGGGCAGGCTGGGCGTAGGGCTCCTGGGGCAGGCCCTTTTCGGGCCTTCCTTTCTGCTGCTTTCCCCAGCCGGCCGCGGGGGAGCCAGCGTCTGTAAATAGGGGAAGCGGGAGGCGAAAGGGGGCTCCCTGCAGCCGGCCGGGCCCCGGCGCCCCTGTCTCTCGGCACCGGCGCGCGCCCCCCGTGCTGACTTTTCTACTCTGTCCCTCGTGTTCTGTGAAGCCTGCTCCGTAGCCATGCTCCCGCCCGCACTGTGTAAATGTGAGCACCCTGGGCGCCGGAGCCTAGAATATACTGTCTGCCGCTGCCTCCGGAGGGCTCCGTGTCTCGTCTCTGCCCCGCGCCTTCCCCAGCTCCCAGTGCCAGATCCTCAGGCTGGGTCTGGAAAGCCAGAGCCAGGCCGGCACTGGCCACGGCTTTTACCACGGAGCTGGGCTGGGCTCCCGTGTGCCTGTGAGGCAGTGAGCCGTGGCGGGGGGGGGACTCCCAGCAGCAAAACGTGGCCAAGGGTCGGAGGCGAAGGCCGCTCAGCCAGCCACCGCTCTGCACAGAGACCCGGCCGCTACCTCCCAAGCCGGCCGGAACAGTGGGGGGAGCCCAGGGCGTTTGTAGCTGGACGTCCAGCTCGAGGCCTGGGTGCCAAGCGTGGGAGACTCCCCGGGCCCCTCAGCGCGCTCCCCAGAGCAGGTGCCTTGACCACCGTTCGCCTGCACCGTCGGGCAGGTCACGCACGGGGCACCCCATGATTACAGCTGAGGGGCGGCAGGACGGAGCCATGCTCAGGTGCAAGGCCCTGGCCCCCCCACAGTTCCCGCTCCGGGCCCAGTCGGGTCCCAGCCGCCCCGGGTGCAGACTCCCTGCCCTTGGAGACTTGGCCAGGCCTGGGCCCAGCTGGGCAGTTTCCCAACACGCAGCCTGCAGCCCCCCTGCCCCCCTGCGGCCTCCTGCTGGTAACGGGAATCTGGGAGCACGGCCGAGAGACCATCCAGGGAGAGCCGCTCAGAGCCAGGGCGACTTACAGCCCAGCCTGGGGCCCTCCCTACGAGGCACCACACCGGGCACAGCGCGCCCTGGCTAACCAGGAGCCCTGCGAGCAATGTCTGCAGACCCCCCTCCCGCGCCCCCGCCACCCCGCTCCTTGTATGGAGGAGAGGCTGTAAGCCAGCTCCCCTCAGGCACCCCTGTGCCCCCCAGCCCCCCTTACACGGGAGAGGTTATAACCCATCCCCTCCCCTCAGACACCCCAGTGCTCCCTGTGCCCCCAGCCCCCTTACACAGGGGAGGTTATAACCCATCCCCACCTCCCCTCAGACACCCCAGTGCTCCTGTACTAGCCCCCTTACACAGGGGAGAGGTTATAACCCATCCCCACCTCCCCTCAGACACCCCAGTGCTCCCTGTGCTCCCTGTGCCCCCCAGCCCCCTGAGGTTATAACCCATCCCCACCTCCTCAGACACCCCAGTGCTCCCTGTGCCCCCAGCCCCCTTACACAGGGGAGGTTATAACCCATCCCCACCTCCTCAGACACCCCAGTGCTCCCTGTGCCCCCAGCCCCCTCACACAGGAGAGGTTATAACCCATCCCCACCTCCTCAGACACCCCAGTGCTCCCTGTGCCCCCAGCCCCCTCACACAGGGGAGAGGTTATAACCCATCCCCACCTCCTTCGGACACCCCAGTGCTCCTGTGCCCCCAGCCCCCTCACACAGGGGAGAGGTTATAACCCATCCCCACCTCCCCTCAGACACCCCAGTGCTCCCTGTGCCCCCAGCCCCACCTTACACAGGGGAGAGGTTATAACCCATCCCCACCTCCCCTCACACACCCCAGTGCTCCTGCCCCCAGCCCCCTTACACAGGGGAGAGGTTATAACCCATCCCCACCTCCCTCAGACACCCCAGTGCTCCCTGTGCTCCCCAGCCCCACCTTACACAGGAGAGGTTATAACCCATCCCCACCTCCCTCACACACCCCAGTGCTCCCTGTGCCCCCAGCCCCCTTACACAGGGGAGAGGTTATAACTCATCACCCACCTCCTCACACACCCCTGTGCCCCCAGCCCCCTTACACAGGGGAGAGGTTATAACCCATCCCCACCTCCTCACACACCCCTGTGCCCCCCCAGCCCCCTTACACAGGGGAGGTTATAACCCATCCCCACCTCCCTCACACACCCCAGTGCTCCTGTGCCCCCAGCCCCCTTACACAGGGGAGAGGTTATAACCCATCCCCACCTCCCCTCAGACACCCCAGTGCTCCTGTGCCCCCAGCCCCACCTTACACAGGGGAGAGGTTATAACCCATCCCCACCTCCCTCAGACACCCCAGTGCTCCTGTGCCCCAGCCCCACCTTACACAGGGGAGAGGTTATAACCCATCCCCACCTCCCCTCACAGACCCCAGTGCTCCCTGTGCCCCCAGCCCCCTCACACAGGAGAGGTTATAACCCATCCCCACCTCCCCTCAGACACCCCAGTGTTCCCTGTGCCCCCCAGCCCCCTCACACGGGGGAGGGTTATACCCCATCCCCACCTCCCCTCACCACAACTCCCCAGGTTCTCCCAGTCCCAAAGGACCCGCCCTAGTCCCAGGGACATTTAGACCTCGATTCTCACCCAAAGGGCTCGCGGGGCCGGCCCTTTAGCAAAAGGTTTATTAACACACCAGGAAGCGGAGGCCGAGCGGCCGGCTGAGGAGCAGGCGTCACAGCCCAGTCCCCGAGCTCTCTCCGCAGGGAGGGGACAAGCTGCCGGGTCCCCAGTCTCGGGGCCCGTCCTGTGTAACACATGGGGTTACAGCCAAGCAGCACGGGACAGTAGGAATCACACACGGCCTAACACAGCCAACAGCGCAAACACAATCCCCGCTGCGTCAGCTCCGGGCCCGCCCTGCGCTGGGAGCCCGCGGGGAGCTGGGACAGCAGCAGGGGCCCTGCTCCAGTAAGGGGCCTAGGCACTACTGGCCCAGCTACCCACACACACAGGGGCATGGGCAGGTGCATGCACACATCACACACGTGCACTAGCACTCAGGCTCCCCACACGCTCACCCCCTGGGGGGCAGGGCCCAGCCCAGGCGGGCCGGGGGGGTGGGATGCTGGGCTCTGGTGTTCGCCTTTTGGCCTCCCGCTCATCATTACAGGGCAGAATCCAGGCAGCTGGGGGGGGGGCCAACCCCAGCTCTGCCACTGATGGCCTGTGTGGCCTTGGGCAAGTCGCTAGCCCCCGTGCCTCAGTTTCCCCATCTGGCAAACAGAGCTACTCTCCTTCCTTTGCTGGTGGCAGGAGCCCACATGACTCACCCTCTCAGCTGGGGACAGGCTGAGAGCGCCATGGGGTTGCAACCCCAGGGGAGGGACAGTGGGGGGCAGAGCACAGGGCCCTTGCCGGGGCACTAATCACACACACCCCGCCAGCCCCTTGGCTCGTGCTGTGTGAGGGGGCAGGCAGGGGAGGAAGCCGCCTGCAGCCGGTCAAACCCACCCCAGTCCCACCCTGCCAGCCCTGGGGGCAGGCGCGGCTAATCCCTTCACCAGTGCACATGGGCTCAGCCTGGGGCTCCGAGCATGCAACACCCCCAACCCCCGCCCCCGCCCCTTCCCAGCCAGCCCCGGCTCCGAGCATGCAACCCCCACTGCCCAGGGCAGCCTCCCAGATCATCCACAGGGCCTGCAGCAAATTGCCCGCCTCTGCCCCGCTCCTCCCTGCCCCCAGCACCCTTGCCAGCGCCAGGGCAAGAGGGAGGCTGTGGGGAGGGGCTGGAGGGGGAGCCCGGCCTGACCAAGCCCTGGCTGGGATGATTGAGTTGGGGTGGTGTGACGTTGTGGGGATTTTGTCCACGGTTGTGGTCCACTGTGTTGGCGCTGTTGTTGCATTCGCTGGTTGCTGTGTTGTGCCGTGTGCGATTCCTACTGTCCTGTGCGGCTCCGCAGTGACTGTGTGGGCGTGCCTCAGTTTCCCTGGGCACTGCAGCACTCTCTGCATGAGGAGGGGAGGCCGGGCACGGCTCACTGGGGAAGTATGTTCAGTCTCTCACCGCCTGAGGGCCAGGTGGCAGCCGATAATACCGAGGGCCTGGAAGCCAGGGGCTGGGAGCAGTAGCTGGGGAGGGGGGGAGTTAGTTTTTCGGCTGGCTGAGGGAGAAGGGAGCCCAGCTGGCCTGGGGAGCCGGGGCAGGGGCCCAGAGCTGGGGGCTCTGGGCCCCCCTTTCCCCAAGCTGGGCTGTACTGCCGGCTCCTGGCTCCTGTAACAAGTCTGGGCTACGCTGGGTCCCTGGGAACCTACCTGCCGCCTGAGAGTCCCCTCTGGCTGCAGGTGGGGGTGCAGGGCCTGGGGACTCCCCCGCACTCCGTGACAGATGGGCCCTGCCTTGGGCAGGGGGCTGGAGTCGATGGCTCCTGAGGTCCCTGCCCTCGCGTGCTCTGGTTCTGGGACTCGCTGGCCCTGACTGAGCCCCCAGCTGCATGGTCCTGCAACGCCCCCTGCTCGTGGGTCAGCCCCAAGGGCCATGCCCCAGTGAAGAACCTGCCCCCTCCAACTGCCCCAGCAGCCAGGCTCCAGGCTCAATAGCGGGGCGGGAGAGGAGGCAGTGCAGCGGGGTCCCAGCTCGGCGGCACGGGACCCCAAGGGACGGCAGGGCCGTGGGCGCAGGCAGCTCGCAGCAGATTATGCGGCGCCTGCAGGCTTCACACGTCGGAAGAGCTGCCAATTCCTCCCCGCCGCGGGCCCACGTGTTTGTTTGTGTTTCCTCGTGCCGGAGAATTTCACCAACACGGAGGCTTCCGCTAACAGGCTGGGTCCAAACACCCGCCAGGGGCCCGAGGGGACCGGCTGGCGGCCTTCCCGCCGGGCCTGTGCCAAGAGCCCCGCCACCTGCCGGGCATGCTGCGTGCCCGCCGTGGCCTGCACGGCCGCGCTCCCCCGCCGTTTGCGCCGCGTTTCTTGGGCATGTCCCCGGTCCGGCGGCCAGACACTCAGCCCGAGCCCTGGGGGTCCGGAGGGAGCACGCGGATGGGACGGCGCTTAGGAAGAGGGCGTGGGATGAATGTAGCACCTCCGCGTGCAGGGGGCTCGCTACCCCTTGGGGGGCTGCACATGGGGCTGGGGCTGCCAGAGCTGGGGGCTGGCAGCTCCTGGCCTCAGCGCGCTGGGCTCTGCCACCTGCCTGGTGCTGCCCACACTGAATGGATTCCTGGTGTCCCTCCATCCATGGCTCTGGCGGGTCCAAGTCCCCCATGTGCCTGGGCCGAGCTCCGGGGCGCGGCTCAGCCGGGCTGAGAGAGGGGCTGGCCAGCGGAAAAGCCTTGTTACCGCCCTGAGCACAGAGCCTGGCTGCTGGGCCTGGCGCTCCCCGGGCTGGCCCCCAGTGCATTGGCCAAAATGGTGACTGGCACGCCACGCCGAGGAGCCAGCAGTTTGATGGAGTGGGTCTGGGGGGGCCCACAGGGGGTTTCCCCTGACACTGTTGCTGCGGCCTAGGGCAGGGCCCTCCCGTGATCTGCCGAGGCCCCTTCTCACCCCACGCCGGGGGCCGCCTTTGCCCCGGGGCCGGGCGAGGCAGAGGGAGGGAGGCAGTCTGGGGGGGGGCAAAGCCAGAGACGGTGCCAAGGGCTGAGAGAAACAGGCACGTGGATTTCATGCCGCCTCCCGCGCACGGCTGGGAGGAACGTGCATCCCTCGTGCTCACGGCGCCTGGGCAGAACCCTGACACCCCCCGAGGCTGGCAGCATCGGCCTCTGGCGTGCTGGATGTATGTGCCGTCCCGAGGCAGCGCGGCCCACTGGCTAGAGTCAATAACACAGGCGTCTGGGCAGTGGCCGGCGACGCAGTGGGCGTGCGGTCCACGTTTGCAATTGGGGGGTTCTGCCTGGCTGTACTGTGCTAGGTGGGATTCCCGATGACTCGCTCCAGACGCTGTCGGGCCGGGCACCCGAGGGCCAGGCTGAGAAGATAACAACTCTTTCCCAGGCAGAGGGACGAGGGATCTAGGCGGGGCTGTCACCAGGCTGGGAACGAGGCCTGGGGGTAGGGTCAGGCCCGGCTGGCTAGGAGGAGTGCAGGGGCTGAGAGCAGGGACGGGGGGTTCAGGGCCCGGGGGCCCTTCCCCCAAGAGGAATGCGGCTGTCTGCTCTCGGGGTCGTGCGAGCACCGATCCTGCGCTGCGCTGTGTCCCTGGGAACCAATCAACCTTCTACTCTACTGGCCGCCTGGGAGTCCCCTCTGGCTGCCGATGGGGGTGCAGGGTCGGGGACTCCCCAACACGCCATCACATAGTCCCAGTGGAGGGCCAGGCCCACCCCGCTTTACCAGGCCCTGACCCAGGGCTCCGTCAGTCGGGGAGCACTATGGGAATCACTGCAACACACCGAGCTCACTCGGGCGGGAGATGCCCCCCGTGCACCCTCCCTGGGCCACTGCCGACCAGCTCCAGCACTGGCCTGCTCCACGTCATCTCCGGGTCCTCTGGTTTCACAGCAGCAGCCTCTCCCTGGGGCTCCTCAGGCTCCACGTGGTGGTCCGGGTCTGTGGCTGAGGTACCCCTGGTCCTTCTCCTCTGGCGTCCAGCCCAGACTGAGCTGAGCTGCTCCCTTTAATACTCTTCCAGCACCTGGAGCATGCCCAGTGCGGCGGAGGGGCGGGACTTCCTCCCTCCACAGGGTATTAAGCCCTCCTGGCCCAGTGCGGGGTGTGCCCACCCTGACAGCCTCTAAGACCCATAACCATCAATCAGCCAGCGGCTCCTCCTGCCCCTGCTCTGGCGGCCATCTCTGTGTCCCCGTGGCCCAGACTTGGGGGTGCTCCCCCCGGGCCACTGACCGACGGGCTGACAGAAAAGCCACCCAGTGGCCGGTGGAAGGGCCTGTGAGGGAGGCGTCGACAACTGGTTCGCAGGGCGGGTCTCACCAAGAGAGGGGCCTGCTCAGCAGTGAGATGGGCACCCAGCACCCTCATGGGTCCCTGCAGCCTGTTCCCATCTGGCACAGCAATGTGAGCGGCACGTTTGTCTGCATCCGCCCGAGCAGGCAAAGCAGGACATGATGCAGCCCTGCCCCTCCCATGGCCGGGGCGACCGACCGCTACCAGCCGCCAGTTTCTATGTCCTTCCCGGTCGGCGAGGAGGCTACTGAACCGCGTGGGGCGGGTGGCAGCGGGGGGAGCCCTGGAGCCAGCCCCCCAGGGACTCCCCAGCCACGGGCGACACCAGCCGCTCCGGCTCGGCCGGGTTTTGTCCCTGCCACAGGGGTCGGACTGAGTTTGTGCAGTGCTGGGGACTCTGGGCTGGTGGGTTGGCCCCAGGGCTCCGTGCAGGCAGGGATGAACCAGCGTGAAGCTGGGCGGGTTCCTAACGGCGCTGGCCGGGACTGAGCAGCTCAGCAGCGCCCCTGGTGGCTGCTGCCTGCGCCAGCCAGCCGCCCGTGCGGCAGTGCAGCCTGCGCTTGAGCTGAGAGGAGAACGTGCCGGGGATAATTGCCTTCATCAGGAAAGGTTAATGAGGTGCTGTGTGTACAGCTGTGGCGGGTGTGATCACAGGCCCGGGCCTGCTCCTTCACCTCGGCAGCAATTAGAGCCGCCTCCGTGCAGCAAGCCGCCCCGCCCGCCTGGCCACGGAACCCGGAGCCACAACCCAGCCGCCGAGAGCACCCCTGCCACCCAGCCCGCCCGCCTGGCCACGGAACCCGGAGCCACAACCCAGCCGCCGAGAGTGCCCCTGCCGCCCCACCCGCCCACGCCACGGAGGTAAGAGCTACAACCCAGCCGCCGAGAGCACCCCTGCCACCCAGCCCACCCACGCCACGGAACCAGGAGCCACAACCCAGCTGCTGAAAGTGCCCCTACCACTCAGACCTCCCGCACCACGGAGCCAAAGCCACAGCTGACTGAGCCGATGGTGCCCCTGCCACCCAGTCGGCCTGCACCATGAAGCCAAGAGCCATGGCTCAGTGAGCCAATGGCAATCCTATTGACCAGCACACCCGCACTGCACATGGGAACCAAGAGCCACGGCCCAGCCACTGGCAGCCTCCCTGCCACTCAGCCCGGCCTGCGCCATGCCACAGGAATTGAGCCACAACCCAGCCTCTGAGAGCGCCCCTACCATCCAGCCAGCCCGTGCCATGCCAGAGCCAAGAGCCACAGTCCAGTGTGCTGACGTGCCCCTGACGCCTCGCCTGCCCACATGGTGTCTCAGGAATCAAGAGCCACAACCCAGCCTCTGAGAGCCTCTGCTGCCCAACCCAGCCTCTGCTGCCCATCCCACCCACGCCACGCCACGCCAGAGAGCCAAGAGACATCACCCAGCCTGCTGACGGTGCCCCTGCCACCCGGCCTAACCCACGCTGCACCACGGACACCAAGAGCCACAACCCAGCTGCCAGCAGCTCTCCTGCAACCCAGCCTGGTCCCCACCACACTGTGGGAACCAAGAGCCATGACCCAGCCACCAAGAGCGCCCCTGCCGCCCAGGCACTGTCCCATGCAGTGGCACTTAGCCCCTTACAGCAAGAGATGAGACCAAGGGAGCTCTGCCGTGTAAGCTGAGAGCCAGCTGGTTTTATAGCTCAGGCTGTAGAGGCTCCTACACTGAGCTCCAGAGGGCCGAGGTTCAAATCCACCGGCTGGTGGTTACACCGCTACATGGGACAATGAACCACGGGGGGGTGTTACACGCTCACCTGTGTACACTGCTGTGACAGACTGG
This sequence comes from Rafetus swinhoei, assembly GCA_019425775.1. NCBI lineage: Eukaryota > Metazoa > Chordata > Testudines > Trionychidae > Rafetus > Rafetus swinhoei. The sequence continues at coordinate 1,580,150 of CM033449.1, read as the reverse complement.
GCCGGGTCTGGGCCCCGCTCAGGGCGAATTGCTCAAAACCAGGGCTCCTTGCAGCCCCAGACCGGAGACCTTTCCCAAACAGGCCACAAACCAGTCCCACCGAGCGCTCCAGCTGCCAATCCGGCCAGCAGGAACCCTCACAAGCAAGACACCCCAGCTCTCCCTGTGCCCCAATCAGCCCTGGGCCTGCACACAGGTGAGGGGTTACAGGACCCAATCTCACCTTCCCGAACGGGTTCTCCCGGTCCCAAAGAACCAGCCACAGATCCCAGGTCAATTTACACTTTGGATCTTACCCACAAGAGCATGCTGGGCCAATTAAAATCTAAAGGTTTATTAATAAAGGAAAGAAAAGGTGGAGAGTGAGGTTGTGAAGGAGAATACAGCACACGCACCAGTCACCAAGTTCTGGACGCAGGCTCTCAGCAGAGATGTTATAACTGCTGGCTTAGAAGTCTCTGGTGTGCATCCTATGTCAGGACGGGTCAGCAATCCTTCCTGGCTCGCTGTCCCTCCCAAGGCTGCATCTGGGATCAGTAGCAAGACTGGAGACGAGATGTTGTCCGCCTCATGGCACCTTTATATCCCTCGGTCTCCCAAGCTGGAGCTGGTCACGTGATGGCATGGTTCACATGCCAGCAGCCATGAGGCCCTGGCCGGTCTGCAGGGTTCCAGGCGCATCCCCCAGGTGTGTGTTGGGCACTCGGGGAGCTGGTGTCCATGAAGCAGGGCTAGTTAGCACAGCCATTGACTGACCTACCCTTCCCCACAACAGGCAGGCCAGGCCCATGGCTCACTCCCAGACACAGAACATTCCCAGCACAGGCCCAGAGCCCATATCCATAACCCCACACACAGACATCACACAAGTACACGAGTAGCACACCCAGAATCAGTCGAGCATAAGCTTTCATTTGACACCTCACATGACCCACTTGGTGCAGAATTTGGGGCAACCCCCCCGCCGTGGGTGCACCAGTGAGCTGTCTGCTCACTTTAAATCCAATAGCGTGACAGCGCCCCCTGCTGTTGGTGCATGCAGGCTGCTATTTCTGCTGCAGGCTTCCTGTGGCTCAGCCGCGCCCCAGCCGAGAGCAGACCTCGCTGGGTCCCCAAAGAATTCCTGGGCTCCTGGCGTCAGTTCCCTGCTGCCCCCGACCCAGGGCCCCTTCCCCCAGCAGCCACTGGTGTCCCTGGGGTTCCCCCTGGGGCCTTTCCCACCATGTCTCCCTAGATCTTGTGCCCTCTTCCCCCAGGGCCCAATCCTGCCCCAGTGGCCACCCTCGAGCCGCCTCCCCCAGGCATGAGCCCTCTCCTGGCTCTGCTGCTGCATCTGGCCAGGAGTTAGTCAGCCACCCCCCGGCAGGGCAGGATTAATGGGGCTGCCAGCCTGGCCTTGGAGGAGCTGGGGGCCGGGCCCCAGCCTGGCACGGTGGCAGTTTGCCTGGCTCTGTCTCTCAGGGGCTGAGCAGGGGTGTGATGGGGCCTGCCTGTGCCTCGCGGCTCTCGCTGGCGCCTGCAGGGATGAACCGTCACCCCGTAGGGCTGGGGCTCTGGGGGGGCTGGTCTGAGCTACGAGCAGCACGAGGGGCCGGCACGAGGTCAGCAGGGGCTTCCCACACCGTGCCTGGGTGCTGCTGGGAATTGCCCCACACACGACTTCGGGCCCGCTGGGAACAGCCCCCCCTTGGCTCCAGGAGGGAATAGCCCTGTCCCTCGTGGGTGGCACAAATATTTCTGGGTTCACAGCGGGATCCTGGCCAGGCTGGGGCTGATGGCTGCAGAGAGGGGGGAACGGGCCTGTCCCCTGGGCTCTGGTTGCCCCCGATGCTGGGCGGTGGGGCAGGCTGGCCTGAGGAAGGGGGGCAGACGGCCTTTTGGGGGGCGCTGGTTCCAGGCAGGAGCAAGGAGCAGCCTGGGAAACGCCCCTCTCCCTGCTGGGGGCCTGGGGCTCAGGGGTGGGGCACTGCCAGCTCATGCCGCTGCTAATGAGCCAGTCGGGGCCACTTCACTAATGACCCCCCAGGGCGTCGTGTGACTCCACCGGGCCTTGGGGAGCAGCACCTGGGGGGGGGGGCAGCAAACCAGGTTGCTAGCTTACTGCCACCGGCAGCAAATCCCCGGGGCCAAGCTGGGGTCTGGCGCACGGGGGAGGCGGTGGCTTTGGGGCACCGGCTGCATCCCCTCACCGCAGAGAGGGGGTAGGACCCCTGGAGCCAGGCCTGGAATGGCAGAGCCGGGTTCACTAGCAGCACAAAGATCTTGCTGTGAATTTCTCAGCCCTCCCTCCGTGCGTGTGGGCCCCTCTGTCCGGGATGGGGGGGTCCCTCTTGCTAAGTACCCCACCCTTCCTTCCCCTGCCCAAGGTGCCCCGTAACACCATTCCTGGTGCAGCCCATGCAGGCCACGAGGCTCGGGGGGGCAGATGCCCAGGGAAACTGAGGCACACACACACAGTTACTCCAGAGCTGCACAGGACAGTAGAATCACACACAGCACAACAACGCAAACCAAGTGAATACAAATGTGAGTGAACACAGGGATGACAGGGGCCAGCACAGTCCGCGCTACGGCACAGGGAGCAAGGAGGTAGCTGAGCCCGTGGGAAGCTCTGGGACCGAGCCGAAGCAGGACCCTATGGAGAGAGCCAGGACTGAACGCTGGGCCCACGCCGGGCTGAAACCTTGGGGGGGCAAACCATGCAGCCCAGGTGGCCGTGCCAGGTGCTGCTGTGCCAGGGCTGCCGAGGGGGCAGGCGCGGGAGAGGCCCAGACTCCGGCGGGCAGAGAAGGCCTTTGCCGTGGTCCCGTTGCGTGCTCCTGTGGGGTGACAGCCGGGAGTGGCAGGGCCGGGGCGGCGGGGACGAGGGAGGGGCCCGGTGAGAGGCGGGCCGGTCCGTATCAGCGCAGAGAAGGCTACAGGGCGACGAAGGCAAAGCAGAGCCCCCGCTGGCCTCGCGCGCCCCCACCCCCGGCCTCCCGGCACCCGCCTGGAGCCCTGGGCATCCGCGCAGCAGGGGAAGGGCTCGGCCGGGGGCGTCTCAGAGCGAGTCGCGGACATTCCCGGCACGTGGCACGAGGCGGGTGCTGCTGAGATGTGCTGGCTCCCGGCGCCGGCAGAGGGAGAGGCATGTGGCCCCAGCGGCCTTTCTGGGGAGCACCTGGAGAGCATTGGCACCGAGCCGCAGCGGGGCAGGAGGGGGCGGCCGGGGCGGGAGCAAAGGACTTTTATTGACTCATTTGTAATTCGAAACTTCCCCAATCAGCCCCCTGCCGCGCTGCCTCCGCTTCCACGGGCCACGGGCCTCGGGCCGGCACCTGCCTCCGGGCTGCTCGAACCGGGCGGCGGGGAGGGCGGGGCGGCTGGCATGGCACTGCCAGGCAGCGCGGGGGCAGGACCGAGCGCTGGGGGAGTCGGCATCCGGCCCCCACCACAAAGCAGGGCTGGGCTACACCGAATGGTCACAGGCCGGCCCGGGCTGCCCCCGCACTCCCTCCCGGTACCCCTTAGCCGCCCCGGGTCCTCCTCCCGGCATCCCTTAGCCCGCCCCGGGCCCCCCCTGCATCCCTTAGCCCGCCCGGCCCCCCTGCATCCCTTAGCCGCCCGGGTCCTCCTCCCAGCATCCCTTAGCCCCGCCCCGGCCCCCCAGCATCCTTAGCCCGCCCTGCCCCCATCCCTTAGCCCGCCCCGGCCCCCCCTGCATCCCTTAGCCCGCCCTGGCCCCCCTCCCCAGCATCCCTTAGCCCGGCCCCCTCCCCCATCCCTTAGCCCGCCCGGGTCCTCCTCCCAGCATCCCTTAGCCCGCCCTGGTCCTCCTCCCGGCATCCCTTAGCCCGCCCGGGTCCTCCTCCCGGCATCCCTTAGCCGCCCCGGGCCCCCTCCCTGCATCCCTTAGCCGCCCGGCCCCCTGCATCCCTTAGCCCGCCCAGGTCCCCCTCCCGGCATCCCTTAGCCCGCCCTGGGTCCTCCTCCCGGCATCCCTTAGCCCGCTCCGGCCCCCTCCCAGCATCCCTTAGCCTGCCCCGGCCCCCTCCTTAGCCCGCCCGGGCCCCCTCCCAGCATCCCTTAGCCCGCCCGGGTCCTCCTCCCAGCATCCCTTAGCCCGCCCCGGCCCCCAGCATCCCTTAGCCGCCCTGGGCCCCCTCCCAGCATCCCTTACCCCGCCCCGGGCCCCCTCCCAGCATCCTTAGCCCGCCCCGGGCCCCCTCCCAGCATCCCTTAGCCCGCCCCGGGCCCCCTCCCGGCAACCCCTTAGCCCGCCCTGGCCCCACTCCTAGCATCCCTTACCCCGCCCAGGCCTCCTCCCAGCGTCCCTTAACCACCCCCACCCCCGGGCCTCTTCCCAGTGTCCCTTAGCCGCCCAGGCCCCCTCCCAGCATCCCTTAGCCCGCTCCGGCCCCCTCCCAGCATCCCTTAGCCCGCCCCTGGGCCCCCTCCTGGCATCCCTTAGCCCGCTCCGGCCCCCAGCATCCTTTAGCCCCAGGTCCCCTTCCAGCGTCCCTTAGCCCCCAGGCTCCTCCCAGCATCCCTGGCCTCCCAGGCCCCCTCCCAGGGCCGGCCCACAACATTGGGGCACCTGAGGCGGGGAGCTCAAATGACGCCCCTTCCCCCTCGCTTGGGCCAACACTTTGACAGGGCTCAATTCTGCCTCCTTCCTGTCCTTTGCGCCCTCCTTCCTCCAGCACGCGCCCCGTGCGTCTGGAGCAGAGAGCATCCATCTGCACCAGCAGTGACACAAGTGTCGCACCCTGGGCCCTGGGGCGCCCCCACAGCCTGGCACCTGAGGCGGCTGCCTCAGTTGGCCTCACGGTGAGGCCAGTCCTGCCCCCGCCCCGCATCCCTTAGCCTGCCCCGGGAAGGGCTGCCACTGGCCATCCTCCTCCCTTAAGGGGGCTTGCGCCAGCACGGCCCTCTTCCTGCTTTGGGCCCAGTGGCATTCTGGGAGCTGTAGTTTGCAGGACACATGGGAACTGTAGGCCCCACAGCAAGGAATCCTGGGAAGGGTGGCTGTATATAAGCAGCTCCCTTGCCTGGCTGGAGGGCAGAGCAATGAGGGTGGGGGCTCTAGCTGGGGGCCCCAGCCAGGAATAGACACTCTGCCAGTCATGTGGCCGTGGGGCTGGCCAGGAGGAAGTGGGGGGCGGGAAGCAGAGCTGGGGGGCTGGAAGGGCAGGAAGGAGGGGGGGAAGGGGGCAGGAAGTAGAGCTGGGGATCGGGGTTGGACGGGAGGAGGGGGGCCGGGAGGGAGCAGAGCTGGGGGCCGGTGGAAGGGGGCAGGAAGCAGAGCTGGGGGGATCGGGGCTGGACGGGAGGAGGGGGCTGGAGGAAGGGGGTGGGAAGCAGAGCTGAGGGGCTGGCCGAGGAAGGGGGCAGGAAGCAGAGCTGGGGGGATCGGGGCTGGACGGGAGGAGGGGGCCGGAGGAAGGGGGAGGAAGCAGAGCTGGGGAGGATCGGGGTTGGACGGGAGGAGGGGGCCGGAGGAAGGGGGTGGGAAGCAGAGCTGGGGGATCGGGGCTGGATGGGAGGAGGGGGCCGGAGGAAGGGGAGGAAGCAGAGCTGGGGATCGGGGCTGGACGGGAGGAGGGGGCCGGAGGAAGGGGGAGGAAGCAGAGCTGGGGGGATCGGGGCTGGACGGGAGGAGGGGGCTGGAGGAAGGGGGTGGGAAGCAGAGCTGAGGGGCTGGCCGGAGGAAGGGGGCAGGAAGCAGAGCTGGGGATCGGGGCTGGACGGGAGGAGGGGGCCGGAGGAAGGGGAGGGAAGCAGAGCTGGGGATCGGGGCTGGACGGGAGGAGGGGGCCGGAGGAAGGGGGTGGGAAGCAGAGCTGGCGGGGATGGTGCAGCCACTGGCCGCAGCTGGAGTCCAACAGGCCATGCCCCCAGCAGGCACTCCCTCTAGCTGCTAGTAGAAGCCGGGTGGGGGCGGGGGCAGGGGGAGGTGCTGGGAGTCACTCCCCCCACCCGGTTTCTGCTCCCAACCAGAGGCTCCCAGCTGGGGGGCGGGGCTGCGATCGGCGCTGGGAGCCCTGTGGTCATGTGCAGAAGCCCAGCGGGGGGGTGGCTGGGAGTCCCGGCCCCGCCCCCCCCCGCCGGCTTTTGCACATGACCACAGGGCTCCCAGCGCCAATCGCGGCCCCGCCTCCCAGTCGCTCCCCCGCCCCCGCCAGGCTTCCGTCCGGCGCCCAGCCGGGAATTCAGAAAATACCGACATTGCACGTTGCACGTGTCCGGTATTTTCTGAATGTTTCTACCGGACAGACGGTGCAAATACCGGACTGTCTGGTAGAAAACCGGACCCCTGGCAACCCTAGACCCAGCGGGGACATGGCCTGTGCCCAGCGCCGTCAGAGCGACCTGGCCCCTCTGTGCAGGGGCAGGGGCTGAGCGTGGGGGGGGCTCACTGAGGAGCAGCTAATAGCTCAGCTGGTGGAGAATGACCAGGCGGAGCTACAGGCTCCGGGGCCCAGCGGGGCTCCCGGGACGCCCTAGAGCCAGGGAGTAGCCGGGGTTGGGGGGCAGTCAGTGTAGCAGCCTGGAGTCTGTCAGAGCCGACTCCCAGCCAGCGCAGGGGAGCCCCAATCCGGGTTCTCCCGGGGGAGCTGCGGAGGCTGGCGCTGGAGCCGGAGGAGCAGGGGCTGGTGGACAGGCAGAGAGCGAGAGGACCGAGCTGGAGCTGGAGGAGAGACGGGCCAACGGGGCCTGTCCAGGGGTCAGTGGGGAAGGGCCCCGAGATGGCGGCTCTGGGGGAGGCTGGACTGCAAGCTGCTTCCCCCGTTTAACGAGGAGGGTGACATGGATGCCGACTTCACAGCCAGGGAGGGGCTTGTGACCTGCCCCGGGTCGACCCTGCAGACGCTCCGCAGCCTGACCCCCTTGCTGGGCCCAAGGCCATAGCGACATTCAGCCGGGGGGGCGGATGGAGACGGGGGCTAGGAGCTGTTCACACAGGCCTGGCTGCTGAAGTGTGAGCTGACCCCCCAGGCCGACCGGACACGGTTCCGGGGCCTGCGCAAGACCCCCTGGCACCACCTACAAGGAGGGGACCAACGTGCGGGGGGAATAGCTCCACAAGTGGGGGAAGGGGACCGGGGCCACCTCCAGCCCCACCACAGTGTACAACCTGGGGGGGCTGGAGCAGCTCTATGACATTTGCCCCCCCAGACCTCAAGGAGTGGTTGGCCGACCGGCAGCCCAAAGACTGCGCAGGGCAGGGACTCTGACGGACGAGTGTGTGGCCAGCAGATCGGGGACAGGCGGGAGACCCACACCAGGGTCCCTGAAGGGGAGTCACCCGGAGGCCCCTCGAAAGTGGGACTCCAGGAAGCCCAGCCCGGGGGGGCCCAGAATGCCAGGCCAGGACAACCCTCCCCCCGCCATGGGCCTCGAGGGACCTGAGATGCAACTTCTGTGGGCGAAAAGGGCCCAAGGTGGCACAATGCCAGAGGGGGAAGGAGATGGCAGCCAGACAGGGCCCCAGGAGCATCAGCTGGCTGGGAGCGCACCCGGCCAGCCCGCCGGCCCAGGGGGATGCAGGTAACTGGGCTGCGCCAGGGGGAGGAGACCGGCAGGGCAGGCCAGCTGGGGAGGGCGAAGTGCCAGCCCCCGACCGGCCGTACTCAATCCGCCGGGTCAGTGTGGACAAGCCCCGGGGAGCAATCGTCACATCCCCTTTGAGGTGCCCCCTTGTGAGGAAGGGGGGAGTTTTGGGGTTCAAAGGGGGGGTTGCACACAGGGGGGCTCAGTGCCCGGCAGTTACTGGTTAATGGGACAAGGGGGGGAGTTTGTGGTTTCAGAGAACAGCCTGGAGTTGGAGCCGTGGGGTCTGGTGCCCTGGTGCCCCCGGCCCCGCTCAGAGGACACGGCTGGTTCTGGCCAGAGACAGACAAGGCGTTAACAAACTTGCGGACAAGGGGGATCCAGTAGATATAGTATACTTAGATTTCCAGAAAGCCTTTGACAAGGTCCCTCACCAAAGGCTCTTGTGTAAATTACATGGCCATGGGATAAGAGGAAGGTCCTTTCTTGGATTGAGAACTGGTTAAAAGACAGGAAACAAAGGGTAGGAATAAATGGTCAATTTTCAGAATGGAGAGGGTAACTAGTGGTGTCCCCAAGGGTCAGTCCTAGGACCAATCCTGTTCAACTTATTCATAAATGATCTGGAGAAAGGGGTAAGCAGTGAGGTAGTAAAGTTTGCGGATGATACCAAACTGTTTAGGATAGTCAAGACAGAAGCAGACTGTGAGGACTCCAAGAAGATCTCACCAAACTGAGTGATTGGGCAACAAAATGGCAAATGAAATTTAATGTGGATAAGTGTAAAGTAATGCACATCGGGAAAAATAACCCCAACTATACGTACAGTATGATGGGGCTAATTTAACTACGACAAATCAGGAAAGAGATCTTGGAGTTATCGTGGACAGTTCTCTGAAAACTTCCACACAGTGTGCAGCGGTCAAAAAGGCAAATAGGATGCTAGGTATTATTAAGAAAGGGATAGAAAATAAGACCCAGAATATCTTACTGCCCCTGTATAAAACTATGGTACGCCCACATCTTGAATACTGTGTACAGATGTGGTCTCCTCACCTCAAAAAGATATTTTGGCCTTGGAAAGGAGTTCAGAAAGGGCAACTAAAATGATTAGGGGTTTGGAACAGGTCCCATATGAGGAGAGGTTAAAGCGACTGGGACTTTTCAGTTTAGAAAAGAGGAGACTGAGGGGGGATATGATAGAGGTCTATAAAATCCTGAGTGGTGTGGAGAGGGCCGATAAAGAAAAGTTATTTATTAGTTCCCTAAATAGAAGAACTAGAGGACACCAAATGAAATTAATGGGTAGCAGGTTTAAAACTAATAAAAGAAAGTTCTTCTTCACACAGCGTGTAGTCAGCCTGTGGAACTCCTTGCCAGAGGAGGCTGTGAAGGCTGGGACTATAACAGAGTTTAAAGAGAAGCTAGATAATTTCATGGAGGTTAGGTCCATAAAGGCTATTAGCCAGGGGATAAAATGGTGTCCTTGGCCTCTGTTTGACAGAGGCTGGAGAGGGATGGCAGGAGACAAATCGCAGTCATTGTCTTGGTCCACCCCTCTGGGGCACCTGGTGCTGGCCACTGTCGGCAGACAGGATACTGGGCTAGATGGACCTTTGATCTGACCCGGTACGGCCGTTCTTATGTTCTTATGTTATGTTCTTATGTTCTTATGCTGCAGAGGGGGGACCCCAGCAACCGGCCCAGCTGGCCCCAGCGAGGGGAGAACATTGGAGGGGAGGCAGGTGGAGAAGAGGGGCCCGGCGACCGGCCCAGCTGGCCCCAGCGAGGGGGGAACATTGGAGGGGAGGGAGGGGAGAAGAGGGGCCCGGGCGACCCTCTTACCTGGGGAGAAGACAATGGACTGGGGAGGGGCTGTTGCTGGGGTATTGGAGGCTCTGCTGGGAGACAGGGGCTGTTTTGGGGGGCTGAGAGCAGAGCAGGCAGGACTCAGCTGGCTGCAGGGAGACTGGCGTGTGGGCTGGGGGCCCAGAGACCCGTTGCTGTTCAAAGCTCAATAGCCCTCCAGTTTTGTGCTGGCTGGGAGTCGCTCTGGTCTAGAGAACAGGGGGGCACCATTCCCTCTGGGAGGGGAGGCCCCGGGGGCCCAGAGGAAGGGGACCCCCGAGGGGCTCACGGCGGAGGCAGGCGGCTGGAGGCCCTGAGAGGCCCCGTCCCGGAGGTGGAGGGGCAGACCCCCAGGTGGGAGTGGGCCCCCCAGAGAGGGTCGCCGCACTGGAGTGGAGTCTCCGAGGAGGGGCTGCCGCACTGGAGAGGGGACTCCTGCCCGGGAACGGACGGGCCGAGTGCGGGCGCGACCTGTGAGCTGTGACACCCCTGCAATGGAGGCCTGGTGGGGCAGCCAGCCCTGCCTGCCGCCGTTACGGACGCCCTGGCAGAGCTCGCCGGGGGCCGCACGTGGGCAAAGGGGCGGAGAGGCGAGGGGACGGCAAGGGGGAGAGCAGTGCTGAGAAGGGGGAGGCCCTGCAGACCAATGCTCTGCCCACGCCCCCGGTCCATATTACAGACGGCCGGCCCATAGCACCGTGCAGGGACCCCTGGCTCCCAGACCCCTGGAGACACCAGGCCGGCATCGGGGCAACATCCCGGCCTCGGGGCAACATCGGGGCAACATCCAAAAGCTCCAGGTGAAACTCCTAAGTCTCAATAGCCCCTCGTGTGTGCATACACCCCCCCGCACACCCGCGTGCTGTGACGGCCTGGGCACTGTGTTCGCACTGCGTTGTTATGTTGTGTGTCATTCCCACTGGCCTGCGCTGCTCTGTTGTAACTCTGTGTCCGTGGGCGTGCCTCAGTTTCCCCAGGCACTGCGCCGGTGCCGGGCCGGGGATGGGAGTTTTGGGTGTGACTCGATCAGGGAGGCTGCCCAGCCCAGCCCGTCCACAATGGCCCCCAGCCCTCGTGATTGTGAAGCGGGCGAGAGGCGAGAGGTGCTGGGAGGCCGGAGCAGACAGAGGCCGGGGGCTGCTCATTGCCTCCTGGGCCCTGACGGGGGCTCCCTGCGGGTTTGGGGTGGGGAATCTGTCCTGCCCTGAGCTGTAGGGATGGTCCATCCTTCCAGGCCACCTCGATCCAGGGCGCGGTGTCGTGGGGCCCCGCCTGCGCGAGGCCTCGCCTCCCCCACCGAGCCTCCAGGCACCGAGTGTGCGTGGCCTCGCCTCCCCCACCGAGCCGCCAGGCACCGAGTGCGCGTGGCTTCGCCTCCCCCACCGAGCCGCCAGGCACCAAGTGCGCGTGGCTTCGCCTCCCCCACCGAGCCTCCAGGCACCGAGTGCGCGTGGCCTCGCCTCCCCCACCGAGCCGCCAGGCACCGAGTGCACGTGGCCTCGCCTCCCCCACCAAGCCACCAGGCACCGAGTGCGTGGCTTCGCCTCCCCCACCGAGCCGCCAGGCACCGATTGTGCGTGGCTTCGCCTCCCCCACCGAGCCTCCAGGCACCGAGTGCGCGTGGCCTCGCCTCCCCCACCGAGCCGCCAGGCACCGATTGTGCGTGGCTTCGCCTCCCCCACCGAGCCTCCAGGCACCGATTGTGCGTGGCTTCGCCTCCCCCACCGAGCCTCCAGGCACCGATTGTGCGTGGCTTCGCCTCCCCCACCGAGCCGCCAGGCACCGAGTGCGCGTGTGGCAGTCACCCACGGGCACTTTGCAGTGAGGGGGAAAAGGCCAAAATGTCCAGCAAAGGGCTTGTTGCAAGTTTGCTCGGCAGGAGCCCGTCCATGGCCCCTGCTTCCTCGCGCCGGCCATGCCCACGCTGGGAGAGCCCTGCCTGCAGCCCACAACCCCTGCCAGCCCAGGTGCCTGGCCTCCGCCCACATTGCCCAGGGGAGATTTTCTCTAATGTTTATATGAATTCGCTGGATGCCTCAGTTTCCCTCTGTACGGTGCCTGGCTACCTGGGGGCTAAGGCCTGCTCTGGGGGCAGAACTGAAGCCACGAGGGACTTTCCTGCCCCCCATAAGTCACCAATCCTTTCCCCTGTGTGGGGCTCCAGGAGGCGGGAGCTGCCAGCGCTCGCCTCAGGCGGGGCCGTGCTTCCGAGGGTCATGTGGGCGAGGGGTCGGTGTCCCAGAGCGTCCCAGCCACCCGGCAGCGGGGCCGCTGCTACCACCCCCCTCCTGCACAGCCAGCGTCTCTGCCGCCCAGAAACAGCCCCGTCAGGCACTGCGGCCCGGGGCCGGCCCCGAGCAAGCGAGCGGGACACATGGGGGGTGGGGACGGGATACGCTGGCCGACCGGGGACCACGGGTCCCTCGGGCACGTCGACAGGTCTGGACCAAACTCCCATCGGCCAGGCCCAGCCGAGAGAACGACCCCTAGTGCCCCCAGACACCCCCAGCGCCCTACCAGTGGGGACACGGTGGGTGAGAAAGCCCCCCCCGGCCAGGCGATAAGCACCCCCCCAAGGAGACACACACAGCTCGGGGCAGGCTGGCTGATGTACTGAGCTGGAGCTGGCAACGCCGGCGCTAGAGCGCGTCCAGGAGGCGCAGGAAGCAGGCGCCCAGGCCCTGCAGGCAGAAGAGCAGGAACAGGGCGGGCACCAGGTAGATGAGGAACCGGAAGGCAACGGGCACGAGGTGGGCAAAGAAGATTTTGCCCGCGGTGGCGGTGGCGTGCACGAAGAGCACCCCCACCTCCAGCAGGAAGAAGAGGAGAATCAGGCAGGCGACGAGGTCCAGCAGCCAGACGGGGCAGGGCGGGGCGCAGAGCTGGGCTTCCCCCATGGCCTCTCCCCCGGCACGCGGTCACGCCTGGCTCGGCTCCGCAGCGGCTCCGGCGTGGGGCTCGCCCTGCGAGGGAAGGGAGGGAGGTGGGGTTCGGACCTGCCCTGCGGAAGGGGGAAGGTGCCAGGCCTGGCCGGGGGAAGCTACTGCTCTGTGCGGCTTGCTGCCAGACCAGGACTGGGCCCCTCCGCGGAGGATGCAGCACAGGCCTGTCAGAGCCTCCCTCGGGCGAGTCACCCGGGGCTCTCCGGAGCCAGACAAAGCAGCCTCGGAGCATGGCCCCATTTCGCAGAAGGGTGAACTGAGGCACCGAGCCGGGCCCTTGCCCCAGCAGCAGCAGAGCCAGGGTTAGCGCCCATTCCTGTTCCCCCCACTAGGTGGCGCTGCCTGTCTGCAGGAACCGCACAATCAGCGGGCGCAAGGTGGGTGGGTCTCACCCCCTGGAACACGCCAGGGACAAAGGATGTGGGGAGATGGGCCCATGAGCTGGCACGGTGGGGGGGACCTGACCTGAGCCGGCACAAGGGGGGGGACCTGGGCTGGCACGGGGACCTGAGCTGGCATGGTGGAGGGGGACCTGAGCTGGCACAGCGGGTGGGGGGACGGCACCAGAGGGTGCTGAGCTGGCACAGGGGGACCTGAGCTGGCACAGTGGGCGGGGACGGCACCAGAGGGTGCTGAGCTGGCACAGGGGAGGACCTGAGCCGGCACAGGGGGGACCTGGGCTGGCACACGGGGACCTGGGCTGGCACCAGAGGGGTGCTGAGCTGGCATGGTGGAGGGGGACCTGAGCTGGCACAGCGGGCGGGGAACGGCACCAGAGGGTGCTGAGCTGGCAGGGGACCTGAGCTGGCACGGTGGGTGGGGACGGCACCAGGGGACCTGAGCTGGCATGGCGGGTGGGGACGGCACCAGAGGGTGCTGAGCTGGCACGGGGGGGACCTGAGCTGGCACAGCGGGCGGGGGGCTGAGCCGGCACAGTGGGGGGGCACCGCACCAGAGGCCCCGGCTGCTGCAGAAGCAGGGAGGGCGCCTGAGGAATCTGCCCCAAGCTGGCCCGGCGGGGGGGTGTCCAGCCGGCGGCCCGTCAGGGAGCCCCTCCTGTGCACAGGGCGTGGCTGGAGCCACCCGCATTCAGAGCCAGCGAGACCCAGCCTTGAACCGTCCTCAAACACGGGGCCAGACCCTGCACCCCGGTGCCCGGCCCCCCATCCCAAGGGCAGAGGCGGGGTCCGTGTGTTGGCGCAGACCCTGCCTGGGGATGCGCCGTCCGTCCAGCAGGAAGAGGATGAGCGGTGGGCCGCCCTGCCCTGCCCACATCTCTGGCGCTGTGGGAATCCCCGGGGCAGAAGGGGTGGAGGGCGCACGAGCCCTGCTGGAGCGTGTGGGACAGGAGGGACTCGGCAGCCCGCAGGATGGGGCCCTAGAAGAGTAATTACATCACTGGCAAGAAATCGCACCTCCCGGAGCCTGCCAGCACGCGCCCAGGCCGGCCCCAATGCGCAGCGAAGTCGGGGGGGGGCGGTCTGCAAACCTTCAGCAAAGGGGCCCCGGCCTCTTTCTTTCAGTGTCGGGGGTTTCCTGGGGCCACTACCCCCTTCCACACCTGGGGCCTGGGGCTCGTGGCTGGAGCAGGGTGGAGCTGCCAGCCGGGGGAGAAGGCCCAGCCGGGGGCTTACCTGGGCGTGGGGGCGGCCGGTCACACGAGATCCAGGAAGGCGATGGACAGGGTCAGGCACATGAGGAAGTAGCAGTAGAGGAGGGCAGCGGGGAGGAGGAGGTAGGAGAAGAGGGCGACGAAGGGGACCAGGTAGAAGGAGACGACGACCAGGCCCGGCAGCAGGAAGTAAAAGAGGACGCTGGTGACCCGGGAGAGCAGGAGCAACAAGGCCACGCAAATGAGGACATCCAAGACACCTTCGGGGCTAGAAATGGCTTCCATGGAGCGGTCCCTGCCACTCAGCTGAGACCAGCTCCGGGCTGCAGATGCTGCACTCCCCCTGCAGGAAACAGAACAAAGGGCCGTTAATGCCAGGGGCACGGCCCCGCCCGTGGGACCATCCCGGCTCCCGCTGCACGAAGCGGCAGGGCATGGCCCTGCACAGCCGGCCAGCCGCACGGCAGAGCGTTTCGCCCTCCTCTGCCGCCTGGGCCGCTGGCCATGTCCACCCCAGAGTCCGGGGCCCGGCAGGAGCAGGACCCTGGTGTGACGGCGTGGGGATTTTCTCCACTCTTGTCGTCTTGTGTTCACTCTGGCTCTGCATTCGCTGTGTTGTGTGTGTGTTGTGTGTGTGTGATTCTACTGTCCTGCGCTGCTCTGGAGTAACTCTGTGGGCGTGCCTCAGTTTCCCTGGGCACTGCAGCACTATCTGCATATGGAGGGGGAGGCCGGGCACGACTCACTGGGGAAGTATGTTCAGTCTCTCCTGGCCTGAGGCCCAGGTGATGGCAGATAGCACCTTGGGCAAGGAAGCAGGACAAAGCAGGGGGCAGGGCAGCCTGGGGGCTGGGAGCAGTGGCTTGGGGTGTGAGTTAGTTTTTTGGCTGGCTGGGGGAGAAGGGAGCCCAGCTGGCCTGGGGGGCCGGAGCTCAGAGCTGGGATTCTGGGCCACCCTTTCCTCAAGCTGGGCAGTACTGTTGGGATTAGTTGGGGTTGGTCCTGCCTTGGGCAGGTGGCTGGACTCGGTGACCCCTGAGGTCTCTGCCCGCCCTGGGGTTCTGGGATTCTATGATGGCTCCTGGCGCCTGTAACAAGAAGCCCTTGAGCTACGCTGGGTCCCTGGGGACCAATAAATCTGTTCTACCTGCCGCCGGAGAGTCCCATCTGGCTGCGGGTGGGGGGTGGGGCCCGGTGGCTCCCCCACGCCCCGTGACAGCCAGAGATTGGCGAAGGACAGTCCAGCGCAGGGCTAGCTGTACCAGGGGCCGTCCACGGGCCAACGGCTCAGCGCTACGGCACCCGGGGGCCCAGGAGGAGTTTCAGACAGAAACACGCGATGGTCACTGGGCAGCGTCTGCGGACACTTCCCAGGAGGCTGAAGGAGCCCAGGCTGGAAGCCGTGGCCCTGCTCCCTAGAGCGACCAAAGAGCCGCGCCGAGCAGGGGGGAAGCCGACAGAGCCATTCGAAGCTAGAAATGCAGACGCTGCGAGTGAGGCACATGGGCCAAGCGGGAAACTGGCGGCAGAGAGGGGCCTGAGGGAGCCCTACCCCGGGCTCGGGCCGTTCCCACGTGGAACGAGCAGAACTGTCAGCAATGCAGAAAAGGCTGGGGGGGGGGAGATAAATGTTTCTGTTCGGTATTTGGGGGGGGGCAGCTAGTTTAGTCCCCAGCAGTTTGTCGGTGGAGTTGAGGTTTTCCCGGGTGCATCACTTTGCATTTCTCACCAGGGATTTCGTTTTGTCGCCCAGTCGCTCAGGGGGTGTCTGCCCGGCAGCGCTATTCCGGGAAGAGCACAGTCCGCGTCTATTTTGACATCGTCTCAGAATAACGTCCGGCCAGAGTGTCACGTTACTGGATTTAGAGGGGAGCAGCCAGATCACTGCTGTGCCCACGGGGGGGTGTTTGCCCCAAAAGTTGGTACAAAGGGGCCATGTGAGTGTCAAACGAAAGCTTACTTTCTACTGGTTCTGTATGTGCTCTTCATATCTCTGTATAATGTCTGTGTGTGGAGTTATGAACGTGTACTCTGGATGGAGACTGGAACTTTGTATGTGGTTGAGCAATAGGCGAGAAAAGCTCAGCCTATGGACATGCTAATTAGCAAGCCACCAGGAACAATAGGTCTCTTAAGTTCCAGAGACCCACCTGGGAAGGGATCTAGGTGCCTGGCCACTGACCATGTGACTGTCTCCAGCTTGGAAGAAGCTGGGGAGGGATATAAAAGTGCCACGCGGCACAGTCCATCTTGGTATCCAGTTTTGCTTCTGACCCCAGAGGCAGCTTTGCAGGGAATCACGAGCCGGGAAGAACTGTGGACCCATCCTGATCTAGGATGTGCACCAAGGACTTTTAAGCCAGCAGTTATAACATCTCTGCTGCAAGCCTGCATCGAGAACTGGGAGAGTCGCTGCATGTCATGTAGGATCCTTTAACAACCTCACTCTCGTGCTTTTCTTTCTTGTAGTAATAAACCTTTAGATGGAGATTCTAAAGGACTGGCTCAGCGTGATCTTGTGGGTAAGATCCAGAGAGTAAATTGCCTGGGATCTGTGGCTGGTTTCTTGGGACCGGGAGAACCCGTGCGGGGTAGGTGAGATCGGGTTCTATAACCCCTCACCTGTGTGTCATGCCTGGGACTGTTTGGGGGCACAGGAAGAGCTGGGGTGTCTCAGGGGTTTTGCTCGTGAGGCTGCAGGCTGGCCAGGCAGGCAGCTGAAGCGCTCGGTGGGACTGGTTTGTGGCCTGTTTGGGAAGGTCACCAGTCTGGGGGCTGTAAGGAGCCCCTAGTATGAGCAATTCGCCCTGAGCTGACGCCCTCAGCTGTGCCCAGACGCAGCCCGGTCCGTCACACAGAGGACGTCTCCTGCCAACTCCTGTCGCCCCCATTGCATGCGGAGGACGGGAAGTCGGAGGGAGAGCCGCTCCTCCGGCTCCTGCTGTGCAGACAACGCCAGCCACCGAGTGCAGCTACTTGGAGGTGAGGCAGCTCCAGCTGCGTAGCTTATTGCGGATTTAGCCCTACTGGGTGGACATGCCCTTAGTCTCTTTGCAGCCTGCTCTGGGCTGCCCTAGACAGCCCCTCCGTCAGCGTGGAGAGAGCTCTGAAACCAGCCACTTGGCCCGCCGGGGCAGTCAGAGAAGCAGGGTGGTGGGGATCCTTCGGGAGAAGGCAGAAAGAGAGGAAGCATCACGTTGCCATGGTGTAAATCCACAGGGCGCCCATGGTTTGACCCGGCGTGCCAGTGTGGTCGCCTCATCGCCACAGAGAGCTCTTGGCATCGGAAAAAGGTTCAAACAAGGGCACAGACCTGTGGAACTCCTTGCCAGAGGATGTTGTGAAGGCCAGGACGATAACAGATAAATGCATGGAGGGCAGGTCCATCGATGGCTGTTAGCCTGGCCGGGCAGGGAGGGTGTCCCAGCCTCTGTGTCAGGGATGGGCATGGGTGACGGGAGTGGGATCAGGTCATGATTCCATGTTCTGTTCCTTCCCTCAGGAGCCCCTGGCCCTGCCACGGTGCAGTGGGCTCAACAGAGGCGCTGTGGCTGGCATCGCAGCGGGGACAGACTTGGGCATCGGGGCAGAGCGGCCGGGGGCAGAGCAGGGGGTGTGGAAGGGGGCGGAGCGGAGATGTGACTGCCCCCAAATGTTCCTCTGCGCCAACCTCGGGAGCTGCACCCGCCGCTCGGGGGCCTCTGCTCCAGTGAAGGCGCTGCCACGCCCTGCCACCCTGCTGCCGTTCTAACGGGTCGCCCGCTCCCCCTGAGGGTTGCCCATCGTTAGGGTGGGGCTCCAGTGTGGTGATTCCCCTGCCTCTGGCAAGGGTGCGAAGGCGGCTGGGGGCCAGGGATACGCCGGAGAGGGCTCCGGGAAGAGCCACGGTTTCGTGACCGGGAGCCCGGCCTGGTGGTGAGAGGCACACGGGAGGGCCCCTGTCGCCTGAGCAGGCTGCTGGCCAGCCCTGGGCTGTGGGAAGCAGAGTCGGTGCCTCGCAGGGAGCCCGGTTTGCCCCCTCGGGCCCCCAGCCTGCCCCAGCGAACCAGAACCTACCTCCTGCGTGGCCCGCGCCGCTCTGCACGTGAGTGCTGGTCCCTGTGCCCTTCAGCCCCGCATCCTGCTGGACGCCCCCCACCCCCAGTGCGGGCCAGGCCCGGCAGCCCCGCATTGTGACACCGCGGGCAGAAGTGCTGTTCTGACATCACAGAGCAGGCGGGGGAGGCGTCGTCTGGCTCCCTTCCCGGGCCCTGCCCCAGGAGCTAGGGAGGCAGCGCCTGTCTTCCACGCACTGGAGTGGGATGCAGGCCACTCGCCTGCCCTCCCTCAGCCCTGGGGCCAGTCCCGTCCTTGCTGCCCCTCGCCACGGGGCTGGCGCCCTCTCCCCAGGCCAGCCCTGCTCCCGGCAGGGGAGCTCAGCCCTCCCCGGGGAGCAGCACACGGCTGGGCCAGGCAGTGGCTGGAGAGCCCCGCGGGTGCAGGACCGGCTTCAGCAGCTGTCACTGTTCTCAGCACTGGCCGGGGCTGCAGCTCTCAACCCAGGGTCCCCGGCCCCCTGAGCCGCGGCAGGAGGCGTTAGACTGGTGGGGCCTGGAGCAGAAATCCCCGAGCGTCCCCGGCACTGCCCCAAGCCCTCCTGCTGGCCAAAGCCAGGAGCCCCCGCTCTGCTGGGTAATGCCCGGAGCCCCGGCACGCCCCAAACCCAGCACCCTGGCGCCCCGTGTAACCGCCGCCCGGCGGAGTTGAACCTGGGCCCTCTGGAGCTGAGTGCAGGAGCCGCTGCAGCTTGAGCGATAAAGCCGGCTGGCTCCCTGGTTCTCCTCGCTCGCTGGCCGTGCGCTAAGTGCCGCTCCCTGGGACAGCGACCCGTGTGAGGGGTGTGGGTTACACCCCCACTGATCTGGCTCCCGTCACTCGGCCTCCGGCCGGCCCGCTGGCTCCGGGAGCCCTTGCCGGCTCTGCCAGGTGTGCGACGGCTGCCTCGCTTCCGGGCCTTTCCTCACCTGGCTCCCGCGCCCGGGCAGCACCTCCCTCCTCAGCGCTCCCTGGGCGGCCCGGGCCGGGGCCCGGCAGTGAAATCCTGCAGCCCAAAGCGCGGGACTGGGGCATCCCCGGAGGCTTCCGACGCCTCCCTCGCCGCCCCAGAGGAAGTCCTGACACAGCCGGACTCAGGGCGCTGCCCAGGCCTTTGGGCCCCATCCCTGGAGCCCGGCCCAGGCTGGCGGAGCGCCTGCCCCCTCCTTCCTAGACATCCCGTCCCCTCCTCGGCTGCCTCGGCTCTCTCCTCCAGCCCACGTGTAGCAGGGGCAGGGCAGAGCACCGGCCCAGAGCAGCTCTTTAACCCCGTCCTCCCCAGCCTGGGGGCGCCCCAGACCAAACCCGCGGGGTTGTGGCATGGACACCCCAGGCTGGGGGCCGCGCGGCAAGCGAACCGGCCCCTGTCCAGCTCTAAGGACAGCTGCTGAGCACCCCCCAGCCTACCGCGGGCATCTCAGGGGCTGGGGCTGAGGGGCATCAGCAGGGCCAGTTTGCGGGGCCCACGCTTGAGAGACCTGCGGGCCAGCGGAGCCCCGGAGATCCCTCAGTGCCCCGGAGCGCGCCCTGCCCGGGGATCCGGCTGCCGTGCCAGGGCTCTGCATGCGCAGACACGTGAGCCAGGTCACTGCCTGGCCCGGACACCACCGCTGAGCCTTGGCTGGTGCAGGATCAGTGCTCGCTGAATGGGCCACATTGGGGACCCTGCTAGGACTGTGGGGGATCCACCCCCGCCCAGTCAGGAAGGGGTTAATGGGCTGCTCTGGGCACCGCTGGCTCCCGGCCCTCACACCTCTACAGCCTGGCGGGGGCCGGGCCCTGGAGAGAGAGGGGCCGCGCTCAGGCAGGGCCGCGCCCTGGGGTGCACACAGCTAGCGCACCGCGCTCCCTGGCCCCTCCCAGGACAGAAGCCCCTGCCTCCTTCCCCCAGAGAGGCAGAGGGGCCATCTACGCTTCGTTGCCCTTTTCAGAGCCCAGGGCGCCCAGCTGGGCCCTCCCATGGAGACCAGTCCAGGCCCGAAGCAGGGGTGGATGGTGAAGGTTTATTTTGGGGGGGGGAGGTACAGCCAGCCATGGGGAGCTGCCTCCCTCAGCACCAGGCCCCCCGCGAGCCCCACCTCGGCACAGCAGGGGTGACTCTTTCTGGGGACCATGGCCCCCAGTGTTTCTCGGGCCGGGCGGGGGGGTCCTCGTGAGCCAGGACCCCTCCCCTTCCGTCGGCCGGGGCGCGGCAGCCCGGCTCACCAGATGAGCAGCAGGAGCTTGGCGGAGCCGGGCAGCAGGATGTGCCGGCCCGCCAGGTAGATGACGAGGGTGGGGAAGAGGGAGACGAGGAAGGTCGCCACGGCCGGGAGCAGCCGGTTGAAGAAGTGGTCGGCGACGGGTCCGAGCGACTTCAGGAGGCCGAGGGAGGCCGGCAGCACGTGGTCGTACACGATGAAGACGGGGAGGAACATGAAGAAGACGAGCATGAATGCGACACGGAGCAGGAGGTCGCAGAATATCACCGTGGCCACGCAGGAGAGCACCCGCCGCAGGGCCCGGAGGGCGCTTCGCAGGACCGCGTTCATTCTGCAGGGGCCTCCGCCGAGCCTGGCTCGCTGGGCCGCTTCGCTGATGCTGCGCACTCCCTGGGAGGAAGCAGGAGGAAGGGGCCAGGCTGAGACCCGAGCAGCAGAAGGGGCCCCCTTCCTCCGCCCTTAACTGGCGCTGATTTAATAGCCAGGCAGCGGGACCCCCCCTGGGCCCCGGGGGCCATGCTCAGCGTGGGGCAGGCACAGACCTGGTCTCTGCGTTGGCCAGCCGGCCCTTCAGGAAGAAGGTGGCATGCTATTTTGGGGGGAAGCTGTGTCTGTCTGTCGGAGCAAATGCCGGAACCAGTCCAGCTCCTTCTGGAACCTGGAGCTTCCCGGCTGAGAGCAAAGGCGCCGGGGGACAGATGGGTGTCGGGGGCTGGTTCTGAGGGGAGTCCGGGAGACGAGGGGAGCAGGGTGAGGCGGGCGCAGAGAAACCCGAGACGCAGGGACAGAGGCTCTGGCAGCGAGCCCGGGGGGCTTCTGGGCTGAGCGCTGGCTGAAAGGGGCTGGGAGCTACGAGCCCAGACTCTGCCTCCTGCCCTCAGGCTCTCTCTGAGGGAAGCAGGACTTGGACGGGTTGTAAATACACAGGGCTGCACCCTATTCACCAGGCCCCCTCGCTGCCCCTGGGACCCGAAAGCACCCGTCCAGGCCTGGCCTGCCTGGAACATTCGGCCATTAGGCTCCGGGGTGTGAAAAACCCACCCCCTGAGTGGCACAGCCAAAGGGGCCTGGGAGGGAGGGAGAGGAGGGCTGGGCAGTGCAGGGGCTGGACAAGGCCTTTTGGCCCCGCTAGCCCCGCCCCTTTTGCCTGCAGCCAATGGCAGGCCTGGAGGGAGGTTAAAAGGAAGGGGCCTGGCTCAGTTGGGCCTGACCAGCAAGGAGGCAGGAGCTGGCTCTGCTGTCTGCAGGACCTGAGCCAGAACCCATCCTAATGGGCCAGCCGCTGGGGCATGTAAGCCTCCAGCCCCAACCCCTGGGGCAAACGAGGGGGAACCTACGAGGAACCCAAATAAAAGGCTGGAGTTGCAGGGGCTGCACCCCTTTACTCCCCTGCTAAATTGGGGGCCTAACCACTAGGCCACCCTGCTGCCAGGGAGATGTCGCCACAGGGCCTCAGTCCTGGGCAGGCACTGCTAGGGTGGCATGGCTCATTGGCTAGGTGCTGAGCTTAGCACGGGCTGGGGGGGATGTTGTACAAAGGCCCTGCGGTGGGTGGGACCCTGCTCTCAAGCAGAGGGGACTGGCCATTCCCAGGGTACCAGCTGAGCTCGACCGGGGACTAATCCGGTCCAGCAATCCCTGCAGACTCCCTGCTGCCTCTGAGGGGCCTTCTCAAGAGACACCAGCCTTTTTACTCCCTTCCTCCTGCTGTCAGGGGCTCGAGGCCAGATGGCATCTTCCTGCTCAGGCAGCCAGCGAGCCCCACGCGCTCGCCAGGAGAGCCAGGCTCAGAAGCTGCCCAGCCAAAGCTGAACTTGCCTCCTGTCCAGACCAGGCTCGAGTGGCCTGTTGTACCGCACCCCCTGCATGGGACCCAGCGCTCAGCCGGCTGCACACACCGCCTCCCCCATGGCTTCTCCGCCGCCTGGGCTCTGAGCCGCCGCCCAGCGCGCAGCTGGCACTGCTGCCCCATAGTGATGTCACAAAGGGGGCAGGGGGCTCAGAGTCCGGAAGGCAGCTGAGCGGCAGCTGGATTTCTTCCACCCGGTCCAGGACAGCTACGTGCTGCACAAATACATAAGAGGGGATTTTCAAAGGCACCGAAGTGTTTAGGCGCTGCACCCGACTCCTATGGGAAATCAATGGAGGCTGAGCCCCTGGCCCCATTTGTGCCTCTGAAAATTCCCCTTTTCCATGCACACAGGTGAACCCGGCAGCCAAATACCATACAAGGGAGGCGCAGGTAAGGCGCCCTAAGGCAAACCGATCGCCAGCTACGTGACAGCTGTGGAGAAACGACCATTCCTCCAGTTTGTCCAGATCATTATGAGCTTCCATCCCCTCCTCCAAAGCACTCGCAACCCCTCCCAGCTTGGGATCCTCTGCAGACTTAATAGTAGCGCCATCTAGGTCGGGGTAGGCAAATACCGGCCCATGGCTGGCTCTGGTCTGCCAAGGTGAGCCCCTGGCGGGCCTCCACACCACATATTTACCCATGCCTCTGCAGGTACGGGGGATCTCAGCTCCCCTCGGCCACAGATGGCCGGTCCCAGCCAATGGGAGCTGTGATTGCCCGCACCTGCGGAGGTGCAGGTAAATATAGCGGGAGCAGCCCGCCACGGGTTAACCCTGGTCAACTGCCACCATTTTGTGGCCCGCCCGATCTAGGTTGTGTTTTCATGGTTTGTTAATGAGGTCATGTGATATTGTATCAAAAGCCTTACTATAGTCTAGGTATAGCACATCTACCGCTTCCCCCTTATCCACAAGGCTTGTTATCCTACCAAAGAAAGCTCTCTGGTTGGCTGGACATGATTTGTTCTTTACAAATCCAGGCTGGCTATTACCTGTCCCCTCATTATCTTCCAGGTGTTTGCAGATGGATTCCTTAATTACCTGCTCCATTATCTGCTCTGGCACAGAAGTTAAACCGACTGGTCTAATTCCAGCGTTGTCTTTACTCCCCTGTTAGAGATGGGCACCATGTTTGCCTTTTCCCCACCCCGAAGCCTGGATGGGCAAGGAGCTGCGCTCTGGATGACATGGGGTTATTTGAGCCCCGGGGTCCCCTTGGCCTGCAACGTGCGCACTGAGAAAGCAGACAGCGAGACACACACGCACAGATGGCTCTTTTGAGCGGCAGCGGCTCAGCACACAAGCCGCGCTGACTTGCGGTACAAATGCCACAGGGCGAGCTTCAGGCAGAGGAAGAGGGAGAGCGGGAGAGACAGGGAGACAAGGAAGACGGCCAGAGCCCGGACCACATCATGGAGGAAGACGTCTGCAACTGGCCTTAGAGTCTGGAGGAAGAGCAGCGCGGCTGGTAACACGTGCTCATAAAAGGCAACTCCAGGGACCATCAGGAAAACGAGGAAGTAATAAAAGACCTCTACCAGGGCTGTGACATAGACCAGGAAGGCAAGGAAGCATAGTCCCCATCTGAGCCCTCGGAGGAGGTCTCTGACGGTGGGATGCATGTTACAGGCTGGCCGCTGGGCGCCTCGCGGTCTGCCGGGTCTCTCCTCGGGCCTGCACGCTCCCTTGGCAGACTGGCTCGGGGGGAGGCCTGCACCGAGACGGGAGGAACAAGGACAGTTCTCAGGGCAGGTCTGCTGGTTGCTCAGGGGTTGTTATAGGTGATGCTATTGCTGGGTGAGGTCTGGCAGTGGGAATCGCACTAACAACCCTCTTCCCTTGGTCGACTGGACCCGCCCGCTCGTCAGAGCAGGCGTGGCCTCGGTCCGCCCGGCGTGTGCGTGGGCTCGGGGGGACTGGCATTCATGGATGTCTCTGTTCTCTACTTGTGTACTGAGAGTCTTGCAGGGACCTGTCCTTGCGGTTCTTTCCCAGGCTCGGTGATCCCTTGCCAGGGCCACAAATGAATCTTTCCCGCTGCGACGTGGTGGGGATTGTGTGTTCGCCGGCTGCTTTGTTGTGCTGTATGTGATTCCTGCTGTCCTGTGCGGCTCTGCCGTGACTGTGTGTGTGTGGGGTACCCAGCGGGGGATGGGGTCCTTGGGGGAGGACTCCGGGAGGGGCGGGGCAGGTAGGGAATGGCCCAGGCTGGCCACACACCTGAGCTAGGTGGAGGATTCAAAGGAGGAGGAGGGGCAGCCTGGGGGCTGGGAGCAGTGGTTGGGTGTGGGAGTCAGTTTAGGGCCCCCCTATTCCCTAGCTGGGTTGTACTGAATGCCCCTGGTTCCTGTAACAACAAGTCTGCGCTACGCTGTGTCCCTGGGAACCAATAACCCTTCTCTTCTACCTGCCGCCTGCGAGTCCCCCCTCTGGCTGCGGCTGGGGGTGCAGGCCCCACACCCCTGACACCCACAAAGTACGGTACAGCCCATCGTGGGCTCCGGGGAGTTTGCCGTCCCCTGAGACATTAAGGCCCTACCTGGGCCTTGTTGCTCTGTTACTTACCGGCTGCGCCCCCCTCCCGCAAAGCCCTGGAGCACCCGCTGAACTCGTAGCCTGTGCGCTGGGCACCGTGGCGTTAAAGGGGGCTGCTCCCGCGTCCGGAGGGGCTAGAACCCACCGATCGAGCCATGAAACCAACCCGCTCACGCGCTCACCTGCAGCGGTGCAGCCCCCCCCGGCCTCCCCAAACCCCTCTCGCCAGCTGCTGTGAGGCGGCTGCCTGGCCATTGTGTCCCAGCAAGCTGGTGCGCTTGGGGGCGCTTGATGTCACAGGTCACACGGTGGTAAGACGGTGCCAGGGAGGGGTTCCTTGCTCTCTCAGACCAGCAGGGGGCTGTCGGCTGGAGAAGGGTTACCCCGACTTCTCTAGCATGGCCATCCAGGGAGCAGCTGGGCCCTTCTTCCCAGCACGCCGCGGGGGGGCGCCCATGTTCCGCTCGGTTGCCGCCGTGACCCCCCGGGACTGGTTCACCATCGCTGCTTCCCAGGCAGAGCGCTCCGTCTTGGGGGGGCTGTCTTGTCGTCGGTTTTGTGACCGTGACATAATGGGAGGGAAACCACCGCGGGCCCGAGAGATGTGTTAGGGCAGTAGTTAAACACACCGACAGAGGCTCACAGAAGGTTGCTAGAGAAGAAAAGGCGGCCCAGGAGCAGAGGGGCAAACGGACCTCTTTACGGCAGATACTCCCCCAGCACAACGGGCCGAGTGAGCCATGGTTTGGCCCCAGTTCCACGCTGTTCTCTGGTGTGAATTCCCCCGTCAATCACACTTCCCCTCCATCCTGATTTGGCAATGTTAACTCCGGTACCATGAATATTAGCAGGCAGGTGATGCATGTTATTACACCTGCCCCTAATTACTGTTTTGTAATTAAATCAACTGCAAACTTCCCGAGTCACAAAGGATGTGACCTCAGGAGTCATTGAACACAGCCCCCTGCCCAAGGCAGGACCAACCCCAACTCAAGCAGCCCAGCCAGGGCATTGTCAAGCCGAGACTTAAACACCTCTAGGGATGGAGATTCCACCCTGCCCTAGGGAACCCAGCCCAGCGCTTCCCCACCCGCCTTGGGAAATCGTTTTTCCTAATCTCCAGCCTAGACCTCCCCCATGGCAACTAAATAAGCCGAGTTCCAGTGGCCAATGGCTCTGTAACCACATCAGCCAACTCCCTCGGCTGCATTCGATCCAGCCCCACGGGTGTGTGTATGCCCAGCTTACTGAGTAGCTCTTCACCTGTTCCTCCCCCACCAAGGGCTGCCCCATGCTGAGTGCCCAGCGATAAGGATTATCAAGGCCCGGGAGCGTGCGCCACAGGACTGCGCAGGGGGCAAAGCAGAGCCGCAGCAGCGGTGCGTGAAGTGGGGGGCTACAAAGAACAGGCGAGGCTGCTTCCACGGAGGGAGAGACCAAAGCTGAAGAAACCTCTCCAGGATCTAATGTAAGCGACCCACCCTCGGGCCCACTGAGGCCTTGGCGCACTCCACTGCCCACCCTGCCGCCCGCCCACGTGCTGCACAAGGAGCCCCACACAGGCAGGACGTTTCCGAGTTTATTGACGTGTGGCTTTGTCCCCGGGGGAGCAGGCTCCTGGCGCCCGGTGGGAAGTGGCTGCGGCGGGTCACCCGGCAGGGGCGTATCCTGTGGGCCTCGCACAAGAGGCAGAGCAGCGGGCGAGGGGGGCGGGAGTCCGGGGCTCAGAAACTGCTCCTCCGTCTCCTCCTCCGAGAGTGGTGCCTGCGGCCTCGCCGCCGCCTGCCGTGCCGTCTGCGCCTCCTCCTGCGGTGGCGGCCCCCGCGGCCTCTCCGGCGCCGCCGCCTGCGCCGGCTGCGGCTCCGGCTCCGGCTGTGCCTGTACCTCGCCATGCCCCACAGGCCCTGGGCTCCCTCGCGCTCCGCAGCAGGCCTGCCTGGAGTGGGGCGCCCCGAGCTTGGGCGGGGAAGCGGCCGCCCCCCTTTATAGGCAGAGGCTGCCGGCGTGTCACACAAGCCCGGGTCACTGGCCTGTGAGGGCGAGCGGGTGTGGCCAGCTGTGGGCCGGCCTGCCCATATAAGGAGAAATCTCGCAAGGTTCGCCCATCTATGGCCACCCAGTACCAGTGCCCACCAAGCCAGCGGTCCGGCCACCCGTGGCCACCGCAGGGCACTCGGCTGGAGTGACACGAGCAGGCGTGGGACGTTATTCCTCAGAAAAACGCCAGTGCAATGCCCGCCCACCTGGCCACTTGGTGCTCGCCTGCCACAGCTGAGGTCTTGCGGAGGCAGGACACCGAGCCGGTTCCTCGCCCAAACGAGCGGAGCTGTTTGAACCTCGCACTTCCCAGTGCGTGCACCGTTCTGAGTAGGGCTGTCAGTTGGCCTGCGGGAAGGCCTGCGATTAACGCAGTCCAGGATGAACACATTCAACTTTTTAACACGTTAATCGCAGGCGTTAATGCTTCAAAAGGACAGTGCAACGCGGAGCCCGGGATCAGCTGTGCGGCGGCGGCCTTGAGAAACGCTGCCGCCACGTGTTTCAAAGGGGCAATGGAGCATGGGGTCGGCTGGGAACTCCTCAGCTGATCCGGGGCTCCCCGTGGCAGCGGAACCCAGGGTCAGCTGGGCACTCCAGCTGATCCCGGGCTCCTAATGTGCTGCCCCTTTGAGGCGCTGGGGTGGTGTTTCCAAGGGGCAGCTGGGGACTCCGCGGTGGCATTTCAAAGGGGAGGTGCACGTGATTCATCGTGCGGTTAAATTCTAATCGCTTGGCAGCCCTAATTCTGACCTTCCCAGCACGCGGGGTTCCCCCGGGAAATGAAAAGTCCAAATGTTCTGCACCAGGCCCCGGCTGAAGAAACGCGGCGTGGAACTCTGAGACGGCCTCGTGCCACGTTGCTGGGTTGTAACAGGCAACTGCAGAGCGGGGTAGCACCCGGGGGTGGGCACCCCGCGCCGGTGCCAGGCGGGCTGTGTAAGGAGTCTAGGGAAAGCTCGGGCTTTGCTGATTCTGTCGTTGCTACTCAGGTGCCTGTCTGACTTTCATATGGCCGGTTGTGACCATGGGCTCTGTCCTTGTATCTCAATCGTTCTCTGGCTGGGACACAGCAGTAGGCGACAGCCACCCGTTGTGGGGGGTGCTACTCGGGACTGGCTGTGCTAATTAGCCGTGCTGCATGGACACTGGCTCTCAAAATTGCCGAGGAACCCCGGAGGGGTGCGGCTGGGAACCTGCACCCCCGCAGGGACCCCAGGGCTGTTTGCCCAAAGGGGCAGGGACAGGTCGCTTGCTCCATTTTGGGAGTTCCCATCACTCCGGAGAACAAGGGATTCCCGCCGCATGGGCCAGGTTAGAAGAGGGGCCCGCCGGGCCCACACGTGTCTTCAGCACTGCTCTTGGCTTCAGAAGCAGCATTGCTAAGGACAGAGTGCTGGGATTTGCGGACATGCCATGTGCTCCAGAGACTTTTCCGGTGGCAGTTTGTTCCATCTCTAAGGCTACGTCTTCACGGCGAGCTTTTTTGGCAGAAAATATGCTAATGAGGGACTCATTAGCATGAGTCGCGATCTCATTAGCATATCTTCTGCCGTTGCTTTTTGCGCAAGGGGTTTTTGTGCAAAAAGAAGCCGTGTGGACAGGATTTTTTGTGCCAAAACCCCGTTTTGTGCAAGGTCCTTATGCCTGTCCTGGACAAGTGGCTCTTGTCCTGCTCTGCTCCAAAGCGCCTCATTTGTGACAGCGTCGTGCCGTGTGGTGTGAAGGATGGACCTCAGGCATCTGTTTATGGATGTCTGGAGCTTGTGATTTGAAGATTTTTAGTATGCCAGGTGCTCAACCCCCAGCTTCCTACAAAGCTGCTGAGAGGCATGGCAGCCGCTAGCACGAGGGCTAGTTGGAAATACCTGTCAGGTAAACGGATCCAGCGAGAGGAGAGAGAAACGGGAATATATTCTCCTAGGGGCAGCGAGCATCAGTGTGCCAACTCGCATTGCCAAAGCTCAGTGAAGCTTTTAGTTAATAGTCCACCAGCATGTTAGTGCCTGGGGATGAAAACCAGCATTTCCTCCTCCGCTCCTACGCAGAGGAACCGCGCCTGTAACCACTGGGCCTGGCTGGGTTTGGCAGGTCAGGAATATTGTTTTTCTCAATAAAGAAGAGAAATAATATTTGGAAGCCATTCTAGTCACACGTCAGTCATCAGAATGAATGTCCATACTGCTGAGTTTGTCTTCATGCTGGAGGACTCCTCTCTGAGTGCGTGTGTGCTGAAGGGGCGCTTTCCCTTCACGTGTTCAACACAAATATCCGTACGCCTCTCTGACGACTGTCAGTCGCACATTCTGGGGGCACCGCTGAGGATCAGATCAGGGCGAACTGCTTAGAACCAGGGCTACCCAAGCCTGGGATCCTTCTGCAGGGCCCAGGGAAACTGAGGCAGGCACACAGGGTTGCTCCAGGACAGTAGACAGCCCATGCAAGATAACAAAGCACACAGCGAATACGAGGCCAGCTTCCTCACGGCGTGGAAGGGCTTTTTTCATCTTTATGGTATTGGCCTTTTGTACGGTGGCCAGCAGATTTCCCCAGCATTGCGCAGGGGTGGGACTCCGGAAATGGGTGACTGGGTTTTGTCCCCATGAGGAGCCATACAGGGGAAAGGGGAGGGAGGGAACCCCCAGACCTCAAGAGTAGATAGATAGATAGATGGGGTATATGGAGACAGAGAGCGAGAGATTTATAACAATAATTTGTAATTTAACTATAGCAACATAAGATATTTGCACTGTACTCATTACATTTCATGGAATACATATTTTATTGCATACGATGAATATACGATATTATCAAATACAATCTAATTAACACACCGTTTGAAATGCCACCATCAAAAAGGGGCGCTTGAAATGAACAGTTTTGATCATTTTTGGAAAAGGTTTGTGTTCCCTTCCCAGCCGAGCGTTCCTGGCCGGGCAGCCTGCCAACAGAGCCTTTCCTGCCGACAGGCCCAGCATTTAGCCTTTCTGGGGTTTGACAGGCTCAGGAGTGGGAGAACCTCCCTCCCCCCCCGTCCTTGGAAGTTTGTGCTGGTGCTTGCTCAGCCGCACAGTTAAGTGTGTGTGCTCCTTTCTAACCAGCGGTGAGAGTCACTTCCCATTTCTGACAGAGCTGTCCTGTCGCAGCCCGGGCCCCAGCTGGCTCTTTAACTAGCTCCCGGCTGGCTTTCTAGCCAGAGCTGCGCCGCCACGTCCTTTCCCCTCTGTTCCCAGCGTCACTCGGTCTGACTGTAACCCCCAGCCAGTGCGGCTTGCTCTGCCTGTGTCTGCTAGATTCACGAGCCCTTTGGGGCCCATTTTGCTCTCGGTTTTGTTCATTTTACACCAATTGAGTTCTTTAAGCCTGCCCCTGGGAGGCCATGAACACCGCCTGTCACATTACTGGATTTTAAGGGGAGCAGCCAAGATAACTGCTGCACCCATGGGGGGGTGTTTGCCCCAAAAGTGTATACAAAGGGGGCCATGTGAGGTGTCAAACAAAGCTTATGCTCTGCTCATTCTGTATGTGCTGCTCATGTAATTGTATAATGTCTGTATGTGGAGTTAGAAACATGGACTCTGTGGGGATGCTGGAAACTTCTCTGTCTGTGGTTGAGCAATGGGCGAGGAATGCTCAGCCAATGGCTATGCTGATGAGCGAGGCTCCAGGGACAATGGATCTCTAAATGCCAAAGACAAACCTGGCCAACGGCCATGTGACCCTCTCCAGCTTGGAAGAGACCAGGGATGGATATAAAATACCATGTGGCAGAATCCATTTTTTGTCTTCAGTTTAGCTCCTGATCCCAGATACAGCCTTGCAGGGAACAACGAGCCGGAAAGAACCGTGGACCCATCCTGACATAGGAGGTACACCAGAGACTTTTAAGCCAGCCGTTATAACATCTCTGCTGTGAGCCTGCATCGAGAACTGGGAGATTCGATGCATGTAATGTATGATCCTTAACAACCTCACTCTCAGGCTTTTCTTTCTCTTAGTAATAAACCTTTAGTTGTTAGATGCTAAAGGATTGGCTCAGCGTGGTTTGTGGGTAAGATCCAGAGTGTAAATTGACCTGGGATCTGTGGCTGGTTTCTTGGGACCGGGAGAACCCGTTCGGGGTAGGTGGGATCGGGTTCTATAACCCCTCACCTGTGGGCAGGCCCGGGGCTGATTGGGGCACAGGAAGAGCTGGGGTGTCTGAGGGGTTTTGCTCGTGAGGCTTCTGGCTGGCCAGGTGGCGGCTGAAGCGCTCTGTGGGACGGGTTTGTGGCCAATTTGGAAAGGTCTCCAGTCTGGGGGCTGTAAGGAGCCCCGAATTTGAGCACGCCCGGAGCGGACACCCTCAGCTGTGCCCAGACCCGGCCCGGTCTGTCATACCCCCTACGCCCCACCCTCGTTTGTACTTGCTTTGCGTTAGCCCTTCCTGCCATGACATGGCCCAGGCACAAGGTGTGACCCCTAAATCTCACGCCCTCTTGCAGCTCGCGGATAGAACGGCGACTGCGCTCAGGCCTGGAACGGCCGCCCGGCTGGAAGCACCCGCAGTCAGTTATCAACGCACCCTCGGGCTGGAGAGAGCCGTGGCCCACGAGTCTCACCGGGCTCGCAAACCACTATGGGCTTGATCCCCTTGTCACTATTCTGTCTTAGCAGGAACGCGAGGCCTGCGGGATTTCACCCGGGGGGCGTTCGCTTCGGCGGGGGGGAAGATGACAAGAATGCCAGGCAGAGAGCCGGAGTGAGATTCCCCCTTCTTTGTGGAAAGGTGGGATACAGTGAAGACGTACGCAGGTGCGTGCCGTGGGCATTCGAGCGTGCTGGGTCTAGCTCACTGGGACGAGACAGGTGCTCCCACCAAAGCCATCTGCCGAGGCGCCCCACAGCCTGCAGACACGCTACGCCCTGCCGCACGACCATCGGAGCTGGCATGTGATGGACTCCCGCGGGCGCAGGTGTTCCGACGTCAGGGTCGGCGGTTCAGAGCAGTGCGCCCCAAAGCGTACCCCGACTTCTCGGAAAGGAAGGACAGCCCGAGACGTGCGGTAACGCACCGCGTGCCCGCTCGTGCACCTTCACAGGGAGGCCTTAATGGAATGCGCCAATCGAACAGGAGCACCCACAAATCTCTTCGGGCACGGAAGCCTCTTCGTGGCCTGGAGGGTGGCGCCTGCATGCCGCCAAACAGGCCAATGAACTTGGAAGGCCCAGAGTGTGAGACACGCGAGGCGTGGCCCCGGTCGTCATTCTCGGCCTTCTCTTTCCTCGCTAAAACGTCCCTTCGAAGCGCTGCCCAAGTCTTGCTTCCTTACGCTGCCTCTCGGCTCTCCTGTAGCAAGGGAGCAGCCCTGTATCTCCTCAGAGCCGGCGGGAGGGCGGGAGGCGGGAGGAGGGTGCTCTGCTAGGTGATTGCATTTGCTTCAGGGGGTAGCCGACTTAGTCTGTACCGAAAAAAAACAATCAATGGTCTGGTAGCACTTTGTAGACTAACAAAACATGTCGATGGGATCATGAGCTCTTGTGGGCACAGCCACTTCTTCATATGACCGGAGTTATGAGTAGGGGATATGAAAACTCGAAGTAGATAGGAGAGGAGAAGGAGCGGGGGGAGAAAAAGAAAAAAAAGAAAAAGGAAGGGGTGTGTGAGACAGGGCATCATTAAGTATCTGGAGAATGGGTACTTAAACCTAAGCAGATCAAAGTAAGTAGATCGATGCTAAGACAGGAAGGGTACCTGTGGCCAGGACTTTGTTAATGCCTTTGCTTCTATTGCTTAGTGCCAGAAAGACAGTTCTTGAGGATTCGGTCGTTCCCGAAAACTCCCTCTCAGACGCAGAGATCATCTGGAATCTCTACCCTTGTGGCCGGGGCGAGGGGTGAACTAGGACTTTTCTAGTCAGATTCGGCGAGACTCACACCCCAATTATATTCCCAAACCCTTGGCCATCAGACCTCAGGAGGCACCGAGTCCAGCCCCCTGCCCAAAGCAGGACCACCCCGACTCAGTCCTCAGTGACAGCTCTTCTGCAAGAGTTCTCAGACAGACAGTCCTTAACCCGTTTCACTCGTACTTTGTGTGTGCTGTACAGGGATACTTTGGAAGTCAAATGCCTTCTCTCTCCTGCTTCATTATAGCCGTGTTACCGTTCCATGCAGTCATGGGCTGTGGCGTAGCGGGGGGGCTGTCTGCTCTGTAACCCAGTGCCCTCCCCCCCCCCACGCTGTGATGTGAGATTCTCACTGACTCTCCCAAATGTGGATTAACCCAGACACCCAGGCTCAGCCTCCCAGGGAGAGAGACAAAGGGAGGAAGGCGGAGACCAGCACCTGGCTGGGGGGCAGGGCTGGGAGGAAGGATCAGTGGCTGTCTGGGAAGCATGGAGAGAAGAGGCTAAGCTGAGGCCCAGGGGCGATGGACCCTAACCCTAGGGCTGAGGCTTCCTGGCCCTGGCCCCTGTAGCCACATCACATATGTGCTGTGCTGTATCCTGAAGGAACAATAAACCCCTCTCTATTCTACCACTGGCAGAGTCTGTCCGTGCTGCTACGGGGGTGCAGGAACAGGGGAACCCCGACTGCGTCGTCACGTGGGCATATGCCACTCGTAGGGTTTCTTGGGTCCCTCCGACACTTAAAAACTCTTTCTCACAGTCCTTAGCCTGCCAGTCATGGATTCGTCCCTAATGTCTTTAGCTTTCCTTATCAATTTTCTACACTGCAGAGTGACCTATTTATAATGTGGATTTGTTCACTGTCTTCTTATACGTATGTTAGAAGCGCAGAGTCTGAGGGGCGATTTTGTTGTTACTGACATTTGGCGACTGGAAATTAGAAAAACAGGCCTTGTGGCGGCCTCTACCGATTGTGAGGCGCACCGAGGTGGCCGTGATGGGGCCAGATAAACACTCGAGGTACCAGACTGCTGGGGATTTGTCTGAAAGCCTCTGGGAAGGGCACAGGCCCTGTTCCTCACCCCATCCAGGCTACTTCTTAATGTAAAAGCTAAGCCTGGCTCACCTGGGTTGTCCCCCTGGCCTTGCCCGCCATGGCTCCCAGGGGTGGTCTCTGCCTTATATGGGCGTGCTGAATGACACGGGATGCTAGCGCCATTGTTCAGGGTCACAGCTGCCCCTTTAAATGCAGGCCCGCCGAGGCGCCGCCCCTGAGCGCAGGGCCAGCCTGGCATAGAACCGGCCTGGCGGGGCGGGGAGGGATGCTCCAGTCGCCGGAGGGCTAACACCACCCCAGGAACCAGCCATGGCGCGGTGTCCCTGCATGCCGCCTACCCGAAGGAACCGGCGGCGGAGCTGCCGGGGGAGGAGAAGGCGAGCCCGGCGCAGGAGGCCCAGGAGGCGGAGGAGAGGTGAGAGGGAACGGAAGCCGCCGGGGGAGGCTGGCGCCGCTGCAAAGCCAGTGCCCGGCCGCCATTGCCCGCTTGCTCCCAGTCCCGGGTCAGTTCCGATGCCCCCCGCCCCTTTCCAAATGCCCCCTCCTCCTTCATGCTGTCTTCTCTCCCCAGGCTTCATCACGCGCACCGTGTACTACTACCGGAGGAAGAAATAACCCGCCGCTCCCCTTCTCCGGCCCCGATGGAGGGGCCCGCCAGGTGCAGGAGCCCTGCAAGCGAAGGAGCAAGGCCCGAGCCCTCATTAAACCTGCAGCCGCATTGCCTGCTCTGGGTGCCGCGTGTTTCTCGCCCGCCGGCGTGGCCCCGTCCCTCGGGTAAAAACCTACCGGAGAAGAGGCAGGGAGGCTCGGCACAGCGGGGGCCTGGGCGAGGCTCCCAGTGACCCGCCAAGGACACGGTTCTGTTCAGAAAGGGACGAATCGGGGCTGGACTCCATGACCTCCTGGGGTCTATGACGAGTGCGAGCTCCCCCAGGCTAGCTCCGTCCGCCTCAGGCTAGCTCCCGGCCAGCCCCTTCGCATGGCCGAGGCCCCCGGGAGAATGGGGCTGTAGAAGGACCTACGCCAAGAGCCCCTGCAACTGGCACCCTCTAGGGATTTCCCTGCCCTGCTCTCCAGAGGCCCCGGTCCTGGGCTCAGCAGCCCGAGCTGGTGATACCAGGCAAGGCGGGAGCTGGGCCTTGCATCTGTGAGGCAATGTTGTGTATGTGTCCACTTGTGTCTCCAGCTGGGAGCCCCTTCTGCGTTGCGAGATGGATCCCCTCTGGGGCCCGGCGTACACGTGGGGGTTAAGCGAGGGGCTTAAACTGCAGCAGGGGAGGGTTGGGTTGGACATGAGGAAAAACGTCCTGCCTGCCGGGGGGGTGAAACACTGGGATAAATTGCCCGGGGGGTTGTGGAATCTCCATCCCTGGAGATACTGAAGAGCAGGTTGGACAGACGCTGTCAGGCAGGGGCGGTCTAGATGGTGCTTGGTCCCTTCCCATTCTAGCGTCCTAGGATCAAACAGGCTTGACCTCGGCGTGTGCGCGGGCTCGGGGTCAGAGTTACCAGATGCTTTGCCGCCCACGCCCCTGTGTAAGGCCCGCCGCGGGCGCAGCGCAGGGCTCACAATGCAGGGTGTCACTGAGGCCTGTTCCCTCTGGGACTGGCTCTGTGTTCCCAGGAGGTGGCTCAGAGCCCCCGTTGGGCTTATTCTTTGCCCAGCATTTGTAGCCTGGTCTCGCGGCGTGGCCTGGTGCCGGGGGGGGCGCCGTTCCATTCTGGGTGTGAAGGCCAGGAGGGACTGTGAGCTCCTGGGTAGCCCAGGCCAGGGACCGTCACCCGGCAAAGAGCCAGGTAACTTGGGTTTGACTAGAGCATCAGCCGGACAGAGCCGGTCCGGCGCCGCGGACACCAAGGCTAGGAGCCGCCACCGCTTCCGAGGTTCACCTCCCTGCCGGGACCCTGCTCTGCCAGGCTGGGGGGCCCTTTGGGGCTGGTATGTTCAAGCCTTGGGGATCAACTAACCCAGCTGGGCTCGTCAGGGACCTTCTCCCGCCCGGGCCCAAGCCCCCCCAGACGCCTTGTGCCCGGAGGGCGCGGTGGGGCTCCCAGGGCCCTGTAGGCAGCAGCGAGGCAACAGTCACAGCACGACTTGCACTGAGCTGATTTATTGGTCAGCGGCTCCGGCGCCGGGTGCTCTTGGGCCTGGCCGGGGGCCCGGCTCTCCCGTCGGCTCGGTGTTGCGAGGCTCACGCCGGGAGCGGGACAAGCGGAGGCGCTGGGGCCTTCAGAAGATCACGCTCCGCCGGTAGTAGAAGCGCCGGACTGGGGAGAGAGGAGGGAAGGGGCTGAGTTGGGGCCGCACCCACGGAAGGCACCCGGCCGTCCCCCCGCGACCTGGCAGGCCGCACACACCCGTGGCGGTACCTCGCCTCCTGCCTCGCCTCCGCCTCCGGGCTCGCCTCCTCGCGCGGCGCCGGCGTCTCCTGCGCGGCCTCCGGCGCCGGCACGGGCTGAGATAGCGAATGTACCTGACCATGGTCCCGCGGCACAGAGCCCGGCCGGCCGGCTCTCACGTGGGCGCTCTGCCTCTGCCCGGGCAGCTGGGCGGGGACTGGCACGCAGGGCTCCCGGCGCATCACAATGGGCTTGGATTGGCCTCGCCCATATATGGCAACGACCATACATGGGCGTGTGGCTGCCCTGCCCCGCCCCTGGGATCTGCCCCCGGGGCAGGAGCTGGGGGGGGGAAGAGGAAGGGGCGGGTCTGCTGAGCGATTTCGGGGCACAGGGCAAGCAGGGGAGCCATGGGCAAGGCCAAGGGGGCGGGCGGCTTCGCTGGGTGCCCCTGCCCATGCCCAGCCCGCGGCAGGAGGCTGCTGCAGAGGCGGCTCCGGCGGAGAGGCCAGACAGATGCAGGACACGCCAGGGACGGGCTGGCACCGGAGGCAGCCATGCCTAGTGCAGGGTGAATGGCCCCACGCCGTTCGTACGGGGGAATCGCCGGCCTTCCAATAAGCTTTCCCCTGTCAGACAGCGTGAGCCCTGCCTGCCCCGAGCCCTGCCAGGTGCCACACTCCATCCGGGCTGGGTGTCACCCCGCGAGAGCCATGGGATTCCCGCCACACAAGCGAGGGTGTAACGAGGCCCCTCGGGCTCCTCCATCTGGGGCTGCATCCAGCTCCTCGCGCCAGGAGCAGCTTTGCTGTGACCTGAGCCCGGAAGGGCGGAGGACCCGCCTGGCAGACCTGTCTGTTCGGAATAAACCTTTCGATGTTAGATGCAAAAGAACCGGCCCAGCGAGCCCTTTGGGTGAGATCCGAGGTATTAATGGCCCTGGGACTGTGGCTGGTCCTTTGGGAGCGGGAGAACCTGTTGGGAGTTGGGGTACAGGGAGCACCGGGGTGTCCATGGGGAGGTGGGGGATGGGTTATAACCTCTCCCCTGTGTGAGGGGGCTGGGGGGGCACAGGGAGCACTGGGGTGTCTGAGGGGAGGTGGGGATGGGTTATAACCTCTCCTGTGTGAGGGGGCTGGGGGGCACAGGGAGCACTGGGGGCTGTGAGGCAAGGGGCCTATGAGGTGTTGAGACGGACTGGCCGTGTCTGGCACAGCTGAGGCATCCGCTCAGGGCAAATTGCTCAAATTCAGGCTCTTACAGCCCCCGACTGAGACCTTCCCAAACAGGCCACAAACCAGTCCCACCGAGCGTTTCAGCTGCCTGCCTGAAGCCTCATGAGCAAAACCCCTCCGACACCCCAGCAATATCCGTGCCCCAGATGGCCCCGGGCCTCATACACAGGTGGGGGGTCTTAGAACCCAACCCCACCTACCCCAACAAGTTCTGTCCGATTCCAGGAAACCAGCCACAGATCCCTGGTCAATTTACCCTCTGGATCTTACCCACAAACCACGCTGAGCCAATTCTTTAGCATCTAACATCTAAAGGTTTTTTACTACAAGAAAGAAAAGCCTGAGAGTGAGGTTGTTAAAGAATCCTGACATTACATGCATCGAATCTCCCAGTTCTCGATGCAGGCTCTAGCAGAGATGTTACACCAAATTTGAGCAATTCACCCTGAGTGGACGCCCTCAGCTGTGCCCAGACCCAGCCCATGGGGTCGTCACATGGGGGATGGGTTATAACCTCTCCCCTGTGTAAGGTGGGGCTGGGTGGTCACAGGGAACACTGGGGTGTCTGAGGGAAGGTGGGAGATGGGTCATAACCTCCCCTGTGTGCAGTGGGTGGGGGTTGGGGTGCGGGGCGCTTACCTGGGGAGATGATCCCACATTGCCTCTTCCCAGCGATTGGCCCCTTGGCTCTGCTCGGGGGGAGAGAGTCGCATCCGGGCCCTGCCCGAGATGTGCGCAGTGCCGAGGCCCGCCGAGCGAGGGCCGGTCAGGCTGCCGGGAAGAGCAGGCGGAAGAGCCAGCAGCAGCAGGGTAGCAGGCCGCGGTGCAGGCAGGAGGCGAGGAAGACGGGGAGGCACAGGGAGGCGAGGAAGATGCCCAGCGCGGGCAGCAGGCGCGCGAGCAGCGCATCTCCGCACGGCGCCAGGCTCTGGCCCAAGAGGCGCGTGGCTGGCAGCAGCTGCTGGCAGAAGACGACGCCCGGCAGGCCGAGGAGCATGAGGAAGACGCAGAATGCGCGGAGAGCGAGGTGGTAGCCCACCCCGAGGGCCAGGAGAGCCAGCAGCCTGCGGAGGACGCGGAGCAGAGCGCAGCAGGCGGGCTGCATGGCGCAGGCCTCAGGGTGGCCACAGCTGGCGGGCGCCGCAGTGTCTCAGCCACGCGCCCAGCCTGGGGAGCAGACACAGGTGGGCGGAGGAGTACGAGGGGCAGTGCTGCTCAGTGGGCAGGGCTGGGGAGAAAACAGCCCCTCTCCCGGCCAGGGGTAACTCCAGCGCATCGCACCGGCGGGTCTGAGTCGAGCCAGGCCGGGGGCTTCCCGGGCCAGGGTGAGGCAGGTGTGCCACGAGGTCACCACCCCCAAAGAAACGTGACAGCCAGGCCACGCAGAGGGCCGAGAGCCCAGGCTGGAAGTGGCAAGGCCCCCAACGCCCATACGACCCGAGCGGGAAGGACGGGGCTGGGCCCAGCTCCCAGCACTGTTCCCAGGTCTGGTCCCGTCTCACCTCCCTCCGGCACAGCCGGGCCCTGTCTGCACCCAGCCGCTTGGGCGGAAGGCAGCTCTGGTGGTTTGGGCTTGGGAACACCCGGGCCTGTCCCCTGCTCGGTCACAGTCGCCCAGTGTGGCCTGGGGCAGCCACTCCACCCTGCTGCGGCGTGGGGCAGACACGCGCCCTGGCCCGGGAGTGCGCAGACACGACGGCCCACGCAGCTCAGCAGCCCGGGGCTGGCGGCCCAGCAAGCCGGTGGCCCTGCTGCCCACTTGTGACGTCACAGACGGGCTGTGGGCTGGCGGTAGCACTGCAGGACCCCGGGCGCAGGCGCCGCTCGGCTTCCGGCCCTTCCAAGGCGGGTGGGCCGGCCCCGACGCTCGGCGAATCTCACAGGCCCTGGGCCACGTCAGCTGGCCGGGGACTCACGCTGACGGGAGGGAGAACCCACCCTGCCAGGGGCTGCCCGGCCCTCGGGTCCCGGCTATTGGCCTGCCCACTCCCGCCCGCCGCCCAGGGAGGGGAGAAACCGTGGTGCTCCGGTTCCCTGGCCCCTGCACAATTTCACTGCCCTGCAGCTGCCGGCCT
This sequence comes from Rafetus swinhoei, assembly GCA_019425775.1. NCBI lineage: Eukaryota > Metazoa > Chordata > Testudines > Trionychidae > Rafetus > Rafetus swinhoei. The sequence goes on along the minus strand of CM033449.1, from coordinate 1,540,916 downwards.
GGCCAGCAGGAGATTCCCGCCCGGGGGCAGGGAGGAATCATGCCCCGAAGAGTGGCTCTAGGGCACCGGGGTGCCCCAGGCCAGTCCAGCCAAGCCCTGGCTCCACCTGGGAGCACAGGGGACTAAGCAGGGAGGCCCCCGGCGGGCCGGACCAGTGTGGAGCGACTCTCCTGCAGACACAGGTGCGCCTCCCCAGAGAGGAGACCCAGCGCCAGGCAGGCTCTGGCTGGGGCTTCCCGCTGGGACCTCCCACCCCTGGGTGAGACGACGCTGCCCAAAGGACCAGGCCTCGCCTGGCCCCGCTCTTCTCCCGGGGACGCTGAGACCTGGGCGGGCTCCTAGCAGCTGTTTGCAGCTCAGGACAACGGCTGGGGAGCTCAGGAACCACGGACTCCGGGGGCGAGGTGCCTGGGCACTGCGGAGAACCATAGAGCCCTAGGACTGGCAGGGACCTCGCGAGGGCACCAAGGCCAGTCCCCGGCCCTCCTGGCAGGACCAAGCTCCCTCTAGACCAGCCCTGGCAGGTGTCTGTGCAACCTGCTCTTCAGTATCTCCAGGGATGGGGATTCCACAACCCCCCCGGGCAATTTAGTCCAGTGTTTCACCCCCCTGACAGGCAGGAAGTTTTTCCTAATGTCCAACCTGAACCTCCCTTGCTGCAGTTTAAGCCCATTGCTTCTTGTCCTGTCCTCAGAGGCCAAGGGGAACAATTTCCCCCCCTCCTCCCTGTGACACCCTTTGAGATACCTGAAAACCGCTCTCACATCCCCTCTCGGTCTTCTCCTTTCCAAACTAAACCAGCTTCCAGCTGAGCTGGCCCCAGAGCTCACACGGGGCTTGCTAACCAGAAAGGCCCCTGTTACTCTGTAAGTCACGGGCGGGTCTCTGCGGCCAAGAACTTCCGACCTTCCTTCCCTGTCCCACCTCCCCATGTCGCTCATTCCTGGGGCCCGCGGGGCCTGGATGAGCTCCGCCCCTGCAGCGGGGAGGGGCGGGGCTTTCGGAGCACACCATGCACATGCCCCCTGCTCTGGTGGGTACCCGGCCGGCCGAGCACGGTGGCACCAAGTGACCCACGGCGGCTGGGGGCTGCCAGTCCTGCTCCTACGGAGCGCAGGATACAGGGAAGCAGGGCCAGGCGTGACCTGCCCTAAGGAGGGGTCCCCCTCGGCTGAAAGTAGGGGGTGGGGACAGGTGTCCCCGGCGGGGGGAGGCGGCTCCCCCGACCTGTCCCTCCCCACGGTGCAAAGAAAGAGCGAGCTCTGCTTCATTAGGAGCCTCTTTGTTCTGTCCAGCGCTCAGTGCAACTGAAGCCACTTGCGATGGGCGCGGCGTGGTTCCTTGCCCCGTGCGGTGCCCGCGGAGGCCGGCCCGGGGCGTGGCCAGGCCCCTGCACTGCGCAGGGGCGTGCGCTCACCACGTGAGCCGAAGCAGCTTAAGGAAGACCGGCAGCAGGACCCTGCGCAGGCAGAGGTAGAGGAAGACGGGCGGGGAGAGGGAAATGAGGAAGACCACCAGCGCCCGGAAGAGCTCGTTCAGCACCACCTCTGCGGCGGGCAGCAGGGAGCGCAGGCAGGCGAGGACGGCGGGGAGCACCTTCCGGACCAGGACGATCCCGGGCAGGCAGAGGGAGAAGAGCAGGATGCTCCCGAGGCGGATCAGGAGGACGAAGGCGACGGTGGCGGCCAGGCAGCAGAGCGCGCGCTGGAGCCCGCGGAGGAGGCCTCTGCCGAGGGGATGCATGCCTCAGGCCTCGGCCAGGAGCAGTGGTCTCTCCGCAGGGCCCGTGCCCCCCTGCAGGCGCACAAGGAGAGGCCGCCGCGGTGAACGGAGAACCCCTCGGGAGCGCTGCGGCTCGCTAGCAAGACTTGGGGGCTGTGCCGCCCTCGCGTGCAGGGGCCCCCTTGGCGCTGGGTGCGGCGGGGCCGGGCACGTGGCCAGCGCAGGGGCAGAGGGGTCTCCTCTCCGGGGGGCTGCCGGGCTGAGCGGTCCGAAGGGCTGCGGAGAGGAGAGTGTCCATGGAGACCCTCCGCGCGCCGGCGCTCGCCAGCCGCCCGGCACAGGGGTCCGGGAGGGGAAAAGCCGGCAGGGCCCGGGGCAGCCTTGTCCCCGCCAGGAAACAAGGCAAAGGGGCGGGGCCTCAGCGGGAAGGGGCGGGGCTGGGGTGCCCATACCCCACTGCCTGTCAGCCCCCCCGGGAGCCATGGGGCTCGCGCCGCTGGGGGCCCCGCTGGCGATGTAAAGGGCCCGGGGTGCCGGTCACTGCAGCAGCTGTGGAAGCGGCCAGGAGCCCCAGGCCCTTTTAAATCGCTGGCCCCGGAGCAGCTGCCCCCCGTGCCCCCCCATTGTTCCCTATGGGCCCCCCGGGCGTGTCCAGCCAGCGATGCAGCTCTGAGCAGGGGGGCTCCTGGCGCGGCCCCAGGCGACGGCTCCTCCGGCTCACGCCTGCATCTCAGCCAGGCCGCCCCCCTGCTCAGGGCCCGGCTGCTCTGCTTTGCACCCTCCAGCTTCCTCCCCACCATGGGGTCCCCCCCCGACCCCACTGGGCCCACATCGCCTCGCACCGCCCCCCGGCCCCACTGGGCCCACGCCACCTCGCACCGCTCCCGGCCCCACTGGGCCCACACGCCTCGCACCGCTCCCCCGGCCCCACTGGGCCCACGTCACCCTCACACCGCTCCCCCGGCCCCACTGGGCCCACATCGCCTCGCACCGCTCCCGGCCCCACTGGGTCACACCGATCTCCCGGCCCCACTGGGCCCACGTCACCCTCACACCGCTCCCGGCCCCACTGGGCCCACGTCGCCTTGCACCGCTCCCAGCCCCACTGGGCCCGCCCCACTGGGCCCATGTCACCTCGCACCGCTCCCCGGCCCCACTGGGCCCACATCGCCTCGCACCGCTCCCCGGCCCCACTGGGCCCACACGCCTCGCACCGCTCCCCAGCCCCACTGGGCCCACATCGCCTCGCACCGCTGCCCCCAGCCCCACTGGGCCGACACGCTCGCACCGCTCCCGGCCCCACTGGGCCCACGCCGCTTCTGATCCCACTGGGCCCACATCGCCGCACCGCTCCCCGGCCCCACTGGGCGCACATCGCCTCGCACCGCTGCCCCCAGCCCCACTGGGCCGACGCTCGCACCGCACGCTCCCGGCCCCACTGGGCCCACGCCGCCCCGATCCCACTGGGCCTACACGCCTCGCACCGCTCCCGGCCCCACTGGGCCCACATCGCCCTCACACCACTCCCGCCCCACTGGGCCCACGCCGCCTCGCACCACTCCCGCCTCCCCGGCCCCACTGGGCCCATGTCTCTCCCCCCCGAAGGCCGCACGCACAGCCTGGTCGCCCGGAGAGGCAGAGCCCAGACAGTTCCGGCCTGGCTCCCATGTCCCCAATCGCTGCCCTAGCGCAGGGCAGATCCCTGCCCGCTGTCGGCCCGCGGCTCCCCCCGGCCGTGGGTCGCGCATGAGGCTGGGCAGGGGAGCAGCCACCCCAGATCCGTGGGTCGGTCGGCGGAGCTGGGCAGGAGCAGCCCACCCAGATATCGCTTTCCTCTCCCGCTCCTTCCCGAGATCACCGAGACTTGGCCGCCTCACAGGCAGGCTCCCGGCAGGGGTCTAAGCCATCCCATGGAATCATGCGCCAATGATACTCGCCAAGCACCTCCATGCAGGTAAGCCCCATGTAAGAGTCGGCTCTGGAGCAGCCCTGCTGGCTGAACGAGCAGCGCAACCAGCCTGCAAGAGCAGGACCTCCCTGGCGACAGCAGTGACGCCCCACCGCCTGCCAGCCCCCCGGCAAATCTCAGCACCTTGCATTATTAGCACATCCCCTGCCCCTCGCGCCTGATAACCCTGACCACCGCCAGCGTCACCTCCACCTCCTCACTCGAGCCACGGCCCTGCCCTGGCTTTGTGACACACGCAGCGCCCCACCGCCACGAGCCACAGCCCTGCCCTGGCTTTGTGACACACGCAGCGCCCCACCGCCATGAGCCACAGCCCTGCCCTGGCTTTGTGACACACGCAGCGCCCCACCGCCATGAGCCACAGCCCTGCCCTGGCTTTGTGACACACGCAGCACACCACCGCCACGAGCCACGGCCCTGCCCCGGCTTTGTGACACACGCAGCGCACCACCGCCACGAGCCACAGCACTGCCCTGGCTTTGTGACACACGCAGCGCACCACCGCCACGAGCCACAGCCCTGCCCTGGCTTTGTGACACACGCAGCGCCCCACCGCCATGAGCCACGGCCCTGCCCTGGCTTTGTGACACTCGCAGTGCTGGCCAGCTGCCACCATTGCTCTGAGCCACGGCCCTGCCCTGGCTTTGTGACACACGCAGCGCCCCACCGCCACGAGCCACAGCCCTGCCCTGGCTTTGTGACACACGCAGCGCCCCACCGCCACGAGCCACAGCCCTGCCCTGGCTTTGTGACCCATGCAGCGCACCACCGCCACGAGCCACAGCCCTGCCCTGGCTTTGTGACACACGCAGCGCCCCACCGCCATGAGCCACGGCCCTGCCCTGGCTTTGTGACCCATGCAGCGCACCACCGCCACGAGCCACAGCCCTGCCCTGGCTTTGTGACACACGCAGCGCCCCACCGCCATGAGCCACGGCCCTGCCCTGGCTTTGTGACACACGCAGCGCCCCACCGCCATGAGCCACGGCCCTGCCCTGGCTTTGTGACACACGCAGCGCCCCACCGCCACGAGCCACAGCACTGCCCTGGCTTTGTGACACACGCAGCGCACCACCGCCACGAGCCACAGCACTGCCCTGGCTTTGTGACACACGCAGCGCCCCACCGCCACGAGCCACGGCCCTGCCGGCTTTGTGACACGCAGCGCTGGCCAGCTGCCACCACTGCTCTGAGCCACGGCCCTGCCCTGGCTTTGTGACACACGCAGCGCCCCACCGCCACGAGCCACAGCACTGCCCTGGCTTTGTGACACGCAGAGCTGGCCAGCTGCTACCACTGCCCTGAGCCACGGCCCTGCCCTGGCTTTGTGACACACGCAGCGCCCCACCGCCATGAGCCACGGCCCTGCCCTGGCTTTGTGACACACGCAGCGCACCACCGCCATGAGCCACGGCCCTGCCCTGGCTTTGTGACACACGCAGCGCCCCACCGCCATGAGCCACGGCACTGCCCTGGCTTTGTGACCCATGCAGTGCACCACCGCCACGAGCCACAGCACTGCCCTGGCTTTGTGACACACGCAGCGCCCCACCGCCACGAGCCACAGCCCTGCCCTGGCTTTGTGACACACACAGCGCCCCACCGCCACGAGCCACAGCACTGCCCTGGCTTTGTGACACACGCAGCACCCCACCGCCACGAGCCACGGCACTGCCCTGGCTTTGTGACACACGCAGCACCCCACCGCCACGAGCCACGGCCCTGCCCTGGCTTTGTGACACACGCAGCACCCCACCGCCACGAGCCACGGCACTGCCCTGGCTTTGTGACACACGCAGCACCCCACCGCCACGAGCCACGGCACTGCCCTGGCTTTGTGACACATGCAGCACTCACCGCCACGAGCCACGGCACTGCCCTGGCTTTGTGACACACGCAGCACCCCACCGCCACGAGCCATGGCACTGCCCTGGCATTGTGACACACACAGCACCCCACCGCCACGAGCCACGGCACTGCCCTGGCTTTGTGACACGCAGCACCCCACCGCCACGAGCCGCAGCCCTGCCCTGGCTTTGTGACACACGCAGCACCCCACCACCACAAGCCACAGCACTGCCCTGGCATTGTGACACACACAGCACCCCACCGCCATGAGCCACGGCCCTGCCCTGGCTTTGTGACACACACGCGCTGGCCTTGCTGCCCTGTTACTGTCACAAAGGGTTGCGGGGGGCTGAACTCAGCTCACATGAGACCATTCCCAGGTCAAAGTTCAGCAGCCCCTGGGCAGCAAATGCAAACCGGCCAGCCCTCCGCTCCGGGCGCCCCACGGACCCCTCGGCAGCCCCGTCCACCCCTCTGCCGCCCTCCCCACCCATGGCCGGCCTCACTCCCACTCTCCCAGGCCCCTGCATCTCCTGCCCCAGGCCTGCCCCCCCATGTATCTCTCCCTTGTCCAATGCAGGCGCGTCCCCTCCTTCTCCTCCTGCAGCCCCTGCCCGCCCCCAGTCGCCTCCACGTCGCTCTGCCCCCCTTCCCCAATTCCCTGGCCCTCCCCAGCTGCCTCTCCACAGAGCCACAGGCGCCGCCCTCTTCCCTAGGGCAGTGTCACTGGGATGGGAAGCCCGCAGCTCCCGCCATCCCGAGTGAGGGCATCCTCCAGCTTCAGCCCCAGCACAGCAATGGGCAACGGCAGCCATTTAAAGTAAGGGCAAAAGGAGACTTTAAACCTCCCCTTCCTCGCATGAGCCTTAGACCCCCCCCATGTGTCCGAGCAGCCTCACCCGCGGCGTTGTGCGCCTCGTACACGCACGTCCCGCCAGGCACGGCCGTCCCGCCCTCCCCTCTGCCCGGGGCTCCCGCTCAGACCCTCTGGGCTGCAGCGGCACCTTCCGGGGCGGGGGCAGGGAGCTAATCCCCCGTGAGGAAGGGGGGAGTTTTGGGGTTCAAAGGGGGGGTTGCACACAGGGGGGCGCTCAGTGCCCGGCAGTTACTGGTTCAATGTGACCAAGGGGGGGAGTTGGTGGTTTCAGGGAACAGCCCAGAGTTGGAGCCGTGGGGTCTGGTGCCCTGGTGCCCCCGGCCCCGCTCAGAGGACACGGCGGGTTCTGGCCAGACACAGACAAGGGGCTGCAGAGGGGACCCGGCGACCGGCCCAGCTGGCCCCAGCGAAGGGGGAACATTGGACAGGGAGGGAGGCGGAGAAGAGGGGCCCAGCGACCCTCTTACCTGGGGAGAGACAATGGGCGGGGGAGGGGCTGTTGCGGGGGGGTATTGAGGCTCTGCTGGGAGACGGGGGCTGTTTTGGGGGGCTGAGAGCAGGGCAGGCAGGACTCAGCCGGCTGCAGGAGACTGGCATGAGGGCTGAGGGCCCAGAGACCCGTTGCTGTTCAAAGCTCAATAGACCCTCCTGTTCGGTGCTGGCTGGGAGTCGCTCTGGTCTAGAGAACAGGGGGGTGCTATTCCCTGTGGGGGGGAGGCCCCGGGGCTCCAGAGAGAGTGGATCCCAAGGGCTCACGGCAGAGGCAGGCGGCTGGAGGCCCTGAGAGGCCCCGTCCCGGAGGCGGAGGGGCGGACCCCTAGGTGAGAAGGGGCCCCCCAAAAGAGAGTCGCTGGACTGGAGTGCGCTCCCTGAGAAGGGGCTGCCGCGCTGGAGGGGGTCCTGCCCGGGGACAGACAGGCCGAGCGTGGGCACCACCTGTGAGCTGTGACACCCCCCCAAAGTTTTTGCTCTTGTTCAAGGCTCCCTAGGCTGCGGGGCAGGGCCCAAATGCCTGGAGGCAGGGACCCGTCCTATCAGCCCGGCTGCGGGCGCTGCGTGGCCGTGTCATGGGCACCAGGGCACGTTCCTGTCGCTGCAGCATTTCCGAGGGCAGCCCCTTGGCGCCCGGCCTGGTAGAGCGGCAGAGACTGTGCAGAGCGCCCCCCCCTCCCACCCCCCCATCCCGGGTACCATCAGCCCCTCGGCACCCGGCCTGGTAGAGCAGCAGAGACCGTGCAGAGCGCCCCCTCCCACCCCATCCCGGGTACCATCAGCCCTCGGCACCCGGCCTGATAGAGCAGCAGAGACCGTGCAGAGCGCCCCACCCCATCCCACCCCGTCCTGGGTACCATCAGCCCCTCGGAGCCCAGCCTGGGAGAGCGGCAGAGACTGTGCAGAGCGCCCCCTCCCACCCCCATCCCGGTACCATCAGCCCCTCGGCACCCGGCCTGGTAGAGCAGCAGAGACTGTGCAGAGCGCCCCCGCCCCCTCGGCACCATCGGCCCCTCGGCACCCGGCCTGGTAGAGCAGCAGAGACTGTGCAGAGCGCCCCCCTCCGCCCCCATCCCGGGTACCATCAGCCCCTCGGCACCCAGCCTGGTAGAGCAGCAGAGACCGTGCAGAGCCCCCCCGCCCCCTCGGCACCATCGGCCCCTCGGCACCCGGCCTGGTAGAGCAGCAGAGACCGTGCAGAGCGCCCCCCCCCTCCGCCCCGCCATCCCGGGTACCATCAGCCCCTCGGCACCCAGCCTGGGAGAGCGGCAGAGACTGTGCAGAGCGCCCCCCGCCCCCCCGCCCCCCCATCCCAGGTACCATCAGCCCCGGCGGCACCCGGCCTGGTAGAGCGGCAGAGACTGTGCAGAGCGGCCCCTCCCGCCCCCCATCCCAGGTACCATCAGCCCCTCGGCGCCCGGCCTGGTAGAGCGGCAGAGACTGTGCAGAGCGGCCCCCCCGCCCCCGCCCCGCCCCGGGTACCATCAGCCCCTCGGCGCCCGGCCTGGGAGAGTGGCAGTGACCGTGCAGAGCGCCCCCCGCCCCCTTGGCACCATCGGCCCCTTAGCGCCCGGCCTGGTAGAGCGGCAGTGACCGTGCAGAAACACGCACATACACACAGCCCAGGCAGCGGCAGGGCGCGTAGCTCGAGCACACAGGGAGCAGGCCAAGGACACGGGGAGCCCAGGCTGGCTGGGCGGGTCCCAAACGGGGAAGCCTGGAGGAGGAGCAGAGAGGGGATCCCCCCGGCTCTGGGGCTGGGCCGAGCGTGGCTGGTGCCAGGCCGGTGAGGCTCAGAGAAGAGCCAGAGGGAGAGGGAAGGGTTGGGAACCTGCCTGGCAGCGACCGACGCAAGGATCCATCTTGGCACCGCAACGGAGACGCGGCTGAGGGGGCCATGCTGAGTGGCTGGAAGCTGAAGCCAGACACACTCCCATGGGAGGATAACTACCCGGGACAGTTCCCCAGGAGCGGGGCGATTCTCCCGCATGGCACATTTTACCCCCAGGCCGGCGGTTCCCCCTCCCTACGGCTCTGCTCTCGGTTGCTGCGTGGCAGGTCTCCGGGAGGGCAGGCCCTATGGTCACAGGGGCCCGGCTGGCCTGGGCCACGCAGATCTGTGGGTCTCGGTGCGCGCAGAGGTGGCGGGTGGGGATAGCACCGGGCTGGGACGGGGTCCGGGGAGGACAAAGCCAGGTGTACCAGCCTGGCTGCCCCCAAGCCGACCACTGGCTGTTTGCCGCTCCCAGAGTCCTGCCTGCGCCAGCGTAAACCCAGCGGCTCGGACACGGGGTGGCCCCCACGTCCTAGGCCAGGCACTCGCTGCGGCACCTCTTCTCCGGGCCCCAGGCTGCGGGAGGCTGGCGGCGAGCCCAGTCGGCCCAGCGGCTGCCCCGGCCAGGAGCAGGCGTTGGCGTCAGCCAGGCATTGCTGTGTAAAGAAGCCAAACTCTCAGAGCCCCCCGTCTGCAAACACGGAGGAGCCACATAGCAGAACCCAGCTGCCCCAAAATCTACTGCCCCGGGCCCCAGGCTCTGGTGCGCGAGGGGAAGGTGGGGAGTGTCTGTCTCCTCAGCCGGGGGCCCCGACCCAAGAACGGGTCCCCCCCCACCCCCTCGCGCCAAGGGCAGCCAGAAGGGGGGGCTCTCCGCGCCCGCCGCCCCTGCCCCCCAGTGGGAATGAAGGCCCGGAGCCGGCCTGCGCCTCACTGCTGTATTGAGCCGGAGCTGGGCCGCGGCAGGGCCAGGAGCTCGCCCAGCCACTGCAGGCAGAAGAGGAGGAGCAGGCGGAGAGCCCGAACTGGAGCAGGAGCAGGACGGAGGGCAGCAGGCTGCTGAAGAAGACGTGGACGGCCGCCACCAGCAGGGCGGAGAAGAGGACGCCCACGTAGCTGGTGAAGACGCAGAGCGCCAGGAAGAGGACGATGTTCAGCAGCATCTTGACCCCGTCGAGCAGGTCCCTCAGGATCCCCCCCCCGTAGTGGGGCCTCCGGATCACCCTGCGGCCGGGCCGGGCCGTCGGCTGCAGCTTCGGAGGAGCCATGGTGCTGTCCCTGGAAGGGGCACAAGGGGAAGGCGGGATGAGGCCCCCACGGCGCCAGGGCAGTAGCCGGTGGCAGAGGGTGGGGTGCCAAAGTTACTATCCGGATAACACAGCGACGGTGCCAGGCAAGTGTGGCCAACCCTCAATCGGCAGGGCCCACGATGGGCAGGGTCAGGAAGGTTTCCACCCAGCATCTGGTCAGGTGCGTGTGGGGCTGGGCTCATGGGGCCCTGGGGCCCTGGCCGGTGCCACTGGCAGAGGCAAGACCCTGGACTCTGGTACTTTGCCCTGCTACGGAAGGAGCTCGAGGGCATGTTGCCGACATCCATAATTAACTGAGCCTCGCAAGCCCTGACCGGAAAATGCAGTAGCTTGTGTTATTATCCCCTCCGGATAGATGGGGAAACTGAGGCTCAGAGCAGGGCAGTGCCTGGCCTCAGAGCCACAGAAATGTGGGGCTGGAGTGCATGGAGCACAGGGGGATGGATGGAGACCTGCTGGTCCAGTCCCCTACACAGAGGCCGGACCAGGCTCACCGGGACCAACCCTGACTGGTTTGTCAGCCTGTTCCTGAGCCCCTCAATGGCGGGGACCCTCAGCCCCCCAGGAGGCCTGCTCCCAGCTCAGCCACTGGGGCTAGATCCCCCCCACGGCTCCCTGCAGCAGGTTCCGCCCCTAGGCCTGCCTGCCCCATGCTCCTGCTGTAATAGCCCGCCACAGACGGGATGGCTGGGACCAGGCCCCCTTCGCCGTCGCTCCTCGCGGCCAGACGTGCCCTGTTTGTACCCCGCTTGCAGGCCGGGCCCCTGCACCTGCTCCCTTCGCTGGGCCCTTCCTGCAAGTGGGGCCCCCAGAACGGCCCTCAAGCCCACACAGGCTCCTCGGGCCAAGCAGGGCAGAGCTGGCAGGGCAGGGAGAGCGACTGCCAGGGACTGTTACCTTAGAAAGGAGACTAAGCCAAGGGCACGTGAGAAACGGGTATCAAATGAGCAATGGGCTGGAGCAGGTAGACAAGGAACATTTGTTCCCGGCGTCGCGCCCCAGCGAGGCGACAAGCCCTCACGCAGAGAGGCAGCAAATTCAAACCCAGCCACAGGACATGTTCTTTTCATACGACCTGCGGAACTCACTGCTGCAGTGAGTCCAGGAGCCCAAGAATCGAGCAAGCTCAGAAAGGGACTGGCCATTTCTACGGAGAAGAGGTGTGCCCCAAGTAGCCCTGGTTACCGGCAGCACCGCATCTGGAAGGGTCCGCAGGCTTCAGGGCTTACACCCGGCTCTGACTCTCAGAGGCCAGGAGGTGACTTCGATGGGGAGCCCATCACCCCACATCTGCTCCGGGGGCCCAGTGTGCTCCGGGGGCCCAATCTGCTCCGGGGGCCCAAGTGGCCAGCGGGCCCTTGGATCTGGACGCCCCGGCCTAGAACCCCTCACCCCGTCTGTGGCCCCCAGGCCGGCCTTTCCAGCCCCTGGGCCGCCTCCCCTGGGCGGGTGAGCTGCTGGGAAGGCTGCTCCAATCTAAAGCAAAGAAAATCTCCCGCCCCTCCTCTCTCCCCGACATGCCCAGGCCGGCTGGGTGGACCCTGCCCTGTGAGTCGCTCCCTCCTGCTCGCCTCCCACGGGCCCTCCAGCGAGGGAGCCGCCCCCCTTCACAGGCAGGGAGCAGAGGGGAGACGCGCCCGCTAGCCGTACCCACGCCGATGGGGCATGCTGGTGAGGGGTCCCCGGCGGGCGTCCGGCCATCGCCCGCCCTGCTCTCCCCAGCCGTGCCAGCCTGTGCGTGTGGCTGTACCCGCCCCGGCACTGCATGGGCCGCGCCTGCGGTCGCGAGTGTCTGGCCGCGCGAGGCTCGGTATTCCCCACGATGCACCGGGCAGGAACCCCCTCGCACCCCTGCCTGCTGCTGCACACCCGCTCGTGCCACGGGCCCTGCCCCAGCGCCATGGCCCAGCCTTTGCAGCAGCGAGACCGGCCTGCACCCCACAAAGCCCCGGGCAGCCTGTGTGCACACGCGGGTGCCCTGGCAGGGTCCCTGCCCCCGTGCCCCAGCCACTGCTCGGGCACATGGCCCGGCACGTCAGCCTGGCCGCCGGGGGTGGCCGCGCGCTGGGGGCTCGGGGAAGGGGGACCCCTGCGCTGCAGGCAATGGACGAGACCCACCTCTGCCTGCCAAGGGGGCTGCCATACAGCCCCCCCCCCATGCGACGGCCACCAGCTGAGCTGGCCCCACGGAAAAGGGAGAACCCAGCACTTGCCTGCCCCTCGGTGTGGCCATCAAGAGCCCAGCGTGGGCTGGCACATCCCGCGGCCCTGGAGGATGGAGGTGCCTGGCACAAGCCTCAGAGCCGCCCCTGCGCCATCCCGGGCAGCCGCAGGCACTGAACGGGGCCCCAGCGAGCCGCCCCACGGAGTCTGATGATGTCACAAACCTGCCCGGCCGGACCATTTCCAGCGGGTGGAGGGGCCCCCGCCCCCAGGCCTCGGTTGGTGCAGGCCGGCTCAGTGCCCCACGGGGCTCTGTGGGGCTAGTGGGTCTCTGCCCTGGGGAGAGGGGCACCCCGCAGGGAGCAGCGCTGGGCCGGTGGAGGGGGAAGGATGCTGTGGGTGGTGAGGGGCAGGGGGCAGCCCGGTGTCCTGGCTTTGCCAGGCCCTGGCCACGGGGAAGCGGGCAGCGCGGTAGCCATCCTCCCCACGGGAGCAGGCGGAGAGCAGGCTGGGCTTGGGCTGCCAGGCAGCCGGCGGAGTGAAACCCTTCCACATGGGGCGGGGCGGATACGGAGCCCGATGCCTCTGCGCGGGGCGGGCAGCTGCAGGGACCTGCTGGGGGCGCCCGCTCTGGCCCCCGGGCCTCGCTGGAGGGTGCATGGCTAGGGGGTGCCAGCGCTGGCCCTAGGCACGTGGCAGGGCTGGTGGGGTGGTGTGGCATGCTGGCCCCTGGGCCTCGCTGGAGGGTGCATGGCTAGGGGGTGCCAGCGCTGGCCCTAGGCATGTGGCAGGGCTGGTGGGGTGGGGTGGCATGCTGGCCCCTGGGCCTCGCTGGAGGGTGCATGGCTAGGGGGTGCCAGCGCTGGCCCTAGGCACGTGGCAGGGCTGGTGGGGTGGGGTGGCATGCTGGCCCCTGGGCCTCGCTGGAGGGTGCATGGCTAGGGGGTGCCAGCGCTGGCCCTAGGCACGTGGCCAGGCTGGGGGGGGTGGCATGCTGGCCCCTGGGCCTTGCTGGAGTGTGCATGGCTAGGGGGTGCCAGCGCTGGCCCTAGGCACGTGGCAGGGCTGGCGGGGTGGCATGCTGGCCCCCGGGCCTCGCTGGAGGGTGCATGGCTAGGGGGTGCCAGCGCTGGCCCTAGGCACGTGGCAGGGCTGGTGGGGTGGGGTGGCATGCTGGCCCCTGGGCCTCGCTGGAGGGTGCATGGCTAGGGGGTGCCAGCTCTGGCCCTAGGCATGTGGCAGGGCTGGCGGGGTGGTGTGGCATGCTGGCCCCACGGCGCTCAGCCCCACCGCCCACGTAAAAAGATTTTAAAAAATATGAAAGGTCAAAGTCAATATGCTGAAATCACAAAGCTCTGTGTGCACATAGAGGGGTGTGCATGTGTGTACATAGAGCTCCGTGTGCTGGTGTGTGTGTGTGTATGGAGAGCTCTGTGTGCTTCTCCATGCAGGTGTTTGCGTGTGTGTGTGTGTGTGTGTGTGGCGCTTTGCGTGTATGTAGCACTCTGTGTGTGTAGTGCTCTGTATGTGTGTGTGTGTGTGTGTGTGTGTGTGTGTGTGTGTATAGCGCGGTGTGTGTGTGATACTGCATGTGCCACAGCTGGGCAGAACTGTGGGGCTGTCAGGTTTGCGAGAGGATTTAGCGATATGGGGCAGGGAGCCCCCCGCAATGGGGTGGGCTGGGTGGGGTGGGGCTGGCCAGGCAGCGGCACGTGGGGGAGCCGTCTCTGCCCCGCTGTGACACCTGGCAGGGAGCAGGGCTGGTGCTGGGGTCGCCAGGTGTCCGGTTTTGAACCCGACAGTCCAGTATTTGAGCTTTCTGTCCGGGAAACAAATTGAGAAAATATCAATGTCGGGTATTTTCTACTTAAGTTCGTTTTATTATTATCGGGAGTATCAGGACGCAGCCGCGGACTGCGTGAGCGTGTCCACCAGCCAGGCGGACTATGCAGTGGGGGGGCCGGGGCAGGATGGAATCCCCAGGCCGGACTCGCCCGTGCGCCCCGCCGGGACCGTGCGCGGGACGGGCAGCACCCCAGGAACTGTGTGCACCCGGGTCAGCCCCACTCCCCACCAGCTGGTTCCCCAGCCAGCCCCGCTCCCCAACCCCTCCTGGACAGCCCTGCTTCCTGCCAGCTGGTGCCCCCCAGATCTCCCCAGCCAGCCCCGCTCCTCCAACCCCTCCCGGCCAGCCCTGCTTCCCGCCGGCCGGTCCCCTCTTCCCCCAAATCAGCCCCACTCCCAAGCCCCTCCCGACCAGCCCTGCTTCCCTCTGGCCGGTCCCCTCTTCCCCCAATCAGCCCCACTCCCCAAGCCCCTCCCGACCAGCCCTGCTTCCCTCTGGCCGGTCCCTCTTCCCCCAATCAGCCCCACTCCCCCCAAGCCCCTCCCGACCAGCCCTGCTCCCCTCCCAGCTGGTCCCCAGCCCCCTCCTGTTCTGAGATCACGTGTGTCCGGTTTTGTGGAAAGCCATCTGGTAACCCCAGCTGGTGCCACCGCCTGGGGGGGGAACCTGCCCACCCCCCTGTGTCCTGCCTGCCTCAGCTGCTCTGGCCCCACCCCCTTGGCATGGGGCCCATCCCCACTCTGTCCCAGCGGGCTCCAGGTAGGTGCCGTGTCAGTGGGAGCACGGGGAGCTGGGGGGAGGATGGAGAGCGAGCAACGGAGGGAGGGTCAAGAGGCAAGAAAGGGGCGGGGCCCCAGGAGAAGGGCGTGGCCTCAGGGGTGGGGGCGTGGCTAAGCAGCTGGAGGCTGTTTCCTTCTCAGCATTTAGCAGGTGGCCAGCCCTAGGCAGCCAGGAAGACCAGCCTGCCCCTCCTTGAGCCTGGCCAGGGAGCACACTGGAGAGGGGGTGTGAAACCCGGGGCCGATGGGCCCCTGGGTAAGACAGAGCCAAATCCGGGCGGCTGGTCACCCTGCCAGGGAGCCACTGCCTGTGGCGGGGCAGGGGGCAGAGCTGCCTGCGCTGATGGAGCCAGGCCTACCCCAGAGCCATGGGGCCCTGCTGGTGCTGGGAGCCAGGGCAGGTGGGAAAGGGCCCGGCTCTGGAGCAGGGAGGGGAGAGGAGCCGGGCCAGGCCAGGCCACAGCCAGCAGAGAGCCCAGACCATCCCTGCGAGGTCCCCCGCACGGGCTGCAAGCCCCAGGTGAGGACACCAGGCCCCATGCGCCTGCGGGCCAGCTGCGGCTCCGTGGGCCTGGCACCGGCGCTCTGCCACCGAGGGGGCCGCCTGCCGTGGCACAAGTTCCGTTCCTGGCGGGGATGGCGCCGGGGCCGCTGGTCAGGAGCAAGGGGCGCAGGGCTCGGTGGGCGAGGATCCCGCCTGGACGATGAGCATGGGGCCTTGCTCCAAAAGCTTTCACCTGCCACAGCCCTGGCCTCCCTGGGCCGGGTCCTCACGGCCGGGGGCTCTGCCTGGGCTGGCGCGGACCCTGGCCTGGCCTGGGGCAAGTCACCTCCGAGCCGTAGCAGCGCCCCCCTGCGCCCGCCCTAGGGCGTGGAAAGGGCTAGCAACAGGGCCTCTCCTACCCCACATTCCCATGCGCCCTGGTCTGGGGGTTAGCGTCGTGGTGCTTGGGTGAGTCTCGGCTCGTGTGCCTGCCCCGCCGTCGCAGCGTGCCCGGGCCCGGCTCTAACCCGCCCCCGCAGCGCAGGTCCCGCCGTGCCACCGGGCCGGGCCACGAGCCCTGCCTGCCCCTCCCTCCCGCCCGCCCGCGTGCGAGCGAACACAAGGCGCCGGAGCCGTGTCACTGTGGGCGGCTGTATTGGGCCGGGGCTGGCTGGCCAGGCCGGCCCGGGCAGGAGATCAGGGCCCGCAGCCTGGGGAGGCCGAGGCAGAGGAGCGAGGCTGCCAGGACGGAGGTGGAGAAGACCAGCAAGGTGGGCAGCAGGCGGGCGAAGGTGACGAGCGCCTCGCCCAGCACGGGGGCCATGGGGCCGAAGAGCAGGAGCCCGGCTGGGGCCCGGACGGTGGCCTCAAGGATCCCAGCGCAGGACAGGCACTGGCCGAGTGCCAGGAAGAGCGTGAGCTGCACGAGCCAGTGGAGAGCGGCGCCGGCGTCCCACCTGCACGTGCCGCGGGCTGCAGCATCTCCCGCCAGGCTGGAGCGCTCGCCCTGCAGGGGACAGGAGCACCGTGGGAGGGGGCCAGGGGACAGCGCCCCCTCCTCATCCAGTGCACCCCTAGGCAGCCATGGGGCAGCCCAGCCCCCGCCAGCCTGGGCCAACCCCTCACCCGGGCCCTTCATGGCATCCCGGTGCCTCTGGCTTCACAGCGGGGCCTGGCGGAGCCCCGGTGAGAGCCCGGCGGTCTGGGGGGAGGGGCCCAGGATTCGGGGCAGGGGCAGTGCAGGGGATGGGGGAAGCATTCCTGGGAGCTGGGCTGGGGCAGTGCAGGGGGGCACATGGAGTGGGGTGGTGCGGGCGAAGTGGGGGCAAGGTCTGGGAGGAAGGGCAAGCTGAGGCAATGGGCACAGGCTCCAGGGGTGACAGGTGCAGGATCTGGGGGCAGGATCATGGAGGGGAGAGCAGAGATGGGGCAGGGTCTGGGGAGGTGGGTGCAGGATCTGGGGATCAGTGGGCGGATGGTGCAGGTCGGGGGCGGAGGGGAGGGTGTAGGAACCGGGGGGCAGAGGGAGGGGATGGTGTAGGGTTTTCCCCAGCAGGAGACAGGAGGTGTGGGGGCAGGTTTCCCGGGAACCGGTTCCCAACTCACCCTGGGGGAGTAGGGGCTGAGCTCCCCCTGCCCCCAGGGCCCCGGGCCCCTCAGGCGTGTGCTGGGAGCAGCCTCCACCAGCTCCAGGCCTGCCTCTTCTCCAGCCACCAAGCGGCCCTGGGACGGGACCAAGCTGCCTCTGCGGTCGGGCTGCCCCTGGCGACCGCGCCCCCAGGAACCCGCGCCCCCGGCTCTGAGCCGCCAGCCCCATTGTGACACGGAGCAGAGCCCCCGATGTCATAGAGCCAGCCGGCCGGGTGCCCTCCCCGCAGGTCGGCTGGGTGCCCTGGGCCCGGCGGGGGGCGGTGGGGGGGCTGTCTTCCCAACACAGCCCAGGGAGAGGCCGGGGCGAGGGGACCCTGAGGCTGTTGGCCGCTCGGAGCTCAGCATATCCCTGCGCTGTCCTGTGCGGGGGCTGACTGAATCGGTCTCCCCCGGCCGTGGGGCTGCACGCCAGCCCTGCCAGGCCCTAGCATGGGCAATCCCCAAGCCGCAGTGTGCCTCCGTGGGTGCATCCCGGCCCCCCGGCCCTGGACTGAGCCACAGGGCCGGGCCGGGCCCCCTGGGAGGATGTGGGGATCGGATTCGCTCTGTTCACTTTGTTCTGCTGCCTGTGATTTCTACCGTCCTGCAGTGACCCCGGGTGTGTGCCTCAGTTTCCCTGGGCTCTGCACCAACAGCGAGACGGGGGTGGGGATTTCGGTGTGATTGTCTCCCACCATGGCTGATGCTTTCTGTAACCTGAGCCTGGGAGGGGGGTGTGACCCGGAGACACCTTTCCACCCGAGGCAGGAGGTGAGTGAGTCTGGCTGGCTTCGGGGTAGGGTGGGGGGCAGGGCGCTGGCTTTGGGCCCCTTTCCCCAAGCTGGGCTGCACTGGCTGCCCCCGGTCCCTGTGCTGCCCAGTCTGGGCCACGCTGGGTCCCTGGGGACCAATGACCCCCCCGCGCTCCCTGCCGGCTGGGAGCCACATCTGGCTCCGGGTGGTGGGGGTCGGGCCCGGTGGCCCCCCCCCCTCGGTGACGCCCCTGCCTGGCCTTGGTGGGGGTCGATGTCATGGTTCTCCCCACGCCCGGTGCCTCGCTCTGTGGCCCCTGCCGGGGGAGCAGTTGCCCTGGGGTCTCCTCCAGCGCCCTGGCGCTGCCAGTGGCAAACTCAGGGTTTTGGCAAATTCCCGAGGGCCACCGTGGCCGTCGCTTTCAGCCAAGATGGCTGCCAGCGCCACAGTGACCAGCCGGCCCAGCGCCAGTGGCGGCTCCCGGGGAAGATGGCGGCTGGTTCCCGGGCGGGGCCGGGGGACGTGGGGCAGCCGGAGGGGCAGGGCTGTGCGTGGGACCCAGCCTGCTGGTGGCGTATTTGGAAATTGCCTGCATGTCCCTAAACCTCAGTGTGTGGGGACCCCCGTCCCCCAGAACCGGACACCCTGCCGGGGCCAGGGGCCCAGCTTCCTACGGGCACAATCCCAACACTCTAGCCCCGGCCCTGCCCCGAGGCCCCACCCTGTCTCGAGCCCCATCCCCTCCCTCGCCCCCCTCACCCTGTTTCACTGGGCTGGAGCCAGACTTTGGGGGAAGGGGCCGGGGGGGGGCTCTGGGCTGGGGCAGGTACTTGGGGTGCGGGGGGGGGCTCTGGCTGGGGTACAAGCTTGGGGTAGGCTGGGGATGAGGGGTTGGGATGCAGGAGGGGGTGTGGGCTCTGGGTGGGTCCAGAGATGAGGGGTTTGGGATGAAATACAGGGCTTCAGCTTTGGGAACAGGCGCAGGCCTGGGGGTTGGGGGCGTGAGGCGGCTCAGGGCAGGGGTGGGGGGTACAGAACTCAGGGCAGGGGTTGGGGGTGTGGACAGGCTGCTTGGGGCTGCGCTGGCCGGCTGGCAGCAGCTCCCGGGGGGCACCTGTTTCCTGGGGCTCACAGGGACAGCGGGGGCTGTGCTGCCCCCCAGGTTTCCCCAGGGCCTGGGGCTGAGGGCTGGAGGAGAGTGGCTTGGGCTCCAGTTGTGGGAGTTCTTGAACAAGGACTCACGGACACACACACACGCTCACAGACGCACAACCCCTCTCTAGAGCATATCTATCTTAGCGTCTGTCTGTCCGCCTGTGCAAGAACCCCTCCCAAACGGTAAGAGCTCGGGCCACCACGTTCGGGATGCAGCCTCCTCTCCTCGCTGAAAGCCGGCTCCGGGCTCGGTTGTGCAGGACACCCGGAGGCCCCAGGAAGGGGACTGGCTTCCCTGCCACGCAAAGGGAGGGGCTGCTGCGCGGAGGGACGTGAGATGGCAGTGGCCAGTGGGGGCAGCGAGCACAGAGGAGAGCCCCTGCAGTGACCACTGGGAGCGGCCAGCAGATCAGGTAAGTGAGGCCTGCTGGCCCCGAGCAGGAGGGGCCCCTGGCCCCTCCTTGCACCCCCTGCCCCAGCCTCCTGCACCCCCCCATCCCCAAGGCCCTGCCCTGAGCCCTGCACCCCCCACTGCCAGCCCTGAAGGCCCCAGGCAATGCTGGGTTATTGTGCTAGTAGAGTATATATAGTAGACATGTGCACCCCAGTATCTTAGCAGGAAGGGTGGAGAGGAGCAGGTGGGGGTCTGTGGGGAGGGTGGGGGGCAGGAGGGAGGGCGGAGAGGAGCAAGTGGGGGTCTGTGGGGAGGTGCAGAGGAGTAGGCGGGGTCCATGGGGAGGGATGGAGAGGAGAAGGTGGGGGCAGGAGGGGGTGGAGAGGAGCAAGTGGGAGTTTTTGGGGGTTAGAGAGGAACAAGTGGAGGTTCTGGGGGGAGAGAGAGGCAGGAGGTCCATGGGGAGGAGGAGCAGGAGCAGGGGGCAGGAGGGAGGGCCGAGAGCAAGTGGGGGTCTGTGGGGAGGTGCAGAGGAGTAGGCGGGTCCATGGGGAGGGATGGAGAGGAGAAGGTGGGGGCAGGAGGGGGGTGGAGAGGAGCAAGTGTGGGAATGTGGGGAGCAGGAATAGGGAGGCCAAGCTGCACAAACGTGGAGCCTCTATTGGGTCGGGGCAGGGTCGGCCAGCAGCCAGGCCAGGGGCAGGAGGAAGACGAGGGGACAGAAGAGGAGGCCCGTGCGCATCAGGAAGTAAGGAGCCACCAGCGAGCCCAGCCCATCCAGGATGCCCTGCAGACGCTGGACGACGTCCCCCCAGCAAAGCCCCCAGTCTTGGGGCCGCTTGCCTGCTCTGCGCTGCATGCTTGTGTCCGGATGCTGCTTGCCCTGGGGCATGGGGCTCCCCCTGCCAGGAACAGAGTGGAGAAACCGGGGTGAAGATTAGGGTAGCTCCTCTGACCACACTAACTCCAGTGGTGCCACAGCCCCTGCCCTGGGGGGGCTCCGGCTGACAGAATGCTGTGTTTAGGAAATCCTGCAGCAGTGAGTTCCACAGGTGTGTGTGGCTCTTCCCCTTCCCTCTGAGTTCAATATACCTGCCGTGACTTTCCAAGAAGAAGAAGCACAAGGGCAGGATCAGGAAGAGGCAGGAGAAGGCGGCTGCAGCCCGAGAGAGGATATGGAGAGCCGCCAGGAGCAGCAGGGTGTCCAGGGCCCATTCAGTGCTGGCCCAGATGTCTGTGGGGAGGAGACTGTCCCTGTCAGAGGGACCCATCCCCACTCCTTGGGCCAGCCTGGGATCAGGGGCCTTCTGAAGCATCCCTCTGTTGCTGCCAGGAAGCGAGACGGAGCGGGGTCAGACGGCCGTGGACAGGACCTGTGCCCACCCCTGGCGGAGAGGAGTCGGGAGGGCGGCTGGCTCCATCTCGCTGCAAGCCAACATCCTCAGAGCTTCCACCGGTGCCCCCGGGCCAGGGGAAGGTCAGCTCCCTCTGGATCTGGCCCAGAGCAGCCGCAGTGGGGCCAGCTGTACGGGTTCTGCCCAGCCCAGGCTGGCCTGGAGGGACCCCCGGGCGAGAGGGACGTTCCAGCTCCGCAGGCTGCTACCTCTGTGGTCTCTCTGCTGAGGCAGGGGCCGGTTTCCGTGACCTGCACCCTCCAGACTACACAGCATTAGGCCGGGATGAAGCAGGCGTCTCTCGCTGCGCCCCGCCGCTGGCACCCCAAGTCCCGCCGCCAGCCAGGCACTGCGCAGCCGGCAAGGCGCCCCCACCCTCTCCCCGCCTCCTGATGTCACAAACGGGGCTGGCCGGGTGATTTGCATAGACGAAGAGCTGGGTGCCCTACTGGGTGACCAGTCGCTGTGCCTCAGTTTCCCCCTCCTTAGAATGGGGGTGATGACCCTGCAGAGCTGGGCTCAGTGGAGCGCTCAGCTTGCGGGGCGAGCTCGGTTCCCCTGCACCCACTGGCATCTGGGCTCCGGCCTGCCCAGGGGCTGCCTGACTCCCCCATGCGAGTCTGTTCTCCCTGCCACAAAGACCCTGTGGGGCGCAGGCTCGCCCTGGCTCCTCCCAGCCCCCCGGCTGCCCCCTGCACTGCCAGATGCCTCTCCCAGCACCTGCCCCAGGGCTCCTGAGCCCAGCACGCCCGGCTGCAGCCCGCGCCCAGGAGAGCCGGACCACGGCGCAAACCCCCGTGGATTTGGTCCTGGCGTGGTGGGACGGGGGGGAGCAGACGCCCCTGCCCGCCTTCCCACCCTTCCCCCCTTCGCCGGTGCCCGGGGCGGGGGAGCCTTAGCCTGAGCAGTGGCTGGCAGCTGTCCGGGGCTGCCCAGGGAGGCTGGGACGCGTGGAGTGCTGTCTCCACCTGGTGGCATGGGGAACGCTTCCGCCGGCGGGAGACCCGAGCAGTGCCAGAGTCGTGGAGCCCCAGGGACCGCAATCTAGTCTGGCCTCCCCCCAGCTCCTGTACGGCCCAGGCCAGGGACCGGCCCCGCACCGGCCCCTCGCGCGGCGCTGGGGGAGCCTGGAGACCGGCCCCTCGCACGGAGCTGGGTGAGCCTGGAGACGGGCCCCTCACGCGGAGCTGGGGGAGCCTGGAGACGGGCCCCTCGCGTGGCACTGGGGGAGCCTGGAGACCGGCCCTGCACCGGCCCCTCGCGCGGCGCTGGGGGAGCCTGGAGACGGGCCCCTCGCGCGGCGCTGGGAGAGCCTGGAGACGGGCCCCTCACGCGGAGCTGGGTGAGCCTGGAGACGGGCCCCTCGCGTGGCACTGGGGGAGCCTGGAGACCGGCCCTGCACCGGCCCCTCGCGCGGCACTGGGGGAGCCTGGAGACGGGCCCCTCGCGCGGTGCTGGGAGAGCCTGGAGACCGGCCCCTCGCGCGGTGCTGGGGGAGCCTGGAGACCGGCCCTGCGCTGGCCCCTCGCGCGGCGCTGGGGGAGCCTGGAGACCGGCCCCTCGCACGGAGCTGGGGGAGCCTGGAGACCGGCCCCTCGCGCGGAGCTGGGGGATCCTGGAGACCGACCCCTTGCGAGGAGCTGAGGGAGCCTGGAGACGGGCCCTCCGCTGGCCCCTCGCGCGGAGCTGGGGGAGCCTGGCGCCCGGCCCCCTCGCGCGGAGCTGGGGGAGCCTGGCGCCCGGCCCCCTCGCGCGGAGCTGGGGGAGCCTGGCGCCCGGCCCCGCGCTGGCCCCTCGCAGGGAGCTGGGGGAGCCTGGCGCCCGGCCCCGTGCTGGCCTCGCGCGGAGCTGGGGGAGCCTGGAGCCCGGCCCCGCGCTGGCCCTTCGCGCGGAGCTGGGGGAGCCTGGAGCCCGGCCCCTCGCGCGGAACTGGGGGAGCCTGGAGCCCGGCCCCTCGCGCGGAGCTGGGGGAGCCTGGAGACAGGCCCCGCGCTGGCCCCTCGCAGGGAGCTGGGGGAGCCTGGAGACGGGCCCCGCGCTGGCCCCTCGCGCGGAGCTGGGGGAGCCTGGAGACAGGCCCGCTGGCCTCGCGCGGAGCTGGGGGAGCCTGGAGACCGGCCCCGCGCTGGCCCCTCGCAGGGAGCTGGGGGAGCCTGGAGACGGGCCCTGCGCTGGCCCCTCGCAGGGAGCTGGGGGAGCCTGGAGACGGGCCCCTCGTGCGGCGCTGGGGGAGCCTGGAGACCGGCCCCGCGCTGGCCCCTCACAGGGAGCTGGGGGAGCCTGGAGACCGGCCCCTCGCCCGGAGCTGGGGGAGCCTGGAGACCGGCCCCTCGCCCGGAGCTGGGGGAGCCTGGAGACCGCCCCCTCGCCCGGAGCTGGGGGAGCCTGGAGACCGCCCCCTCGCGCGGAGCTGGGGGAGCCGCCCGTCCGGGTTGGAGCTGGCGGACCAGGGCTCCTTGTCCCGGGGTTCATGACTCTCACTCTCACCACCAGTCGCCGCGGTTCCCCTCTCAACCTGTCTGGCTGCAGCTGCGGCCATCGCCCCTCCCTTGCCCGGCCCCGGGCCCCCCCGAACGTGAGCGCCCCTCGCCAGGTGCCGGGGCAGGGCCTGCGGGCCAGAGGGCGCCCTGGGAGCGCCGGTCGGCTGCTTCTGCAGCACCCCCCCGCTTCTTTCTCCGGGGCGCTCTCCCCAGCAGTGCCCGGCCCTCCGGCCTGCGCTCCCCCTGCTCGGCGCATTTCCCTGCACAGCCGGGGGCCCTCCACCACCACGCTGTAAACAGCTCCTGTCTTCAGAGCCCTTGGCCCCCTGAGGGCGAGGGCAACAACCATCAGCCCCATGCTACGGGTGGGGAAACTGAGTCACGGGAGGGGCGAGAGAGAGGGCGAGAGGTGGGGCTTAATGTGTAATGAAAGAGGTGCCGGGGCAAGACTTGGCACAAACTGAGTGTTGCTCTGGGTCACACAGCGGGGCCCTGCCAGCCAGCAGAGCCCAGGTGCCTGGGTCCCCGCCGGGCAGTGGGCAGAGCAGGGTCTGGCTGAAGGCCTGTGTGGTGAGTCCTGGCCCCGGGGAATGAGCAGGGCCCACGCTGGAGCTGAGGTGCTGCACGGAGACCCCCTGGAGTGAAGTGGGGGTCTCCTGGGAGCTCTCTGGGCCCAGGGGAAGGGGTGACTGTGCAGGGGGAGCAATGGGAACAGCTGGGTGGCTGCGGGGGCAGGGGCTGTGTGACGGACCAGGCTGCGTCTGGGCACCGCTGTGGGCGTCTGCTGAGGGCGAACTGCTCAAACTCAGGGCTCTTTATAGCCCCTGACTGGTAGCCCTTCCCAAATAGGCCACAAACCAGTCGCACAGAGCACTTCAGCTGCCAGCCTGGCCAGCCAGAAGCCTCATGAACCCGACACTCCAGTGCTCTCCGTACCCCAAACAGCCCCAGGCCTGCACACAGGTGAGGGGTTATAGAACCCAATCTCACCTACCCCGAACGGGTTCTTCCAGTCCCAGGAAACCAGCCACAGATCCCAGGTCAATTTACCCTCTGGATCTTACCCACAAATCACACTGAGCCGATCCTTTAGCATCTACCATCTAAAGGCTGCGTCTAGACTGGCATGATTTTGCGGAAATACTTTTAACGGAAAAGTTTTCTGTTAAAAGTATTTCCGCAAAAGAGCATCTAGATTGGCAAGAGCCTTTGCGCAAAAGATTTGCTTTTGCGCAAAAGCATCCGTGGCCAGTATAGACGCAGTTTTGCGCAAGAAAGCTCCAGCGGCCATTTTTGCCATCGGGCCTTTTTTACACAAAAAATTCCTGTCCCTGTCTACACTGGCCCTCTTGTGCAAGAACACTTGTGCAAGAGGGCTTTTTCCCGAGCAGGAGCATCAGAGTTTTTGAGCAAGAACACTGACAATCTTACATTAGATCGTCAGTGTTCTTGCGCAAATTCTCACGGCCAGTGTAGAGCTGGCAAGATTTTGTGCAAAGCAACTGCTTTTGTGCAAAATCTTGCCAGTCTAGACGCACCCTAAAGGTTTATTACTAAAAGAAAGAAAAGCATGAGAGTGAGGTTGTTAAAGGATAGTACATTACATGCATCGAATCTCCCAGTTCTCGATGCAGGCTTGCAGCAGAGATGTTATAACTGCTGGCTTAAAAGTCTTTGGTGTACATCCTATGGCAGGATGGGTCCCCACAGTTCTTCCCGGCTCGTGGTTCATTGCAAGGCTGCCTCTAGGATCAAGAGCTGAGCTGAAGACGAAAATGGAGGATGCCACATGGCATATTTATATCCCTTCCTGGCTTCTCCCACTGGTTGTTTAGCAGGCTTCCTGCTTCTGATGTACTTACAAAACATTTGTTATTACCTTTTGAGTTTTTGGCTAGCTGTTCTTCAAACTCCTTTTTGGCTTTTCTTATTACATTTTTACACTTAATTTGGCAGTGTTTATGCTCCTTTCTATTTACCTCACTAGGATTTGACTTCCACTTTTTAAAAGCTGTCTTTTTATCTCTCACTGCTTCTTTTACACGGTTGTTAAGCCACAGTGGCTCTTTTTTAGTTCTCCTATATTTTTTAATTTGGGGTATACATTTAAGTTGGGCCTCTATTATGGTGTCTTTGAAAAGTGTCCATGCAGCTTGCAGGGATTTTACTTTAGTCACTGTACCTTTTAATTTCTGTTTAACTAACCTCCTCATTGTTGCATAGTTCCCCTTTTTGAAATTAAATGCCACAGTGTTGGGCTGCTGAGGTGTACTTTCCTTCTCCTCTTCCCTTCCCCTTTCCCCGCAGTGCCTGCTCTGGCAGGGGGGGCCCCCATTCAGCCCCCCTGCCCCGACCTCCCCAGAGCTAGTCTGCCACAGGGCTCCCTCAGGTGTCACAGACTGAGGTGGCAGGGCGGGGAGTCCAGCTCCAGCCCACAGTCCCCGAGGCAGAGTGGTGGGGACAGCGGCTGGCTCATGTGTGGGAGGGAGGCAGATTTGCCCTGGGCTAGTGACCTGTCCTCTGCATTATTTACACCCCCTTTGCAGGGTGTGCCGAGAGGGCATTTCCCTTTTCTCCCACAAAACCATTTGGCCCAAAGTGGAGCTCCCAGTGGTACCCGACCGCGAAGATGGCGGAGCTGCCACCAACGTGAAGAGCCCTTCCCAAGCCAGCCTGGATCGGCCGAGAGGCCTCCTGCGGACGTGTGCAAAATCCAAACCCGTCAGAGCCGGGTGCTTGTGAACTGGGTGTCTGGGCGTGTGGCAACGGGGCCGGAAGACAGGAGGGCTTGGTGGTTACTGAGCCGCCGAAGTGCACTTCTGCGCTTTCCCAGGGCCACGCGCTGGCCCCGGATCCCCGGTCTCTGCAGCAGGATTTCCGTCACGCCTCCCAAACCAGGTTCTGGTCCTGTTGCTAGCAGGCCACGTCACCACCCAGCTGCGGCACAGGCAGCCAGCCCAGGGCACCGCAGGAAGGCCCATCCTCGCGCCTCTGGTCTGCAGCCCAGCCCGGGAACAGCTCTGGCCGGCGTCCGGCGGGTCTCCCGATGAGACGCTCGGGGCGCCTGTTCCGACGCCGGGCTCCAATCGGCCGGGGTGGCATGACTGACTACAGGCGAGGCTCTCCCGTCGCCACGGCTACCATCTCTGGGGCAGGGGCTTACCGGTGCCAGGGGGGGCCCGTTGGGGGCTGCAAGCCGGTTTCAGGGCTCTGCCAAGCAGGGCCAGTGTGGGACGTGTGGGGCCCAGGGCAGAAAGCCAAAGCCTGAGCCACCCAGCCTCAGGGGCCCGGGGTTACCCGGCTGGCTGCCCCAGGTGCTGACAAGCAGCCCCTGTGGCACAGGGGCCGGCTGGGGGGCTCAGAGCAAGAGAGGCAGTGCACCCTGAGCTGGGCCGGGGGCCCGCCCGTCTGCAGGGTGTCTCCACCAAAGCCCTGCCGCCCTGGGTCGGAGCCGGGCCTGGAGCCTGCCCCCGCCGGACGCGCCGCAGAAGCCGGAGGGCGAGCCCTGCTGCTGGCGGGCACGGGGCAGTGACGGGGCAGGCTGCGGTCGGCCAGGGCGTGCGACTGGAAGCCCCGGCGCGGTGCCACAGACGGGCGGCTCCTCCCAGGCAGCGCCAGGGCATGTGGTCGTGGCCAGAGACCAGGCAGAAGGTTGCCGGGCCCAACCCGGCCACGAGGTGGCACCAGGCATCGCACAGCTGGGTGCTGGAGGGCCGGGCCCCTGCCCCCGTGTGGGGCACCTCAGCCGGCTGTCGGTAGGTGCATGGCCGAGGGGCTGGGGCTCGGAGCATGGGTTAGCAAGTGCCCACGGCTCCGGCACCAGCCCAGCCTCGGCACAGAGTCACAGGCAGGCCCGGGGCCCAGCGGAGCTGCCTGAGGGATCGCTGGTCCCAAGGAATCACAGCCACGGCCGGGGACTCCCAGCCCCAAGGGAGCAGCCGCCTACCTGGGGGGCTGCACCTCAGAGCTCCCCAGAGACGGGGCGTGCAGCTAACCCTGTGTCCCGGCTCTCAGGTCGCACACCACACGTGGCTCCTGGGCCGGACCCCCCTTCTCCAGTGCGGCAGCCCCTTCTCGGGGAGCCCCTCCAGCCCAGCGGCAGGGACACAGCCCTTTCTCAGGGGGCCACTCCAGTGCAGCGACCCTCTCTGGGCGGCCCACTCCCACCTGGGGGTCCGCCCCTCCGCCTCCAGGACGGCTCCTCTCAGGGCCTCCAGCCTCCGCCGTAAGCCCCCTCGGGGGTCCCCTCCCTCTGGCCCCCCGGCCTCTGCTCCCAGAGGGACTAGTGCCCCATTCTCTAGACCAGAGCGACCCCCAGCCAGCCCAAAACAGGGGGGTCTATTGAGCTTTGAACGCAGCAAAGGATCCCTCAGCCTGGGCCCCCAGCCCTCACGCCAGTCTCCCTGCAGCCGGCTGAGTCCTGCCTGCTCTGCTCTCAGCCCCCCAAAACAGCCCCATCTCCCAGCAGAGCCTCCAATAGCCCCACAACAGCCCCTCCCCTGGCCAGTGTCTCTCCCCAGGTAAGAGGGTCGCCCGGGCCCCTCTTCTCCCCTCCCTCCCCGTCCAATGTTCTCCCCTCGCTGGGGCCAGCTGGGCCGGTCGCTGGGTCCTCTCTGCAGCCCCTTGTCTGTCTCTGGCCAGAACCCGCCGTGTCCTCTGAGCGGGGCCGGGGGCACCAGGGCACCAGACCCCACGGCTCCAACTCTGGGCTGTTCTCTGAAACCACCAACTCCCCCCCTTGGTCACATTGAACCAGTAACTGCCGGGCACTGAGCGCCCCCCTGTGTGCAACCCCCCCTTTGAACCCCCAAAACGCCCCACTTCCTCACAGCCTGCAACAAGCCAACCCACGGCCATGCTATGTAGGGAGCTGGTCACAAGGTTACAGCAGGCGCACACACACACCCCCCACACATGCACACCTATACACATGCGTATATACACATGCACGCATCCACATATACGCATGTGCACGTGCGTGAGCACACACACACAGACGTGTGCACACACCTACAGATACGCACATGCACGTGCACACACGCACACAGATGGGTTCCCATCTTACTCTCCAGGAGATAGTAGCAGGTCCTGTCTGTGGCAAGCTCCGGCTGTGCTCTAGGACGTGGCAGCTGGGGAGCCCGTGCCTATGCCCAGAAATCTGCCCCGGTCCCAGCAGCCCAGAAACCCCTGTCCTCCTTGTGAGGGGTTTGTCCCTTCCCCTCGCGGGCTCCAGCCTGCCCACTCTGGGACGGAGAAGGCCACGTGCACGGCCCCGCCCCCCGGGGGAGGTGTGATGGACTGGGCCGGGTCTGGGCACAGCTGAGGGCGTCTGCTCAGGGCGACTTGCTCAGATTCAGGGCTCCTTACAGCCCCCAGACTGGAGACCTTCCCAAACAGGCCACAAACCAGTCCCAGAGCGCTTCAGCTGCCTGCCTGAAGCCTCACGAGCAAAACCCCTCCGACACCCCAGCAATATCCGTGCCCCAGATGGCCCCGGGCCTCATACACAGGTGGGGGGTCTTAGAACCCAACCTCACCTACCCCGAACAAGTTCTGTCCGGTTCCAAGAAACCAGCCACAGATCCCAGGTCAATTTACCCTCTGGATCTTACCCACAAATCACGCTGAGCCAATCCTTTAGCATCTAACTTCTGAAGGTTTATTACTACAAGAAAGAAAAGCCTGAGAGTGAGGTTGTTAAAGGATCGTACATTACATGCATCGAATCTCCCAGTTCTCGATGCAGGCTCTAGCAGAGATGTTACAGCTGCTGGCTTAAAAGTCCTTGGTGCACATCCTAGGTCAGGATGGGTCCACAGTTCTTCCCGGCTCGTGATTCCCTGCGAGGCTGCATCTGGGGTCAGGAGCAGATCTGAAGACCAACATGGAGTCTGCCACATGGCCTATTTATACCTCCTTCTAGGTTTCTTCCAAGCTGGAGGGAGTCACATGGCCAGTGGCCAGGTGTGTCCTTGGCCTTCAGAGGCCCATTGTTCCCTGGAGCTTCGCTCATTAGCATGTCCATAGGCAAACATTCCTGGCCCATTGCTCAGGCACATTCAGAGAGACTCCCAGTCTCCACACAGATACAGATCCCTAACTCCACACACAGACATGGTACAGATCTATGACGAGCGGATACAGAATCAGAAGGAAGTAAGCTTTTGTTTGACCCCTCACATGGCCCCTTTGTACCACTTTTGGGGCAAACACCCCCCTACGGGTGTAGCAGTGATCCGGCTGCTCCCCTCACAATCCAATAACATAACAGGCGGGCAGAACAGCGAAGTCTTTTGCCCTCGAACACCCCACGTGCATTCACCTGGCGTCCCTTCCCCCGCAGACCAGGCTGTCACAGGGGCCGGGGGCCAGGACTGCATACGCACTAATGCCCCGAGTGACTCGGGCTGCTCCCAGAACTCCGCTGCGACGCGGCCCCCGGGTGGGCACCTGGCCTGCTGTGTTCCCCCCCCGATGGCCCATGCCCAGGGAAAGCTGGGGGAGGGGCACCTCCGAACGGTCCTACAGGTTCCCCCGTAATGGCGCACAGTCCCCAGGCCGCTGTTCCTGAGCCTGCGGGGGGGGGTATTTCCCACCTCCCAGTGAGGTGCAGATGCCAGCCAAGACCCCTTTGGCCTGTGGCCTGGGGCTGACACATACCGGAGCCACTTGGGCTGCTCCCCTGCCAGCCCTGCCCAGACGGCCTGGGGAGAGACCGGCCCAAGTGGCAGCTGCTTTGAGCTGGGGCCCTGTGCCCATCGGGGCGGCCCCACAGTGTTTGCCTTGGCAGGGGCCTTGGCCTCAGCCATGCGGTGCGGCTTGGCCACCGTGGGGCCTGGGGCCTGGCCAAAGGGACAGGCAGCCTTGCCCACGTGGGTCCAGCAAAGCTTAATGGGGCCTGGCCACGCCGTGGGGCAGACCCATAGCCAGAGCAGTGTGAGCATTCCGAGCTGGGATTAATGGCGCCTGGCCATGCCGTGGGGAAGACCTATAGCCAGGGCGGTGTGAGCATTCTGAGCTGGGATTAATGGCGCCTGGCCATGCCGTGGGGCAGACCCATAGCCAGAGCAGTGTGAGCATTCTGAGCTGGGATTAATGGCGCCTGGCCATGCCGTGGGGCAGACCCATAGCCAGGGCAGTATGAGCATTCCGAGCTGAGATTAATGGGGCCTGGCCATGCTGTGGGGCAGACCCATAGCTAGGGCAGTGCTAACATTCCAGGTAGGGATTAATTGGGCCTGGCCACGCTGTGGGGCAGACCTATAGCCAGGGTGGTGCCAGCATTCCAGGCAGAGATTAATGGGGCCTGGCCACGCCATGGGGCAGACCCATAGCTAGGGTAGTGCTACCATTCCAGGCAGGGATTAATGGGGCCTGGCCACACTGTGGGGCAGACCCATAGCCAGGCAGTGCCAGCATTCCAGGCAGGGGGGTCTGGGCAGTTTAACCTGAGGCTGGAAGGGAGGAAGGGTTCATCTCAGAGCAAAGCAGCCCTGGATTGTGGGGCTGTGTGTGGGGACATTTCCTGCTGTCTGAACACCCCCTTCTCCCCCGCTCTCCATGGGCTGGAGGAGAGCTCCGTACCTGGCAGGTGGGGCCGTGTCCCCCGACGTCGCCATGGAGACCTCAGGAAGGGTGCTGAGAGTGGCCAAGAGGGTAAGAGCGTGGGGGCCCAAATATTTCACAGCCCCCTTGCTCCGCCCTGCGCCCCACACACAGGCTGCCCCTCCTGCCTGGCATGGCCTGGCACCACCTCAGGCCTTCTCCCAAACCAAGGCACTGGCTGGTTGGTATGTGTCCCTCTGGCCGGGACAGAGTAAGAATTGATCAGATGTGTGTCAAAAGCCCTGTACTGCTAACAGCGGGTGGGGAGTCTCCGTTAACTCAAATGCAAGGGCGCTGGGCTGTAGAAGGCGGAATCAGGTGCTACCCCAGCTGCTGCTGGACGTTCTGCCCTGCGGCGCAGCCAAGTGCCAGCTGTGGCATCCGGCGAGGCCAGAGAGTCATGGAACAACCCGCCTGCCACCGCCTGGGCCTTGCCAGAGTCACTCCTGACCCCAGTAAGTTTGGAAGCAGCAGGCCCCTGGAAGGAGCAAACTCAGGCCTGCCCCTGTCCCCTCCCACCCGCTCCCCGGAGCCCCCAGCCAGCGCTGCACAGGCAGCGTCCTTGGCAGGACACCGACGGCGCCGTCCCTTTAAGAACAATTCCCTGCCTTGTGTGGTGCAGGAAGGGGCACAGGAAGCCGCAGGAGCCGCACAGATGTGGCTGGCGCTTGACTCTCTTCCCAGCGCTTGGGGGAAATGAAGAAACCTCTGGCCGTGCTGAGTCAGGATACACCAAACCACCGAGCCTGCAGGGCCGGGCGTGTCGGCCTACGGAGCAGGCACACGGCTCATCTCAGGCTCCGAATCCTGCTGCACCATCCCCCAGCGAGCCCTGGCTCCGGACCGGCTCCATCACTGGCTCCCCCGCCCCTCTGCACCGGGGGAGCAGCAGCTGAGCCAGGCCAGCCAGAGGAGCCGTGTCCAGCCCCGGCCGACGGCCCCACCTTGCGCTCTTCTGCTGGGGACTGCACTGAGTGAGCAAAACCTGCCAGCTGGGGACGTGGGAAGGGCTCCACCGAAGGCCGGGACCTCGCGCTCCTTTGCCAGCCCTCTCTGGTCCACAGCACCAGCCCCAGCTCTGCATCCCAGCCCCCGCCTTGCCCCAGCAGTAGTGCGGACACCCCCATGCTTCGGCCTCTGGGTGGGAGGCGTTTCCCCTGGAGTCCTCTAGATGTCGCTAGAGCTGAGTGGCTGGTGGTTTTCAGTGCCACTGCCCTCTGCTGGGTGGAAAAGGGGCTGCCCAACTGTGTGGCCATGGGCCTGTACTGTCATTGTGAGGGATTCTCCCTCTCCAAGGCAGTTGGGGCTGCCAAAGCCAGGCGCCCTGCTGTCAGCCAGCAGCCGTGGCTGTGGTGTGCAGCGTGGTGAGGCCCTGCAGCCCTAGGTGGCCAGGGATTTGTTACACAAACTGGACATAATCCATCTTGTGGGTTCGGGTCTCCTGGGATAAAGTCGACGTAAGATGGGAGGCCCATGGGGTGCCAAGGGGAGGCCAAGGTCTCACCTGGTCAAGACAGAGGGTGAGTCCGGGTTTAATGCACCCGAGGGTACTGAGGGAGTTGGCAAAGGTCATTGCAGAGCCTTTGGCCATTATCTTTGAAAAGTCGTGGAGATCGGGAGATCCTGGACGATTGGAAAAGGGCAAATGTAGGGCCCATCTTTAAAAACAGGAAGAAGGCCGATCCAGGGAACTACAGACCGGTCAGCCTCACCTCAGTCCCTGGAAAAATCATGGAGGGGATGTGACGGCGCGTTGGGGTTTCCCATCTCCTGCACCCCCGTAGTGGCACAAACAGATTCCACCAGCCGGTAGAACAGAGGGAGTTTATTGCTTCTCCAGGATACAGCACAGCACAGATGCAATCCGGTTACAGGGCCAGGCCTAGGATGCCTCAGCCCCCCTTGAGATGGGGGAGACTGGGCCCCTAAATCCC
Organism: Rafetus swinhoei; assembly: GCA_019425775.1. Taxonomy (NCBI): domain Eukaryota; kingdom Metazoa; phylum Chordata; order Testudines; family Trionychidae; genus Rafetus; species Rafetus swinhoei. Next base: position 1,508,308 of record CM033449.1, on the reverse strand, counting down.
AGCCCGTTGCTCAGGCTGCTTCCTCCATGATACCAGACAGAAACTAAAACTCTCTTCCAGCCCTGCCCCCCAGCCAGGTGCTGGTCTCCGCCCTCCTTCCTTTGTCTCCCTCCCTGGGAGGCTGATCCTGGGCGTCTGGGTTAATCCACATTTGGGAGAGTCAGTGAGAATCTCCCATCCCAGCGCAGGGGGACCCCGGGTCACAGATCAGACAGCCCCCCACTACGTCACAGGGGATCCTCAAGGAATCCATTGTGAAGCACTTGGAAGAGGGGAAAGTGATCAGGAACAGTCAACACGGATTCACCAAGGGCCAGTCCTGCCGTACCAACCCAATTAGCTTCTGGGATGAGGTAACAGGCTCTGTGGCCATGGGGGAAGGAGTAAGTGGATGTGATAGACCTTGACTTTAGCAAAGCTTTTGATACGATCTCCCACAATATTCTTGCCAGCAAGTTAAGGAAGTCTGGATTGGCTAAATGGACTGTAAGATGGATAGAAAGCTGGCTAGACTGTCGGGCCCAATGGGTAGTGATCAACAGCTCGATGTCAGGATGGCGGTCGGTTTCTTGCGGAGTGCCCCAAAGATCGGTTCTAGGACCGGTTTTGTTCAACACCTTTATTAATGACCTGGACGAGGGGATGGATTGCGCCCTCAGCAAGTTTGCAGATGACACTAAGCTAGGGGGAGAGGTAGATACGCTGGAGGGCAGGGATAGGGTCCAGAGTGACCTGGACAGATTAGAGGATTGGGCCACAAGAAATCTGATGAGGTTCAACAAGGACAAGTGCAGAGTCCTGCCCTTGGGACGGAAGAATCCCAAGCATTGGTACGGGCTGGGGACCGACTGGCTAAGTAGCAGTTCTGCAGAAAAGGCCCTGGGGGGTTACAGTGGAGGAGAAGCTGGAGATGAGTCAACAGGGCGCCCTTGTAGCCATGAAGGCTAATGGCATATTCGGTGCATTAGGAGGAGCATTGCCAGCAGATCCAGAGAAGTGATTATTCCCCTTTATTCAGCCCTGGTAAGGGCACATCTGGAGTACTGTGTCCAGTTCTGGGCCCCCCACTACAGAGAGGATGTGGACGCATTGGAGAGGGGCCAGCGGAGGGCGACCAAAATAATTCAGGGCTGGAGCACACGACCTACGAGGAGAGGCTGAGGGACTTGGGCTTGTTCAGTCTGCAGAAGAGAAGAGTGAGGGGGGATTTGAGAGCAGCCTTCAACTCCCTGAAGGGGGGTTCCAAAGAGGCTGGAGAGAGGCTGTTCTCAGTGGGGCAGATGCAGAACGAGGAGCAATGGGCTCAAGTTGCAGTGGGGGAGGTCTAGGTTGGATATTAGGCAAACCGATTTCCCTAGGCGGGTGGGGAAGCGCTGGGGTTCCTAGGGAGGTGGTGGAGTCTCCATCCCTAGAGGTGTATATGTCCCAGCTGGACCAAGCCCTGGCTGGGCTGATTGAGTTGGGGCTGGTCCTGCTTTGGGCAGGGGGCTGGACTCAATGACTCCTGAGGGCTCTGCCAGCCCCAGGGTTCTGTGATTCTATGATGCCTAGTGATTAGAGCTCAGAATCTGGTACTAGGATTCATCCTGCCCCAGTCTGTGACTGTGGCAGAGTCACATGGCTGCTCTGTGCCTCGGTTTCCCTATGTGTGCAGTGGGAGAGTGGCACTTGGGCAGAACTTGAACCCAGGTACAGGACCAGCTAAGGAAGAATATTCACCCCCCAGGGCGCAGTTGTGGGGAGGCTGGGGCCGCTGTGCCCACAGGGCCCGTTAGCAATGAGCCCATCCACAGCTGCTGCTGGCATTTTCCTTGGCCAGCGTGAGCCTGGGGCATGTCTGAAAGGCTCTGTGTGGCCGGTGGGAGATGCTCTGGGGGCTCTGAGAACACGGGCCCAAGCAGTGCTCAGGGGCAGCTGCCCATGCCTGGTTCCACATGGCCGCTGTGGGATGGCGCGCAGGACCAGACAAGCCGTGCTCTCTGCCCCCCATCTGCCCAGCAGGGCAGAGCCCCACTGCCGCACTGGCACAGACCTTCACTGCCCTCCTGGGCGCTGGGCCCAGCCTCTCTGGAGAGGGGCAGAGACCCGGCCCGAAATCCCCCTCCTGCCTGCCTCTGCCCAGGCATAACCCCCAGAACTGGTCCCGGGGGCAGCAAGGCCTTGAAACAGCTGGGGGGAGAAACCCTAGAACTGGGACGGGGAGGGCTACTCTGTGTGTGCATGTGGGTGCGGGGGTAGGTATGTCATCACCATCCACTGGAGGGAATCGGCTGTGTGTCATGAACCCCATACTGCTAACTGTGGATGAAGATTCTCCTGTAGCTCAGTCTCTGGGGCCTGTGCTGTCACAGCAGGAGGTGCATTCTGCCCCTGTCAAGCACCCAGTGGCTGTGGGCTACAGCCGGCACTCGGGCGGTTCATCAGTCACATGGCAGCGCTCCACTTAGGGAGGAACAATCTTTCGCACACACACAGCATGGGAAGCAACTGCCAAGGAAGGAGTTCTGCAGAAAGGGATCCAGGGGTCAGAGTGGACCACAAGCTAAATATGAGTCAACCGGGTGATGCTGTTGCAAAAATCAGACATGATTCTGGGCTGCATTGAACAGGAAGTGTTGTGAGCAAGACACGAGGACTCATCCTTCCGCTCTACGCTGCGCTGGTTAGGCCTCAGCTGGAGTGTTGCGTCCAGCTCTGGGCACCGCATTTGGAGCCGGTCCAGAGAAGAGCAACGAGGCTGATGAAAGATCCAGAGAACAGGAGCTCTGAGGGAAGACTGCGCTTGCTTAGTTTGGAAAAGAGAAGACAGGCTATGTCTACTCTGTGGGTTTTTTGAGGAAGAGAATATGCAAATGGCACACTCATTTGCATATCTTCTTCCCATTCTTTTTGCGGAAGAGGTTTTGCCACTAAAAAGCCCGGTGTAGACATGGCCATTTGTCAGGAAAAAAACCCTTTTTCGCAAGATCCTGTAAACCTTGATTTTTGAGGCATAAGGGATCTTGCGAAAAAGGGGTTTTTCCGACAAATAGCCACGTCTACACTGGGCTTTTTAGCAGCAAAATCTTCCGCAAAAAGAATCAGAAGAAGATATGCAAATGAGCATGCCATTTGCATAACATCTTCTGCAAAAAAAACCCAGAGTAGACATAGCTTGAGAGGGGACATGAGAGCGGTTTTCAAGGGTGTCACAAAGACAAGGGAGAAACATTGTTCTCCTTGGCCTCTGAGGACAGGACAAGAAGCAATGGGCTTAAACTGCAGCCAGGGAGGTTGAGGTTGGACATTAGGAAAAACGTCCTGCCTGCCAGGGTGGTGAAACACTGGAATAAATTGCCTGGGGGGGTTGTGGAATCTCCCTCACTGGAGATATGTACGAGCGGGTTGGACAGACACCTGGCAGGGATGGTCTAGACAGTGCTTGGGGACAGGGGACTGGCTTTGACGGCCTCTCGAGGTCCCTGCCAGTCCGTGGGTTCTATGATTCTATCATCAGTGCACGGGGCGTTCTGAGCATTGCGTTGTGTGTATCTTCCCCCGTGAGTTTGCCTGCACCCTGGGATCCCATCAGGCCGAGCAAACCCTCCCAATGAAGCCAGTAGAATGAGTCTGGCGGGGGGCCGGGGTCAGTCTGGGACAGCTGGAGCCCCGGAGCAGACGTGCTAGGCAATTTCAGCATGGCCAGGGACAGAGCTGGTCTGCGAGGAGCCGCCGGCAGCGGACAGGGCAAGCCGGGGACCTGCAGGGGTTAAGGCACATGCAGGAGAGGGAAATGCTCAGGCTGCGGCTCCATGGGGGGGAGCCTGGATCTGCTGCAGAGGGAGGGAAGGAAAACAGGAAAAGCCAGTGGAGAGGAATTCCAGCCTTTCTAATCCAGCCCCTTGGCTGGAGGCCGGGTCTGTAACCCTCTCCCGCCCAGTGCAGGGCTGCACGCGCTTTCCCGGCCTGGACAAGGCCTCCTGGCTCCGCTGCAGGGCACAGGCCTTGCTGGTGTCACCCCCCGCCAGCCCAGAGGGGTTGAGCGCCCCGGAGCCTCTGGGGGTCCAGCCCAGCAGGTGCACACTCAGAAGGGGCTGGGGCTGGGGGGATGGCCCTGGGGATCTGAGCGAAATCCCCGTTGGCCATGGATGCTCTGGCCCTAGCTCCCGGTCCATCCAATGGGTGCCTGGGCCGTGGCTTAGACGGTGAGGGGTCTGGGGAGGGGCTGCCGGCCCTGCCCTCGGCTCATGCCTCCCACCAGCCGGGGGCAGGGTGTGGTTCCCAGCTCTTGTGTGAGGGCTCGGCCTTTCTCTGCAGCTGTGTGACCAGGGACCGGCATTAACTGCATCACCCGCCTTTGATTCTGTCCTGTTTTGCCCAGAAGCATTGTGGTATTTACAATGTATTTACCCTGGTTGCCCCCTTTCCTCGTTACACATTGGTGCCATAGTCGCTTTCCTCCAGTCTGCTGGACCTTCCCCCATGCCCAGGCCTTGATGGAAATCCCAGTCACCGGGCCGGCCAGTGCCTCAGCCAGCTCTTGTCAAACTCTTGGGCTTGCTGATTTGACCTGTCTGCCTGAGAATCACTGAGTACTAGAGCCAGAAAGGACCTCCAGGGAGCAGCTGCTGTTTCTGGAAAGTGCTCTGGAAAGACTGTCAGGTTTCATTCCCATTTCTCTGCTCTCAGGCAGAGAAGGCCAGGCCAATGTCCGTCCTCGGTGGCTTGCATGGGGGCAGGCTCCACAGGAGGGCTGAACTAACAGTGTGAGTTGCTCCTCGGTGTAGCCCAGTCCCAGAGGTGGGCATGACACTGTGTGGGCATGTGCACCCTGTAGGTTTGAGGGCCTAGGAGAGGCACAAGGCACCCCTCCCACCACTGCTTTAGCATCTGCCATGCAGGGGGCCCAGCGCACCTCCCTAGCAGCAGGAGGCAGAGGAAGGGTGGGCCTGTGGTCTGGGTACCCGCTTGGGGGTCCCGAGTCTGTGCCACATGGCTCCCGGCCCCGCCCGGGCATGAGGAGGAGAAACGCGTTAGCGGGTGTGAGCTGGGTTGCTGCAGCAGGGGGCTCGGTCCCATTTTACAGACAAGGCAACCGAGGCTCGGAACTGTGAAATGAGCCGCCTGAAGCCGTGGAGGGAGGGTGCAGGAGGCAGGTCCCCCTGGCACTTTTCCGGGGGTGGGGGCAGGAGAGGTCGTAGGCCCTGGCTAGAACAGTGCCCGATGCCAGCGCAGGTCTCTGGCCTGTGCCACGCAGGGGGTCAGACGAGCCCCGTGGGCCCTGGGCTCTGGCTGCATGGTCAGCTGGGCCCTCACCCAGAAGCACCCTTCGCCCACCTCCCCTGGTTGGCCCCGCTGCAGGGCACTGGGCGCACAGGCGCGGTGCCAACAGGGCAGGGGCAGGGGCAGGGGCAGGGGCGGGACCCTGCCGAGCTGGGGGGCTGCGGGAGCCGCCCCTAACCCCGCTCCAGCCGAGAGCCGGACGCTTTTAGCGGGCCCCGCTACTCCGCGCAATGCGGTAGCTGCCTGGAGCCGGGGCCCAGCCTGGGGTGGCGGGGAAGGGAGCCGCTGCGCCGCGGACAGAGCGCAGGGAGAGGTGCGCGCCCCGCATCCGCTGCGCTGAGCCCTGCCTGCCCCTGCGCTCCTCGACATGCCGGCGCTGCCCCAGCTCCTGCTGCTGCTGGCCCTCGCCCCCGCAGCCCGCCTGCCCGCCGCGCAGGGGGCCCCCCGCACCACCCTCCGCCCGGCCGGCGACCGGGGCCCCACGGCTGCACCCGCAGCGCCGAGCACCGCCCCGCACGAGCCAGAATCCCGGGGCCAGGGTGCGCGGCTGCGGCTGCCCGCCGAGAATGCAGCGGGCGGCGAAGGTAGGGGCTGGGGCGCAGCCTGGCCCGGGGCAGTGGGGAGGGCGCAGCCTGGCCCGGGGCAGTGGGGAGGGGGGCTAGCGGCGGGGGGGCTGGGGCGCAGCCTGGCCCGGGGCAGTGGGGAGGGGGGCTAGCGGCGGGGGGGCTGGGGCGCAGCCTGGCCCGGGGCAGTGGGGAGGGGAGCTAGCGGCGCGGGGGCTGGGGCGCAGCCTGGCCCGGGGCAGGGTCCTTTCCGGGGTGTCCCCTTCTATGCTCCAGCCTTGTGCCTGGCGCCTTGTGCGGTGCAATGGGGGGGGGGGGGGAGCGCTGGGGGGCTGCCTGGCTTGTCCCGGGGGCGGGGCTCTCGGGGCTCGTGCTGGAGCCGGCCGGGCTTGTGAGCGGGTTCTGGTCCCCAGGCGCCCGGGGCTGGAAGGTGCGTCGCTCCCCGCACTTACTGCTTGTGTGCTCCTGGCCCTGCCGGCGTGTGTGCGCCGTGTGGGGTGTGTGGCGTGGTACCGAGTGTTGTGTGGGGTGGTACCGAGTGTTGTGTGCGCTTTGTGGGGTGTGTGGCGTGGTACCGAGTGTTGTGTGCGCTTTGTCTGGTGTGGTACCGAGTGCCGTGTGCACTTTGTGGGGTACGTGGCACGGTGCCAAGTCTTGTGTGTGCTTTGTGGGCTGTGTTGTATGATGTCCCGTGTTCATGTGTGATTTGTGGGCCATTTGGTGTGGTGCTGGCCAGTGTGGTGTATTCTTTGAGGTGCATGTGGTGTGATGTGCTCTTCTTTGGGACATGTGGTGTGGTGCTGAGTGATATGTGCTTCTTGTGGAATGTGTGGTGTGGTACTGGCCAGTGTTGTGTGCTCTTTGTGGGCCATGTGGTGTGCTATGCTTTGGAGGGTGTGGTGTGATGCCACGTGCACTTTGTGGGCTGTGTGGTGCGGTGTGCCATGTGTGCATTGTGGGGTGTGTGGTGTGGCATGCCATGTGCACTTTGTGGCATGCCGTGTGTGGATTGTGGGGTGTGTGGTGTGGTACAGCGTGCTGTGTGCGCATTGTGGGTGTGTGGTGTGGAACAGTGTGGTGTGTGTAGTGTGGTGCGCGTGGTGTGGTGCGTGTGCGCGTGGGGCGTGGTGCGGTGTGCCGTGTGCGCGTTGTGGGGTGTGGTGGTGGTGTGCCGTGTGCGCGTTGTGGGGAGTGTGGTGCGGTGTGCCGTGTGCGCTGTGGGGAGTGTGGTGTGGTGTGCCGTGTGCGCGTGTGGGGCGGTGGTGGTGGTGCCGTGTGCAGCGCGCTGTGGGGAGTGTGGTGCGGTGTGCCGTGCTGAGGGGAGGTGGGTGTGGTGTCAGTGCGCGTGGGGGAGTGGTGCGGTGTGCCGTGTGCGCGTTGTGGGGAGTGTGGTGTGGTGTGCCGTGTGCGCGTTGTGGGGCGTGTGGTGTGGTGCGGTGTACCGTGTGCGCGTTGTGGGGGTGTGGTGCGGTGTGCCGTGGTGCGGTGTGCGGCTGGGCAGGGGGATCTCGCTGCAGGGCTCCCCGTCCAGCACCGTGTGGCCGTAACACATGCGCTGCGCGGAGCCGCAGAGCTGCAAACAGGTTGCGCCGCGCTGGGCCGGGGGCCGGGGGCAGCTCAGTGTCTGGGAATGGGGGGGGACGATCCTTCCCCGTGGTGCCACCCATCCCCTCCAGCATTGCCTTGCTGTGCATGGGGCAGTGGCTGCTCCCTTTGGCTCCCCAGGCAGCTGGCTGGGCACAAGCCGGCCTGCCCCCCTCCGCCAGCAGCTCTGCCGCGCAGTGCAGGGGGCAGGCTGGGGCTGGCGGGCCCTGGCCCACGCTGAGGGATGGGGCACCCCTGAAGCCCCCCGGCGGGGCCGTGCGCCGGCAGGCGAGGGCTGGGCTTGGCGCAAGCCGGGAGAAGAGACGGGGGATCTATGAGGGGACCGCAGGGAGAGTCCGGGACTGGAGCCAAGCCATGGAGCTGGCACAGCCTGGAGCCGTCCACAGCTGGCTGCCCCGGTGCCCCCCATGTGGCTCCAGGCAGGGGCCTCGCAAGCCGGCTTTGCGTCTGAGCTGGGGATCCCCAAGCACCCGCCCGGGCTGCTTCCCCCTCCCCACAGCCCTCGCAACAGGCGGGCCCCTCGGCCTTGGTGCTCCCTAGGGCTGTACGGGAGCCGTGGCTTGTCGGGTGGCCGCGTTCCCTCCTGCTGCCGCTGTATCGGAGGCAGCAACGGGGGGAGCAGGAGCCGGTGCTGGGTGGAGCCGGCTTAAAAGCCGGTTCCCCCCAGCCCCAGCTCTGCAGCACGGCCCGCCCGGCTCGGACTGCCCGGGAACTGCGGTGGGGGGGTGCTCCGGGCCCCGGCACCAGTGGGACTGAACCTCCCCATAGCAACTAATCGCATCGTCCATACAAATTGATCAACCGCCTCTTAACACCCTCGGCCCTCCCCCGACCGGCGCACGGACGCCCCTCCCCCGGCCATGCCCCTCCCGCTGCCCCAGCCTTGGAGACGCCCCTCCCCCGGCCATGCCCCCTCCCGCTGCCCCAGCCTTGAGACGCCTCCCTGGCCATGCCCCTCCCGCTGCCCCAGCCTTGAGACGCCTCCCGGCCATGCCCCTCCCGCTGCCCCAGGCTTGGAGACGCCCCTCCCCCGGCCATGCCCCTCCCGCTGCCCCAGCCTTGGAGACGCCCCTCCCCCGGCCATGCCCCTCCCGCTGCCCCAGCCTTGGAGACGCCCCCAGCCATGCCCCTCCCGCTGCCCGGCCTTGAGACGCCTCCCGGCCATGCCCCTCCTGCTGCCCCAGCCTTGAGACGCCTCCCGGCCATGCCCCTCCCGCTGCCCCAGCCTTGGAGACGTCCCTCCCCCGGCCATGCCCCCTCCCGCTGCCCCAGCCTTGGAGATGCCCCTCCCCCGGCCATGCCCCTCCTGCTGCCCCAGCCTTGGAGACGCGCTCCTCACCTGGCTGGAGCTGCTGCATAAGAGAGGGTGGGGGACTCCTCTCTCCCAGGGCAGTCTGCCCCTCAGCCAGAGCCCCAACCCTGAACCCCTCCTCGCTGGCCCCACCCCAGGCTGACCTCCCCCCTGCCCCTCGGCCCCCGCTGGCCGTGTGCGGAGGGACACAGCCCCTCCCTCTGGAGAGCCGGCAGGGCCATGCCCAGCAGCTGGGACGAGCCGCCAAGAGAGAGCAGTGGGCAGGACGGCTCCGGCACAGCTGGGCCTCTGGCTGCCTAGGGGCGATGCTGGAGCTGAGCCCTTGGGCAGCAGGAGCCACCAGGCAGGGCCCTAGGCAGGCGCCCAGGAGCCCCGGTCGTGGGCTGGAGGCAGCAGCCCCCCAGGAGCTCAGGCGGGAGGCCCAGACACGTGGCAGTGGCGACTCGGTGCCCGGACCCCTCCCAGCCGGCTCTCTAGCTGCCCAGGGCCTGGAGATGGCTCCTCCCTGCAGCAGGGCCCGGGGTGCCAAGGGGGCCGAGGTTTGACCCCTCCTCCATGGCAGCTGGCAGCACCCCGTGCCCCGGCCCTCGGTTCTGCTGGTGCCCCGCCATCTCCCCGAGGACGAGCGGGGTGACCGGGGGCCTGGCCTGCCTGTCTCCAGCCAGGGTCGCCACCAGAAAAGCCGTGCGGGTCAAAGTGGTCAAGAAAAAAGTCTTGAAGAAGAAGCCCAAAGCGCCCGCCCCAGGACCAGTCACCGAGCAGCAGCCAGGTACGTCCTCGCCCGTGGGGCGCTGACCGCAGAGGGTCAGCGCTGAGCCCCAGGCTGCGGCACAGCAAGCCCCACCCAGCGCCACGGCAGCCGAGGGTCCGTGTCCTGCGCCCCCGCCAGCCCTGCTGCCGCCCCGGCCAAGGGACAGAACGGGATCTGACCCCGAAGTGCATTGCCCCTGCCCCGCGGGCACTGCCAGCGCTGCCCCATAGGGCCCGCGGGGCTTGGAAGTGGGGTTGCTGCCTGCAGGGTCTCCCCGAAGTGCCCAGCTTTCCTGGGCCTCCCAGCTGGCAGCCCTATAGGTCTGGCTTGGGAGCTGGTTGGGGGGCAGGTGACACTGGGAAGAGGAGCCGCCTCCCCTCTCCCTTGGGGGCAGAGCGGAATTTCTGCTCCTAGGCTGGATTGTTCACCCCCCAACACGTGCCCCAGCAAACCTTGTCAGCAGCCTGGTGCCCCCGCCTGGGCCCTGAACCCTAGAATCCCGGGGCTGGCAGAGGCCTCAGGAGTCAGGGAGTCCAGCCCCCCGCCCAAAGCAGGACCAGCCCGACTCCATCAGCCCAGCCAGGGCTGTGTCCAGCCGGGACTTAAACACCCCTAGGGATGGAGACTCCACCCCCTCCCCAGGGAACCCAGCCCAGCGCTTCCCACCCGCCTAGGGAAATCGGTTTTCCTACTATCCAACCGGGACCTCCCCCACTGCAACTTGAGCCCATTGCTCCTCGTTCTGCATCTGCCCCACTGAGAACAGCCTCTCGCCAGCCTCTCTGGAGCCCCCCTGCAGGGCGTTGAAGGCTGCTCTCAAATCCCCCCTCACTCTTCTCTTCTGCAGACTGAACAAACCCAAATCTCTCAGCCTCTCCTCGTAGGTCCTGTGCTCCAGCCCCCTCAGCATTTTTGGTTGCCCTCCGCTGGACCCTCTCCAACGCGTCCACATCCTTTCTGTAAGGGGGGTCTGGAACTGGACACGACATTCCAGATGTGGCCTCCCCAGAGCCAAATAAAGGGGAATAATCACATCTCTGGATCTGCTGGCAATGCTCCTCCTAATGCACCTAATATGCCATTAGCCTTCTTGGCTACAAGGGCGCCCTGTTGACTCATCTCCAGCTTCTCATCCACTGTAATCCCCAGGTCCATTTCTGCAGAACTGCTACTTAGCCAGTGGGTCCCCAGCCTGTACCAGTGCTTGGGATTCTTCCCTCCCAAGGGCAGGACTCTGCACTTGTCCTTGTTGAACCTCATCAGATTTCTTTTGGCCCAATCCTCTAATCTGTCCAGGTCACTCTGGACCCTATCCCTGCCCTCAACTGTATCTACCTCTCCCCCCTAGCTTAGTTTCATCCACAGACTTGCTGAGGGTGCAATCCATCCCCTCACCCAGGTCATTAATAAAGATATTGAACAAAACCGGCCCTAGAACTGATCCTTGGGGCACTCCGCTGGAAACCAACCGCCAACCTGACATCGAGCCGTTGATCACTACCCGCTGGGCCCGGCCTTCTAGCCAGCTTTCTATCCATCTTACTGTCCATTTATCCAATCCACATTCCCTTAACTTGCTGGCAAGAATATTGTGGGAGACCGAATCAAAAGCTTTGCTAAAGTCAAGGTCTATCACATCCATGGACTTCCCCATATGCACAGAGCCAGCCCCTGCCGCCAGCACCTGGCCCTGCCCCAGCTAGAGGTGTGGGCGGGCGTGACTCAGGTACCAGGGATGCTGCAGACCGGCGTTCGTACCCCCTTGGAGGAGGAGGTGCCGGACGTGGGTTAAAGTGCCAAGTAAATGTTGGGCACGCGGCGCGTAAGCGGGCCGGCTGGAGCGCTGGTGCTAGTCTGGCTCACCCGTGGGCTGGACACCACTGTCCCTGCCTGGCTGGCTGCAGCACCGAAGGGCTCTGCTCCGGCTCAGGAGGGATGGGCGAGCCCCTCGGCTCGTTCCCTGCTGCTGCCGGAGGCGCTGTCTGTGCTGCTGCAGCCGCAGCAAGGAGCCGGGCGCAAGGTCTCCCGCAGCAGCAGCCTGGGCCCTGGCAGAGCGGGAACCGAGCGCAGGGCGTGGCCGGGACGGGAGGAAATGCCCCTCGGGCTGCGGTACCCGGTCACTGTGCACATGGCCCGTGGCCGTTACCGCCCGAGAACAGCGCAGGGGCACCCCTAGCGCCTGGGCAGGGAGCCAGGGGTCCGGAGCGCGTCGCGTCAAGGGGTTGTTCTGCAGCTGGCAGTGCCGGGGGCTCCGGAGATTGACGGGGGCGAGGCAGAGGGCAGCAGGGTCCCCCCGGACGCCGTGCCGGCTGTCGCCCATGGGCCCGGCACACCCCCCCGGCACCACGCAGGGAGAGGAGTGAGGTTGGTGCCCAGCTGCTGCCCCGGGGCGGGTTCCCCCCATTGCAGGCAGGATTCCAGCGGAGAAGCAGCTCCCAGCCCGGCCTCCCTCATTGGCCAAGGCTCCAGGGGGCAGAGGGCTGTGTGCGGGGCTGCGCTTTAAGCTGACTTGGCCTTTCCTTCCCCTTCGGCCTTCGGCCTCCTGCCAGAGTGTCCTCCGCTGGGCTTGGAGTCGCTGAGGGTGTCGGACTCCCAGATGCGAGCCTCCAGCATCAAGCGCTACGGGCTGGGTGCCCACCGGGGACGCCTCAATATACAGGTGTGCCGTGCCGTGCCATGCCGTGCCGCACTGTGCTGTGCCATGCCGTGCTGTGCTGCACTGTGCCATGCTGTGCCAAGCCACGCCATGCTGCACCATGCCATGCTGTGCCGTGCCATGCTGTGCTGCACTGTGCCATGCTGTGCCGTGCCATGCTGTGCTGCACTGTGCCATGCTGTGCCAAGCCATGCCATGCTGCACCATGCCATGCTGTGCCGCGCCATGCTGTGCTGCGCTGTGCCGTGCCGTGCCGCGCCATGCCGCGCCGCGCCGTGCTGTGCTGCACTGTGCCGTGCTGCGCCGTGCTGTGCCAAGCCATGCCATGCTGCGCCGTGCCATGCTGTGCTGCACTGTGCCGTGCCATGCTGTGCCGCATTGAGCTGTGCCGTGCCGTGTCGCGCCGCGCCGTGCTGTGCCGTGCCATGCTGCGCCGTGCCGTGCCCTCGGGGCTCTCACCTGGCCACTAGCAGGGCTACGGCTCCCTCCAGCTGCTCTGGGCTGCCATCCTGATGGCTCTAGCCCCCTGCAGCAGGGTCACCCCCATCCATGCCCTCCACTAACTTCTCATCTTCCGTTGGAGGGCAGCAGCTGTCTCCAGAGCCCTGCCCCTCCCCAGTCGGGGCCACCACAAGCCCCCTGAATGTCCATAGGTACTAATGTCCCCTGTGCAGAACGCCGGGGCAGCTCCCGCCGCTCTCCAACTCATTCGCAACCAGACAATTGGGCCCATGGGGGGGGCGCAGATCTGTGAATCTCCACTGGAGCCAGGGCTGTCCTCACACAAAAATGGCCAGGCTGGGTCAGCCCAAAGGTCCATCCAGCCCAGTGTCCTGTCGGCCGCCAGCGGCCTATGCCAGATACCCCAGAGATACAACAGGGAATCCTCACATGATCCCTCCCCTGTCACCCATTCCCAGCCCCTGACAAGCAGAGGCCAGGGACACCAGCCCTGCCCAGCCTGGCTAATAGCCATTGACGGGCCTAACCTCCAGGAATCTATCTAGCTCTTTTTTGAACCCTGTTACAACTACTTGTCTTCACTACATCATGTGGCAAGGAGTTCCACAGCTTCACTGTGCGCTGTGCTCTAGCCAAGACGTGCTGATTTTGTGCGGAAAGCGGGCCCCGCTGCTGGAGGGGAGGTGTGCTCGCCTTGGGCTTAGGGGGAGCACCTGTGACTCCTGGCCAGAGTAGCTCTTCTATCAAAACCCCAAATCAAACCCCCCTCAGAATTCAGCTGGCCCACAGCTCAGAGGGGTGCGCCTGGCAGCAGTGCTGGGGGCTGAGCCGGGGCCCTGCTCCCTGTCTGCTGGGCGCTTTCCAAACTTGGGAGGGTGAGTCCTTGGCACGAGGGGCCCAGGGCACTGACGGGTACCCCCAGCGCGAGGAGCCCGGCACACGCCTTCACGCGCTCCGCAGCTGCCCCCGCGCTGAGCCCCTGCCGCACTCTGCCCCTTCCCCCCGCAGTCTGGGATCCACGACGGGGACTTCTACGATGGGGGCTGGTGCGCCGGCCACGAGGACCAGGACCAGTGGCTGGAGATTGATGCCCGGCGGCCGACCCGCTTCACCGGCATCATCACGCAGGGGCTGAATTCCATCTGGACGTAAGCCGCAAGCAGGGGGCTGGGCGGGGGGCTGCGGGCTGGGGCAGCGAGCCCATCCTCGTGGCGTCCCGGCTCTCAGACCAATCCTGGGCTCTGGGGGTCCCTGGGAGCCCCAGAGCTGGCGACCCCGGCCCCCATGCTGGCTCCTCTTCCCCATGTAGGTATGACTGGGTGACCTCCTACAAAGTGCAGTTCAGCAACGACACACACAGCTGGCAGGCGGGCAGGAACGGGACGCAGGAGGCGGTGAGTGGGGGGGCAGGAATGGGACGTGGGAGGCGGTGAGTGGGGCAGGAATGGGACGCGGGAGGCGGTCAGTGGGGGGCAGGAACGGAGGCAGTGAGTGGGGGCCAGGAACGGGACGTGGAGGCGGTGAGTGGTGGGGGCAAGAACAGGACGCGGAGGCGGTGAGTAGGGGGCAAGAACGGGACGCGGGAGGCGTGGAGTGGGGCAGGAACGGGACGTGGGAGGCGGTGAGTGGGGCAGGAACGGGACGCGGAGGCGGTGAGTGGGGGGGCAGGAACAGGAGGCGGTGAGGAGGGCGCCGTGGGCTGGCAGGCAGGGCCTGGCAGGCACTGCCACGGGCCAGCCCCAAGGCAGGTGCGGGGTGGTGGCAGGGCCTGCCCGGGCCTCCCGGGCTTGGGGGTGGAGGGTCAGGGCTCAGCCGCTTCGCTGTGCTGTGGGTGCTGGAGCAGGGCCCGGAGCTATAAGCTACATGTGCTGCTCCAGAGCCTGGGTCAGTCTGCACCAGCCCAGCCCCACGTGCCTTCCCCCTGCATGAGGGGCCCCAAGAGCTCTGTGTGTGTGTGTGTGTGTGTGTAAATACAGGCCGTGTGTGGAATTCAGAGCAGAGTGCGTTGGACTGTGCGTGCAAATATGTGCTGTGTGTATCAATCAATTACAGCAGAGAGTGTGTGTGTGTGAACACAAGCAGTGTGTGTACATGCATGCGTGTGTGCACAGGCGGTGGGGTGTACGTGCGTGTGGCGTGTGCACAGGCGGTGGGATCTACGTGCATGCGGCGTGTGTGCACAGGCAGTGGGGGTGTGCGTGCGGCGCGTGTGCACAGGCGGTGGGGGGTACGTGTATGTGGCACGTGCACAAGCGGTGGGTGTACGTGCGGCATGTGTGCACAGGGAGTGGGGGTGTACGTGCTTGGCACGTGCGCACAAGCGGTGGTGTGTACATGCGGCTCGTGTGCACAGGCGGTGGGGGTGTATGTGCGTGCGGCGCGTGTGCACAAGTAGTACACTGTATTTCTGTGCCGAAGAATGGCTCTGACCTTTCCCTGCCCCTCCTGCCGAATCTCTTGGGCAGCGAAGCGTTCCTAGCAGCACAAAGCAATCAGCCGGGGGCGGGGGGGGGACGGGCTGCTCCCAGCCCCCTCTCTGCACTAGAGCTGAGGCTGGGCTGGTCAGGCCTGGCTCCCCCCCCATTTCGCTGCCCCCGAGGCAGGCCCCCGCTGAGTTGGGAAGGGGGAGCCATGGGAGGGGTCCTGCCCTGCACTCTGTGCTCGTGCCTGGCGCCCCAGGGAGCTGTGAGCCCCTCGCCCCGGCGGCGCCCCGCTCCCTCTTGCGGGGGGGCAGAGCAGCTGCTGGCTGGCCTGGGGCACAAGCCGCCTCCCGCCCTGGGCTAGGGTCCAGCGCCTGGCTCAGGCTGCTTCTCCTCAGGGCTGACTGGAGCCAGGGGCTGGGCCGGCTGTAACCCTTTGGGCCCTGGGCCTTCCAGTGCCAGGCGCCAGGGTGGCTCTTGCTGTCCGGAGTCCCAGCGCGCCTGAGCCTGGGGAGCCTCGCTCATGTTCGGAGGAGGACCCGGTGCCCAGGCCGCGCCAGGGAGCAGGGCTGGGCCATGGCCCCAAAGGCTCCGTGGGCGCGGGTGGCAGCCGCCGGTCTGGGGCGCAGGGGGGAGCTCGGGGTCCCTAAGGGCAGGGGACAGCGGGGGGTACTGGGGGGGCCGAGTTGGAGGCCCTGGGCCTGGCACGGGTGCGTCCAACGGGAACGGGACCGAGCCAGTGCCGCATCCATCCGCCCCAGGTGTTCCTGGGGAACAAGGACCCCGAGACCCCCCGTGCTCAACGCCCTGCCCGCCCCGGTGGTGGCGCGCTACATCCGCATCAACCCCCAGACCTGGTTTGAAAACGGCACCATCTGCCTGAGGGCGGAGATCCTGGGCTGCCCCCTGCCAGGTAGGACGCGGCGCCGGGCCGTGGGACCCTCCCTCCGAGAGCGGCCCGGCCCCACCGCCTTCCCCTCCCTCCCTCGGGCGGGCCCTCGCCCTCAGTCCCGTCGCGGTCTCGGTTGTCCCAGCAGCCCCGGGTGCCAGGGCAGGGCTGGGCCTTCCCGCAGAAGCCCTGCATGGTCTGCACTGCAAGCGCCTCTCCCTGCGGCCGGCTCTGGCCGTCCCTGCCTGACCCCGGGAGCTGCAGGGCAGGCCAGGCCCAGAAGCATGCGCATTCCTGAGGCTGCTGATGGTGTCCAGGGGAACGGGGCGGCCGCGGTCCGTAGCTCAGGGTCTGCCCCTAGGCGCCGGCGGCAGCGCATGCCGGCTGAGCTATTGCCGAGAGCCCCGGGAGCTGGGTCGTGACCAAAGCCGAATTCCGAAAATGGGCCCTTGAGACGCCCCTGCGCCAAGCCAGTGCTGAGCCGTGGGCGCGAGCTCAGGCCCGGGCGGCGCACAGGCAGTGTGGCCGAGGCGCGGCGCTGGAGCCAGGCAGTGACGGGCGCCTGGCGTTCTCAGGCGGGCCGGCCACTCTTGCTGCAGAATAATCGCCGTTAGCAACGCCAGCGAGAGCCCCCTCTTGCCAAAATGGCGGCCGCTCCCCGTGTCGCCCTCACGAAGGGCCTGCTGAGTCCGGGCCGCCCGGAGGGGAAAGGTGCCGGCCCGGCGTTCACGCCCGTCTCCCTGCAGACCCCAACAACATCTACCCCCAGGAGAGCGAGCCGGTGCCCACCGACAAGCTGGACTTCAGGCATCACAACTACAAGGAGATGAGAAAGGTGCATGCCCTTCACGCCCCCCTCCAGGGCTCGGGCAGGCAGGTCCCGCCCTCGCAGCCCCCCGCCCACAGGGAAGCCAGGCATGGCCCCCCGGCCGGAGAGGCGGGCGGGGAAGCCAGGCATGGGCCCCCGGGCAGGAGAGGCGGGCGGGGACGCCAGGCATGGGCCCCCGGGCAGGAGAGGCGGGCGGACGCCAGGCATGGCCCCGGCAGGAGAGGCGGGCGGGGACGCCAGGCATGGGCCCCCGGGCAGGAGAGGCGGGCGGGGACGCCAGGCATGGGCCCCCGGGCAGGAGAGGCGGGCGGGGAAGCCAGGCATGGGCCCCCGGGCAGGAGAGGCGGGCGGGGACGCCAGGCATGGGCCCCCGGGCAGGAGAGGCGGGCGGGGAAGCCAGGCATGGGCCCCCGGGCAGCAGAGGCGGGCGGGGATGCCAGGCATGGGCCCCCGGGCAGGAGAGGCGGGCAGAAGAAGCCAGGCATGGGCCCCTGGGGCAGGAGAGGCGGGCAGGAGAAGCCAGGCATGGGCCCCCCGGGCAGGAGAGGCGGGCGGGGAAGCCAGGCATGGGCCCCCGGGGCAGGAGAGGCGGGCGGGGAAGCCAGCCATGGGCCCCCAGGCGGGAGAAGTTAACCCTACCGCTCGCCCTGGCAGCTGATGAAGAAGGTGAACGAGGAATGTCCCAACATCACCCGGGTCTACAGCATCGGCAAGAGCTACCGGGGCCTGAAGCTGTACGTCATGGAGATCTCAGACAATCCCGGGCAGCACGAGCTGGGTGCGTGTCCGCCTGGGCAGGGACGCCACTGGCACCACACACGGACAGAGCGGGGCTCGGTCGCTGCTCCTCGGCCACCCCCAGTCCCACGTCGTCTAGCCACATCCTGCTCTGCTGCCCCATGGCCCACACGGCTGGCCAAGCCGAACGGCGCCCACTGGGTCTGTCCCCGGGCACCCCCCCGAGCCAGGGCGCCTGCTGGGTCTGCCCCTGGAACCCCCGACTCAGGATCCCCGCTGGGTCTGCCCCAAACACCCCCTGAGCCTCAGGCCCAGCCTGGGGCTGTTCTGGGGCCAGTCTCTGGTTTGCTTTCCCTGATGTTCTGGGGGGATTTGCCAGGTATCAGGCAGCCTGGCACTGGGCAGGCGCTGTGCTGTGCTGTCAGCCCATTGCCTGGCGGGCAGGCAGCAGGCAGGCAGCCTGGGTGGGCAGCAGGCAAGCACGGCGGGTGTGGGGCAGGCTGGGTGGGTGGTGGGGGTAGCAGACAGGCAGGGCAGTGGGGGGCAGGCAGAGGCGGGCAGCGGACAGGCAGGGCAGTGGGGGCAGGTGGGGCAGGGTAGCCAGCAGACAGGGCAGTTGGGGCAGGCTAGGGTGGGTGGGTGGCGGCAGACAGGCAGGGCAGTGGGGAGCAGGGGGCAGCAGAGGTGGGAGGGGTGGGCAGTGGACAGGCAGGGCAGTGGGGCAAGCGGGTGGGGTGGGCGGCGGACAGGCAGGGCAGTGGGGAGGCCGGGCGGGAGGGCGGCGGACAGGCAGTGCAGTGGGGCGGACGAGCGGGTGGGTGGTGGACAGGCAGGGTAATGGGGGCAGGGTAGGCGGGGTGGGCGGCGAACAGGCAGGGCAGGGTGGGCGACAGACAGGCAGGGCAGCAGGGGTGGGGCGGGCGGCGGACAGGCAGGGCAGTGGGGGCAGGGTGGGCGGCAGACAGGCAGGGCAGCAGGGGCGGGCGGCGGACAGGCAGGGCAGTGGGGGCAGGCCGGGCGGGGTGGGCGGCGGACAGGCAGGGCAGTGGGGGCTGGGTGGGCGGCAGGCAGGCAGGGCAGCAGGGGTGGGCGGACAGGCAGGGCAGTGGGGGCAGGCGGGGCGGGCGGCGGACAGGCAGGGCAGTGGGGGCTGGGTGGGCGGCAGACAGGCAGGGCAGCAGGGGTGGGCGGCGGACAGGCAGGGCAGTGGGGGCAGGCCGGGCGGGGCGGGCGGCGGACAGGCAGGGCAGTGGGGGCTGGGTGGGCGGCAGACAGGCCGGGCGGGGTGGGCGGCGGACAGGCAGGGCAGTGGGGGCAGGCCGGGCGGGGGGGGCGGCGGACAGGCAGGGCAGTGGGGCTGGGTGGGCGGCAGACAGGCGGGCGGGGTGGGCGGCGGACAGGCAGGGCAGTGGGGCAGGCAGGGCGGGGCGCGGACAGGCAGGGCAGTGGGGCTGGGTGGGCGGCGGACAGGCAGGGCAGTGGGGCAGGCCGGGCGGGGTGGGCGGCGGACAGGCAGGGCAGGCCGGGCGGGTGGGCGGCGGACAGGCAGGGCAGGCCGGGCGGGTGGGCGGGCGGACAGGCAGGGCAGGCTGGCGGGGCGGGCGGCGGACAGGCAGGGCAGCAGGGGCGGCGGCGGACAGGCAGGGCAGTGGGGCGGGCGGGCGGCAGACAGGCAGGGCAGCAGGGGCGGGCGGGCGGCAGACAGGCAGGGCAGCGGGGCAGGCCGGGCGGGCGGGCGGCGGACAGGCAGGGCAGCAGGGGCGGGCGGCGGACAGGCAGGGCAGTGGGGCCGGGGCGGGCGGCAGACAGGCAGGGCAGCAGGGGCGGGGCGGGCGGCAGACAGGCAGGGCAGCGGGGGCAGGCCGGGCGGGGCGGGCGGCGGACAGGCAGGGCAGCAGGGGCGGGCGGCGGACAGGCAGGGCAGTGGGGCAGGCCGGGCGGGCGGGCGGCGGACAGGCAGGGCAGTGGGGCAGGGGCAGGCGGCGGACAGGCAGGGCAGTGGGGCAGGCCGGGCGGGGCGGGCGGTGACAGGCAGGGCAGTGGGGGCAGGCCGGGCGGGGTGGGCGGCGGACAGGCAGGGCAGTGGGGGCTGGGTGGGCGGCAGGCAGGCAGGGCAGCAGGGGTGGGCAGCGGACAGGCAGGGCAGTGGGGGCAGGCGGGCCGGGCGGCAGACAGGCAGGGCAGTGGGGGCTGGGTGGGCGGCAGACAGGCAGGGCAGCAGGGGTGGGCGGCGGACAGGCAGGGCAGTGGGGCAGGCCGGGCGGGCGGGCGGCGGACAGGCAGGGCAGTGGGGCTGGGTGGGCGGCAGACAGGCCGGGCGGGGTGGGCGGCGGACAGGCAGGGCAGTGGGGCAGGCCGGGCGGGGCGGCGGACAGGCAGGGCAGTGGGGCTGGGTGGGGCAGACAGGCCGGGCGGGGTGGGCGGCGGACAGGCAGGGCAGTGGGGGGGGGGGGGGGCGGACAGGCAGGGCAGTGGGGGCTGGGTCGGCGGACAGGCAGGGCAGTGGGGCAGGCCGGGCGGGTGGGCGGCGGACAGGCAGGGCAGGCCGGGCGGGGTGGGCGGCGGACAGGCAGGGCAGGCCGGGCGGGGTGGGCGGCGGACAGGCAGGGCAGGCCGGGCGGGGCGGGCGGCGGACAGGCAGGGCAGCAGGGGCGGGCGGCGGACAGGCAGGGCAGTGGGGCCGGGGCGGGCGGCAGACAGGCAGGGCAGCAGGGCCGGGGCGGGCGGCAGACAGGCAGGGCAGCGGGGGCAGGCCGGGCGGGGCGGGCGGCGGACAGGCAGGGCAGCAGGGGCGGGCGGCGGACAGGCAGGGCAGTGGGGGCGGGGCGGGCGGCAGACAGGCAGGGCAGCAGGGGCGGGCGGCGGCAGACAGGCAGGGCAGCGGGGCAGGCCGGGCGGGCGGGCGCGGACAGGCAGGGCAGCAGGGGCGGGCGGCGGACAGGCAGGGCAGTGGGGCAGGCCGGGCGGGGCGGGCGGCGGACAGGCAGGGCAGTAGGGGCGGGGCAGGCGGCGGACAGGCAGGGCAGTGGGGGCAGGCCGGGCGGGGCGGGCGGCGGACAGGCAGGGCAGTGGGGGCAGGCCGGGCGGGGCGGGCGGCGGACAGGCAGGGCAGTGGGGGCAGGCCGGGCGGGCGGGCGGCGGACAGGCAGGGCAGTGGGGGCGGGCGGGCGGGCGGCAGACGGGTCGGGAGGGCGCAGGCTCAGAGGGCAGCTGTGGCGGTGTCCCCGGCAGGCGAGCCGGAGTTCCGCTACGTGGCCGGGATGCACGGGAACGAGGTGCTGGGCCGGGAGCTGGTGCTGAACCTGATGGAGTACCTGTGCACCGAGTACACCCGGGGCAACCCGCGCGTCCGCCGCCTGGTGCGCGAGACCCGCCTCCACCTGCTGCCCTCCATGAACCCCGACGGCTACGAGACCGCCTCCAAGCTGGTAGGGCCCTCCGGGCGCCGGGGGAGGCTACGGGCCGGGCTACCAGGCCGGGGCTGCGACCAGGCCTGGCGCTGCGGCCGCACTGGCGCTGCCAGGTTGGCTCCAAGGGGTGGCTGGGCAACCCGGCCTGTCCACTGGTTCCCTCTCTGGGCCCAGGCTGGGCCGGGAGAGGGCCGGTGGGAAGGGGGACCAGGCTGGGGTGGAGCTGGCCGGGCCGGGAGAGGGCCGGCGGGGACCAGGCTGGGGTGGAGCCGGGCCGGGAGAGGGCCGCCACACACACAGTCCCAGGCGCCAGCTGTGCAGAGCCGGGCTGAGGCAGTGCCGGGCCGGGGGTGTCATGATGGCCCAGCCCCGGCCGTTAGTGGGGGGCTCTGCCTGTGGCTGGGCGTGGGGGCGCCGTGTTCTCCTGCTGGGCTCCCTCCCCGCAGGGCTCGGAGCTGGCAGGCTGGGCCACAGGCCGCTGGACCTACGAGGGCATCGACCTGAACCACAACTTCGCCGACCTCAACACGGCCCTGTGGGATGCTGAGGACAACGAGCTGGTCCCTCACCAGTTCCCCAACCACTACATCCCCATCCCAGAGTACTACACCTTCGCCAACGCCACGGTGAGCCCGCACCCTGCCCCACACACCGTGGGGGGGTGGGGCACTGGGGGGCCTGCAGGATGGTGGGACGTGGGGGAGCTGTGAGGTATGGGGGACACAGGAGGGCCTGCAGGGTCGGGGGATGTGGAGAAGCTGTGAGATGCAGGGACATGGAAAGCTGTGGGGTGTAGGGACCTGGATGCAGGGACACAGAGAGCCATGAGGTGCAGGGACGGGGGGGCTGCAGGGTCGGAGGACATGGAGAAGCTGTGAGCTGCAGGGACACGGGGGCCTGCAGGGTCGGGGGACATGGAGAAGCTGTGAGGTGCAGGGACACGGGGCCTGCAGGGTTGGGGACATGGAGAAGCTGTGAGGTGCAGGGACACGGGGCCTGCAGGGTCGGAGGACATGGAGAAGCTGTGAGGTGCAGGGACACGGGGCCTGCAGGGGGGGACATGGAGAAGCTGTGAGGTGCAGGGACACGGGGCCTGCAGGGTCGGGGACATGGAGAAGCTGTGAGGTGCAGGGACACGGGGCCTGCAGGGTCGGGGGACATGGAGAAGCTGTGAGGTGCAGGGACACGGGGCCTGCAGGGTCGGGGACATGGAGAAGCTGTGAGGTGCAGGGACACGGGGCCTGCAGGGTCGGGGGACATGGAGAAGCTGTGAGGTGCAGGGACACGGGGCCTGCAGGGTCGGGGGACATGGAGAAGCTGTGAGGTGCAGGGACACGGGGGCTGCAGGGTCGGGGACAGACGGGACCGGGAGATGGAGGGATGGCCCTTGCCGAAAGGCAGGGACGGGTGCGGGACGAGAACCGGGCAGTTCTGGGCCTGCTGCCCAGGAGTCCATGTGCCAGCAGCAGGAGGGGGCAGAGCAGGGGGTCATGCCAGGGGCTCGCACACAGCATGGCCACCCTGGG
Organism: Rafetus swinhoei; assembly: GCA_019425775.1. Taxonomy (NCBI): domain Eukaryota; kingdom Metazoa; phylum Chordata; order Testudines; family Trionychidae; genus Rafetus; species Rafetus swinhoei. Next base: position 1,485,885 of record CM033449.1, on the reverse strand, counting down.
GAGGGAAGGGCGCGCCCTCCCTGCCCCCACGCTCAGGCCTGTGCATGCCCAGGTGGCACCGGAGACCCGGGCCGTCATCAACTGGATGCAGAAGTACCCCTTCGTGCTGAGCGCCAACCTGCACGGCGGGGAGCTGGTGGTGACCTACCCCTTCGACATGACCCGCTCCTACTGGAAGGCCCAGGAGCTGACGCCCACGCCCGACGACCCCGTCTTCCGCTGGCTGGCCGCCGTCTATGCCACCACCAACCTGGCCATGGCGGACGCCGAGCGCCGGCCCTGCCACTACGAGGACTTCACCAGGGAGGGCAACATCATCAACGGAGCCAACTGGCACACGGTGCCGGAAGTAGGTGGCGGGGCAGGGCGGGGAGGTGCCGGCATCCGGGGCCGACTGGGCTGGGCCGTTCCCAAGGTGGGGCTGCCGGGGCGGGCGGGCACCGGGGAGCAGCAGGGCCTCATGCGGGGTTTGGAAATGGAGCTTCTGGGCCACGGGGCAGACAGGCCTTGGCCCGTGCCCTCCAGCCGGTCGTGGCTGGAACAGCCTCCGCCGCTGCCACCGGCACTCGGGAGGGACCCGCAGTAACGCCCCATCCCCGCCCGCGGTAACAAACCTGGGAGGCCCGTCGCCGACCCGCGGTAACCGCCAAACCATTCCTGGCGAGCGACCCTACAATAACAAACCAGACTGACAATAACATGCTGGTGGGTGAGCCGACAATTACAAACTGGGGCTCAGGGTCCATCACCAGCGGGCGACCCAACGGGAACCCGCACCGGCGGGCGACCAGCTCCCAGCCCCGCTGCTGTGGATTTACCAGTCCCCGGCCGGCCAGCCGTGGAGCTGAGCTCCCATCTCAGGCTTGGCCCCATCGCCCCGTGCTGTGCCCCCACGCAGGCATGAACGACTTCAGCTACCTGCACACCAACTGCTTTGAGGTGACGGTGGAGCTGTCCTGCGACAAGTTCCCGCACGAGTCCGAGCTGCCCCGGGAGTGGGAGAACAACAAGGAGTCCCTGCTGGTCTTCATGGAGCAGGTGCGGCCTGGCCTAGGTCCGAGGGGCAGCCTGGGGCCGGGCCATGGGTCCCTAGGCTGGATACCCTGGAGCCGGATGAGACCCGGGACCGGCAGGTTCTGCCTGGTGCTGCTGCTGTCATGGTCCCAGGGCTGGGGAGACCCAGCTCAGCACTAACCCAGCTGGGCGGGAGCCCCAGGGTCCAGGGAACAGGCCAGGTGCCAGGATGCCTTGGTCCCACTGCCGGCTCAGCCTGCCCTCCCGAGCCAGGTAGGTTGTCCCTGCCCCAGGGTCAGCCTAGCCCCTGAGCCAGTCTCTGCCAGTGGCAGAGCGGAAAGCACCTGGTAACCTGCCCCCAGGGGCATCCCCCAGCCGCCCAGTTGGCAGCTCCTCTCCCATCCCAGCGCTTGACTCCAGAGCTGCTCCAGGTGCCGGCCTCCCTGCCAGCCCTGCTGCCCTCAGCCCAGCTGCTGCCTCTTTCCCGGGTGCTCCAGCTGGGGGAGTCTGGTTATAAAAGGGGCAGCCCCTGTGGGGGGCCTGCAGCAGCTGGGGCCTAGCGTGGTTCTGCGCACCCCAGGGCTCGGTCCTACCCCTTGAGCCAAAGGGAATCCCCATTAGCTGATAGCAGTGTAGGGGCAATGACACAAATTACAGCATGTCTAATTCCAGCCAACAGAGGGCAGTAGTCACAGGCATGCCCACACAGTACCCAGGGCTGGCTAGCAGGAAGCCAGAGGTGTTAGCAATGAGTCCCCAGAGTGCCCAGGTGCAGGGCGCAGTGGCTACGGACGTGACACCCTGCAGCAACAGGTTGGTTGGGGCTGCCCTGCCACGCTTGGCCGGGCTGTTTGTAGCCAAAATGCCATGTGGGCAAACCTAGAAAACAGCAGCTCTAGTTCCTCCACCAGATGTGGCTGGACCATTCCAGCTGCCACGGGCAAGCCCCACGTGGCCATGCCAAGCTGCCGTGGCCGAGCCTGGGCGGGAGCTGAGGCAAGGGGGCATCAAAGGGCCACTACGCCTGTGTTTGTCCAGATCCGCCGCGGCATCAAAGGGGTCGTTCGGGACAAGGACACGGAGCAGGGAATTGCCGACGCCATCATTTCAGTGGACGGCATCAACCACGACGTGAGAACAGGTAGCGCAGGGCACTCCCTTGTATGGCGCCAAGAACAAACCACGACCTGCGGTTATGTGGACATTAGGGGAGCAGCCCTGGGGGGCTGGGGCTGTGGGCCAGGTTAGGGGAGGGGCTCCAGAGAGGGGGATCCATGGCCTGCATTACAGGAGGTGCCCCAGGGATCGGGATCCGTGGCCCACGTTAGGGGAACGGCCGGGGGGGGATCCGTGGCCCACGTTAGGGGAGCGGCCGGCGGGGGATCCGTGGCCCATGTTAGGGGAACGGCCGGCGGGGGATCCGTGGCCCACGTTAGGGGAGCGGCCGGGGGGGATCCGTGGCCCACGTTAGGGGAGTGGCTGGGGGGGAATCTGTGGCCCACGTTAGGGGAGTGGCCGGGGGGGAATCTGGGGCCCACTTTAGGGAGTGGACCGGGGAGGGCAGGGCAAAGCTGTGACCACACAGGCTGCTAGTTGCTGAGGGGGCAGCACAGGCCCAGCCCCACGCCGGCCAGGGCTTGGCAGAGACCAGCCCCACAGCCCAGGCCAGGAACCCGCTGAGGCTGCCCCTTTGTCCCCGTGGCAGCTTTCGACGGGGACTACTGGCGCCTGCTGAACCCGGGCGAGTACGAGGTGACGGCGGCGGCGGAGGGCTACCACTCGGTCAGCCGGGTGCGCCGCGTCTCCTACGAGGACGCCCCCACGCTCTGCGACTTCCGCCTCACCAAGACGCCCAAGCAGCGGCTGCGCGAGATCCTGGCCCAGGGGGCCAAGGTCCCCAAGGACCTGATCCTGCGGCTCCGCCAGGAGCGGCTCCGCCAGCTGCAGGCCCAGCGCCGGGCCCAGTGAACGGGGGCAGGGCCCTCTGGACAGTGGGGAGGGGGTGCGGCTCGCGGCCCCTCCCCTGCGCTCTAGTCTAGTGCCGCCTCGCTCCTCTGTGCGGTGAAGCTTCGGGGCTCAGGCGGGAGAGGGTAGTGGGCGCGGCCCCGGGGGCACCCCAAAGGCCTCACTGCCTGCCAGCCGGGGAGAGTGGGCAGGTCCCTTGGCAATGTCCCCTCCAGCCCGCCCCCCCGCTGCGCGGCCCGCGGCCCCCTTGATGCAGGGTGCCTGGGGGTGGCAGGCCCACGCTGGCACTCGGTGCAGAGGAAGCTGCAGGCATGTTCTGGCAGGGCACAGGCAGCGGCAGGTCCCCCTGGGCCGGCTCTGCCTGCAGACGGGGGCTTCGTGAGGCCTTCGAGGAGCCTCATCCCCCAGGGAGGTCTGCACGCGCCTGCTGCCCTCTTAGCCAGACCACGGGGAGCTCTGGCTGGTGGGCAGAGCCCTTGCCCAAGGATCATGCAGCTCCCGATGCAGCCGCCCCTGCCCGGTGACGGTCCGCTCTGCCTGGCCGCCGCTTGGCAAGCCCCAGGCTCCAGCGAGGCCGTCAGGCATGTGACAGCTGGCTCGAGGGGCAGGGCCTGGGGAACACGCTGAGCTGGGCTCTAGCTGGAGCCGTGGGGCAGGAAGGGGCTTTTCCCCACCGCAATGGGGCTGAGGACAGAAGAGGGGGAGTCTCAGCCCCTGCAAGGAGGGGTGGTGCCAGCTTTCTTCCAACCAGTGCCTGGGTTCCTGGGGGATTACCACCCTGTGGGAGGCAGTCGTGGGTCCAACCAAGCGGCTGGCTCAGTCGTTCCAAGGCTGCTGTTGGCTGCTCTGGGCTCTGTCTCACAGGGAGGTAACTGCATGCAGGGCGAAAGGGGACCAGGCTGGTGGGAGATCAGGAGACAGGCAGGCAGTGCAGCACAGCGGGTAGCGACAGAGGCGCCCTCTGCCAATCCCCTGAACTGCGCAGCAGCGTCTCTCCGAGGGCATGAGCAAGCAGCTGCCACCGGTTCCTCGAAAGACGCAGGGCGGCTGCATCTGACCCTAAAAATAGCTCCTGGCACCTGGTGGGCATGACGCAAGCTGCCTTCCATGGCCTGGCCCCAGGTCCGGCTGGCAGGAATCCAGGGCAAACATGCATGTCAGTGCTGGCCGTGACACAGGAGGTGCCACCGGAAGGGTGTGTGCTGGCTGGATTCCCAGGGCTGGGGGGCTCCTGGTGCAGGCAGGGAAATAACCGTGTCCTCCTCGTGGTAAGGACCGAGGGGTGGGCACTAGTGCCCTGTGGAATGGACAGCACCCGCTCGCCTGGCTTCCAGGCCCATTGCAAATGTCTGGGGGGGCTGGCACTCTCCCTGAAACTGCCACCTTAGGGCCAGCCCAAGAGGGACCTGCAGCTTTCTGCAGGGCAGGGCCGGGCCCGTGAAGGGGCCGCGGGCGGGAGTCCGTACTTGGGCGCGGGCCCCACGAGGACAGGGCTGTGACTGCCGAGGGAGCGGGCGCTGAGTGCGAGGCACAAACCCGACCTGCAGAGAGGGCGGGGCCTGGCTTGGTGCTGGGGTGAGCACAGGGCCCGCCCGGGGGCGCCGGGGGCTGATTTCAGCCTCCCAGCTTTGCTCTCTGGCCTGGCGCCCCCGTGAAGGCTCTGTCCCAAGCGTTCCCGTGCCAGGCAGGGCGGGGTCGCTGGGGGGGGTTCTCAGCACAGGCCCCTGGTGACCAGAGAGCTCTTCCTGCTGGCTGGGGCTTTTCCTGCGGGTGGGGCGGGGCTCTGCAGGCAGCCCTGGCTGGATCGGGGGGGCCAGTGGGGGGGGGCACCAGGCTTGGGGGAGCAGCTTGCACGGGGGGGCCCGGGGCCCTTGCCAGCCACGTGGCACCCCCAGCACCAATAAACTTTCGCTGAGCCAGCGCCTGGGCCGTGTCACTGCGAGTCGCCTGCACCCCCCGCCACGGGCACCCCCTTCCCATGCCCCGCCCCTACGGCGTGACTGACACCCCCGAGCAGCAGGCCCCGCCCCGGGGAATTAGCTGTGGGCGGGGCTAGCCGCACGGATTATGCTCCGCCCCTTTGGAATCAGCGCACGCTCCTTTCATACGCGGGCCCTTGTGACGCGTGGGCTCCGCCCCTAAAGCGTGCCCCGCCCCTTGGCTGAAGCCGCGCCCTAGCGCTGCCTGCCGCCTATTGGCCGGTGGGGGGGGCGTGTCCCCAGAAGGGGCGCGTCCAATGAGCCGCGGCTCGGAACGGTGTCACGTGGTGCCCGGAAGCGGCGCGGCCGAGGGAGAGCCGGGAGCGGACGGTGAGCGGGGAAGGGGCGCTGGGCTGCCGGCCCGAGGCGGGGGCCGGGGCCCTGCTGCTGCTGCTGCCCCCCCCCCCCCGGGCGCGGCCCGCGGGCCACATCCGCACGGCCCGGCTCTCTCACCGGGCTGGGCCCGGGTCCCCGCTCAGTCCAGCGGCGGGGACAGCTGGGGCAGGGCCCCCACTCACTGCCCCCAGCATCCGGGCCCCCGCTCACTGGCCCCCGCTCACTGCCCCCAGCATCCGGGCCCCCCGCTCACTGGCCCCCGCTCACTGCCCCCAGCATCCGGGCCCCCGCTCACTGGCCCCCCGCTCACTGCCCCCAGCATCACTGCCCCCAGCATCCGGGCCCCTGCTCACTGCCCCCAGCATCCAGGCTGCCCCTGCCCCTGCCCCCCGCTCACTGCCCCCAGTGTCCTGCCCTGCCCCTCAGGCCCCCGCTCACTGCCCCCTCCCCCAGCGTCCGCGCCCTGCTGCCCTGGGCCGCTCTCCATGGGCCGGTGCCCGCCCAGCCCGGGGTGGGGAGCGGGGCTGGCGCTGCCGCCGCAGCCGCTCCCGGGCCGCTCGGGTCAGTTACCGGGGCACAGACCCGCCCCCCATGAGCGGTTTCCCGTCGCTCCGTGCCCCTGGCGGGCAGAGGTGCTGGCGCTTTGCCTTGTGAGCGCAGCCCAGTGGACCCGGGGCGCAGCGCACCCGCCGTGACTCTGGCAGCGGGTCTGCCGGGGGGGGCGGGCGATACAGTGCCCTAAAGGAACGGGAGACCAACCTAATGCAACAAGGCAGTGGAAAGGGGACGTCGGAGCCGGGAGGGAGAAGGCTGGGCTCCAGTTTTGAAATGGAGAAGTGGCTGCTTCTGAGCATGGAAAAAAGGGAACGTTGGGTTTTTCCACCTTTTTGTTTAATTCGTTTTTTCAGAATTCTCTGAGATAGGCACCAATGCCAGAGTTATGAACAAGGTTTGTTTACTGAAGGAGCCCAGCTTTTCATGACATGAGAACATCTCTGCGCTGCTTCCACTTGAAACCCGCCATGCGAATAGCAAGAAATCGTTCCGTTCCAGCGCTGGTGACACGCAGACAGCCTTGGGTTTTGTGTCGCCGACTTTGGTTTTAACTTGCTAACCGAGTCTTGCTCAAATGCAGTAGCAAAAGCCCCCAAGTATAAGGTGGAAATAATATACTAAAACTCACTTGGCCCGTGCTCCAATGATAGAGCACAAAGCATCGTTAATAAGGGCCCGACGCTGACTTCCCTTACGGCAGGTTTTTGCTGCCTCGTGCCCAGGCTGCCTTTTAGTGCCTCTTACTGCCTTGTGCCCAGGCTGCAGACACCTCTGTGCATGCTGCGCTTCACTGTCCTGACATCAAGGGTGCTTCATGGCAGTGAAGTTAAGCACAAAAGTGTTTGGAAACCAGTGTGCTTGCTTACCATTGGCCGCAGCGCTGCACAGAGGTAAGCAGGCACTTAATTTACACACTGGTGTGGCCTGCTCGGAGGTTCCTTAGGAATTCCCAGTTACCCTGTAGGGCGGGCAGGCCCTTGTCCCCAGCTCAGGCCCAGCATTCGATTAGTCTGTGCTCGGGAGGCCTGGCCTGCACAGCTGCCGCACAGTGGCTGGGGAGAGCCTGTGTGTTTGCAAATGGAGTTTACTAAGACGTTTAGTGCAGTCACAAGCACCCCAGCTTCCTAAGGTCAATAGGGACTGTCCATCTCTGTTTCCATACCCCATTCTCTAGAACAGCTCCGGGTGTTAGCCATCAGCTTCCTCATCACCTGTGGCCTCATTCTAGCACCCCCAAGGGCTCCAGCTCCTTCCCCTACTGCCCCGAGGCTGGGCTGGGCTTGTATTCCCTCCCTTGACTCAGGGGTCTTTTCCCGACAGGTCAGGAAATCCTTGATCTGATTCCCGCACACGACAATTGGATGCCCTGGGCCTTGGGTGGCCGCTCTCATTTGTATTTCTGTCCTAGCCGTTAGCCGATCTGCTCTCGGCCGGTTATTTTGGCTTTTTCGGAGTTGACGGTATTCTTGGCAGCCCGGATGCCATGGGAAACCCCTCAGCCTTAGCGCCTCTGTGTAGGTGGACAGTCTCGCGCAGGTGTGAGCTAACTGCTCTCTGGGGGGAGGGCCCAGACAGAAATAGGAACTTTCCCTTAGCTCAACATACAGCTTGTGGCCCGTAAGTCTCTTGTGTTGCTGCCAGACTGCAGCATGAACCCACCGTAGCTGCTTCTAGCAACGTGCAATCAAACCCCTGAGGAACCAGTCCACTCCATAGCTCTAGGCCACCCCACAGCGCCCTGCGAAGCTGCTCCCGCGGTGGGAAGGGGGTCACGCAGGTGCCCCGTGGCAGGTGAGGGACACTCTCTAGTCTAGCTCCCGAAAGGCCCAGCTTGACTGCAGCCCCAGCTGCGTTTCTTCCCATGCCCCTTCCTGTGATTGACCCTGGTGTGCTGCTGCCGCTCCTCGCTGCCCGCTCTGCCCTGGAAGCGATGGCCTGGCTGTGGGGCACAGCATGGAACATGCATGTTGGATGGGGCGCTTGCTGTGCCCAGAGGGGTTCTCAAGTCTGGACCCTCACCACGAAACGTGGCCTCAGTGTGGTGGGTTGGAGCATCGGTGAGGGAAGCAGGCAGCTGTGGGTGCTGGGGAGGTGTTGGGGGGGGAGCTGAGCAGGCCCTTAGACCCCAGGCATCCTGTGTCCCTGTCTCTGCTCTGGTGCTGACTCTGCCACTCTCTCACCTTGGCCAGTTCACCTTAACTCTGCCCTGGCTAGCCCATCTGCAACGTGGCAGCAACTGTCCCCGCCTCGGGCGCTTTGCTGCTGGGTGTCTGAGGGAGGCCTGGATGTGGGCCGGGACAGGAGTGGGACCCCAGGAGGGCTCTGCAGTGCAGGGCTGGGCCCAGCGGTTAGCCCTGGTCTCCACTAGGGCTCCAGGAGCTGCCGGTTCCACGCGCTAATGCCCTGTGCGTGAGGGGAGGGCGTGAACCTTTCTCCCAGATGGGGCCACTGAGGCACGAGGGGGGGCGTGACCCGCCTGCGGCCAGAGGGGAGTGGCTTGCAGACCTGTGCTGGCGCTGCAGCCCCTGCCCAGCGCTGAGTCCCAACTCTCCCTGCAGGGCGCCATGGGGGACTACCGCATCCGGGAGTACCGGGACGAGGACTACGAGGCGGCGCGTGAGGTGTTTGCCACCGGCATGAGCGAGCATGTCCCTGCCCTGTGCGTGCACGTGCTCAAGCAGCCCTGGGTGGTCCTGGTCCTGGCCTGCACCTTCTGCCTCCTGCTCACCAGCTCCAAGTCCCTGCTGCTGCCCATCCTGGCCCTGACGCTGCTGCTGGCCACGGGGCGGCAGCTGCTGGGCTGCGCCTGGGCCATGTACATTGAGCACTGCTTGAAGGGGGACCTGCTGGACATCCACGCCACCTACCTGGGCAGCAGGGGCTCCTGCTTCTGGGTGGCAGAGGCGGACGAGTGCGTGGTGGGCACGGTGGCTGCCCGGCCCGCTGGCGTGCAGCAGGGGGAGCTGATGCTGAAGCGGCTGGCAGTGCGGAAGGACTACCGGAGGCAGGGCATCGCCACAGCGCTGTGCCAGGCGGTGCTCGGCTTCGCCCGGCAGCAGGGCTGCAGCGCTGTGGTGCTCAATAGCCTGATGGTGCAAGACGAGGCCCGCGCGATGTACGAGCACGCCGGCCTCGAGAAGTACTGCGAGGACGTGCTGCCCACCCTCTACGGGAGGCTGGCCAACATCACCGTCTCCAAGTACAGGTACAGCCTCGCCCGCTGGAGCTGACGGGAGCAGCCCAGAGCCGGCACCAGCATCTCCTGGTCTGCAGCACGGGGCGACGAGCCGGCGGGTCCCCGGGCCGAGCCCTGGCCTGCACGGAGTGACGGCTCTGCCTGGGTGTGTCTGAGCAAGGGGGGCCAGCTGGGTCCTCTGGGCCTGGTGTCTGGCCATCTTGGGGCACAGCAGCTGGGTTTTCCAGGGAGCTGGGACCCCCGGCACTGTCCCACCAACCTCTAGCCGGGCCCGGCAGCCTTGTCCCGCCAACCTCCGGCCGGTCTGTGCCAGGCCTGGCAGCCTTGTCCCGCTGACATCCAGCTGGTCTGTGCCGGGGCCGGCAGCCTTGTCCCGCTGACATCCAGCCGGTCTGTGCCAGAACCGGCAGCTGTGTGCGTGGGGCCAGCTTCCAGTGAGACCCTGAAGCAGAAGCTCAGGCTGTCCCTTGGCTTGGGTGCCGTGTAGCCTGCGGCACCGGAGACTCCTGTGGCCTCAGCAGGCGGTTTCTGCACTCACCACGGGTTCTGGGGAGACGCCGGTAAATCACTGGCAAATGCCCAGGTCCCATGGCTGGGTTTAGTGGGGGCAGGGTAGCCGGCCCCATACCTTGGGCCCTTGTCAGCATCAGGACCCCTGCGGGCCACTGCCTCCATCCTGCGCTCAGCGGCTGCGGGGGCAGCGTCCCAGCTCTGGGCCGGTGCTGCCATGTTGGGCCTCGGGTGAATAAAGAAATTGCACATCACCTGCTGCTGGCGCTTCCTTCTGCGCCGGGTGTCCCCTCTCTTCTGGGCGCGGTGGCCAAGCAGCCGGAGCGTGCCAGGGTCCTGCGGGCGTGAGAGTGAGAGCCCGACGGGTGAGTAGTGCAGCCCCTCTCGGGGGGGGCCCAAACCAGCCTGTGCCCGGGGGCGTGAAGGCAGCGCAGTTAAATCTGGGTGGGGCGCCGCAAGCCTGTGAAACTCCCTGCCGCTGCATAGCGGGGGAGGTAGAGCCGGCCCTGGCCTGGGCCGCTAGCGGTGAGGCCTCGGGGTTTGCAGGACTCAGGCCATGGCCCCTTGGCAAGAAGGGCGGCCGGAGGGATGTAGATCCCTAGCCGCGGGGAGAGAGAACCTTCCCCTTGCCCTGGGTTGGGGAGACGGCCCCGGGCTCAGTCCTGAGGCTGGACCGCTCTGAGGGGACGCGTGAAGCAGGGCCTGGGGCTGACACCCCCGCGTCCAGGGCATGCTGCAGCCAGACGGAAACAGAGCAAAGCGGCACAGAGGCCAGGCCCACCCCCTCTTCCTGGCTCTGTGCCCCCCGCAGGCAGCCCCACGTGCCGCAGGTTGGGTGTTGACTGAGATGCGCCCGTCCTCTCCCCATAGCCGCCGCGGGGCGCGCTCCCACCTGCTGGCCAGGCGCTCGGCCCGTGGGCTGTGACTCGCCCGCAACTCTCGGGACCCAGCTGCTGGGAATTTCTAACTCTTCCCAGGGCCTGCGCCTCTTGTGCTCCCCTGCCCCTCCCCGGACCACACCCCACTCTGCTGTGCGGGCTGTCCTGTCACGCCCACTGCCCCCCGCCTGCCACCTGGGCCTGGTGTGTGCAGGCAGGGCTGAGCCGGCCCCACGGGGCAGTGTCGGCGCCCGCCAGCGCCCCGCGGCCAGGGCGGCAGGCGGCGTGGGTGCCGCTCTGTGCATGAGCAGGAGGCAGCGCTTTCTCGCAGCGGTGGGGCTCAGCCTGGCGTGGGCCGACGCCAGCCCAGCAGGGGCCTGACTCCACTAGTTCGGGGAGATGGCGATGGCGGGGGGAATGTGGGGCCCTGTGCAGGCGATGGCGGTGGCTGGGGGAATGTGGGGCCCTGCCCGGGCGCGGGGGCCGGCGATGGCTGGGGGAATGGGGGGCCCTGCCCGCGCGCGGGGGCTGGTGATGGCTGGGTGGGGCCCTGCCCGGGCGCGGGGGCCGGCGATGGCTGGGCGGGGGGAATGTGGGGCTGGGCAGGGGGCCGGCGATGGCTGGGGACGATCCTGTGCTGCGCTGGGTCCCTGGGACCCAATAAACTTTCTGTTCCACCTGCCGCCTGAGCAGCCCGTCTGGCTGCAGGTGGGGGGGGAGGGTCAGGGACCCCCTGACGTGGTGAAACCCTTCCCTTCTTGGGGGCCACATTCCCAGAGAGCCCCGGGCCGGGCTTTGCAGGGGAGCCCTGCTCGGCTGTGGGGCAATGGCAGGGCTGGGTTGGCCCCGGGGTCCCTTGTCCTCACTAGGCTGTGGCCCCTTAGCGCTGGGCCAGCAGGGAGCCTGGGCGGTGGGTGTCTGAGCTGCAAGGCAGGCCCTGGCCAGGCAGCCCGGAGGGATTAAGTGGGGCCGGGGGCAGAACGGGAGGAGAGGGGGCAGGCCCGGGCTGGCACGCAGCGGCAGGTTACACCCCACAGAGTCTGCCTGGCCCTGCCCCGACCTGACACGCACACCCTGGCAGCCCGGTGCAGTGGGACAAGTGGGGGGCAGCCAGGCCCCATCTGCGCCAGCATGTTACAGCCCTGCCACTTTGACAGGGACACGGACACACACACACACACACACACTGAGATGCACATGCACAGAGAGAGACACAGACACACACATGTACACACACACACACAAACACTGAGATGCGCACACACACAGAGAAAGACACACACACTGAGATGTGCGCACACAGACACACACACAAACACACAGAGAAAGACACACACACTGAGATGTGCGCACACAGACACACACACACAAAGAAAGACACACACTGAGATGTGCGCACACAGACACACACACACAAACACACAGAGAAAGACACACACTGAGATGTGCGCACACAGACACACACACACACACAGAGAAAGACACACACTGAGATGTGCGCACACAGACACACACACACACACAAGAAAGACACACACTGAGATGGCGCACACAGACACACACACACACACACAGAAAGACACACACACTGAGATGGGCGCACACAGACACACACACACACACACACACACAGAAAGACACACACACTGAGATGTGCGCACACAGACACACACACACAGAAAGACACACACACTGAGATGTGCGCACACAGACACACACACACAGAAAGACACACACACTGAGATGTGCGCACACAGACACACACACACACACACAAAGACACACACTGAGATGGGCGCACACAGACACACACACACACACACACACAGAAAGACACACACACTGAGATGGGCGCACACACACACACACACACACAGAAAGACACACACACTGAGATGGGCGCACACAGACACACACACACAACGACACACAGACCCACGCACCCCCACACCACGTAGAGGAACTAGCAGTTCGCTTTCGCTTTCGCAGCCCGGCGCGGGCGAAGACGCGGGGCTCGCAGCCACGACGCGCACCCGCCCTCGGGGGCACCGACCTCCGCGGGCCTTGGCCAGGCGCTTCCAGTAAGTGCGGGGCGCGCCCGGGGCCCGCGGCCGGGACGCGCGGGGTGCACGGGAGGCACCCGCCCCCCGGGGCGCGGCTGGTGTCCGGCGGGCTGTGCCCGTAAGCGGCCCCTGGCTGGCGGGGCTCGCCGGCTGCATCCCGGCTGCCTGGCCGCGAGGGGCTCTGCGCGCGGGGCTGCGCTGCGCTGCGCTGCGCGGGCGGTGGGCACGGCCCCAGGCTGCCTGCTGGCCTGGCGGGGGCTGGGCAGGGAGGGGGCTCGGACAGGAGCTGGTAGCCGGGCGGGCATCCCCTAGCCGGGCGGGCGGGCCACCTGGAGAGCAGGCGGACTCGGCTCCCCCCCTGCGGCGCAAGGCCAGGCCGTGCCCGGGCCATGGCAGGGCCGGTGCTGGCGGTGTTGGGCGGCAGGCTGTCCCTGTGCCGGTCCCAGGGCATTTCCCCTGGCGCCGGCCCACAGGGGCAGAGCCGTCCGAGCAGCAGGAGGGGCCGTGCCTCGGGCGGGGAGGCTCCCCAGGTCTCGCTGGGCAAGCGCTGGATCCGCAGAGCTTCGCCCCAGTGGCCACGCCCGGGCGCAGCAGCAGGGCCTGGGCCTCCCCCTCCGGCAGCCGGGCACGGATCCCCCCTTTGCGGGGAGGGGAGGAGGATGGGCAGTGGCCCTGGTTCCGCGTTTGGCAGGGAGGGCAGACTTAACCACGATTCCAGGGGCTACTTCCTACTGCGCCCACCATCCCCCGCTTTCACTCGCCCCCCAGTAGCAGCCGGGTTTGGGCAGCCCGGGCTCCGGGCACGCAGGGTCTCGCGGGGCAGCTCTTTGGGGGAAATCCAGAGGGTTCTCGGGTGCTGCTAGGAGGGCCGGGAGAATTCCCGGCTGGCGCCCGAGCAGGGGAGACTGCTTCCCCCCAGCTGTCAGCAGGCAGGGACCAGGGGCTGGGCACGTAGCAGCAGGAAGGATGCCAGCAGCTCCTCCATGGTGGGGGAAGCAGGCCTACAACATGTAACCCCCTTTTTCCACCCCGGGTTACTGGGGAGCAGGTCACACTCACAGGTGTGCCTGGGCGCCTGATGTTTTAACCCAAAAAGAGATCCTGAGCACCCCAGTGGTGATGGTGTTTAATTCGGGGAAAAAACCCCTTTCCACCCCCCTTGCTGTTCCCTAGCTCGTAATGAATGTGCAGTGGCGGTGCCTCCACCTGGCTGGCCCTGTACACACTTACTGGTGTGCCTTGAGAGCCTATACTCATTCCAACTATAATCTGGATCTAATTCCAGAACAACTACACATCATGTACATCTAATAGAATACTTCACTTAAATAAACAGGGCTTACCAGATTAGCAAGGACTAGCATTAACAAAACACACAGCAATCACTGAAGCTTATGTAGGTAACATTTGTACTACCAGTGACCCCACCCCGAGTGTGCACACCCCTGGACTCTCAGTCCCAGACTCTTGCTTGCGTGGGCGCGCTGATGTTGCAGCTGCAGTGGAGATTCGGCCCAGGCTAGACAGCAGCTCTGTCCCAGGCAGCACTTTCCCAACAAGGCCCAAAACTCTCTGCCTCATGCTGTGCCCATCGGAAGCAGCCTGCTAGATCCCAGTCCCAACAGGCATCTAGTCCCGGTCTGCAGCTGCATCCAACAGCCCCTGGGCTGGATCAATGTCCTTGGCAGCAGCCTGGCTCCCCCTTCGGTTCCAAACTCCAAGGCAGAGTCCCAGACTGCCAGGCCTCTTTTCTCAGGCACATGGAGAGTCCGCTCTCCCACCAGAGTCCTTCCTTCCTGTTTTTCCCAAGGGCTCATGGGAATTGTAGTCTGGATTGCCGCACACAAGGTCTTTCCAGGAAAAAACCAAGAGGCCCCTTTAGTAAGGGGACTACAAAAGCGTAGCCCCACCCAGGGGCCTGTGGTAAAACCCACGCCCTGTGTGCCTGCGGCAGCGTGGGACCCAGCCCCCGCACCCACGGTGGGCAAAGAAAGGCTCCCCCAGGCTGGGGGTGGCATAAAGGGGGAGCTGGAAACTGGGGCGAGCTCAGAGCGGCTTGGAGACACTCTCCATGGGGAAGGGGGGTGCTTCCAGAGCTGGAGTGCACGGATAGCCATGGCCCCAAGCTGGCCCACGTGTGTTCTTCCCATCCGTGGCCAATAGGGCCCACGACGGACTCTTGAGCGTTGGCTGCCACAGGTTGCACCTGGCGCTGTGCCGGGAGCCAGCCGCGGGCAAGGAACCTGTCCGCCCTGCCGCTGCCCGTCAGGCCCCTGGCACTGCCCCAGGGCTCCGGGGTTTGGGTCCAGGCCCTGCCAGGCGGCTTGGCCCAGGGGCGCTTGCAGGCAGACGCAGCCTTTTAGAAACGTTTTGGACCCTGGTTGGTGTCTGGAGCTTGAGGTCTTGTTCAGAACGAGCAGGGGCTGGGGGCAGCGTCCCTTGGAGACGCTGGCTGGAAGGCCGGGCCCAGCGGGTAGTGATCAACGGCTCAGTGTCAGGTTGGCAGTCGGTTTCTAGCGGAGTGCCCCAAGGATCGGTTCTAGGGCCGGTTTTGTTCAACTTCTTTATTAATAACCTGGGTGAGGGGATGGATTGCACCCTCGGCAAGTTCGCGGATGACACTAAGCTAGGGGGAGAGGTAGATACGCTGGAGGGCAGGGATAGGGTCCAGAGTGACCTGGACAGATTAGAGGATTGGGCCAAAAGAAATCTGATGAGGTTCAACAAGGACAAGTGTAGAGTCCTGCCTTTGGGACGGAAGAATCCCAAGCATTGTTACAGGCTGGGGACTGACTGGCTAAGTAGCAGTTCTGCAGAAAAGGACCTGGGGGTTACAGTGGATGAGAAGCTGGAGATGAGTCAACAGGTGCCCTTGTAGCCAAGAAGGCGAATGGCATATTAGGGTGCATTAAGAGGAGCATTGCCAGTCGGTCCAGAGATGTCATTATTCCCCTTTACTCGGCTCTGGGGAGGCCACATCTGGAGTGTTGTGTCCAGTTCTGGGCCCCCCACTATAGAAAGGATGTGGACGCATTGGAGAGGGGCCAGCGGAGGGCGACCAAAATGCTGAGGGGGCTGGATCACATGACCTACAGGGAGAGGCTGAGGGATTTGGGCTTGTTCAGTCTGCAGAAGAGAAGAGTGAGGGGGGATTTGAGAGCAGCCTGCAACTCCCTGAAGGGGGGTTCCAAAGAGGCTGGAGAGAGGCTGTTCTCAGTGGGGGCAGATGCAGAACGAGGAGCAATGGGCTCAAGTTGCAGTGGGGGAGGTCTAGGTTGGTTATTAGTCCTATTTCCCTAGGCGGGTGGGGAAGCACTGGGATGGAGTTCCCTAGGGAGGGGGGGAATCTCCATCCCTAGAGGTGTTTAAGTCCCAGCTTGACAAAGCCCTGGCTGGGCTGATTGAGTTGGGGTTGGTCCTGCCTTGGGCAGGGGGCTGGACTTGATGACTCCTGAGGGCTTTTCCAGCTCTATGATTCTGATTCTATGAGACGGGCCCAGCCCCATGGCTGGGCGGGTGCTAGGCCATGGCCCAGCTAGAGCCCCTCAGAGCCAGTTGTAACTTGGCCGTTCGCCGCCAAGCAGTGAGCAGCTCCCAATGGCACGAGCCCTGGCGGGCAGCTGGGGCAAAGCCGGTCAGAAAGCAGAGGCATTAATCATCAGCTGGAGGGAGGGCCAAAGTAAAAATGGCCCCCGAGTGCCTGCCCCGGCCCTGCCCAAGCTGGGGCAAGCGAGAGAGCCCACGGAGGCTAAGGGTTAGGGTTAGGCACAGCCCCCATACAGAGCAGCTCTCTGCTCCCAGCCAGCCTCCTCCGCGTGCAAGCCAGGGATCTGCTCCAAACACTCCCACGAGGCCTCCCGGAGCAGTGACCCCGCTGGGGAGGCACTGGCTGCACAAGGGAGCAGGGGGCCTCTGGTCCCTTCCCCATGAGCCGCTCTGCTGGTGGCTCGGGGTGGGTGGAGGCTGCCCCGCACAGGCAGGGAGGCAGCTGTCTCCTCTGAGGCCTGCTGCTCCGCTCCCAGGGCAGGGCTGCTGCGCCGTGTCTGTGCTGGGCGCGTCCAAAGGACTAATCACGCAGCACCAGCGTGCCCTGTGAGCTGAGCATGTGGGCGTCCGCCCAGGCGTGATTCGGGCACCGCCCTGCTGATTAGCAGAGTGCCGAAGCTGCCAACACCCAGTAGCATGTTTCCACTGGTGGTGCACACCTGCATATGCCTTAGTGCGCGAACAAAATTTAGTCTGCACATGGATAGAGGAAATTAGAGGGAATACTGCCCAGCACCCAGGAAACGTGGCAGTGAAAATCTCACTGTTACAGATGGCTGCCTTTTCCCAGTCTGAATGTATCTGGCTTCAGCCTGTGCGACTGGGACCATATAAAACTATGGTACGCCCACATCTTGAATACTGTGTACAGATGTGGTCTCCTCACCTCAAAAAGGATATTTTGGCCTTGGAAAGGGTTCAGAAAAGGGCAACTAAAATGATTAGGGTTTGGAACGGGTCCCATATGAGGAGAGGTTAGCGACTGGGACTTTTCAGTTTAGAAAAGAGGAGACTGAGGGGATATGATAGAGGTGTATAAAATCATGAGTGGTGTGAGAGGGCCGATAAAGAAAAGTTATTTATTAGTTCCTAAATAGAAGAACTAGAAGACACCAAATGAAATTAATGGGTAGCAGGTTTAAAACTAATAAAGAAAGTTCTTCTTCACACAGCGTGTAGTCAGCATGTGGAACTCCTTGCCAGAGGAGGCTGTGAAGGCTAGGAATATAACAGAGTTTAAAGAGAAGCTAGATAATTTCATGGAGGTTAGGTCCATAAAAGGCTATTAGCCAGGGGATAAAATGGTGTCCTTGGCCTCTGTTTGACAGAGGCTGGAGAGGGATGGCAGGAGACAAATCGCTTGATCATTGTCTTCGGTCCACCCCCTCTGGGGCACCTGGTGCTGGCCACTGTCGGCAGACAGGATACTGGGCTAGATGGACCTTTGGTCTGACCCGCTACGGCCGTTCTTATGTTAGCCCTTCCTCTGCGACACTGCTGAGCCCGTTGGTAAAGACTTGTTCCCCATGGAGGTGCTCATGGTTTAACCAAGCCAGCCCTGACCCATTAGGCTAAGAGATTGCACTCCTGGGCTATGTCTACACTGCGGCTTCTTGTGGAAGAAATATGCAAATGGGGCTAAGCATGGAATATTGCCAAGTCTCATTTGCATAGCTAATGAGCCACCACTTTTGCAGAAGAGGCTCTTGCGCCAGAAGGAGCTGTCTACACTGCCCCTTCTTGCGCAAGAAAAACCCTCTTGCCCAATGCCGTTCTTCCTGAAAATAATTGGCGTAGCGGCATTGTGCAAGAGGGTTTTTCTTGCACAAGAAGGGGCAGTGTAGCCCAGGCCTGCACAACGCGGAAAGCGGAGAGGGCCTTATTACTCCAAAGAAAACAGCTGCAGGCCGCAAGTAGGGATGCTCTCCCAAAAAATACCGAACACGCGGGCTAAAATGTTTTTTGTTGAGCCAAAAAAAACCTCCCACACGTGTCTCCACGTGGCCCCCTGGCATTTGTCTATCCTGCACCCTGCCCCTTGGTGCCTTCCCCTTTCTCCTGACCTGCCCCCCTCCCCTCAGCACAAGCCCCTTCCCCTCCCCTACCTGGCTTCTGCCTACCAGGTTGCGGGGCTGCCGGAGCCTTTTTTGAATCTGGCGGTCGCTGGCCTGTGACATCACATCACGCTGGCGTCTGCCGGCATCCCGCTCTTTGCTCGCGCCCCGCCTCCTTGCGCTGGAGCTGCATGCAGGCAGCCCAGCAGCGAGAATCGCTGCACTTCCCCCTCCCTGGCGGTGCTCCGCTCCTCCACCCGGCCAGCAGATTGGATGGGGCTGCGCCGCCCGTAGTCGGCACGGGCCACACAGAGAGCCCCTGCAGGCCACATGTTGTGCAGGCCTGGTGTAGACAGCTCCTTCTGGCGCAAGAGCCTCTTCTGCAAAAATGGCGGCTCATTAGGTATGCAAATGAGGCTCGGCGATATTCCATGCTTAGCCTCATTTGCATATTTCTCGTGCAAGACACCGCGCGTGTAGACATAGCCCTGGAGTCTAGCACTATAGGGCAGATGTTCTAATACAAAATACAGAGCAAACATAACCTCTCTGCCCCTTTAAGTCCATCCTGGTAAAGAGGGGAAGTGAAGGCTATTACATTTAAAAAAAAAATGTAAGAAGTGGGGGGAAAGTAGATAGCATGTAATATAAATCAGACATTATTAAATGTAGAAATTTGATAAGGAAAGCTAAAGACACCAGGGCAAACTACACGGCTGGCAGGGTTAAGGCCAATAACAAGGAATTTAAATACAGCAGGAACAAGAGAAACCCTAATAACAGAGTAGAGCCACTGGGAGGTGAGTATCAGAGGGGGAGCCGTGTTAGTCTGGATCTGCAAAAGCGGCGAGGAGTTCTGTGGCACCTTAGAGACTAACAGAAGTGTTGGAGCATAAGCTTTCGTGGGCAAAGACCCACTTTGTCCCATGCATCTGACGAAGTGGGTCTTTGCCCATGAAAGCTTATGCTCCAACACTTCTGTTAGTCTGTAAGGTGCCACAGGACTTCTCGCCGCTTGTGGGAGGGGAGCATGATCAAACTGCCTGCCGCTGCAGAAATGGCCGATTTGCTGAATGGAGACTCTTGTTCTGTGGCTGGAAAGGCGAGGTGGTGCACTTGGAGCACATGAGGAGGATGAAATCTTTGCCTGCGGATGAATAACCCGGAGGACGTTAAACATTAGCGACTGTGGATAAACATTTTGAAAGCAGCAGGCCTGGCTAAGTTGAATGGCTGGGGCTCTGGCACAGGGCGTGGAGGGAGGAGACCGGGGCTCCGCTGAGGGATGTTCAATAGGGTTAACTGAACAGTGGAGTAACCGCATGAATTCTTACTGGATACTGGACTAGTCTGTAGTCCGGGGGCGGGGCCGCCAGCCAGTGCGCTCCTGCCCCACTGCCGAGGAGCCCCCCGTCGCCCTGCACTGGTACCTCTGATACAGGGGGCCCAGGCGGGAGCTGGTCCGCGAGGGAGCCAGTTTCAAAACCAGCTGCCCTCGCGGACCAGCTGCCTGGCGCCCCTCGCTGGTACCTCTGATACAGAAGCAGCAGCGCAGGGTGGCAGCAGCCCCTGTCCGGGGGGAGGGGTCTGAGCTCCCCCGGCGTGAGCCGAAGCTGAGCCGGGCTGCCTGGCCCTAACACTTGAAATGCAGAGCCGCAGCGGGGTGGGTCCTGGACTGAGCGGGGCTGCTGGCCAGCCGGCTCAAACGTTTAGGCCACGACTCCATTGCCCAGTCGTGTGCAAGAACATATGCAAATGAGCCGCCATTTTTGCACAAGGGGCTTTTGCACAAGAAGGAGCCGTCTACACGGCTTGTGCAAAACCCCCTCTTGCGCAAGAGCCGTTCTGCCTGAAAATAAGCGGCAGGAGGAGGTTTTTGCACAAGCCGTGAAGACGGCTCCTTCTTGTGCAAAAGCCCCTTGTGCAAAAATGGCATCTCATTAAGTATGCAAATGAGGCACAGCGCTATTCATCGCCGCGGCTCATTTGCATATGTTCTTCTGCAAGACTGGGCAATGGAGACAGCCTTACTGTCGGGGCGTGTAGCCTGTAGCATTACCCTGTAGGCTTTTGCGTCTCGGTTAATCGACTGCGCTATTACGGCCCTAATTGTCTGCGCCGCCGCTGGGCAGGGAGCCTGGATTGCCCCACGAGCCCTGGGAGTACCCAGCTTCCCCATGACCCTCTCTCCCCCCAGGCCTGAGGCAGGGGGGTGGGGTGGCTAGCGGGCTCCTGGGTAGAGATGAGGTGGGGGTGAAGAGATGACAGGGCTGGGGGGGGCGTTTGCCAGGCGTCAGTAATGGGGGGGCAGTGTGGTTAGCTGGCAGGGCTGGGGAGGTTGCTGGGTGTCAGTGATGGGGGCAGTGCCGCTGGGTGGCAGGGCTGGGGCGGTGCGGAGGGGGCAGTGCTGCTGGGGGCAGGGCTGGGGCGGTGCGGGGCAGTGCCGCTGGGGCAGGGCTGGGGCGGTGCGGGGGCAGTGCCGCTGGGGGCAGGGCTGGGGCGGTGCAGGGGGCTGGGCTGGGGCCGGGGGCAGTGCCGCTAGCTGGCGGCGGGAGCCCGAGGCGCGTCCGAGTGACTCGCTTTGGCCCTGGGCTGCTGCCGCCTCCCCCGGCACCGCGGGAAGCGCTGGTGCAGCAGCAAGGCCCCGGCCTTACCCATGCTCTGTCCTAGGGCCCCTGGGCCGCCATGGCCCCGTACCGCATCCGGCCGTACGAGGACAGCGACTACGCGGCGGTGCGCACCCTGTTCACCCACGGCATGATGGAGCACGCTCCCACCACCTACCGCCACCTGCTCAACAGCCCCCCAGCTCAG
The DNA here is from genome assembly GCA_019425775.1 of Rafetus swinhoei. NCBI lineage: Eukaryota > Metazoa > Chordata > Testudines > Trionychidae > Rafetus > Rafetus swinhoei. Next base: position 1,464,975 of record CM033449.1, on the reverse strand, counting down.
CTGTTCTTCCTCGGCCTCTTCCTGGCTGTGCTGGCGGCCTCCGGCTCCCTGCTGCTGGCCCTGGGGGCGCTGCTGCTGGCCCTGGCCGGGGGCTGGTGGCACCTCCGCTCCCTCTGGGCCCAGTATGTCCAGCAGTCCCTGGGCAGCGACCTGCTGGACATCCGGAGGACTTACCTGGAGGCGGTGGACTCCTGCATGTGGGTGGCGGAGGCCGACGGGGCGGTGCTGGGCATGGTGGCCGCCGTCCCGCCGGAGGAGCCCAGCGAAAGAGGGACGGCGCTGGAACTGAAGCGCATGTCGGTGGGGCGGGAGCACCGGGGCCAGGGCATCGCCAAGGCGCTCTGCGGCACGGTCCTGCGCTTTGCCCAGGAGCGCGGGTACGGCGCCGTGGTGCTCAGCACCTCCCTGGCCCAGCACGCGGCCCAGCGGCTGTACGAGCGCGTGGGCTTCCAGAAGCTGTCCGAGTACTTCCCATCCCGCCTGGCCCAGCTGCTGCGCTTCCCCGTCTTCCGCTACCGCTATGAGCTGCCAGGCTCTGGCTGAGGCGGGGGCGCGCCAGGCGCTTTGCCTGCAGTGACGCGCCCAGGGCCTCGCTGCTGGTTTTGTCCCTCTTTCAGAGCGACCCTTTTCATTGAGGAATAAAGGGAGCAGAAAAGGCTGGTGTGTGTGACGCTGTCCTTGAGCGGCCCCCTCGTGCTGTCTCCCCCCCCTCAGGACCTGCTGGGGCTGAACTGCACCCCGGGAGCTCAGCTGCCCTGGACCAGACTCGCCTGCACTTGCTCAGCAGTTCCAACGGAGGCCTGACCCCACGCAGACCAGGCAACCCTGGCAAGGAAACCTCCATTTGCGATTTCACCCACTTAACTTTGACAGGTTCACATCTCCTGGCAGCCACTAAAATGGCCAGTCCTTGGCTCTTGGCCCTCACAAGCGTCAAGCAGCAGAGAGTTCCGCAGATTAGCTGCATGTTGCTTCCTGCACTGGGTTTCCAGTGTCCCACCTTTCCGTGGCGGCATGTTCTAGGACAGGGGGACAGATGTGCTTGGCTTTCATTGGCCTCTCCGCCTGAGCCACAGCCCAGGGCAGATGGTAGTGTGGGCGCCTCCCGTGGCGGCAGTGCAGTGTGGTCCGAGGGCCGTGTGCCCGGCCCTAAGGGCGTGGCCACACGGCGGCTGGTCCCATGCCAGTGTCAGAGACCTGCCAGCTCGGACTGGACCTAGGCGGCGCCAGTGCACAGGGCCCTTGGCCGGGTACCTTGCCATTGCCGGCAGCTGGGGCAGGGCTTCCTGCTGCCCAGGGCGGGTGAGCAGGCCCTGCCGCAGGCCACGGAGCAGTGCCTGGCTTTAACCCTGCCAGTGCCAGGGTGGGCGGTGAGGCGGTTAGGGCACTGGCTCCAGCCAGGCGCCATTCCCTGCTCTGCCACAGCCTGCCTGGGAGGCCCAGGGCCACTCTCTTAGCCTGGCTGTACCTCAGGCCCTGCCCCTGGCAAAGAGCAGCCACATTAAAAGGTGGGAGGTGCAAAGGCTCCTGGAGAGACGGGGCCAGCCCTGACCCTCGTGGGGGTGGGGGTGGAAGTAGGTTCTACCCACCCAGGGGCTGCCGGGGGGGGGGGCAAAGGCACTGGGCTGAGGGGCGGCTGCATTCAAACAGCCCAACCGCACCCGCCTGGCGACACAAGGGCCCGGGCTGGGGCACTTGGACAGCGCTGGGTTGGGGGCGGGGCGGCTGCACAAGCTTCCTGGTTTGCCCCTGCTGTCGAGCCCCCCCCTTGGCAGCGCTGCCCCTTGACGCTCCTGCCTGTAGCCGGCCCCCCGCTTTCCTGCGCCGGGCGGGGGCTGCAGCTGTCAGTGCGTGACGATCCACCACGGGCCCGGCCCCAGGGACGGCGCTGCCCAACCTCCCACGTGGGGCTGATCCGCTGCCGGGCCCATTGTGCCCCCACCCATCCCAGCAACCCCGAGAAGCGGTGAGCGCTGCGTCACACCCTGTGCACTACGTCACACCCCTGCATGCTTCATCACACCCTTGCACTGCGTCTCACAGCCCCGCAGCGGGTCACATCCCTTGCACTGCACCACATACCCCCACACCGTGTCACACCCGTGTGCTGCGTCACACTCCCACATGCTGTGCTCCAATACACACACGCGCGCGTGCACACACACACACACACACACACACACCCGCAGGAGCCTGCGGAACTCACCGCCACCAGGTACCAGCAAAGCCAAACTCCCTCACTGGTGCCTGATGCTGGACTTGCCCCCCAACCTGAGGCAGCTGCTGGGCAGGGGCCAGGGCGGGGAGCTTGGCCTGAGTCGCTTACAGCTTTTCCCAGGGGCTGGGGGGGCACGGAACTCTAGCCAACCCCAGGGTATACGTATACCAGGCTCCCCCCAGGCCCTGGAGTGCCCCAAAAGGAGCCACTCTGGGCCCCAATTCTTCACGTGCCCCACAGCAAGCGCAGGGCCGGGGCCTGGAGGAGCCAACGAGGCCAGGCAGCCCCCCGCCCCATCGCACACGCCCGCCCCCAGCCCTGCAAGATGACATCCCCCCCCATAGCCCTGCTACCCCCCAGCCCTGCACAACGCAGCCCCCTCAGCCTCGCCCTTTCCCTCGCAGCCCTGCCACCCCTGCATGATGCCTCCCACCCACAGCCCTGCACAACGCCCTCCCCCACAGCTCCGCACAATGCTACCCCCCACACACCACTACCCCCAGCAGCCTGCCATGCTGCCACCTGGCCTCCGCACGCCGCCCCTCAGAGCAGCAGCCGCCTGGCGCACTTTCTGGCCGTGGTCAGCTCCTCAGCAGGGGAAGGGCCCTTGTGACAATGGCAGGGGGGAGGGCACCTTGCTCACAGCCCACAGCAGCTGAGGGGCAGAGCTGGGCCCAGTTCCTGGCTGCTCAGCCCTGAGGCGGACGCGCCAGGGCAGGGAGCCCCGGACCTGTGGAGGCTGAAGAGCTACAGCAGCCCTGCTGGGAGCTGGCCCGAGGCCCCATGGCCCTGCCATAGCCTGAGCAAAGGGCCGCTCCGCCTCCTTCGGGCACAACCAGCCCCCCACAGCCCCGGCACCGTCGGCCTGCTGCCCAGCAGGCGGTAGCCCCCCGGCGGGAAGGGCAGCGGGACACAGTCTCTCCTCGCTCACAGCTTTATTATTAACAGTGTCTGGAACAGCAGCTCCTGCCCCTGCCCGCCCGGCCCGCGGGCAGACGCCCCTGCAGGGACTCACTTCCTCTGGTGCAACCTCGCCAGCTCCAGCTGGCCGGCTGCAGGCCTGGGGCCACTAGCCAGGGAGCCAGGTGGGGCTGGAGGGTTTTGTGCCCTCAGCCCCCGGGGCTGGGCCCGCCAGCCGGCCGGCGTAAAACACACCTCGCCCCCCAGGAACACGGCAGCAGGGCCCCCGCGCCAGCCCTGTGGCGAGCAGGGGGAGGCCCCGGCCAGCTCACCAGGGCAAGCCCCACCTGCCGCCCCTTCAGGGCAGGCCTGTAGCAGGACCGGCTGGGAGTCGGCCCCCTCCGTGCAGGCCCCAGTGCAGCTGCCAGAGCCAGCAGCCACCCCCAGGCCAGGCCTGAGGGGACAGCCCCTCTCTGAGCTCGGCCGGCCCCGGCCCCACCTCCGCGGCGTCCCCACAGCCCACGCTGGGCCGGGGCTTCCCCCAGAGCGAGGGCCTGATCCTGCCCAGCACCTGCAAGCCCCACTGGCGCAAGGCCTGGCGGGGGGCCCCCAGTTAAAACATGCTACCCGGCCCCCCCCACTAGCCCCATTCAGGGCTGGGACAGCCCCACCGGCTCAGGGCACTGGCACCAGCCCAGCGGGCCAGGCAGACACTGTGCCTGAGGGAGCCAGCCCTTCCTCCTGCCAGCCCGCCCAGCCGCTGTGCCCCGGAGCCCGGGCAGACTCACAGCCCCTTCTCCCCCGCCAACATCCCACCGCCCACCCCTGAACCCACACGTCACAGCTCAGCCCCCCGCGCGCCAGCCCCTCTCCCCCCAGCGTTCCCAGCCGGAGCTGCCCCGGGCAGGAGGGACGCCCTGGATCTCCTCTCCCGCGCCGCAGGTCCCTCAGTAGCAGCGGTGGTGGGGCCAGTGGTAGGGGGGCCCGGACCTCCAGCTCACCGGCTGCCACCTCATGACGAAGCCCTGTGAGCGCCAGCCCCGGCCCCTCCTGGGCGGGCTCCCGTGCTGGGGCAGGAGGGCGGGGGGTGGGTCTCCCGAGAAGCCGGCGAAGGGCCCGGGGCCAGGTGGCGCGCCCCACACCGCTTGGAAGCCACGGCCAGCGTCTAGGAAGAGAAGGGGGAGACGCGTCAATCGGGGGGGGGCTTAATCTGCCAATTCCCCAGCGCAACGGGCACCTACATACGCAGCCCCCCACACCTGCAAGAGGCCACCAGCCACTTGGCCGCAGACCCTCACCCCAGAGGGGCAGGTCGGTGCCCCTTCTGCAGCCACGGGCCCGGCCATGCCACGCAGCGGGATCGGGGTGTGCGCAGGAGGGCTCGGACCTCGCTGGGAGGCAGGGGCCCTGCCCGCCCGCCCCCTACACTAGGGCAAGGGGAGGCGCTGGGCCGGGACCTTCCCCCAGAGCCAGGACGACTGAGGGGCGGCAGAGGGACTGCAACAATGCAGCACACCGGGCTGGCAGTGAGCTAAGCTGGGTGGGTCTGGACACACCGCCCACCCGTACAGACACGTAGCAGGGCCACCACAGAGCGAGTGCACCCCCAGAGTCGGGGGGGAGGAGTTACATTTGGGCACAGGCGGAGCCGAGCTCCTGTCCTTGTGAAACAGGGTGCCCGGGGCCGTGAAGGGAAAAGGGAAAGAGGAAGTAAAATAAGAAAAAGCAGCAGGTGGAGGAGCTGGGGGGTCAGATTAGTCTCTACCCTGTGTCTTGCTCAGTCTAGCTTGAGGCCCGTCAGTTCAGTTAGTAGCTGGCCCGTCGGCTGCAGAGCGCAGAGCCTGGCCCGGAGCGGCTGTGCCCGAAGCCAGGCTCGCCCTTGGTCTCCTCACCAGGGGAACGGGAACGGGGGGAGCGTAACCGCCGGCGCCTGGAGACAGAGCCCAGCTGTACCTCAGTCCTGGGCTCGTAGCCCAGCTGCATTTCCCACTTCCAGGGATTTCGAGCCCATCCAGTGTAATCAAGTTTTAAAATTGCTTTGGTCTCTGAGAACGCCCTGTCCTACCCCGCAGGGCCCTGCTATAGTCTGCACAGCCTGACCCTGGGACAAGAACCTTAGGACCTGGGGCTCGGTTCCACTGGCGAGCCTGCCCCCACGATTTCCCCTCCTTGGACCAGGCTCCGCAGGGATCAGCAGCAGGATCCCGCCGGTGGGGAGAGCGCCCATGCTCCAGACTTACGTTTCTCCTGCCGTTCTCCCAGGGCGTTGCCAGCTGGAGCCTTGGCTGAACTGCAGCCAGCTCTGGGGTGCAGCGTGGTAGCGCCTTGGAACGTGCGCACGAAGCTCAGGCCGGGGAGTGCCGCACCACCACACAGCAGGACAGGGCGCCGGGGTGGGAGGGGTGGAAGCGAACAGGTCTTTACTCTGCGGGAGCTGAGCCAGGAGCCCAGGACAATTCTCCTGCGCGCGAGAGGGGGAGGCAGGGTCTTTAACTGCGGCTGGGAGAGCCAAGCACTGGACCTGCCCGCGGCCCTTCCTCCCCCTGTGCTCTGGGGCAGGGGCCCAAGGGGGGACAGGCTGGCCCCAGCAAGCAGTTAGCGCCTCTGTCCAGGGTCAAGCTTGCTAGCACCTCTCCAGTCATGGGAGGGGGGTGGAGAGACAAGAGGCAGGCAGGAGAGGGGCAGTGGCTGACAGCTTGCTGGAACCACACCCATGGATGCCCCACGCCCAGCCTCTGGCTCTGCCCCCTTTCCCTCTCTGCTCAGCGAGCTGCAGCGCCCCAAAGCGCCTGCCTCCAAACCCTAAGGAACGTGTAAGTCTGTGCAGTGCCACCGGCCGTGGGATGGGAACCGTCGGTTCCTGGAAGAGCCGAGTAACCTCGTGAATTCCTGTCGGTTACTCGACTGGTCTAGCGTCCCCGGGGCCGGGCAGCCCCTCTGCACCCCGTGTCTGCAGGGGATCCCCCGGTCCTCGGGGCGGGGCCAACAGCCGGCACGCTCCAGCCCCACTGCCAAGGAGCCCCCTGCCACGCCGCGCTGCTGCCTCTGTATCAAAGGCAGCAGCGTGGGGGGCCAGGCAGAAGCTGGTCTACGAGGGGAGCCCGTTTCAAAGCCAGCTCCCCTCACGGACTGGCTGCCTGGCCCCCGCGCTGGTACCACTGATACAGAGACAGCAGCGCCGGGTGGCGGGGGGAGTTGAGCTCCCAGACCTGGCGTGAGCCAGGACTGAGCCGGGCTGCTCCAACACGTACTGGCAAGGCGGGGGAAGTGTGTGTAGGCTACAGCATTAACCGACAGGCTTTGCGTCTCAGTCCCTCGACCCCGCGATCACATGGCTGCACCGCACTCCTTGTTTTTGCTGAAACAGACGAACCCGGCCCCCCCCGGACGCCATAAACGCAGAGTCTCTGCTCTGGCCGTGACCGTGTCCAGCAGAGAGTTCTGAATTCAAGCAACTCTCGAAAGTGCCAATTTCCGAGGAGGAGGAGGAAGACCGAGATGCCCTCCCCACCAGCCGAGTGCTACGGACGTGGGACTGGAGCAGGGGTGGACAACAGTTTTTAACAGGGCCACTCCAAGATTTGGTAAGTTGTGGATAAATCCCTGTAATATTATACTTTGTATTAAGATCTTGTCCTTTTAGATCTAGCTTTGTTAAGTGTTCTTATAGAATCGCTAACCATTTCTCCTAGAACTTTGGATTAAGATATCTAGATCTTGTAAGAAAAAGTGTCTTTTGAGCTCTCCCCTTTCCTTGATTGCCCTGTTGAAATGAATGAGGTGTGAATGGAGACTGAAAGGGGAGCACCTCCAGCAGCAGTTGCAAGGGTGGAGAGGGTCTGGAGCCAGATCCAAGACAATACCTGCAAAGTGAGCTCATTAAGAAGACATACAGACGCCTTGGGAGTCAAGTAGCAAGTGCCTGCCCTTGGAAGAACTCTCTTTGAAGCAGCATTAAGAAAGGCGAGGTGATGGCTAATTGGCTGCATGAGAGGGATAAATAGGAGGCGTCTTGCAGAGGGACCCCGGGTTTTCGTCTTGTCAACATGGGATCATCGATCCGGATCGGCAGAAGCCCGGCTCCACCCTCCCCATCTAACTCACCCGGCCAGTGCAGTTAGGGGGAGCAACTTTTGGTAACAACAAGATGGAGTGTGTGTGTGTGTGTGCGTGTGCGTGCGTGCATAATGTATCATATGCATATAAGTATTGATTGATCTATGGATGTTCAATAAATGCAGCGTGTTGCCTTATCCCTCTGAAAAAGATCCCGCGTGCTTCTTTGAAGCACAACAAAGTGGCCAAGGGTCATGCGTCTGTGGAGGGGGTGCGGGGTCTGGGACGGCGGGTGGGGTGTACAAGGGAGCTTGGGGTAGGGGGCTGGGGTGCAGGAGGGAGTGTGGGGTCAGAGTGAGTTTCGTGAAGGAGGGGGCTGTGATCTGGGACAGAGCTTTGGAGTCCGGGGTCCAGGAGGGGTTGTGGGTGCAGGACCGGATTCTGGCCTGGAGGGGGTGCAGGGTCTGGGAGTTGTGACCTGGAGGTGGGGAGAGGGGATACAGTGGAGTCGATTAACCAATAAGCAAAAGCGTATAGGTTAATGCTATCGACTACACGCATTTCCCTCCCTCCCCACAACCGGTACATTGTTTAGCAGGCTGGCCAGCAGCCCGACTCAGTTCTGGCTCGTGCCTACCCCCACTGCGGCTCTGTGTTTACAGTGTGTTAGGAGCCAGGCAGGCAGGCAGCCCGGCTCCGTTCCAGCTTGCGCCGGGTCCAGGAGCTCAGTCCCCTTCCCCCCCCGACAGGGGTTGCTGGCCCCCCACACTGCTGCCTCTTTATCAGAGGTACCAGCACAGGGCGACAAGCATCCGGTCTGCAAGTGGAGCTGGTTTTTAAACTGGCTCCCCTCGAGGACCAGCTCCTGCCTGGCCCCTGCAGTGCTGCCGCCCCGGCCCCCAGGGACTAACCAATAAGAATTCATCAGGTAACTCGGCTGGTCAGTTAACCGAGATTTCACATCCCTAGTCAGGGGTTTGGATGACCTGGGGCAGGTAGCTGGGGGAGAGGGGGGGTGCCAGAGGCGGGCTCTTGCTGGGAGGCGCTTACCTAGGCAGCTCCCAGCCAGCAGCCCTGCAGGAACCCCGAGACAGGCTCCCTGCCTGTCCCCTGCACTGGCTGCTCCAGGGGGCTCAGCTCCAGCAGAGGGATGGGAAAGGGAGGGAGAAAGGAGGCTTCACTCTGCCCCTGCCGCCAGCAGAATTTTTCAGCTCCTATTGGCTGGAAACTGGCCAATGGGAGCTGAGGGATTCTGCGAGGGGGCGGGGACAGTGCACAAAGTCTCCCCCTCCCTCCCGAGCATCCAGAGCAATCAGCCGCCAGCTGTTTAAAGCAGCCTGAGCTGCTGTGTAGCACGGGTGCTGGCCAGGTGGCCGCAGGCCGGATCCAATGGCTTGGAGGGCCACATCTGGCCCACTAGTACCTCTTGCCCACCTGATTTAGACCCTCTCTAACCCTCTGGAGCAGCGCTGCAGCGATTATGTACCTACCAGGGCCAGCCACTTCTGGAACGCCACTAAGCTCTTGCCGAGTCATGTCATGTGGCGGAGAGTTCCGCAGGCCCATCACGTTCCATTTCATTATGCATGCCCCTGGCTCGAGGGCCTGGCTGCAGCAGGGCGTGAGGAAGCCAGGCTAGAGCCAGGAAGGCGGCGGAGGAGCAGGGCACAGAGATGGCAGCAGTAGGAACAGAGAGGAAGGAGCGGATTGTGCACAGATCAGAGAAGACAGGCCCAGTTAAGCAACCACCTGCAGAGGAGGAGCAGAGAGAGGGGGGGTCCGTGCAAGACCGGACAGAAACACGGAGAGAAACGGAGGCAGGAAGTCGACAGCGCCAGAGACCACCCCAAGGTAGAATCCCCCAGGGCCAGGAGCATGAAGGGGGGACAGCAGGAGCGTGGACTTACCCTCCATGCTGAAGCTGGGGCAGTCCTCAAAGCTGATGTACCCGGAGAGGGGTGCCCCAGGCCCCGCCTGGTTGGGGAGGAAGGGGGAGTCTTCCTGGAAAACAGGGTCCTTGGAGGGGCAGCGGAAGTCGGAGGGGGGCGGCAGGCAGGCGCCGGGCCGGGGCGTCCAGGCCAGGCAGCTGCTGTCCCACGCGGGCCCTGCAGAGCCAGGAGTTACTGAGCGCGGAGCCTGCCAGGACACGGCAGCGGGGCAGGCAGCTTGTGTCACGTGGACTCCTACTGGGGGTCCGCGTGGGTGAGCAGCGCCCCCGCTCGGCAGCATGAAGCCAGCCCGGGAGAAGCACCACCAAGCCGGCTGGGGCTGCCCCCAAGCAGACAGGGTCCCTTTCCCAGCCACCTCCCCCCGGGTCAGCCCCCCACCCACCAAAGCACCAGGAAGCTTACCCTGGGGGTGGAGCAGAGCAGCCTGGGGCCCCGGGGGTGGGGCAGCCTGTGAGCCCCAGAGCACCCACTGCCCAGTTTGCCCCAAAGCAACCTGAAGGTAGGGAAGAGGAATTCCATCAACAGCAGGGCCGCCTCCCTCTGCCCACGTCCCCCCCCGCAGCATGCACGCCGCCCACGTCCCCGGCATGGCCCCACTAACAGCACACACTGCCCCACTCAACTTCCGCCTCCCCCATGGCATGGCCCCCCACTGCAGCACAAACCGCCCCACCCCATCTCCCTCCCGCGGCATGGCCCCTGCCCACACCCTCCCCGCCCATGTCCCCCTGCAGCACGCCCGCCCGCCCGCTCCATCTCCTCCCCAAGCAGCAGGCCCCCGCCCAATCTCTCACCCAGTGATTAGGCAGATCACTGCCGTTTAACACCCCTAGCCAGCTCCCTGCCCCGCTCAGCCACCGCCAGATGTTAGCCGGGCTCTGCCACAGCAGCTTCCCTTTGTCCAGCGACTCCCCTCTGGCAGGGGCCAAGCGCCGCCCCCAGGGGACGAGCCCTGTCCAGTCCTTCTGCGCGGTGCTCCCAGTGTGCCCATCACCCCCGGCGTCTGGGCACCACCAGCCCCTCCCCGCTCACCGTCCCGGGGCCCCTTCTCCGGGACCTCCACGCCCCAGGCGTCGGCCACGTGGGCCAGCAGCAGGTGGCTGATCCTGCGGTGGGCGGCCTGGTCCCAGTGGATGCCGTCCTTGCTGCGGTGGCGGGCGGCGAAGCGGAACTGGTAGTGCAGGTCCAGCACGTCGAAGTGGTGGCTGCTGGCCAGCACCGCCCCGTAGAAGTTGCCCTCGATCACGTCTTGGCGCAGCTCCTGGCCTCGGTGCTGCAGCTGGAGGCAGAGACAGGGGCCGTGGGGCACATGGACTGGGTGGGGCACGCGCTGGTGACCAGACCTCATGAGGGCACCACGCTCGTGGCAGTGGTGCAAGACGGCGTCTACCCCGGGGCATTCCTGGTGGTTCAGGGCTCCTCTGCCAATAGCTGCGGGCAAAGGCAAGGCCCACCGATGCCAGCTGACATGCTAGGGCCCAGCTCAGGGCTAGGCCCCCCCCCCCGCCCCAACCTGCTGCAGAACAAGAGGGGCCAGGCCAGCTGGGGGCTTTCCCTGCCCGGGCGTTTCAGCGCCACCCCCTCGGGTCCTTGGTGCTCACCTGTCCGTGCAGGCTCAGGCTCGGGCATGCAGGGAGGGAGGGTGCTGATCAGAGCAGGCTGGTTTCACAGCAGGGCCAGGTAGCCAGTGACCAGGAGAATGGCAGCAGTTCCCATGACTTGATCACAGTTACAAGAGGCAGGCAGAACAATCCGGCCCTTGGTGGGGTCTCATAGGGCCAATGTCAGTGAAAACAATCACGAGACAAATCAACTGGGAGGAAGAATTTAAGCAGGAAAATGCGAATGATCACTGGGGGGGATTGTTTAAGGGTTGGATGTCCCAAAAGCCAGACTCGAGGAAGAAGGCTGGTTTTAAAAAAACAAATGCACAATCTGCTTTAGAGTGGAAGTGAAGATGGCTAGAAAGCAACGTAAGAGATGGAAGATAGGGGAAATGAACAACAATGAATATAAATCAGATGACAAAAAACTGTAGAAAATTGATAAGGGAAGCCAAAGGACGCAATGAGAAATCTATGGGCAGCAGAGTTAAGAACAGTAAAAAGAAGATTTTAAAATATATCAGGAACAAAAAGAATCTTAACAATGGTATTGGTGCATTATTAGATGGAAATGATACAATTATCAATAGTAATGCAGAGAAGATGAATATCTTCAATAATCATTTCTATCCTGTATGTGGGGAGAGGAAGGGAAGATGATCTGGTCTCATTATACAATGATAACACTTTTCACTCCACTATCGCTGGAGAATGTGAAACGGAAGCAAATAAAATTAGACATCTTGAAATGGGCAGCTCTGGAGAACTTGTGTTCAAGAGTTTTAAAGGAACCGGCTGAGGCACTTGCTGCACCATTAAATGTTGGATTGTAATAAGTCTTGGAACACTGGGGACGTTGCAGAAGAAAAATAACATCTTGCTAATATTTTAAAAGGTTAAATACAATGACCCAGAGAATTCTACGCCCGTCAGTCTGACCAACGCCAGGTAAGATACTGGAGCGTCCGTGTCAGATGAATGAATGAAACGGTGCATAATGCAGCTGAGCATAGTACACCAAGTCTGCGTGACCAGTTCAGACACCACGCTTCATCGGTAAAGGCAACAGAACTGATGCAACACAGGTTTGACACCACACAAAATGGGTCACTTACTAAACAGGGCACAAGCTACCCATGTGTGTGTTTCATGTGGCTACATTTCAAGGTGTACCTCTGGGAACAAAGTCCGCAGGCTGTAGTTACAGGGTGGGGGACCCTACCCTGGAAGGCAGGGACCCTGAAAACCACCAGGGGATGTTGCGAAATTGGAGAGGGGTCAGAGAAGAGCCATGAGACGCAAAGGGCTAGAAACCTGCCCGAGAGCAACAGGGAGGGTAAACAGCCCCTGGAACCAGTCACCAAGGCCGGGGGGGCTCTCCAGCACTGAGGGTTTTGAAGTCAAGCCTGGCTGTTTCGCTAGCATGTGCTCGGGGAATGGGTGGGGCCGGTCTCTGGCTGGGCTGGCAGGTCAGACCAGGATCGCGACAGTCCCGGCTGGCCTGGAACCGAGCTATTCCATTAGAAATAAGACAGGAGTTGGATCACTCGGTTCCCTGCTCTGTTCACGCCCCCCGGGGCCCCTGGCATTGGCTACTGGTGGCCGACAGGACGCTGGGCGGGATGGAGCTGGGGTCTGGCCCGGCCTGGCCGTGCTTATCCAGTGGGCACAGTGCCAGCGACCAGCCGCGGGACAAGCTGCCAAGGGCGGTGGCGGATTCTCCATCTCCCGACGTCGGCCCGCTCTGCCTGGCGACTCCCCGGGCCCTGCCTTAGCCAGACACACGTGGCTGGGCTCAGCGCAGGGGAATTTCTCCAGCCTGGGCCAGGCCAGAGGCCAGACTAGATGGTCCCACGTCCCACGACCCCCTGGCTCGGGGACAGAGGAGGCAGCTGCTCCTGAGAGCGGATGAGGCCTGTTTTCATCCAGTCCTGTCATGTCAGAGCAGAGGCCCTGCAGCACTCTGGGGGGAGGGGTTCAGGTTGGAGCCAGGAACCCCGGGGGCCTGTCCCAGGAGTGTGCCCTGGGTGGGCTGTGTGACGAGGGGGTGGGTGCTGGAGAGCGGGGCGGCCCAGGGCCTGGCCCCTAGCAGAGACGCTGTCTTGGGGCGCAGGGACTGGCCTGCCCCGGGCTCAGCGCGTCCCCCAGCCCCGGGGCTCCCTCCTAGGGCAAGGCCGCGGTTTGCTTTACCTCGGGGATGAGGAAGCCCCCGACGACTCTGTGGCCCACCGGCATGGTCATGTTCCACACCAGGAGGCAGGCGTGGGGCAGCACCTTGTCCAGCCGGTTGAAGGCCTTCTCCAGGTTCAGCCGGTACTGCTTCATGGACAGGGGGCCGTACCTGCAGCGGACGGCGGAGCAGACGGACGTCACGGCCGCAGGATGGACACGGGGCAGGGTCCACGGCCCCCGGAGGATCGGCTCTGGGCAAAGCCAGGAGCCTGCCAACCAGTCCCTCTGCAGGAACGGCTCCTGCCCATTTCCACCGGCCCCGGCAGGGACGGGAGGTTGCCCGACCTTCCCCAGCGCGAGGCGGGGAGTTCGCAGGGCAAAGGGCAGCGGCAGCGATTGGACCCACTGCCCGGCCAGTGCCACAACACGCCAGCAACACCGGGAGCGGTGCCCGCTCGCCGCTCAGAGCCCGGGCCAGGAGCAGAGGCCACACGCCGGCCAGGCCCCCTCCTGCGGGCAGCCCCGTGGCTACCAGGCTTGCAGAACCCGGCGGACCGAGCCAGCACCTCCAGGCCCTGCCCCGGCTTGCCCAGCCCTCCGGCTGGGGCGCCCCAAGCTCGCACACAGCCAGCAGCGAGGCACAGCCCGGCGGGTCAGCAGCAGAGCTCTGTCCGGGGGGCAGGCCCCTTGCACTGACAGGGCAGATGAGCCGAGTCAGGAGGCAATTTTCACCCCCACCGCACTGGGACCCCTCTGCCCCAAGGTCCCTTTTCTGCCTGGCCACCTCCCACAACACGGGGGGGAGGGGGAGTTAAGGACCCAGCTGCCATATGCTGCCCTCTGCCGGACAGACTCAGAACTGCTGCTCTGTGTCTCATGAGCCCTGTACTGCCAGCAGATCCCCTTGGGCAGCAGCGGCCCTGGGGCTGCGGTTCCCAGCCGGGGGGGTACCTGCTCACGTCCCACAGGCAGGAGTTAATGATGAGGACGTCGGGCTGGGGCCCAGCCTGGAAGTCGGCCAGGATGCTCTCCATGTAGTCGGAGTAGATGCGGGTGTCGAAGTAGAAGCGCACCAGGTGGTGGTCCGTGCGGTACTGCCGCACCTCCTTGTAGTGGGTGCCGTTGGTCAGCTCGCCCCGCACGCCGCCCTCCACCAGGCAGTCGTTCTCAAAGCTCAGTTCCCCCTGGCCGAGACGGGACCCAACACTGACACGGCCTTGCTCCTGGGCCGCCCTGCGCAGCACCAGCCCCTCCGGCCGCGGGATCCAGGACGCCTGCCCGCACACGCGGGTGTAATCAGTACCCACAGGGCCACCAGGTTCTGCCCAGTGCTGGCAGGAGGCTGCTCCGCCCGTTCGGCTGCACCCCTTCCGCCCCACCCAGTGGGTGGCACCAGGTTCACCAGGCACTGTCCAGCGTGCGAGCCACTTGCACACCCTAGTGCGAGCAGGGACCGCTGCTGGTGGGCTGGGGTGGCACAGCCAGGACTCGGGCTGCGGTTCCCGGTAGAGCCCTGTGGCTCCACTTCTGCCCATCGCCAGCTCTAGCCACAGGGCAGCACTGCCCTCTAGCGGCCGCTCTCTGGCTAACACCCGGTCAGACAACCTTACCCTCACCAGCTCCACAGCGCCCGGCCACCCAGCTGCCTGCCAGCCGCCCTTCCGGGAGCTAGGGAGTGACCCGCGCTGCAGACCTGACCCAGGGCACGGAGCCAGCCAGGCCAAGGGCCGGGAGTGGACCCCAGAGAGCCCGTGCGCCCCTCTGGCCCCTCCCCGCGGTGCCTAGCCAGGCAGCTCCCCGCCCCGGCACATCACCACTTTCACCCGCCCCCTGGGCATGGCAAGGCCTGAGGGTGCTACACAAACACCAGCCAGCAGGGGGCACTCCCGTGGCCCCACAGCTCCCCCCCCCCCGCCCCGTCTGTGTGGGGCCAGGGCCAGAGCAGGGCATCCTGGCCCAGGGCTGCTCCGTTTAGTCGGCCACACCTGGGTTCCAGCGTCCCCCCGGCCCCAGAACCCTTCCTCCCCCGCCGGCCCAGAGCCACTGAGCTCCTGCTGCCTCCGCCCCAGTCAGGCCCCTGAGCGCCCGGTGGGCCCCACACAGGCCAGGCTACGGCCACCAGACCCACTCTGCACCCACACCCAGCCGGCCTCAGTGGGCCAGGGGGGCACATACTGGAGGGCAGGGCCCAGCTTTGCGCCCCCCCCCCGAAGCGCGCCCAGCTGTGGGTCAGTCCCCAGGGGATTCCTAGCACCGTACCTTGGCTTTCAGCTGTGCCTGGCTGAGGAGACGGTCCTTCTGCAGCAGCAGCACGAGGTCCTTGTAGACGGATCGCTGGACTGCAGGGACATGGAGACAGAGGTGGCCCAGGGCCAGCCTGCCCCCAAGGGAGCCGCCCCCCAGCCGCTGGGATGCTAACTAGTCCCAGAACCAGCCCCAGGTCTTGCTCGGGGTGGGGGTGGGGGGTTAGGGGCCCCGCTCAAGACCAGGTGCCTGCTCAGCATGTCTGCAAAGCCAGGAACCAGATGGGCCAGCACCCATGGGGTGGGGGGCAGGGTGGCTGTGCTGCGTGGCTGGGGGGGCGGCTGTACTGCATGGCTATGGGGGAGCAAGGGGGGAGGGCTGTGCTGCGTGGCCACGGAGGGGTGGGAGGCGGCTGTGCTGTGTGGCTATGGAGGGGGCAGGGCGGTTGTGCTGCGTGGCTGGGGGAGGACGGGATAGGTGTGCTGCGTGGCTATCAAGCGGCCAGGGAGCCACCCTCCCTCCCCCCCAGGGCCCCGGCGTCCCCCATCGCTGACTCACTGGAGTCCCCCATGATCACCACAAACTTGTTGTGCAGCAGCTGCTGGGCTTCTCGCGTTAAGAACGTGGCCATGGCTCCGGCAGCTCCCCCGCCAGCACAGCCCTGCTGGAGAGAGAGGAGAGGCTCAAGCAGGCCTCCTCCTCCACCTGCGCCAGGCACCGCGCCCGCCCGCCCGCCCGGAGAAACACGCACGCTGCTTGTGCGCTGCCCCACCGCCAGCAGGAATGCCACGGAGCTGCCAGCCACGGGCAGGGCCAGCCCAGAGACCCCCTTGGAGCTGCTAGGTACAGGCACGGAAGGCCCAGGGCCCTCCGCTCCCCCCACGGAGCTGCCAGCCATGGGCAGGACTGGCCCGGGACCCCCACGGAGCTGCCAGCCACGGGCAGGATCGGCCCAGGGACCCCCATGGAGCTGCTAGCCACAGGCACGGAAGGCCCAGGGCCCTCCCCCCCACGGAGCTGCCAGCCACGGGCAGGACTGGCCCAGGGACCTCCGTGGAGCTGCCAGCTATGGACACGGAGGGCCCAAGGACCCCCCCGGAGCTGCCAGCCACGGGCAGGGCCAGTGTCGAGTCAGGGTGCGTGTAGCAGGGACGTGTGTCCCGTCACGTTTCTCCTCAAGGCCGCTGCGCTCGTGCCAAAGGAGACGGCTGGAATCCGCCCCGCATAATTTGCCCGGGGGCCAAGCGAGCAGGGACGGTGCCAGGGAACGGTCGGGCAAGGCGGGTGCTGCACAGGCCCCGGTGCAGCAGCACAGCAGGAGGGCAGGTGCGTCAGGGTGGCAGGCTGAGGGCAGGGGGCCAGACGCCGCCGTGCAGCTGACTTTGGGAAGGATGTTCGAAGCGAGATAAGAAGCTGGCAAGCCCAGGGCCGGAAGCCGGAAGGGTGGGGGTGAAAGCGCAGAGCCCAGGGCACGAGGAAACATCGCCCCTTATCTGCAGAGCAGCTCTGCGGGCTGGGGAGGACGCGGCCCGAGCTCAGATTCGTAGCCCCCGCCCGAGCCAGCTGCCGATTTGCCAGGCAACCCCAACCACAGCCACACAAAGCAAGTTCGCTAGCGACGCCGAGCCCCACAAAGGGAAACCGAAGCGCGATCCATGCCCGGCATGGCTCAGCCCCCGCTGCTGGGGGTGCCGAGGCTGCTGCTCCCACCTCCAGGAGACAGGCGGGTGGAAGGATGGGCAAACGGGCCCCCTGCAGACTAATGAGGCAGAGCCAGGGCGACTGGGGCCCCCCCTGACCAGGCGCAGCTGCCCTGCCTGTTTCCCACTGGCTCCTCCACCCTTTCCAGGACAGCCCATTAGGAACCCGCTGGCCTGGGGCAGGCAGCGGCAGCAGCCTTGAACCGGGCCACGGAGGCCTGTGCCTGACATGCACGTACTGGACCATGCACCGACTTGGGCCTGCCTCGAAGGGCCAAGGGGAAGCCCATTTGGCCCCCGCTTTGCCAGCAGCTGTTCCAAGGACCACGCAGGCCCCTCCCGGCTCCCTCAGCCTGCAGCAAGGGCCCAGCCACAGTCAGACCAGAGGGCAACCCAGGTTCCCTTGTGCCAGGTGCAGTACCAAGAGACCGCCCGGCCCCCGAGGGACCCTGGGCAGGGCAAAGGGAGAGCACAGCCCTGCTCCCCACCTGGGTCCAGCAGGCTGAACGCTTTCTATTGGCACAAACCCCAACACCCTAGCCCCACCCCTTCCCCGAGGTCCCGCCCCTTCCCCAAGGCCCTGCCCCCACCGGGTGTCTCACTCCCACCTTTACTTTCACTGGCTGGGGCAGGGGTTGGGGTGTGGAGGGGGCGAGGGCTCCGGGGGCAGGAGGGGACTCCAGGTTGGGGTGTGGAGGGGGTGGGGCGAGGGCTCCGGGGGCAGGGGTTGGGGTGTGGAGGGGCGAGGGCTCCGGGGCAGGAGGGGACTCCAGTTTGGGGCAGGGGTGGGGTGTGGAGGGGCGAGGGCCCGGGGGCAGGAGGGGCAGGGGTTGGGGTGTGGAGGGTGAGGTTGATAGCTGATTCTGGGGGAGGGCGGGGATGAGGGGTCTGAGGTTCAGGAGAAGGGCTCCAGGCTGGGGATGGGGCCAAGGGTTCACCTAGCCTGGGGCAGGCGAGATAGGGCCCCAAGCCAGATCCTCCCACCCAGCCTTTCAGTCTGGCCCCAGGGAGCAGCCCCACACCCACGCCCCTCAGAGCGGCTGGCTGCTCCCTGAGCTTCTCCGTGCTGGGGGGGAGTTTGGGAGGCTTTGCAAGCTGCCCCAGGACAATCGCTCAGCTCTTACTGGTCGAAAAGCAGCCAATGGAAGCTGAGAGATTGTGCTGGGGCCGGGGCACAGCACAAACCCTGCACAGCACCCACCGCCCTAGAGAAGCACAGAGGGACTAGCCCCATGCTGCATCCAGCTGGCCAAAAGCCACCTCTGGGCCAGAGCCTGCACCCGGTACCCCAGCCCCCCCTCCCCCTGCACCACACCTCAACCCTCCCTGCACCCAGCCCCCAACCCCGCCCCAAACCTCCTGCCCCCTGCCCAGCCTCCCAGCCCCTGCCCCAATCCCCGCCCCAAACTCCTCCTGCCCCAGCCTCCATCCCAGCCCCTGCCCCCAATCCCGCCCCGAACTCCCGCCTGCCCCAGCCCCCATCCCAGCCCCTACCCCAATCCCCCGCCCCGAACTCCCTCCTGCCCCAGCCCCATCCCCAATCCCTGCCCCAATCCCTCCTGCCCCGCCTCCATCCCAGCCCTCCCCCAACCCCGCCCGAACTCCTCCTGCCCCAGCCCCATCCCAGCCTCCCCAATCTCCGCCCCAAACTCCCTCCTGCCCCAGCCCCCATCCCAGCCCCCTCCCCTGCCCCACGCCTCAACTCCTCCTGCCCCAGCCCCATCCCAGCCCCCAACCCCGCCCCGAACTCCTCCTGCCCCAGCCTCCATCCCAGCCTCCCCCAACCCCCGCCCCGAACTCCTCCTGCCCCAGCCCCATCCCAGCCCCTCCCCAATCCCGCCCCAAACTCCCTCCTGCCCCAGCCCCCCATCCCAGCCCCTCCCCCAATCCCCGCCCCAAACTCCCTCCTGCCCCAGCCCCATCCCAGCCCCTCCTCCCCTGCCCCACGCCTCAACCCTCCTGCACCCAGCCCCGCCCGAACTCCTCCTGCCCCAGCCCCCATCCCAGCCCCTCCCCAATCCCCGCCCGAACTCCCTCCTGCCCCAGCCCCATCCCAGCCCCCAATCCCCGCCCCGAACTCCCTCCTGCCCCAGCCCCATCCCAGCCCCTCCCCCAATCCCGCCCCAAACTCCCTCCTGCCCCAGCCCCCATCCCAGCCCCTGCCCCCAATCCCCGCCCCGAACTCCCTCCTGCCCCTGCCCCCAATCCCCAGCCCCACCCCCTCCATCAATACCACGGAAGAGGGACCCTTGGTCCCTTAGCTGGCCCAGCCCGAGTTACTGCCCACCCTGGGCCGGGGTGCGCTGGGCCCTGCCGTGGGGCGGGGGCTCCGAGGTCCCGCAGCCCGGGGGGGCTATTGGGGCGCAGGCTCCAGCTGCCCAGGAACCGTCGGCGCCCCCCAGGCCCGTTCCCGCGCGATGTGGGGCTGGGATTGGAACAGGTGCGCACTGGGCGGGGGGGGGGGGGCATTTAAAGAGACAGAAACCCCTCAACCCCCCCCCCACTAACAGCAGCCCCTCGTGCCCCCAGGGCTGGCCCAGGAGCAGGCGCCCCCTCCACACAGGCCCCCGGGGGGGCAACAGCCGCCGCTCGCTGCCCGCCTCCAGTTGGGGGGGGGTGTCAGAGCAGCCCCCCGCCAGGAGCCCCCAACCCCGGGGCACCCGCCCGGAGCCCAGCCCGGCCAGCCACGCGGGGCGATGCGGGAGGCGAAGCCGGGCAGGCTGCCTGGGGTCGCTTTGCTGGGGGGGGCGGCTCCGGGCAGCGAGCGAGGCGGGGGCTCCGCACCGCTCGGGGGCAGCCCGGGAGCCTGCGCAGGGCCCCGCACCAGCGACGCTGCTGCGGGGCATCGAGCCCGGTGACAGCCCCCTGCTCCCGCACCGCGGCGCTGCCCTACCTGCCCCGGGGCGCCCGGCTGGGCAGCCCGCCAGGCTCTGCCCTCCGCCGCTTCCTCCTCGGCTGCCGGCGTCTGGCCGGGCTCCCCGCCCCGCTGGCTCCTTCCCCCGCCGTGCCCCGCAGGGGCAGACAGCCCAGCTGGGGGGGTGGCCAGCAGGGGGCGGGCGCACAGGTCAGCGGGAGAGACCCTCCCCCGCCGGAATGCAGGGAGGGGAGATCTGAGCAGGAGCCGGAACCAAGGGGGGGGGGCACAGCTGGCAGGGGGGGGGGACCGGCCCCTGGGTGCTGGATCTAGGGGCCCATGCCAGGCAGTGGCTCTCAGCTCCCCCATGCTGTGGCACACAGTGGTCTGGTCCCCGGGGTCAGTATGTGGAGGCATGGGCTGCGCTAGGCCTGAGCCCCCCCCCCGCCCCCCCAACAGGGTTCATCCAAGGGGAGTCAGGAGCCGGGACGGGGCAGCACCGAAAGGAGGCACCGACCTCTGCACCAGCCCCTACCCCGTACTGAGCCCCGGAGGCAGGGTCCAGCCAAGGGAGTCAGGAGCCGGGGGGCAGCACAGAAAGGAGGCACCGACCTCTGCACCAGCCCCCCTACCCCCCCCCGTAATGAGCCCCCGGAGGCAGGGTCCAGCCAAGGGGAGTCAGGAGCCGGGACGGGGCAGCACCGAAAGGAGGCACCGACCTCTGCACCAGCCCCTACCCCCCGTACTGAGCCCCCGGAGGCAGGGTCCAGCCAAGGGGAGTCAGGAGCCGGGACGGGGCAGCACAGAAAGGAGGCACCAACCTCTGCACCAGCCCCCCTACCCTCCCCCCGTACTGAGCCCCCGGAGGCAGGGTCCAGCCAAGGGGAGTCAGGAGCCGGGACGGGGCAGCACAGAAAGGAGGCACCGACCTCTGCACCAGCCCCCCTACCCCGTACTGAGCCCCCGGAGGCAGGGTCCAGCCAAGGGGAGTCAGGAGCCGGGACGGAGCAGCACAGAAAGGAGGCACCGACCTCTGCACCAGCCCCTAACCCGCCCCCCCCGTACTAGCGGGCCCAAGAAGGGGAAGGCCCCAGGCCCCCCCCAGAGCAGAGCCCTCCAGGGGAAATATGCCCCATGTGGCCATGCTCTCCCCTTCCCCCAGCCCCTTGTGAAGCTACCTGAGGTGGGGCACTGGAGATACATGAAGACTCCCAGAGCCCCCATCCCATGCCACGCTCCTGCCCTGCATTTCTTGACTGGGGTTCGGCACAGGAGCCTTTTCAGACCCTTCAGCTACCACCCATGAGCCCTGGGGGTGACCCAAGATGAGTCACTGGCCCCGGAGCCGACGTGCCTTAGCAAACAAACCCACTTCGCCCAAAGCCCCCTGCTAGGCGGAAAGGGGCATAAATCCCCCCCACTCCCCGCTCCTATTGTTCAGGAGAGCGGGGGTGTGACGAGAGCCTCCCCTGCTGCCAAGGCTGGCTAGCTGGGAAGCGGAGATAACTCAAGGCCACCCAAAAATAAACCCAGATAGGAGCCGCTAGGTCTGCAGGGAGCGCCCAAGCTGGGGGAGACGCGCAGGCGCCTCGTCGCGCTTTAACCGGGTCCCCACTGGGGGACAGTTCTCAGGGCCCCACGAGCAACACCCTTCCAGGGCAGCAGGCAAAATTGCTAGAGTCTCCTGTGCCACCTGCCCGGGGTGGTGCTAGAACTTGGGGTAACAGCCCCTTGAGGATCCCTGCCTAACGAGATAAGCTGCGGCCTTTGGAGGGTCAGCCTGTGCTCCGAGCGGAGCCCGAGAGACTGATTCTACCAGCAGAGTGACCCATTGCTAAAGGAGCAAGAGTTTTGCTGCTGTCACAGCCTAGTGCTCCGGAGCCTCCCTTCCAGCCACAGGAAATGCCTCCAGGCGCCTCCCTGGCCCCTGGGTGCAGACCGCCCTGTTGGCTGCCTGGCCCTCGGTGCGTTCTGCCGCCTGGGCTGCCCTGCACGGCAGCGCCCGGCCCCAGCTTTGGCACTAGTGAGATGCAAGGGCCCTGGCCTGTGTCCCTGCCACAAACCTGGCCCCACTGCCCACAAGGAACAAAGATTGGGCCGCTGCGCCTAGCTCTGGGGAGTGCCGAGGCGTAGGAGGCTGCTGCTCCATGCAGGACCCCACGGGAGGGAGGGGATACACCGGCCCAGGCTGCAGATTGAGGAATGTGTGTGGGAGAGGCCCCATGTTACACGTCTGTCCTGGGCCCAAGGAAATTTGCTTGGCCCCAGTCCCACGACACAGAGGGATGGAGCCGGGGCTCGGAATAGGGCATGGCTCTCTGGGGGTGTGGGTGTCACTTGCTGCGGCACAGGGCCTAGACTGTAAGGCCAGGAGGGACCACCACGGTCTAGCTGGAGCCCTGCCCGTCGCAGGCCATGGCCCCGCCCCAACCCCCGGTAACAGACCCCCCACCTGTGGCTGCGTCGCTGTTGGCCTCAAATCATCCGGCCCGGTGAGAGCGAATCCGCTGCCCAGACGCGGCTCTGCCTGCAGGTGCCCCGGCCCCGTGCTGCACACCCCAGGGGCTCTGTGGCACCGACCCAGCAGCGACCCACCAGGCAGACCCCTGGGAAAGAGCCCTTGGCAGGGCCCCCGAGCCCTCCCCAGCTGGCGTCCTGCCTCCAGCCCTGGAGAGATTTGCTGCCAGCAGCCGCAGATCCACCACTTGCCACGGGACGCAGCCTCATCCTACCGCCCCCACCATCAGGGCACCCAGGTCAGTGGCGGCTTGGGGAAGGGGTGGAATGGGGTTGGGAAGGGGTGGGGAGGGGTGGAAGTTTAGGAAGAGGGGCGGAGCAGAGATGGGAAGAAGTGGGGGGTTGGGAGTTGGAGGGGAGGGCAGAATGGGGGTGGGGGATGGGTGGAGCAGGGGGGGTCGAGCCTCTCCCCCAGCCAGAGCAGGAGTCAGTGCCTATGACCTGGATCCTTAAGGATGATGTTGAACAAAACTGGCCCCAGGACTGACCCCTGGGGCACCCGCTTCCTACCGACCGCCAGCTGGCCAGCCGCTGCTCAGCGCCCGACGGTCCAGCCAGCTTCTCTTGGCCTTACAGCCCGCTTAGCCAAGCCAGACTCCGTCACGTGCTGGCAAGAAGCCTGTGGGAGAGCGGAGGGAGGGTGCTGTTCTCCCGCTGCCTGGCTCCGGAGGCAGCTCCACCGCCAGCAGCAGCGCAGAAGAGAGGGGAGCGATCCCCCCCCCCATGTTTCTCAAGGAAGGTGCTGACCCCGGAAAGCGGGTGCTTTGCACCTTTCGAAGGGCTTCCGCCCCGGCCATTTGCTACCACGTTGGGGGGACCTCCTGCCTGTCCCCTGGAACCTTGCAAAGGGGGCCCCGCACAGAGTTGAGCGCTACGGGCCTCAGCTGTGCAGGCAGCGGGAGGCAGGAACCCCAGATCCGCAGGCCGAGGCGAGCCTGCGTCTGGGTGCCCGGACACAGGCCGGAGCAAAGCGACACCCCGGAACTGAAACAAGGCCTGGCTATTTTAAGCGAACATGCTGGCAGATTTGTGACCACAAACTTCCCCTGGCGACAGTGAGACGTGTGCGAATCAGCTGCAATCCCTGAGCCGGCAGCCCGCCGGATAGGGCAGCCGCCCGCGCTGGGGGCGGAAGGGCCATGTGGCCCAGGCGCGCTGCTGGACCTTTGCACGAGCACTCCTGGCAGCCCCAGGTTCCCAAACACAGCCACTGTGGCCACAGGCAGCCCCCAGGGGCGTCTCCTAGGGCCGCGGCCTCCATGGGGGTGGGCAGTCCCAAAGCATCGGCCCCTCCCTTGGGGCGCCAGGGGTGGGTGCGCCCTCCCCCCCGGGACAGGAAAGAGGGAGGAGCAGGCAACAGAGCGTTCCCCACCTGGCCCAGAGAAGCAGGCTTAGCCCTTGGGTTGTGTGGGGGGCAGGCTCCCTGGCCCAGGGCTCACCCCCATCACCACTGGCCCCCAGCGCTCCTTCCCCGCCTCCATCCAGGGCTTCAGGGGTCCCCAGGCTTGCCAGCCCCAGGTCCTGTCGGCCCACAGCAGCCAATGCCAGGGGCCCCAGAGGAAGGGAACAGAGCAGGGAACCATCCCCCAACACGTTCCCAGCCCTGACACACAGAGGCCAGGGACCCCGGCCTGGCTCATGGCCGTGCGTGGAGCTCTCGCACAAGACACGACTGCACAGTGCACCTCGCTCATGCGTCTGGTCTGCGTAGGTCCAGACGACTGTGCGCTGCTCTCACGGCGCCCGTGTAAAGCACAGCGGTGTGGCTGCGTGGGCCTCTGTGGCTGCGGTTCTCCTAAAGGCAATGATGGATTGAGGAAAGGCTGGGAGAGCGGCCGCCCGCGAGAGTCAGGGGCTGCACTTCGAGGCCCCCCAACAACGTGCTGTGAGACCCGGCCCTAGGCCCTGAGACAAGCCCGAGCGGGGCGGAAGGGCGAGCCAGCCCTCGGGCCGGGGTAGCCCTGGCTCCCCAGCGGAAGGCATACTGTGAGAGGCCTTGGAAGGCCTGTAGCCATATTGGTAGGGCTAAAGGAAAGCCGCCTTCTGCAGCCAGACTGAAGAGCAGCAGCCCTTACTGTAAGGCCTGGAGCCACATCCTCACATTCCATGTAAATTGCGTTAAAATAGTGTCACACCAGGACCCTGTCCTAATGGCCCCACTGGCACCAGATAAGAAACAGATCTCAAGGTGGGTAGAGAAAACGTAATTAACAGCATTTCCTCTGGCAAGAAACCGTTTACCATAGTTGTGGCGGTGGAATCCGCATTCCATGGTTACTGTCCTCACGTGCCTAGTGTTTGTCTGTGTGAGCTCTGTCTGGTTGGTCACTGTTTCTGTCTGCTGGATAATTCACGTTGCTAGGTATGAATCAACCAAGGTGGGGGGTTAGGGTTAGGGTTAGGGTTAGGGTTAGGTCAGTCTGTTACAGTAGGTTATGATTGGTTAGTAAAATTAGACTAAAAGAATTGGTTAAAGCAGAGCTACGCAGGACTCAAGTTTCACTATTTAAACTGGGGTCCAAGAAGGAGAAGAAGGAAAAGGAGGAAGAAGAAGGAAAAGGGGGAAGGAAGAAAGGAACACTAAGATGAAGGAGGGAAGACCTGGAAGAAGAACTCCCCTCCAAGACCAGCCTAAGACCAGAGCGGCCAGGACTCCTCTGCACGACCGTGATGTGCAGCAGCTAGATCCAGAGACTGCCCTTGCCTGGCCAACAGGGGAATTCTGCCTGTATCGGGATTGGTGAGCATGACGCTGCGTGCCCAGCACGTGTATTCTGCTTGCTTGGGAATTGTCAATGAATCAAGAATAAGAATATTACTGGGTGAGGCTCTTTCAGTGGCAAAAGATCCTGTGAACCTGCAGGAAGTTCCTCCCTGAGCCCTAGGAGCTGGGTGTGTAAATTAGCAGGGTTGCACCTTGAGCCCTAGGAGCTGGGTGTCCCTGAAGGGTGGCAGGGACAGAGGCATTTGTGCAGGTAACAGCATGGTGCCCATGCATGGATGGCTCTGTACCACTGCTACGTGGTTATGTGCCCTGGAGCACCCGGGCCAATGAAATTGCTCCAGGCTTTGTGCTGCCCTCAGCACAGTGTGGCCGCCCTGTGTACCGGGCTCCCGGTCAGACCCAGAACTCCACAACCACGACTCGGCTGGGGCGGGGGCTAGAACCTACAGCCCCAGCTCTGCCAAGCAGCCACGGAGCACAAATCCAATGGACCAGCGCCAGGCCCTGAGGCCTCCTGGCCTGACACCCTTGGGGAGGGCAGCCGGCCTGTCCGGGTACCCAGCGGGCGGAGAAACGCGGGGCCCACGCCAAGGCCAGGCCGCACGCTGCTGCTCCAGGCCTTTCACTGACGTCGGCGCCCGTTCGCCTACCGGAGACGGTGGGAACTGCAGCCTCTGCGGCTTTTCCTGAGCCGTTCCCATGGGCAGCGTCTCCCCTGGCAATGGACACCATCTTGTGCCCATCGCTCTCCTGTCACGCACTCCCTGCCCTTTTGTCTCCTCATCCCCGGAGCGGCTCGTTGGCTTCAGCCCCTGCCGATGGAGCCCCTAGTCAAGGTCTTTGCCTTGGGCTTTTTGTGCTTTTCAGCGGCCGAGCCCACCCCCGACGGGCCTGTCACCCCGTGGCCGGGCTGGCTGGGAAGATGCCCATTGCTCTCACTCTGATGGTGCTAGCTCTGAGCCCCCCCGCAGCTTTGGGACACAATGTTCTGCCTTCCCATATGCACCCCACAGCCCCACGCGCTGGGGCCCACGGGCGCTTGCCAGAAGCGGGGAGCGGGCGGCGTGGGTGGGTTGCTGGGTGGTTCTGCTCACTCCCTCTGGGGCCCTGGCCCTGGCTGCTGGCGGCCGATAGGATGCTGGGCTGGAGGGGCCTTTGGTCGGCCCCAGCCTGGCCGCTCGGATCTTCTGAACCGTGACAGGCCGCCAGTTCTTGGCTGGCAGCAAAGTCCCCCCCCCGCCCCCCGCCACCGGCATCCTTTGGTGAACCCTGGCAAGGATGGAAAAGGCCCATCTGGGCATGTCCAGGCAAGGCCTTCAGCATCAACTCGTGACCACGCCCCGGCTCTCTGTGGCCGACATGGCCCCTGGCTCCCAGAGCCTGGCTTCCCTGCCCCACCCCTCCTGCCGGGGGGGCATCTGTGACTGGCCCTGCGTGCTGGGGAGGGACAGGAGCTCTGGAGCCCCAAAGGTGGGGCTGGGCTAGTCCTGCCAAACGCCAGGTGGGACAGAGCCCTTGGGCTGAGTTCGGTGCAACCCGCTGTCCGCTCAGGCCCTGGGCTGTCCAGCCTGTGGGCAGAGGCTCTGCCAGGCCGCCCTGCCCGCAACGCTGCCAGTAGGGGTAAGGACAGTACCTGGGACTAACTGCTTCTGCCCCGCAATCTGCTCCACACCCAGCACACTACACACCACACTACATCACACACTCACACACACATACACACACACACACACACACCACACACAATACACCCACACACACACACATACGCGTGCATATGCATACACACACGCACACACACAGACACGCATACACGCACACACAGATGTGCGTACGTACACGCACGCACGCACACGCATACACACATACGCACACACACATCCACTTCATACGCTGCGCGGCATACGCACGCACACAGACACGCACACACACGCACATACATCCACACACTCATACGTACGTGCACACGCACGCACACACAGACACGCATGCACACACACGCACACATACCACACACTCATACGTACGTGCATACGCACGCACACACAGACACGCACACACACACACACATCCACACACTCATACGTACGTGCACACACACACACACACACACGCACACACACGCACACACACATCCACACGCATACATCCTACACGTTACACGCACACACAGACACGCACACACGCACACACGACGCACACACTCATACGCATGCACACATACTTCACACACGCTACACGCGCCACAGACACACACAACATACACGCACACACGCATACACACACACAGACACGCATACACACAGACACGCACACACGCATACACACACATACACACGTACGCATGCATGCACACACACACACGCACACACACACTCACACATGCACACTCATGCGTGCACATGCAGACACACACACACATGCGCTCCCATTGAGGCTTTGTCGGCTTGGTGGGGGGGCGCTGCTCCTGCCATTGGCGGGCGCTGCTCCTGCTCGGGGTTGGGGCAGCACAGGCAGCAGCGGCACTGGCCAGCTCTCAGTGCCGTGGCTGCGCAGTGTAGACACAGCCTGGCTCATTCTGTGCCCACGGGCTGGTCTCCACTAGGCGCTTAGGCCAAAGGATTCAGCCTCAGGTGGAATTAATCCACCCCTGTTCCACACTGGAAGGAGTGGAGTAAAGCCTGAGGCCACATTCAGACCTTGAATTAGAGCAGTGCAAACACTGTGCACTGTAATCCAGGAGTTACCGGGGCAGTGCAAACACTGTGCACTGTAATCTGGAGTTACCGGGGCAGTGCAAACACTGTGCACTGTAATGCGGAGTTACCGGGGCAGTGCAAACACTGTGCACTGTAATCCGGAGTTACCGGGGCAGTGTAAACACTGTGCACTGTAATCCGGAGTTACCGGGGCAGTGCAAACATTGTGCACTGTAATGCGGAGTTACCGGGGCAGTGCAAACACTGTGCACTGTAATCCGGAGTTACCGGGGCAGTGTAAACACTGTGCACTGTAATCCGGAGTTACCGGGGCAGTGCAAACACTGTGCACTTGTAATCCGGAGTTACCGGGGCAGTGTAAACACTGTGCACTGTAATCCGGAGTTACCGGGGCAGTGCAAACACTGTGCATTGTAATCCGGAGTTACCGGGGCAGTGCAAACACTGTGCACGGTAATTTGGAATTACTGGCCTCCAGGAGATGCTATTAGGGTTGCCAGGTGTCTGGTATTCAACTGGACAGTCTGGTTTTTGGGCCCTCTGTCCAGTAAAAAAATTCAGAAAATACCCAACATCTGCAGTGTCCGGTGTTTCCTGGTTTTCCGGCTGGGTGCCCGACGGAAGCCTGGCAGGGGAAGGGGGAGTGGCTGGGAGGGGGGCGCGATCGGCGCTGGGAGCCTCTGGTTGGGTCTGACATAGGAGTGACACCTTGGGGAGGAGGAGAAGCCCTGTCCCTGCTCCTGAGCGCTGGTCAAGCGCGTTGTGGAGCCGTAGCTGGACTTGCTCGTGCTTCGCCGGGACCGTGCGTGGGATGAGCAGAGCCCTGGGATCTGCATGTGCCCGGATCAGTCCTGCTCCCCGCCGCCCAATTCTCTCCCCTGCTCCCCCTCCCGGCCAGCCCGCTCCCCCGACCCCTCCCGACCAGCCCTGCCTCCCACTGGCTGCCCCCGATCTCCCCAGCCAGCCCCGCTCCCCTGGCCCCGATCTCCCCCAGCCAGCCCTGCTCCCCGGCCCCCGATCTCCCCAGCCAGCCCCACTCCCGGCCCCCGATCTCCCCTGGCCAGCCCTGCTGCCCTGACACCCCTGACCAGCCCTGCTTCCTGCTAGCCAGCCCCGATCTCCCCAGCCAGCCCCACTCCTCCCAACCCCGGCCAGCCCTGCTTCCTGCCGGCTGGTTCTCCTCCTCCCGATCTCCCCCAGCCAGCCCCGCTGCCCCCGAGCTCCCCCTGACCAGCCCTGCCTCCCACTGGCCGCCTCCCTCCGATCTCTCCCAGCCAGCCCCACTCTCCCCAACCGTGCTCCCCATTCTCCCTCCGCCAGCCCGCTCCCCGACCCTGCTCCCGATCTCCCCGACCCCCTTCCCGATCTCCCCGGCCAGCCCGCTCTCCCGACCCTCCCCCACCAGCCCCGCTGCCCCGACCCCTCCCGCCAACCCTGCTTCCCGTTCCCCCCACTCCTCTCGGCCAGCCCTGCTCCCCTCCCGGCCGGTCCCTTCCCATCAACTGTGTCCGGTATTTTTTCTGAAGCTACCTGATAACCCTAGATGCTATACCGGGAAATTTTGTCAAAGTGCCTGAGCCACTATTCCTTCCTGCTAATAGCAACCAAGCTAGCTAGGCCCCAAATAGGCCCAGACAGCAGCCTTCGCATGACCAAATCGGGGTGGGAGGTGTGATGGCGAGTCGGAGTTTCCCTGATCCTGCACCCCCGTAGCAGCCAGAACAGTCTCCACCAGCCAGTAGAAGAGAGGGGTTTATTGATTGTCCAGAATACAGCACAGCACAGATGGGACGTGGCCACCGGAGGCAGGGCCAGGATGGCTCAGGCCCTAGGGTTGGGGTCTATCACCCCTAGCCCCCAGCTTAGCCTGTTCTCTCCATGCTTCCCACACAGCCACTGCCTCCCCGCAAGGCTCTGCCCCCCAGCCAGAGCCTTGGTCTCCGCCTTCCTCCCTTTGTCTCTCCCTGGGAGGCTAAGTCTAGGTGTCTGGGTTAATACACATTTGGGAGAGTCAGTGGGAATCACATCACAGTGCAGGGGGACACCGGGTTACAGAGGAGACAGCACCCCCACTACGCCACAGAGCGTGCAGCCTGACCCCGCTTCCTTCCTGAGGACCAGATTGCTGCTGAAATGGTTGAGCCACACCTTTAGAAAACAGGAGGCTTGTCCCGATGCCCTAAGGGATGTGTGCCAGGCCGCCGGGCAGCCGACTCTGAAAAACCACATCTGGCTAACTGATGGCAAGAAGAAAGCCTGCTGCCCAACCCGGCCAGAGTGCTGGTCTAAGACGTTGGATGCCGTGTTCCCGTCATACTTGTGGGTGACTAGGCAAGGAAAGTTGGGAGAGCTGGACTCCTTGGAGACCCTTTGAGGGACCCTGCGTCTGGACACATCTTCGGTCCCCACCGGCAGACGGAGAGCCGCCCGCCCGGAGCCTGTAGCTGTCGCTCGGGAGCCAGGCCCCACGTCTGTCATGATCCGGGGGGGTCACTAGCCTCCTGTGGACGCGGATAAGTGCTTGCGCCTGCGTAAGGTTTAGCTTTCCGTGATGCGTGTGTGCTGTCCTGTCTGCGCCCCCCCAGCCATCGGCTGGGCCTCCCTGGGTTACTTCCTGACACTGCCTGGCAGAGCGTGCACCTGCCAAGAGGCCTGGGTGGGAAGAGCCCCGGGGACTATGCGCCAGGTCGCTCACTTCCCTGGAGCAGCCTGCAGCGCTCACAGCATGGGCACGGCCAGCGTCCCAGCGTCCCTCCCAGCCAGCCCGGCCGAAATGGCACAGGCCTGGGGGGTACGGCTAGGCCAGGGACACAGGGCACAGCCGCGTACCAGGCAACAGGGCTGGTTGTGAGCCACAGACACGGCGGCTGACAACACCCCCACCACCACCCACAACAACGTGTCCGTGCCCCCGGGCCTTGGGACCCACTCCCAGAACTCCAGTCGGCCGCGGGGGGGCAGGAGAGCTCCCCACCGGGCATCGCGGCCGTGTGCGGGGTGCCCCCTCCACCACAGCCGCCTCACGGGGACGTGCCGAATCCCACTGGTTCCACCAGATGCTCCAAGCAGTGGACGTGCCCTGAGCCCAGCTGTACGGCCGGGTACCAGCCCTGGCCTTGGGGCGCGAAATCCACTACAGCGCGTGGGGCGCCTGGTTGCTATGGTGAGGGAGTCGCACACAGGCTGGGAGGGGGCCGAGTTAACTCCAGGGGTTGGCGGACACCTGGGAACACTGGGCACGTCTGAATGTGCCAGAGGGTTGTGGGCGCAGGGCTCTCTCGGCATCAGACAGGCTGGACAGCAAGAACCGGGCATAGCACCGGGAGGCGGCCACAGCTGGGTCCCCGGGATGTGTCCAGAGCTCTGGTGTATTTGGGGGGCTCTGGAGGGGTGCCGGGCACAGGCCGGGACACGGGGACAGTGAACTTGGACCAGACCCAGCGGGGTGAGCTGAGACAGCGCAGCCGCACGCGCCCTGGGGGGTGCCTGGCGAGGGTGCGTGGCCGCCAGCCTGTCCCTGCTGCTCCAGCCATATTCATCGGAGAAACAAGCCAGGAAATGCCAACAGGGCTTCCTGCAGGGACACGGGGCCCCACTGAGACCAGGGCCCAAGTGCTGGAGACCGTCCTGTGCTCTGTTCCAGCCCTTAATATGTGCCGAGGCCTGGTCGGCTGTCAGACCAGGGGAGCCAGCCTCCTGAGAGGAGGGATTTGAGTGGGGACTTGAGGGAAGACAGGCCCGGGGTCCTGGCAGGCCAGGCGCTGGAGGAGGAACAGCAGCCTGCCTGTGTTGTGCTTGATCTTATCAAGGGCATTAGGCAAAACACCACGGCTACGGCTACGCCGGCAGCTTCTTGCGCAAGAACTCTTTTGTGGAAGAGCTCTTGTGCCAAAACGCTTCCAGAAGAGCGCGTCCACACGGCCATGTGCTTTTGCGCAAGAGCATCCATGGCAGTGTAGACGCTCTCTTGCGCAAGAAAGCTCTGATGGCCATTTTAACCTAGGGGCTTCTTGCGCAAGAAATTCATGTTGCCTGTCTACACTGGCCTCTTGGGGAAGAGCTCTTGCGCAAAAGGGCTTCTTCCTCGTGGGGAGAGGAATAACTCTTCCGGAAGAAGCCCTGTTTTCCAATGCTGTACTGTACATTTACTTCTGGAAGAACGCTCGTGCAGTGTAGACAGCCGGCAAGATTTTGCGGAAGAACGGCTGTTCTTGTGCAAGAAGCTGCCAGTGTAGACGTAGCCACGTGTATTGGTAGCACATATCACCATCCACGCTGCTCATTTACATATGATAGATCACACACATGCACATGCGCACACACACATTCATGGACACACACACGCACACACTCGCACTCTCGCTCATGTGCATACACATGCACACACACATGCATACACACACTCATGCACACTCATACGACATGTGCACACATGCGCATGCACACACACATGCGCATGCACACACACACATACTCATGCACACTCACATGTGCACGTCCATGCACATGCACACACACTCTCATGCACACACACTCGCACTCTCGCTCATGTGCACACACAGACACACTCATGCACACACACACAGGCGCACGTACACACACACACTCATGCACTCACACACGCGCATGCACACACACACTCATGCACACACAGACACACTCATGCACACTCACACAGGCTCACGTACACACACACACTCATGCACACTCACACACGCGCACGCACACACACACTCATGCACACACAGACACACTCATGCACACACACTCATGCACACTCACACAGGCGCATGTACACACACACTCATGCACACTCACACACGCACACACACACTCATGCACACTCACATGCACATGCACACACAAGCACACTCCATCTTGTTGTTACCATTTCTTGCTGTCCCTAACCGCACTGGCTGGGCCCTCCTGCAAGCTGCCTCAGATTGCTAGGCTCCCTCTCATGCAAATCTCTCATCTTATGCATATGCAAACTCTGCGGGAGTCATCCCATGCCTGTGCAGTCAGTCCTCTGTGGTTCCTTCTTGAGGGGGGTCT
The DNA here is from genome assembly GCA_019425775.1 of Rafetus swinhoei. Lineage (NCBI taxonomy): Eukaryota > Metazoa > Chordata > Testudines > Trionychidae > Rafetus > Rafetus swinhoei. The sequence goes on along the minus strand of CM033449.1, from coordinate 1,432,261 downwards.
CAGTGCTGCCACATTCCCCTTCAGAGAGGGGGCTCCCAAAGGCAGGCGGGTGCTGCTGACTGCCAAGGTGCCCAGAGGCCCAGTCTCCTGTCAATGGGCCCCCTTCCCACGTCCCATTGTTCTGGGATGGGCTTCTATCCCCTCTCCAACTTGCAGCCGCCCATCCATTCACGCCTCACAGGGACTGTGCTTCAGAGTCGCACAGAGAGTCTCCATAGGAGGTGAAAAGACTCGCCGCTTCTGAGGGCCAGGGCTCCGGGCAGCGTCGAGCCCGGGACGCAGAGACGGGACGAAGCCGGGCCACGCGGCGATGAAACCGGTCACTACAGAGATGTACGGTTAACCCAGAGCTGTGTCCACACCCGCGCCTGCTGCTTGGTGCCCGGCAGGTGCACTGCAGCCCCCAGGCCCGGGGGGCTCGTGCTCAGGGAGCTGAGGGTTAGCAGGAAGAAGCTCTGTGTAGCCCAGCACCAGCCCATCCACAGGACGTATCCGCAGCGGCCCCAACTGGCCTATGGGTGGGAGGGGCTGGGGCATCACAGGGCCTGGCGCGGCAGCAGCTGGGTCGCCGCCCTCCCTCCCCACTCCCAGGCGGGCGGTGGACGCTGGAGGGACTATTTGGTGTCCGGGAGGTGGGCGGGCATTAGCCCACCCACATCTAAAGGACCTCCCCCCAGCCTGCGGGGAGGGTCCACTGGGCCCAGAAGAACCAACTAATTACTGGGGACAAATAATGAGAAAATAGGGACGGGTGTGCGGGTCAAAGGGCTAAAAGGAGGGAACCGGACGGGGACACCGAGCAGAGAACCCCGAGCAGCGCCCACTGCCCCCCGAAGGTCTCGAGGGAGCCAGCGGACGCCGCCCAGTGGAACTCTGCCTGGATACGTGAGCGGATACAGCCACGGAAATGGCCCCACAGTTGCAGGCCCTTCCCCCGGCCAACCTCTTCTTGGACGCTGGAGGGGCCTGGCCGCCCCTCTGCCCTCCCAGTGCCCTGCGGCAGAGCGCCCGGCCCCGGGCCTGGGAGGGAGCCACCTCCACCCCGACGTGGCCTCGTCACGCCCGCTCCCACACTTGCTACGTAACGCCCGCCTTTGCTGGGCTAGTGCTTCTCTCTGCAGCCTGCCTCTGGCAAAGGGGCTTCTACCCACCAAAGCGTCTGCCCGATGGCTCTGCCGGCCCCTCGGGCGCCCCGGGACAGCCACTGCTCTGGCAGCACAGCCAGACCCAGCTGCCCCGCGGAGCCCCGTGCTCCGGGGCTGCAAAGCGGCTTTTGGGGGGCAGGCTGGTTTGTCGGAGGCTTTGGGGCTGCAGCTGGGGAGAGCTAAGGCAGCAGCAGCCTGGGAAGCCAGAGTCTGACTAACGCCCAGCAGGGGGCGCCCTTGGCCCAGGCACCCAGGCCTTAGCGCGGCAATGAGCCTGCGGGGCGGGAAGGGGCTCTGGCAGGGCGGGTCAGAAATGGTACGGGGTTGGGGGGGAACCATTTCTGACCCGCCCTGCCAGAGCCCCTTACCTGGGGGGGTAAGGTGCAGCCAAGGCCTCTCCAAAGAGCCAGGCATGGCCAGCCCTCTGGCTCCACACCCCATCCCCTGCTCCCCACCCCATGACCCCCACTCCCTGCCCCATGACTGCCCCAGAACTCTGCCCCTATCCAACCTCCCCTGCTCCCTGCCCCCAGGACCTCCCAGCCAGCCCCCATCCAACTCCCTGCTCCCTGCCCCCAGGACCTCCCAGCCAGCCCCCATCCAACTCCCCTGCTCCCTGCCCCCAGGACCTCCCAGCCAGCCCCCATCCAACTCCCCTGCTCCCTGCCCCCAGGACCTCCCAGCCCCCATCCAACTCCCCTGCTCCCTGCCCCCAGGACCTCCCAGCCCCCATCCAACTCCCCTGCTTCCTGCCCCCGGCTCCTCCCAGCCTCCCATCCAACTCCCCTGCTCACCAACCCCAGGACCTCCCACCTCCTATCCATTTCCAGCCCCCTTGACCCGGCTGTGCCAACAGGTGCTCTCCATCCATCACCCTGCCCTGCTGCACAGGAGCCGTCCCATGCCAGCCCCCGGGGCTGCCTTTATGCCCTGGCTCTCGCTGCCTGGGATGTGCAGCCAGTGCCTCCTGGGGGTACCTGGGTCCCCCCCACGCCAGGCTGCCTGGGGCACAGCCGGGTGCCCCACTTTTCCAGTGCAAGAAAGAGACAAGTAACTACCTTCCACATCCTAATGACTTGACCAACCAACCAAGGAAGGTGCTAATTGTTCTTATCTTATCAGCCTCTTGTAACTACTTGAACAATCTGACCCCTCTGAATCTACTCACTGCCTTTTTCCCCTCCCGCCCTTCCCTTATTTATTCTTGGAGCTGGATTTTCAACACTCCTGTCATCGAAGAAGTGGGCTGTGCCCACAAAAGCTCATGATACCATCTGCATGTTTTGTTAGTCTCTAAGGGTATGTCTACACTAGCCCCCTAGTTCGAACTAGGGAGGCTAATGTAGGCATTCGAAGTTGCAAATGAAGCCCGGGATTTCAATATCCCGGGCTTCATTTGCATCTTCCCGGACGCCGCCATTTTTAAATCCCCCTTAGTCCGAACTCCGTGCCCGCGGCTACACGCGGCTCGGAGTAGGTAGTTTGAATTAGGATCTCTAATTCGAACTACCGTTACTCCTCGCGGCTGGAGCGGTTGCCCAGAGAGGGTTCTCGGAGCAGGGACATGGCCCCGCGGGGCGGCCCCTCCGAGCACAGGCAGGGCAACCGTGGAGTTTGCGGTGGGAGGGGAAGCAGGACGTGACGCCAAGGCCACTTCAAGGTCCGGGACCCTGGTGGAAGGACACGGCCTTTGTGGGAGCCCCAAGGGCAGGCTGTGATGCAGCAGGGCTTGTGTTCACTGCTCGCTTGCCATGCTGTGTGTAATCCCATGGGCGTGCCTCAGTTTCCCTGGGTGCTGCACCGGTGCCTGGCTGGGGGTGGGAGCTTTGGGAGTGACTCTCATGGAGGGAGGCTGCCCAGCCCGTCCATAATGGCCCAGGCTCCCAGTAACCTGAACCTCGGTTGGGGTGCAACCCGATGACGCCTTTTCCCCAGGAAGTGGACAAGGGCGGGGGTGGGGCTAGGGGCGGTTGCTGAGTGTGTGGGATTAGTCTCCGTTGGCTTAGGGTGCAGGGAGTCTGGCTGGCTTGGGGGGCAGGGCCCAGGTTGCCCCTCTCCCGAAGCTGGGCTGCACTGGCTGCCCCTGGGCCCAGCGCTGGTCAGTCTGGGCTACACTGGCTCCCTGGGGACCAATGACCCTAATGTGCTCCATGCTGGCTGGGAGCCCCTCTGGCTGCGGGTGGGGGCAGGGCCCGGGGGCTCCACACCCCTCAGGGACACAGGCCTAGAGCCCGGGGCCTTCGGCATCAGCCAGAGTGAGGGCAGGAGCCATTAGCTGCCAAGCAGGGACTCACATCCCGTCTACACAGCCCCAAGCGCAGCGGTGCCAGGCCCTGCACCGACTGCTCTGCCATTCGCACCCCCGCCCCTTCGCGGGCGCAGGCGGGGCCCGACACTGGGTGGGTTTGCGGGGCTTTTGGCAGGGGCAGAGCCCGCCCAGCCACAGCCACTCACCGGCTAGCACAGCCCAGGCTGGGCAGACGCCGCTCCCCGCTGCCCGAGACAGACGAGCTTGTCCTGCTGGCCAGTCGGGATCAGGCCCCTCGGGGGGCTCCCGGCGCTGCCCGGTGTCCTTGGCCCAGGCCTGGGGGTGGCAGCGCTGCGCATGGGGCTCTGTCCTGGAGCTGGGCCCCAGGAGCTGCTTTGGGCTGGTTAAGTGCAGTGGAATTGGCTAACCGAATAGTGGAAGCGGGTTTGCAGCGATGAGTTGATAGGGCGGCGCTGCCCCTGTGAATGCCGCCGCTGCGTCTCCGAGGGGCAGGGCTGCAGGGAGTCTGACGGGGCAGCAGCGGCGGGGAAGCGACTAGTCCTTAGTGTGCGCAGTGACACTGGAGTCCTGCTTAGCTCCGCTCAACCGGGCCCGCCACAGTCCCCAAGGGGTTTCCCATCCAGTCCCGCCCCGCTGCAAGCCCACCAGCCCAGCCCAGCTCCTCAGGGGCTCTGCACTTAGCCAAGGGGACCCGGCCAATGGAAGAGCCAGCCCCAGCCCACACAGCCGCACTAAGTGTCAGCCTGCTGGCCCCGAACAGCTCCCCCTACACCCTACATCTGCAGGAAGTGTCAGCCTGCTGGCCCCGAACAGCTCCCCCTACACCCTACATCTGCAGGAAGTGTCAGCCTGCTGGCCCCGAACAGCTCCCCCTACACCCTACATCTGCAGGAAGTGTCAGCCTGCTGGCCCCGAACAGCTCCCCCTACACCCTACATCTGCAGGAAGTGTCAGCCTGCTGGCCCCGAAGAGCTCCCCCTACACTCTACATCTGCAGGAAGTGTTAGCCTGCTGGCCCCGAAGAGCTCCCCCTACTCACTATCTAAACAACACTGTTAATGAAATGTGGCAACAGCTTGAAACAAAAGACTGCATCTTCACTCTCTGCTCAGTAGGGGCATTAGTTTAACCAACTCTGGGGCTATCCAGAATCTCAGGCCACATCTACAAAGTGGGACAAGGACGAGTTAAGTGCTGCACCTGCAGCTACGTCCATTGCAGAGCTGAAGCCGAAGTAGCTGAACTCGGCGTTTGGCGCTGTCCACACTGCAGGAAGTTGAAGGGAGAACGCTCTTCCTTCGATTCCCTTACTCCTCGTGGAAGCAGGGCTGCCGGCATGGACCGGAGCGCCCCTCTCAGTTCAAATTAGCCGTCTTCACTAAACCTGCTCATTCGAACCCTGGAGGATGGAGCAGGGTGCTTCTGTCTCATCTCTAGTGTAACCCCTCAGCACCAACGGGCTTTGCTCTGTGTGAAAAGTCTGCCGCCTTGTGGCCACAACATTTAAAGCAGGGGTCCTAGACTTGCAATGATCTCCGGGACCCGGAGCCGGCAGGGCAGAGCTAGTGCAGCCTGCACAGGGGACACGTGGGTTTCCTGAGGGTGCAGAGAGCCAGTACTGAAGTGAGACAGGAAACGAGGTGTCTCGCTCATGCCCAGAGAAGCAGGGTGACTGGGAGGCAGAATAACCACGCCCTGGAGGTGGAGCTCTCAAACTCAGAATGAGCATTGCTCCCATCCATGTGCAGAATAATGTTGTACTGTGCACTGAGGCATGTGCAGATGTGCACCACCAGGAAAAACAGAAGAACGCAAGAGAGGCCAGACTAGCTCAGACCAAAGGTCTACCTAGCCCAGTAGCTGCCTGTCACCAGCGGCTAAGGCCAGGTACCCCAGAGGGAGTGAACAGAACAGGGAATCACCAAGTGATCCCTCCCCTGTCACCCATCTCCAGCCTCTGACAAAGAGAGGCCAGGGACACCAGCCCTGCCCATCCTGGCTAACAGCCATTGATGGACCTAACCTCCAGGAATGTATCTTGTTCTTTTGTGAACCCTGTTACAGTCCCGGCCTTCACCACATCCCCTGGCGAGGAGTTCCACAGGTTGGCTGTGCGCTGCCTGGAGAAAAGCTTCCTTGGGTTGGTTTGAAACCTGCTGCCTCTTCATTTCATTGGGTGCCCCCGGCTCTGGTGCGTGGGAGCCAGCGAGTCACCTTCCCGCTGCTATCCCCGCTCCGGCCGCGCTGCGCAGGGCCCTGCCCCCTTCTCTGGGCCCCCGCTGCCCCTTGGAGGCCCGGCCCCTCTGCGGGAGCGCCGCCAGCGCCGGGCACGCGCCTCAGAACCCCGCCCGCAGGGGCGGGGCCAGGCAAGGGGCGGGGCTCGGGGCGCGCCGCGCTGCCCTGAGTCAAGATGGCGGCGCCGGGCGGGAGGCGCTGAGGGCGGAAGTGCGGCGCTGGGGCCCGCGCGGGGATCGGGGCCATGGCCTGTTACACGGCGAACTGGGACCCGCTGGGCGAGGCGGCGTTTTACCGGTCAGTGCCCGCGGCCCCGCCCTGCGCCCCGCGGGACCCCGTAGGACCCCCGCGGCCCCGCCCCCATCCTCCTCCCGGGACCCCCCGCGGCCCCCGCCCTGCGCCCCGCGGCCCCGCCCCCGTCCCCTCCTCCGCGGGACCCCCGCGGCCCCGCCCCGTCCTCCTCCGCGGCGGCCCGCCCCTGCGCCCCCCGCGGCCCCGCCCCTGTCCCCTCCTCCGCAGGACCCCCGCGGCCCCGCCCCTGCGCGACCCCGTAGGACCCCCCACGGCCCCGCCCCTGTCCCCTCCTCTGTGGGACCCCGCGGCCCCGCCCCTGTCCTCTCCTCGCAGGACCCCCGCCCCCTGTCCTCTCCTCTGTGAGCCCCACCCGCAGGCCCCCCCCTGTCCCCTCCTCTGTGGGACCCCAGCCCCGCCCCTGTCCCCTCCTCCGCAGGACCCCCCGCCCCCGTCCTCCTCCACGGGACCCCCCGCGCCCCGTCCCCTCCTCTGTGGGACCCCCGCAGCCCCGCCCCTTTTCCTGCCCCGGCTTCCCATCTGGTCCCCCGCGCCCGCTACCCCAGGCCCAAGTCCTCGGCTTCTGCCTCCATCCCCAGAGCCCCCTTCCTCTGCCCCTCCCCTGCGTGCCCCAGCTCTGCCTGACCACCCCCGCTGCCCAAGGGCTCCCTGCCCCCCGTGTCAAATCCCAAAGACCCCCCCGCATCCTGGTCCCGCCCCTCTCCTAACCCTCTGCCCCTTTAACATGAGCCCCCCCCCGTGCCCCCAGTCAGGGGGTGGCAGGATCAGCCCTGTGCAGCATCTGTCCCCTGCACCCCAAATCCCCCTTGGGGAGCCAGCCCCACCCCTACCTGCTGCCTCCTGCCCCAGTGTGGCTCTTGCTGTCCCTCGCCCTGCACTGCTGGGCCACGAGCCCCAGTGCTGCTCCTGCTGCCCCTCTGCTGTAGCCCCTGGCCACTGCTGGAGACGGGGTGCAGGGCGCCCCGGGCCGCCTGGCAATGGCTGCCCCACCCTAGGAGTGGGGCTGGGCCGCCGTGGCTCTGTGCGTGCCTTTGTGCGCAGCTCTCTCCGTCCACCCTCACACCCATCATTTGCTTCTGGCTGCAATGGGTCAGTCCAGCCTTCGGCCTACTGCAGGGTTAATAAGTGCTGCCCGGAGGAGCTGCATGTCCCTGCACCCCCAAACCAGCCAGGGGCGCCTGGGAATTGTATTCACTTCGCAAAGGGCTGGCGCTTCCTCCTAGCTTCGGGGAGACGCTTGTGGGGTGAATACTGTGCAGCCTAGCAAATCGGGGAGCTGCTAGGTGGGTGCATAACTGGCTGGATAACCATTCCCAGAGACTAGTTATCAGTAGGGATGTCGAGTAACCACATGAATTCTTACTGGTTAGTCGGCTAGTCTATAGTCCCTGGGGCCGGGGGCGGCAGCCAGTGCGCTCTGGCCTCACTCCTGAGAAGAGCCCTGTATCAGAGACAGCAGCGTGGGGGGCCAGGTGGGAGCTGGTCTGCAAAGGGAGCCGGTTTAAAAACCAGTTCCCCTTGTGGACTGGCTGCCTGTCCCCCTGTGCTGCTGCCTCTGACAAAGAGGCAGCGGTGTGGGGTGGCAGCAGCCCCTGTCTAGGGGGTTGTCTGAGCTCCCGGACCCAGTGCAAGCCGGAACAGAGCTGTGCTGCCTGTCCGCCCGGCTCCTAATACACTTTAAATGGAGAGCCACAGCCAGGGTAGGTCCCAGACCCGTCGCAAGCCGGGACTGAGCTGGGCTGCTGGCCAGCCTGCTAAAAAATGTATTGGTAGGGGTGGGGGATTGCGTGTAGTCTATAACATTAATGGATACGCTTTTGCTAATCGGTTAATCGACTGCACCTTTACATCCCTAGTTATCAGTGGCTCAGTCATGCTGGAAGGGCATAACAAATGGCGTTCCTCGGGGGTCTGTTTTGGGACCGATTCTGTTCAGTATCTTCATCAACGATTTAGATATCGGCATAGAGAGTACACTTATTAAGTTTGAGATGATGCCAAGCCGGGAGGGGTTGCAACTGCTCTGGAGGATAGGGTCATAATTCAAAATGATCTGGACAAATTGGAGAAATGGTCTGAGGTAAACAGGATGAAGTTTAATAAGGACAAATGCAAAATGCTCCACTTAGGAAGGAACAATCCGTTTCACTCACACAGAATGGGAAGCGACTGTCTAGGAAGGAGTATGGCAGAAAGGGATCTAGGGGTCAGAGCGAATCACAAGCTAAATCTGAGTCAGCAGTGTGACACTTGCAAAAAAAGCAAACATGATTCTGGGCTGCATGAACAGGTGTGTTGTGAGCAAGACAGGAGAAGTCATTCCTCCGCTCTACTCAGCGCTGGTTAGACCACAGTTGGAGTATTGTGTCCAGTTCTGGGCACCGCATTTCAAGAGAGATGTGGAGAAATTGGAGAGGGTCCAGAGAAGAGCAACAAGAATGATTATTAAAGCTCACGTCTTCTACATCGATGAGGGAAGACCGAAAGGATTGGGCTTGTTTCGTTGGGAAAAGAGAAGACTGAGAGGGGACGTGAGAGGGGTTTTTCAAGTACCTAAAAGGGTGAAAGGAGAGGGAGAGAAATGGTTCCCCTTGGCCTCTGAGGACAGGACAAGAAGCAATGGGCTTAAACTGCAGCAAGGGGGTTGAGGTTGGACATTAGGAAAAACTTCCTGCCTGTCAGGGTGGTTAAACACTGGAATAAGTTGCCGAGGGGGGTTGTGGAATCTCCATCCCTGGGGATATTTAAGAGCAGGTTAGACAGACACCTGTCAGGGATGGGCTAGACCAGGGGTACTCAACACGTGGCCTGCGGATCACATGCAGCCCGTTTGTTTGCGGCCTGCGGGGCAGTTTGGGTTTACGCAGGGCTCAGCGCGAGGCGTTCGGGGGCCCCCCCATTTTCCCCCACCCCCAAGAAGCCCCACTGCCTACCTCCAGCGACAATGGAGGTAGTGCCGGCGTCCTGCGGGGTGGACGGAAGTCCTGCAGCTGCGCTCCACTTCTGGGGGTTCCGGAAGTGCGCTGGCTGCTCCCCTCCCTCAGATCTGTGGCGTGCCGGGAACTTGTGGGGGCAGGGGGGGGAGTCCCCAGAGGAGGCACGCGCCAGGGCTTCCCTGATCTGCGGGAGGGGGGAGTCGGCCCCGGAGAAGGCGTGCGCTGGGGCTTCCCTCCTCTGTGGGAGGGAGGGAGGAGGAATCTTGGGAGGAGGCGGGTGCAGAGGACTCCCTGCCCCCAGCAACACCCTGCCCCCCACTGGCACCCTGTCCCCTGCCCCCCACTGGCACCCTGTCCCCTGCCCCACCACCCACTAGCACCCTTCCCCAGTACCATGTCCCCTGCTCCCACTAGCACAGTTGGGGCCACATTAATGAGGCTTGGTTTTTTTTTGGAAGTTATTTTTTTGCATCTCACTTGTGTGGCCCTGTGACGGCGCGTCGGGGATCCCCCCGATCCTGCACCCCCCGTAGCAGCAAGATGAGACTCCGCCAATCGGTAGAATAGAGAGGGTTTATTGCTTCTCCAGGATACAGCCCAGCGTGGGCGAGATGTGGGTATAAGGAGTCAGGGCCAGGCAGCTGCAGACCACTTGGGGTAGGGGTGCCTAGGCCCCTGGACTCAGGTCACTGTCTACGTGACCTGAGGTTCCTCAGGCGACCCCCCACTGGGCAGTGCTTACAGACACAGGCCAGTAGGGGTCGCCCACAGCCCAAGCATAGCGACCAGTGAGGTACCGGCACTACATCACAGGCCCCCAACTGACCTTTCTGTGGGTCAGTGACCCCTTACTCAAAACAGGTTCCCTGCCCTTCTGAGAAATAAAGACAATGCAGACACTTTTTGTGTTTGACACAGCATTTTATTTGAAAATGAAGCCTGGCCAACAAACCCCCAATTGGGGCCAAGCCCCCATCTGCCCACAGCATCAGAACACTCCTGCACCCCCCCCCAAACCCTAGATCTGAGCCTATCATACACTGAACCCCCCTGCCCTGCGCCCCTCACATCCCCCAACCCAAATTCCTGCACCCTCACAGCCACAAGCCTGTGGCTTGCTTAGTACCCCAACACTCTCTAGCCTGGAGCCCCCTCCCCGAGCCAGCGTCCCCTTCTCCACTCCTCCTGCATCCAAATTTCCTCCCAGAGCTTGCACCTCTTACCCCTTCCCAAACCCAAACCCCTCATTCCTACCCCAGAGCCCGCACCTCCTGTCTCAACCCAGTGAGGGTACGGCTAGACTGCAGGAGTTTTTCTGGGATTCCAGAGATATCCTGGAAAAACTCTTCCGCATCCAGGGACGTGGGTTTTTTCCCCGCTTTTTTTAGTGGAAGAGCAAACATGCTCTTTTGGTAATCCTTGTATTCCTTGTTCCACGAGGAATAAGGGGGCTTCCAAAAGGAAGGGGTTTTTCTGACATTTGGTCCAGTCTAGACAGGCCAAATGTTGGAAAAACCTCTTCCTACAGAAGAATCGGAAAAAAAAAAGCGGCAGTGTAGAGTGTATAAGGGCTGGCGATAGCAAGTGATGGAGAGGAGGAGACTAGAGAGGGCGGGGCTTCAAGGAAGGGGTGGGGTTTTGGGAAGGATGGGGTGGCAGATCTTGGCTTGTTCTGACATTTAAAAAGTGATCTTGGGTGTAAAAGGTTGGGGACCACTGCTCTAGACAGTGCTTGGTCCTGCCGTGAGGGCAGGGCATGGGACTCGGTGACCTCTCGAGGTCCCTCCCAGTCCTAGGGCCTATGATTCTATCATTCGTGCCCAGGGCGTTCTGAGGATTGTGTTGTCTGAGTGTCACTGAGCTCTGTTGTGGGCTGGAAAGCGCCCTGATACCAGCTCCCCAGAGACAGTAACCGGGGGATAGCCAGTGCCTGGGGGTGTCGGACACCCGTCGATGGCCGTTGTCCAGCCCAGGAGCACAGTGCAATGGCTCGCATGTTTTAGGGCGCAGCCTAGGAGCGGCTGGGCTTTGCCTGGGGACTCAGCCATGCCCCCGGAGGTGCCTGGACTCGAGCTGGTGGCGGGGAGAGGGCGGGCCGGTCTCAGGCCCTAACCGCTCCTCTTCTTTGCTTGCTTCGCTGCAGGAAGTTTGAGTTGTACAGCATGGCGTGGAACCTGAAGGAGGACCTGCGGGACTGCCTGGTGGCTGCTGCGCCCTACGGGGGCCCCATAGGTACGGCCAGGGCTGGGGACCCCACCGAACGGAGATGGGAGGGGGCTTCTGTGACCTTTGGATGGTCTCCTTCCCCAGAAGCTGCTGGTGCTGCTCCAGGCCAGGGCGGGTGCTGGGTTTGCAGCGGGTCCGTTTGGCTCCCTGGCCCCCTCTCCTCGTCCCAGGGCAAGAGCTGAGGCGGGGCCCCGATGTAACAGGAAGGTTTGAAGCCGGGTGTAAACCTCGGACCAGCCATCTGTTTGAATCCTGGTCTGCAGCTGCGCTCGCTAGTTGTTTTGCCAACTAGCGTTGATCCCAGCACGCTGGTTTACAGCTGCCTTAGCCCTTGCCCTAGCTTCGTGCTGCTCCTGGCTGCCTGAGAAGCTGCGCTCTAGCCGCTGGCCTTCTGAGGTCCGCGGGGAGCAGACGCCCGGGTTTCCCCGGGGGTTTCACTGCCACTTGTCGCCTGCAGCCTTGCTGAAGAACAGCCTCAAGAGAGAGAAGTCCTCCAGCTCCCGGCCGCTTCTGGAGATCTACTCGGCCTCAGGCCTTGTCCTGGCCAGCATGCTGGTGAGTGCCCGGCCTGGCCCGGCCTGCTAGTGCCAACGCCCGGTGGGCCTGCCTGCCAGCAGCACCTGGACTCAAGCGACCTCTGGGCTGGCGGAAGCAATAGTGTGTCGTGGTGCCCGCCTCCAGCAGCGGGCACGGCCAGGTGCTCCAGCTGTCTCAGCGGTGCCTGGGAAGAGGGGCTGCACGCAGCCAGCCGCCCGTTCTGGAGCTGGAGGGGCATTATCCAAACAGTAGCTGGTGTCTATTTCCAGTGAAGCCCACGGTGCGCAGGCTACCAAATGGAACTGACGGCGCGGGTCACCGGGGCTAATGAGCCTTGTCTCTGCCACTGCCTCCCTGTGAGGCCTTGGGCTAGTCACTTAGCGTCTTGGTGCCCCGCTCCCCTGCCCGTCTGGTCTGTGCTGGTTGTAGTGCTCTGGTTCTGGGTGGGTGCCCAGTGGGGGCACAACCTGAGCTGGGTCCTTGAAGGGTTTCTGTGACAGCAGAATCCTGCAGGCAGGGGAGCGGGCCAGGCGTGGGTCTGAGCAGTGATGGTGGGGAAGATGGGAGGGGCTGGCCATGGGGAGGTGGTGTCCAGGAGGAGACAGACTGCGTTGGGGCGGGGAGGCTGGGAAGGGAGGGGCAGACCCGCGAGTCGGCAGAGGAAGGATGGCTGCTGAAGCTGCTTCAGGGGTACCTGGGGCCGTTGGGAACACCAGGAGGGGGAGGGAGAAGCAGGGGCAGCCGGGTGCCAGGAGGATGGTACGATGGATGGGGCTGGGCTGGCCGGGTGTGAATCCCACAGGAGCTACGGGGGCCCTGCTGTGGGGCTGACGTGGGCCTGGGTCTGTCGTTGCCCGCAGTGGAAGAGCGGGCAGGTGGTGCAGCTGGGCTGGACGGCCAGCGAGGACCTGCTCTGCATCCAGGAGGATGGCTCCGTGCTCGTCTACAACCTCTTCTGCGAGTTCAAGCGACACTTCAGCATGGGCAATGTGAGTGCAGCCACGTGGGCCCCGCTGGCGGGGCACTTGGGCGGCTCTGTTGGCGGGGGGGCGGGGCCGGGCGGCTCAGTTAGCCGGGGTGGGGCTGGGCAGTTCTGTTAGTGGGGCTGGGCAGCTCTGTTAGCGGGAGAGGGGAGGGGCTGAGACTGGGCAGCTGTGTTAGGGGCAGGGCCAGGCGGCTCTGTTAGCTAGGGGTGGGGTCTGGGCAGCTCTGTTAGCGAGTGGGGCGGCGAGACTGGGTGGCTGTGTTGGGGCAGGGCCAGGTGGCTCAGTTAGCTCGGGGTGGGGCTGGGCAGCTCTGTTAGCGAGTGGGGCGGCGAGACTGGGTGGCTGTGTTGGGGCAGGGCCAGGCGGCTCAGTTAGTCTAGGGGGTGGGGTCTGGGCAGCTCTGTTAGCGAGTGGGGCGGTGAGACTGGGCGGCTGTGTTGGGGGCAGGGCCAGGCGGCTCTGTTAGTCGGGGTGGGGCTGGGCAGCTCTGTTAGCGAGTGGGGCGGCGAGACTGGGCGGCTGAGTTGGGGGGCAGGGCCAGGCGGCTCTGTTAGTCGAGCGTGTCTGTTGGGGCTGGGCAGCTCCGTTAGCGGGTTAGTGAGGGGCAGGCGAGACTGGGCGGCTGTGTTGGGGGCTGTGAGCCGGGACTCCCGGGTTCCGTTTCTTTGTGAGGCGCGGGCTGCTAGCGCGCTCGGGTTGGCGGGTGTGCCGGGGATGGCTCTCACTGGCTGCGGCAGGAGCCTGTCCCGGGGAGAGCGGGTGGAGCTGGGTATGTGAGGTGCTGCTCCTGAGCCCTGCCAGTGCTGGGATCCCGCTGGGCTCTCCCTGCCTCTTGCCCTGCGCTGTGCAGTATTGGGCCGGTAGCTGGCAACCATGGCGATGGAGCCTGAGGCCTTGTACCACCAGCTCGCCCAGCCTGACCACTCCGGCCTCAGGAGGGCCGTCTGGAGCGGGAGACTCGGAGCCACGGGGTAGCACGAGGCAGAGAGGGGCTGGCTCGCTGGTCTCTGCTGGCGGCCCCGGGCCCAGCTCCGAATGCCCCTGTTCCGCGGTGCAGGAGGTGCTGCAGAACCGCGTGCGGGAGGCGAAGGTTTTCCACACAGAGTACGGCACGGGCGTGGCCATCCTCACCGGGCGCACCGCTTCTCCCTCACCACCAACATCGACGACCTCAAGCTGCGCAGGATGCCGGAGGTGCCAGGTACATCCTTTTCCCCCCCCCCTTCCTGCCTGGGCCTGGGCGTGGGCCTGACCCCCGTGTCTGCTCCCCGACAGGTCTGCAGAAGCTGCCCTCCTGCTGGGCCGTCCTGTCCCAGGACAGAGTCACCTCATCTTGCTAGCGGTTGGCCAGGACCTGTACCTCCTGGACAGCACGTCCTGCTCTGTGGTGGTGAGTGGGCAGCTCCGTGGCCCTGGAGCCTGAAGGCCACTGGCCCTCCCCTCGTGTCACAGGCTGCAGCGGGCCTGTTGCTCTCGGGGCTGATTCCCCACGCTGGCACGATGAATGCCGAAGTGGGGGCCCACAAAAGCAACCCCAAAGCCTTCTCTTTCCAGGCTTTGGTATAAAGCTTTCCCCCCAAAATCTTAACAACCTAGATTTTGGGGTTAAACATCCACTGCCACCACCCACGTAATAGTAAGAAAACCAGGGGAGAGATCACTTGGGAAATTCCCAGCCCTAATCTAAAACCAGGACATGCAAATTAACCAATGCCAGGTTAAGAAAAAAGAAAGAGCTTTTATCATCACCACCATACTCCTGTTATGAGCATAATGACTCGGTGGAAAAGTCACCAATTCATACACTCATGGGACTCCCATGGGCCAAAAACTTACTTACAAAGGAGAGGAAACCCCACTTTTAAATGCACAGACATCAGATTGATCTAATCTTTACCCTACTTACAGATAGTGACGAGTCTTTTCTTGGAGAGAGACATTGTGTCTGTCCCCCGCAGTATCTGGAGAGTCAACTGCTCGGGGACAAAGGAGGGCAAACCAAAAATTCCTTTGTCACAGTTCGAAATTCCTACCTGCATTTCTATTGGCTGACTGCTACCTGGCTAGGTACAGTTAACCTCTTAGTCCCCAGGCTGGTGGCCATCCCTCACGACCGTGGCAGGGGCACTGCCCTTTCCCAGGCCCGAGGCCTGCGTTGGTTACCCGTCTCCCCAGCCTGCGCCTGCTGTGCTGCCCTGGGTCCGTCAGTCCCCTCATCCCTCTGTCTCGTTCTCCCTGGGCTGCAGACTCCCCCAGGAATGAGCCCCCATGCTGGCGCATACATGCAGATGGCTGTGTCCTTCAACTACCGCTACCTGGCCCTGCTCACCGACACTGGCTCCATCTGGATGGGGACGGCCTCGCTGAAGGTGAGCGCCTCCCCGCCCGCACCTGGGGTCTGGAGTCTGCTCTGGGTCGTGCAGGGCTCAGCCCGGCAGGCTCGGGGCTCGGCCGCGACCCGTCTGGGGGCAGAGCCTTGCCTCGGTGCCAGTGCTGCTTCCTGGGGGCGCCGCAGCCCCGGGGCCAACAGGGTGCGGCACGCGCTGCCGGGAGCTGCCCCGCCGGACCATCCCGTGTCCCTGGCGGAGCTGGGCCAATAGCGGCGGAGCAGGCCCCGGCGGCTCTTGGCCCTGCCCTGCCACCGTGTCCATCGGCTCTCTGCCCCTGCAGGAGAAGCTGGGAGAATTCAGCTGCGATTTCCGAGCTGCGCCCAGACAGATGGTTTGGTAAGTGGGGTTGTCGTCTCCTCCTGGCACGGGGTGTCTGCCGCCTGGCCTGCTGCCAACGTCCGGGTGGCTCCAGGTCTGAGCGCGACGCCCAGGGCTGGGGGGTGGCTGGCAGGGCTCTGGCAGTGTGTCCAGCAGCCCAGAGGGGTGGGGTGTGCTCAGGGGAGAGGGGTTGGCTGGGAACAGCTCTGCCCGGGGGCTGTGCCGCTGGCGAGTGGGGGGTAAGAGGTGTGCCGGTGGGGAAGGAGTAAGGCGATGTGCCAGTTGGGGAGGGGTGGGAGGGAAGAGGGGTGCCACTGGGGAGGATGGGAAGAGGGTGCCACTGGGGAGGATGGGATGGGGAAGAGGGGTGCTGCTGGGGAAGGGAGTAAGAGGATGTGCCGGTGGGGAGGATGGGAAGAGGAGGTGCGCTGGGGAGAGGTGCCGAGGGGCAGAGAGCCACCGTCGGGTCGTCCTGACGAGCAGCCTGCCCTGGCACAGGTGCACGCGCCCCCGGAGCAGGCAGCGGGCCGTGGTGGTGGCATGGGATCGCCGGCTCCTGGTGGCTGGCACCTCGCAGGAGAGCATCCAGTATCCTTTGGGGGCGGGCGGGCAGGCGGCGGGCCGGGGGCTGGAGACGCGCTGCAGGACGGTTCGCTGCTCTGCTCTTCCCGTGGGGCAGAGCTGGCCGACCGCAGCCTGGGCTGGTCCTCGTGACGTCCCTTCCTCCGCCATGGCCGCCCGGGCGGCTCAGTCCCCACTGGGCTCCCAGCCGGGGCTGGCGGGTCCTTAGCGAGAGCGCAGGTTTGTCCTGGACGAGGATTCCTACCTGGTGCCGGAGCTGGACGGGGTGAGGCTCTTCTCTCGCACGGCGCACGAGTTCCTGCACGAAATCCCCGGTAAGCTGCGGGGCGTCCTGCGCCCAGCCCCATCTCCCAATGCCCACCCCGGCGGGAACTGGGCATGGAGGCAGCCGACAGCCCCCCAGGCCTTAGCACCCGCTGCCAGCGCTGGCTCCGAAAGCCCGGGAGGATGGGGGGGGGCGCCCTTCCCCTCCCCAGCCCTATGTGCAGCGGCCCCCGTCCCTGCCTGCTCTAGGCCTGGGCTTCTCTGCAGCCCACCCGCCCCGCTACTGCAGCCCTGGTACCTCCTCCCCTTCCCAGCCTGCCCCATGCCCCTCGGTCCCAACCCGCCCGCCCTGCTATTCCAGCCCCAGTGGCCCTTCCCGCCTGCCCCATGCCCCTCGGTCCCAACCCGCCCGCCCTGCTATTCCAGCCCCGGTGCCCCTCTCCTTCCCGCCTGCCCCATGTCCCAACCCCCTGCTATTCCAGCCCTGGTGCCCCCTCCCCTTCCAGGGTTGGCTGCTGCTCCCTCTGCTGCTGATGCTCCTGAAGTTGCAGGTGTTCCAGCCAAGCCCTGCCTGGCCCCTTCTGCCTCTCCTGCCGGTGCCATGGCCATGCAGGGAAGCTCCTTCTGGTGGCGGGTCTGCAGCCCAGAGCCTCCTGTCGCTCCCAAACAGGCCCCGCTAACCGCAGCGCCCGGGAGAGCTCGGAGAGCCCTCGTGTCCCAGCCTGCCTCTGCCTCTCCGGTGCCAGATCCCCCTCCCCGTCCCTGAGCTCAGAGAGCCCTCGTGTCCCAGCCTGCCTCTCCGGTGCCAGATCCCCCTCCCCGTCCCTGAGCTCGGAGAGCCCTCGTGTCCCAGCCTGCCTTCCCGGTGCCAGACACCCCTCCCCGTCCCTGAGCTCGGAGACCCCTCGTGTCCCAGCCTGCCTCTGCCTCCCCGGTGCCAGACCCCCCTGTCCCTGGGCTCGGGGGCGTCTCTGGGCTCTCCCTTCCCGGGCGCGGCAGCGGGAGGGACCGGACTGGGCAAGCAGCAGGGCCCGCGGGGGAGGCCCTGGCCTGGAAGTACGCACCAGGGTCTGGTTCTAGCTCTGCCCTGGACATGCTGGGTGTCCTTGGGCAAGTCACGTCCCCATCCTGTGCCTCAGTTTCCCCACCTGTGGGTAGCCAGGCTCCTCCTGAGATGGGCAGGGCGGGCTCCCTGCTGGCGAGTGACTCGCCCCAGCCTGGGCCAGCGTCCGAGGCCGTTTTGTCTCGTTTCAGAGGCCAGCGAGGAGATCTTCAAAATCGCGTCCATGGCGCCCGGGGCGCTGCTGCTGGAGGCCCAGCGGGAGTATGAGGTAAGGCCCTGTGATCGCCCAGCCCCACCCCCTCTGACCTCAGCAGGGCACAGGGATGGCCACTGACCCAGAGGGGCGTGGGGCTCGTGGCTGCCCAGCGCCTGCCGTGACCCATGGCCGAGCCAGAGGGGAATCTGCCCCGTCTCTCAGGCCGCTAGCTTGGGCGTGGCTGGGCCTTGGCGGTGCCAGTCACTGCAAGGCAGGAGCAGTCCACTCGGTTGCCTTGCTACTGCGGGGCAGCGCTCCAATGCCTGGTCCTTATGGAGCCATCACGAGCGGCTGAGGGCGGCAGGGCCCCGCCGGCTACTGATTGACAAGCAGCCCCTCCCACTCACCCACGTGCCAGCTGCATCTTCCTTGGGCTGTTCCATGCCGCAAATCCCCAAGCACGCAGCAGGGTCCGGGCTTCCTGCGCGGCGCGGTCGCTGCCTCGGTGGGGCTCATACCGAGCGTTGTCCACTGAGCACTCGTGAGAACATCAGGCTGGGCCAGCCCAAAGGTCCATCCAGCCCAGGGTCCTGTCTGCTGACCGTGGCCAATGCCCGGTGCCCCAGAGGGAGTGAACGGAACAGGGAATCATCAAGTTATCCCTCCCCTGTTGCCCATTCCCAGCCTCTGACAAACAGAGGCTGGGGTCACCCTCCCTGCCCAGCCTGGCTAGCAGTCATTGATGGACCTAACCTCCATGAATCTATCTAGCTCTTTCTTGAGCCCTGTTACAGTCCTGGCCTTCACCACATCCTCTGGCAAGGAGTTCCACAGGTTGACTGTGCGCTGAGTGAAGAAAAATGTCCTTTGGTTTGTTTTAAACCTGCTACCTATTAATTTCATTTGGTGACCCCTAGTTTTGATGTTATGGGAACAAGTAAATAACTTTTCCATAGCCACTTTTTCCACACCTGTCATGAGTTTACAGACCTCTATCATTTCCCAGTCTCCTTTTTTCTAAGCTGAAAAGTCCCAGTCTTTTTAATCTCTCTTCATATGGGACCCGTTCCAAACCCCTCATCAGTTTTGTTGCCTTTTTCTGAACCTTTTCCAATGCCAAGATACCTTACAGTATTCCAGATGTGGGCGTACCATGGATTTATATAGAGACAATAGGCTATTCCCTGTCTTATTCTCTGTCCTTTTTTAGTGATTCCTAACGTTCTATTTGCTTGTTGGACTCGGCCGCTGCACACTGCGTGGCTGTTTGCAGAGAGCTATCCACAATGACTCCAAGACCGCTCTCTTGAGTAGTTGTAGCTACATTAGCCCCCATCATATTGTATGTACAGTTGGGGTTATGTTTTCCAGTGGGCATTACTTTACATTTACCAACATCCAATTGCATTTGCCATTTTGTTGCCCAGTCACTCAGTTTGGTGAGATCTTTTTGAAGCTCTTCACAGTCTGCTTTGGGCTTAACTATCCTGAGCAGTTTGGTATCATCTGCAAATTTTGCCACCTCCCTGTTTACCCCTTTCTCCAGATCATTTATAAATAAGTTGAATAGGATGGGTCCCAGGACATACAGACCCTTGGGGAACCCCACTAGTTACCCCTCTCCACTCGGAAAACTGGCCATTTATTCCTACCCTTTGTTTCCTGTCTTCTAACCAGTTCTCTGTCCATGAAAGGATCTTCCTTCCCTCTTATCCCATGACAACCTAATTTACGTAAGAGCCTTTGGTGAGGGACCTTGTCAAAGGCTTTCTGGAAATCTAAGTACACTAGAGCCTCTGGATCCCCCTTGTCCACTTGTTTTGTTGACCCCTTCAAAGAACTCTAGCAGATTAGTGAGGCAGGATTTCCCTTTATAGAAACCACGGTGACTTTTCCCCAACAAATCATTCATCCATGTGTCTGACAACTCTATTCTTTACTGTAGTTTCAACTAATTTGCTCGGAACTGACGTCAGATTTACCAGTCTGTAATTGCCAGGATCGCCTCTAGAGCCCTTTTTAAATATTGGCGTCACGTTAGCTACCCTCCAGTCATTAGGTATGGAAGCCGATTTAAAGGACAGGTTACAAACCACAGTTCATAGTTCCTCAATTTCCCATCTGAGTTCTTTCAGAACTCTTGGATGAAAGCCATCTGGCCCCGGGGACTTGTTACTGTTCAGTTCATCAATTTGTTCCAAACCCTACTCTAGTGACCCCTCAATCTGGGACAATTCCTCAGACTTGTCACCTAGACAGACCGGCTCAGGTGTGGGGATCTCCCTCACACAGACTGCACAGGGGGGCCTGGCTCAATCACAGGCCAAAGGGCCTGCAGCTACCCGCTGTGCAGAGGCTGCACAAGACGCTTCTATCTCGCTTCCACCTGCTCCAGGTCCTGGCTTAGTCTGCGAGCTCCTGGGTGGGCCACGGAGGCACCCGGGGACTCCCCGGCAGTACTGGGAGCTGGAGGGGGCGTGCGGAGTCCCCCTGTGGATAGGGTTTGGCAGAGTCGCACTCTGCGCTCCACCAGCGACAGCTGGTGTCGCGCGGAGCAGCGAGGGAGCCCACGGAGGGCAGGGCCCAGCCTGGCAGGGGCAGCGTGCGTCTGGCAGGCCTGGTCAGGGTGCTCGCAGATGGCCAGCCACTGCTGGTTGGCGCAGGGCCCCAGCTTTGGCACGGACTGTGCTAGGCTTCCCGGGGCTGCTGAAAGTCCCCCCTCCCTCTGATTTTCAAACAACCCTGAAAAGGACTCGCTGAGCAGCACTGGGACACTGCAGGGCCTAGAGCCGAGCGGGGGCTTCCGCCACCTGGCCCCCAGCAGGCCCATTGGCTCCTCCCCGCCTGGCGAAGGTGCGGTGGCCGACGCAGCTCTTGCGTGCAGGCTCCTGTGCTGACCCCTGGCGCTCTCACCCCCAGAAAGAGAGCCAGAAGGCAGACGAGTACCTGCGGGAGATCAAGGACCAGAAGCTGCTCTCGGAGGCTGTGCGGCAGTGCATCGAGGCCGCTGGCTACGAGCACGAGCCGGAAACCCAGAAGTCTCTGCTGCGGGTAAGTGGGGGAGGCGGGAGGCTCGTGGGTGGGGCGGGCGCGTCTGGCCGCCTGTCCCTGAGCGCTGGCCCGTCTGTCCGCAGGCCGCCTCCTTCGGAAAGTGCTTCCTCGACAGGTTCCCCCCGGAGAGCTTCGTGCGCACGTGCCGGGACCTGTCGGGTGCTGAACGCCGTCCGGGACTATCAGATCGGCCTGCCTCTGACCTTCGCCCAGTATCCTCTCTGGCCCTGGCCGTCCCGTGGCCCCTGCCCCCGTGGGACGCGGTGCGAGGAGCGCAGGGGCTGGTTGGCTCCTGTTCATGTGCTGAGGGTCTAAGGGGTGGCTGGATGGGGGCTGGGGGGGCTCAGTGGACGGTGACGGGGTCTCGCCTTCCTCTGCAGCACAGAGCCCGGGTGCTAGCCAGGGCGTGTGGGCAGGGCTCACCTACTTGGCTTCGAATGCTGGCGCCCGCCTGGCCCCGTCTCCTGCTGCCTGTGGGGGGCAGGGCCTGGGCAGGGCCTGAGGGGAGAGGTGCTGAGGCTGCTGCAGCCGTGGGGTGGCTCCCGGAGGGGCGAGCCGGCGCCTTCCCCTGCTGCTCCTTGACGTGTGCCGCAGATACCAGCAGCTCACCATTGAAGTCCTGCTGGACAGGTAACTGCCCCCCGGCCGTGTGGGACCGTCCCTCCGGCCGGCTCCGATGCCAGTGCGGCCTGGCCCTGCCGGTCACTCAGCCCCACCCCCGTCCGGTGCCAGGGGCGTTCTGGGGCCCAGCCGCTTCCAGCTCTGCTGTGAGACCCTGTGTGCCCTGCGGGGCCAGCTCTGGTCTGGTCCCGCAGCTGGGAGCCCCCCTCACAGCGCTCCCTTCAGCACGTCCGGACTGGGGGGCTCGGGCAGCTTGTCCCGCTGCTCCCCCGCAGCCAGGGGGTCTCGCCAGACCTCTCAGCCAGGCGCTGGCCCTGCCGCGTGGGGCCCGCCTGCCCGCGAGGCAGCCCCTCTAGGGCTGTACCTAGCCTGTCGCCCTGCCCCTTGCCTGCCGGACTTGTTCAAGTGGCCACTGGTGGAGATAGCTGGGCTCTGCGGCCTGGCCCTGGGCTGGCCACGGGCCCGTGTCTGCTGGCTCCTGGAAGGAGCGAGGGGAGATGCCCCTGGCGGGGCAGGGGAGTCCGCAGCCCTGCGCAGCGCTAACAGCGGCTTGCAGATAAAGCGTTCCAGTGTGCCCGCTGCCCCGGGTTAGTGCTGGATGCAGCTCCCAGCTGCGATGGCCCTCTCACCCCCTTGCTGCCCAGCGCCGGGGCACCTCTCACCCTACACATTCCTCCCCATGCCCTGGGGAAGGTGGAACCGGTCCCCCCGGGCCAACATGCAGGTGGGCGGGGCCGAGGGCTCCGGGGCGCCGGCGTCTGACGGCCCCTTGGCCCATGTCTCAGGCTCGTTCTGCGGCGGCTGTACCCCCTCGCCATCAAAATCTGCGAGTACCTGCGCCTGTCGGAGTTCCAGGGTGTGAGCCGGATCCTGGCTCACTGGGCCTGCTACAAGGTAGGCGGGCGGGCGGGGGGTGGGGGCTGCTCGGGCGCTCTCCCTCGGGCCGAGCGCTGGCCGACCTGCCCTCCCGCCCCAGGTGCAGCAGAAGGACAAGTCTGACGAGGAGGTTGCTCACGCCATCAACCAGAAGCTGGGCGACACCCCCGGCATTTCCTACTCGGCCATCGCTGCCCGGGCCTACGACTGCGGCCGCACGGAGCTGGCCATTAAGGTGTGTGGCGGGAGGGAGCACGCAGCACCTGGCCCCAGGAATCCCCTTAGCTTGGCTCACGCTGCAAGGGCCTCCCCTGGCAGTGCCCTGCTGGCGCAGTGAGCCCGGTGCGCCGCCTGGCTCCATGCTGAGCCCGGGGCCAGCGCTGACGGGGCTTCTCTTGGCGCAGCTGCTGGAGTATGAGCCCCGGTCCGGGGAGCAGGTCCCGCTGCTGCTGAAGATGAAAAAGAGCCAGCTGGCCCTGAACAAAGCCATCGAGAGCGGAGACACAGACCTAGGTACAGCTGCGTGGAGCAGGGCTCTGGAGCTGTTCCGGCCCGGCTCAAGGGGGCTCTGGGAATTGGATTGGGCCATTCGCACCCCAAACCCACTAGTCCTTGTGGCCACCGCCCCGACCTGGCCTGAGGAGCCCCTGCTGGCACGCACAGGCCGGGGGCCCTCCCCGCCCGCAGGCAGGGCTGAGCCGTGAGCCCTAAGCGATGGGCGTCCCTTCCCCCAGCCCGTCTCCCCAAGCTCCGGCAGCCCCCACGCCCCAGCCTTCGCTCCCTGGCGGACAGGCTGGCCTGTTGCCCCACTGGCCCAGCCGGGGGTCTGCGCCCGCCCCTCTGACGCGCTGCCTCTGCCCCAGTGTACACCGTCGTGCTGCACCTCAAGAACGAACTGAACCGCGGCACCTTCTTCATGACGCTGCAGAAGCAGCCGGTGGCTCTGAGCCTCTACCGCCAGGTGAGAGCTGCCCGGCTCAGCATCCAGGGCGCAGACAGGCTGGGCCCGCTGGCAGTGGGAGCCCAGCACTGAGCAGTAACGGCCCGGGCCCTGTTGTGGGGGAGGTTGCTGGAGATGCCAGGCTCAGACAGCCTGTGCCTGCTGGCAGGCGGAGAGGGGAGCCCGGCGCTGCTAGGAGGGGGGGGTTTCCTGGAGGCGCCAGGGTTCAGATAGGCTGTGCCCACTGGCGGGGGGAGAGCCTGGTGCTAAGGGCAGTGGTAACAGCCCGGGCCCTGCTGCCAGTGCGGGGCGGGCGGTGTTGCTGGAGATGCCAGGCTCAGACAGACTGTGCCCACTGGCAGGCGGAGAGGGGAGCCTGGTGCTGGGGGTGGGGGGGGCGGGGTGTTTGCTGGAGGTGCCAGGCTCAGACAGGCTGTGCCCGCTGGCAGTGGGAGCCCAGTGCTGAGCGGTAACAGCCCGGGCCCTGCTGGGGGCGGGGCTGAGTGAGTGGGACCCCCGTGCCTGTGTCGCTGTAACAAGCCTGTTGGCTCGGGGGACTGTGGGCTGCAACCTCGCATGTCGTGGCCAGTTCTGCAAGCACCAGGAGCTGGAGACGCTCAAGGACCTGTCCAACCAGGACGACGATCACCAGGAGCTCGGGAACTTCCACGTCCACGCCAGCTACTCCAGTGAGCAGGTGGGTGGCGGGGCCTGCCGGAGCCTCTGCTGGCCTTGCAGTGCTGGGAACTGCCCCGGCCCTCTGGACGCCGAGCTTTGCCAGGAGGCTGGGGCCGCTGGCGGCGGGCTGCGCTGCTCCGTGCATCTGGGCTCCCCGGAGTCCCTGGCTTTCTCTGGCGCTGCTGGGGACGGGAAGGGGAATTAGCGACCCGGGGCGCTGCACAGTAAGGAGCTTCCTGCTTGTCGAATGAACAGCCCCAGTCCCTGTGGCTCCCAGCCCCAGGGTGGCCGGCTCGCAGCCCCGGTCCCTGCGGCTCCCAATCCTTTGCCAGCTCACCGCCCTAGTCCTGTCTCTGGGGAGGTGAGTGAGCAGTGCAGAGCCGGGAGCATTGCTCGTCCGCCTGTGTGAGCTGCAGGCAGGGGCTCCCGTGGCCGTCCCCCGCAGCGGGGCAGGGAGGCTGAGACTAGCCCGGGGGTTGCTCTGTCCCTTCCAGCGGATCGAGGGGCGCGTGGCGGCCCTGCAGAACGCGGTGGACGAGTACTACAAGGCCAAGAACGAGTTTGCTGCCAAGGTGAGTGTGGCTGGGGTGCCTGGTGAGCTGCTAGGGGCCTGGGCCTGGCCCCCCTGCTGTGGCTGTGGCCCATGGGAGCAGCGCACTGCCAGAGGCTGAGGGAGCAGCCTGGAAGAACACAGGGCTGGGGAGGAGCCCCACGCAGAGAGCCCAGGCCTTCCCTTGGGAGCCCCAGTCTCTGCGCTGCCCTCGGGGGAAATGGCAGGGGCGGGGCTGTCTTGCGCGCAGGGATGGCGGGTACCCAGGGAGAGGCCCATCCCGTGTGCCCAGCCTGGCCTCTGCTCCACAGGCCACGGAGGATCAGATCAAGCTGCTGCGGATGCAGCGCCGCTTGCAGGACGAGTTGGACAAGCCCTACGTGGACTCTTCCCTGCACGACACCGTCTACAGCCTCATCCTGGCCGGCAGCCACAAGCGGGCGGAGCAGCTGTACCGCGACTTCCGAATCCCCGACAAGAGGTCAGGTGGGGAGCCGGGCGGGCAGGCGCTGCGCCCAGGAGGCACCAGACAAGCTGTTCCGAGTACACGCAGCTCCTGGCTGGAGCCCCCTGGGCAGGGGCCAGGGCCGGGGCAGGATGTTGAGAGCCCCTTACGGACGGCCTGTGTCTCTCGCTATCTGTCCAGGGCAGACAGCAGGGGTGTGGGATCCTGCTCTCACGGGGCTCAGGCAGCAGCACTTCACCGTCCTCTGTCCCATCAGCCCTAGTCTGGAAAGGAGCCTGAGAGGGGATGTGACAGCGGTTCTCAAGTACCTAAAAGGGCGTCACAGAGCCCCTTGGCCTCTGAGGATAGAACAAGAAGCAAGGGGCTTAAACTGCAGCAGGGGAGGTTTAGGTTGGACATTAGGAAAAACGTCCTGCCTGTCAGGGGGGTCAAACACTGGAATAAATTGCCTGGGGGGGTTGTGGAATCCCCATCCCTGGAGATATGGAAGAGCAGGTTGGACAGACACCTGCCAGGGATGGTCTAGACGGTGCTTGGTCCTGCCGTGGGGGCAGGGGACTGGACTCGATGACCTTGCGAGGTCCCTCCCAGTTCTAGTGTTCTGAGATTCTTGGTGCTCTGGCCAGTAAATCCCACTTGGGCAGCTGGCCCTGGTAGACTGGCTCTGTGTTGCCACTGTGCCCAGGGGGCTAGTGGCCGGCCAGGCCCTGCTGGGCTAGGCGCTGCGCACACAGAACCGAGGTGGGCGCTCCTAGCCCAGGGGGCGGCAGCCTTTCAAAGCAAAGAGCCAAACTGCATCCAAATTCAGAACAAGTGGCCAACAAAGTTCCCATGACTGGAAACGTCCCCCGTCATGTTATTGGTAATGGCCATGATGACGAGCAGCCTCCGTGACACACGGGGCTTCGGCTGCGTCTGTTCGCCCGGTTCTTGGGAGTTCCCATCAGAAGCGGCTCGAGCGCGCCCTCGGGCTGCAGGAGTCATTGCGCGTCTTAACCCTTCGCACTCACTTTTCGTTTGAACGTCGAGGTGTGTGCGTGTTGAGGCTGACTGCCCGATTTGGTTCCATCCTGAGCCGTGGGCTCAGACCCTGCCCTAGAGGCTGTCTGGGGCAGGTGGCCACAGCCAGTCGGGGAGCACCGGGACCCGCCAGAGGGATATAGGTCACATGACGGGCACTGATGTGCATAGGGCACAGAGCAGCCTGGAAGGGGCGCTATCGGCAGGCTGCAGGGCCCCAGGCTGCCTGGCCCATTGGGGCCTGCCTGGCGTTGGCGTGGCAGCCGGCCCCTGGGAGTGGGACTCGCTCCCCGACTGCCGCAGTAAGAGGCGTGAGGTGTCTGTCCCCAGGTTCTGGTGGCTGAAGATCAGCGCCCTGGCTGAGCGGGACGACTGGGAGGAGCTGGAGAAGTTTTCCAAGAGTAAGAAGTCGCCCATTGGGTACCTGGTAAGTGAGTCTCTGCCGCAAGGGGCCCCTGGCTGGATGGGTCCTGCTCCTGCCTTGCTGCTGTTAGCCTGGTCCACAGCCCGGGTGCTGGGCTAGGTCCCCCCAGGCGGGAAGGGAAAGTGGGAACCCCACGGCCCCTTCTGGCCAGCTCAGGCCCAGCCTTGGTAGATCCCTGAGTGGGGCTTGGGTCGCCCAGCACAGGACCCTGGAACTCGTCTTTCCAGCTCTCAGGCCAGTCCCACTAGCCCGGGGGGGAGGGGGAGTGTGGTTCTGTCCCAGAGCCAGGGGCACTGAAGAGGGGGCAGGGTGAGGGGAGAGGAACAGGCCGGGGGTGAGTGGGACAGCTGGGGGGTGCGGGGGATGCGAGGCAGCAGTGCCAGAGCCTGCCGCCTTCACTGATTCCTGTCTGGCTTGCTCCACACCAGCCCTTTGTTGAAATCTGCATGAAACACCACAACCGCCACGAGGCCAGGAAGTACGCAGCCCGCGTGGCCCCCGAGCGCAGGGTCAAGGCCCACATCCTGGTGGGGTACGTCCGCACTGAGCGCTCCCCGGCGGGAGCAGCGTGGCTGAGGGTGGGGGCGTTCGTTGGGCTCTGAGTTCAGGGCATGTGGGGGGAGGGGCTCCTTTCTCAGCGCTGCCGCGACTCACCTTGTCCTGTGGGTCGGAGAGGGGGCTGTGCTCAGAGCCCCAGCCCAGGTGGGAAGGGTGCCCTGGTGAGAGGGGCACAGGTGGGCAGTTGAGCTGGGGTGAGGGCGTGCCCATGCCCCAGGAGGTGCCAGGCAGCCGGGACCCCACAGTGACATACCCAGTTCAGGCAGGGCAGTGGGGGTGGGGTGGGCCCACAGCAGAGGGATCCTGGGGGGGGGGGGAGACTCCAAGCCCTGCATGAACCTGCAGGGAGGGGTAGGAATGGCCCAACTGCCCTATAGCCCTGTCCATGAGGCCTGGTCCCTCTGCCCCACTGAGTGCAGCCGGAGTGGGGAGCTAGGCTGGCTGTGCCCCTCCTGCCCTCCCCAGCCGGGGGTGGCAGAGCTCCCAACTCGCCCCGTTTCCCTGGCAGAGAGTTGGACCAAGCTGCTGACGCTGCCATTGAGCACAAGAACGAGACGGAGATGAACCTCGTCCTGGCCAAGTGCACCGCAGCCACCGACTCCGCGGTCGCAGAGAAGATCCACCGTGCAGCTCAGCTCCTGAAGAAGTAACCCTCCGCGCCCGGCCCCTTGGAGCAGTGGAGCTGGACACGGGCTGGCCACCTTCCTGCAGCCAGGGGGCTGGGCCTTCACACGTGCAGCTCTGAGCTGGGGCGTTGCACGTGGCCTGGGGTGGGGGGAGCAGCACTTGATGCCACGCTCCTGTGCAGCCAACTGTCTGGCCGTGAGCTGGGCTCCCATCCCCCGAGGAAGCCTTATCCTGCCCTGGGCAGGTGCATGTCCCCAGCTTCCTCCCCTGAACTGGCCCCTGGCTTCTCACAGCACAAAAGCTGCTGGAGCCACCCTGCCGTTCAGGCAGCACTGGGGCCTGTGGTAGGAGCCGGCCTGTCCAGCCTAGCCGCAGTGCCAGCGGGCATGGCATCCCCAGCCGGGGGCAGGGATTGGCGCACAGTGGGGCTACTGGGTAGGGACGGCTGAAGCTAGGGGCACTGGTCTCTGGATTCGGGGCCGGGGGCAGGTGAGGAATGGCTCTGTGACACTGTAACTTTCAGCAGGCTAAATAAATCCCTGAGACCCCTCGTGTGTGACTGGAATGCTGGGGGTCCCTAGTGCCGCTCTGTGGGGCAGGGTGGGTGACACGGAGGGGCAGCACTGTCTCCCCCTTGCAGGCCTGCTGTGTTTGTACGGCTGGGGGGACATTTGCCTTCCTGAGTCCCGGAATCAGGGTGAGGCAGGCCCCTTCCCACCCTGTTCAATCCTTGCATGAGCCTGCAGCGAGGGGTGGGGATGGCCCAACTCGGCCTGGATTTCTACCCTAGTGCCCCTTCTCTCCCTCCCCAGTCTGTGCATGAAGCTCTGGGCCAGGGCCAGGGGCTGCTGCCACGCTCGTCCCTCTGAAGCCAGGGCCAGCAGAGTTCACAGCCCGCTCAGGAGCGTTTAGGAGCCGCTGCGTCTTACCAGTAGCTCCCCAGCACTGGCTGTAGCCAGCCATCACAGCGTGGTTTACGCCCTTGGAAATCAGCCACCCGAGGGCTGCGACCTGCCTGCAGCCTAGTCATGCTGCAAGCAGCCACCTCCAACCCAGCCAGGACCATCCCTGCCAAGGCAGGAAGCCGCAGGCGGAGGGGTCCCAAACTGGGGTCAGAAACTGGCATGGGCGTGGGGGGAAGAGCTCCAGCGAGAGGGTAAAAGCCACAACGGCATGGCCAACCACCCATCTGCCCACTGCGGGAAGTCCAGCTCCTCCATGGTTTCCTTTCTCTGGGCCTGGGAGCAGGGTGCCGCAGGCATAAGGGGGCTCATGCCCTGGCACAGAGACCTCCAAGCAAGCTTCAGGCACCGAGCGCCAAGAGACACGAAGCAAACTCCAAGTCCACGCGACTTCGGATGAGAACAGAGCAGCCAGGCTGGGTCAGCCCCAGGGGCCATCCAGCGTGGGGTCCTGTCTGCCCACAGTGGCCAGGCCTAGGGGGCGAGACCAGAACAGGGACCGACCCTGCTGCCCGTTGCCAGCCTGACAGAGGTAGGGTCGCATCCCTGCCCAGCCTGGCTAACCCCCATCGATGGACCTGCCCTCCGCCAGCGGATCCAACTCTTTTGTGCGCAGCCTCTCGGCAGCAGTGCCATGGGGGGGAGGGCCATGGGGGCAGGGGCAGGGGCAGTTGCAGGGGCAGGGGCAGTGGCAGGGGCAGGCAGGGGCAGGCACAGGGCCGCAGGGGCAGCTCCACAGGGGCAGTTGCACGGGGCGGCAGGTCCACAGGGGCAGGGCCGCAGGGGGCAGTTGCACGGCGGCAGGCGGGGCAGGGGCAGTGCACGGGGCGGCAGGGGCGGGGCCGCAGGGGGCAGTGGCAGGGGCGGGGCCACGGGGCGGCAGGGGGCGGGGCCGCAGGGGGCAGTTGCACGGGGCGGCAGGGGGCGGGGCCGGTCTCGCCCCTGCCCCTCGCTGGGGCTCGGCTGCGAGTCGCTCGCTGCTCCGCGCCGGCCGGGAGCTCACAGGCCTCCCCAGAGCCGCGGGCCCGGGATCCCCCGCGCTGCTGCTGCGGGGGGGGGGTGTGTGTGTCGCGTTACCCCGCCCACGAGGCACCGCCAGGGCCGGGGCGTAAACAGGAAGTGGCGTGTCCGCTCCCGGCATGGCGTTTTGTCGTCATTTCCGGAACTGCTGCTGGGGCCTGTGGGATCGCAAGATGGCGGCGCTCAGCGGCTGGCGGGCGGTTGCCGGGGTGAGGGCGCCGGCGGGCGGGGCGGGGCGGGGACGAGGGGGATCTCGGGGGGGCCGGGCCGGGGGCTGCGGGTTTCTCATTCTCTGCCCCTCCCCCCGCAGGCCGCGCTGCGCGCCCCGGGCCGTGGGGTCTGGAGGAGCCTGAGCGCCTCCGCCGCCCACCTGCAGCCGCTGCGGTGCCAGGTGAGACCAGCCCCTCCCCGCCCCGCCCCCGGGCACGGCCCCTCCCCGCCCCGCCCCGGGCACGGCCCCTCCCGCCCCAGGATTGGGGGCAGGCCCTGGGGGCGCGGCCCGTATGTCAGGCGGCAGCTGCTGGGGGTGTCCCAGGGTCCCGGCGGCCACGTGTCAGTCCTGCGCGGCCCCTGTGCCACGTCCTTCCCCCCACGAGCGCGGGTGGCCTCGTGTCCCTCTGCGGGTTTGATTGCTGGCTGCCCGCGCGAGCGCTCTCCTGCGGGGCTGGTTTCCCCAGGGCGGCGCCTTTCTCCTGCCAGTCGGCTGCGAGGGTCGCTGGCAGCTGGCTCTTTCTCCAGGCCAAGCAGCAAAGGTGCAGTGACCACAGCAGAAGAAATAAAGTGCTGAGCACGCATAAAAGGGGAAATAACCCGGCAAATGCTGCGTGCCTTGACATGGACTCTCATCTGGAGAACTGAGCCAGGGGCTGGGAGAGTCATTCAGCAACTCTTGTGTGCCACGAGGGGGTGACTGCTAGTGACCGCATCCCAAGGGTAGAGCTGTGACTGTGAAGGTCCCAATGTCACCAGCTCATGACTGTGTTGTGCTTCTTGCAGTACCTGGCGTTTTTCTTAGCGCCCCTATGCCTACAGTCAAATGATTACATGAGAGTCTGAGCTTTTAAAATTAGGGAGCTCTTAGCAGGTCTCACGGTGCAGTGAAGAATTTAAAATTGTGAACTCAAAATCCAGAAGGCAAAGAAAGATCGCCACATTGTTATTTAAATGTCAACAATCCTGTTTCTTAAACTGTGACTTTTTGGAGCTTTTCCCTGGGTTTTTGAATGCTTGGGGTATAGGAGTGCAGAGTGGGTAATCAGGAGTCCTGGGGAAGGGTTTACATATGGTGAGAGACGACTCAGGGGACTTGTCTGGTGGGATTTATGACTTGGTTAGTGTCTTTTTTTTTTTTTTTAATTGTCTCATGGGTCACTGAAAATGAGTGACAGGTAAATTTTGAACCAATAAAGAGTTCTGGATCCATCGTTTATTGAGACAGCAAATAAAGGTCAAATACAAACATCAGATTTTTGAAGAGGGCTGGCTCAGTGTGTAACTAAGACTTCTATTGAAGTTTGTGGTGAAAAGGAGTAATAAAACCCTATGATTTGGATCCTCAGTTGATCACTGCAGTTATTAGGGATATTTGGTCCTGTAGACAACAGTGGCCAGATGTACAAAGATTTTTCCTCTTCTTCAGAAGCGTCAAGTGTTGGGCAGTACAGGAGTGGCTGGACTAATGGTCTCCTGTATTAAACCTGGGCGCTCTGTCATTTTTGCTTCCTTTTCCAGCGTGGGATAAGGAAAATTAGCTGTTATATATAGACACTCTCGTTACTTTTTATATAGTAATGTCATGTGGTTTAGATTAAAGGTAAAGGTGTCTCCTGGATACAGGGAACACATACCATGCAATGTCTGGCCCTCTGTAGCAAGCTTTGTGCTGGGCATTGGGTCTGATCTGATTTAATCCATCATAGTTTCATGGGGGAACTGAATGATACTAAGTGAGTCTTGAGTCAGTTTCTTTTGTGACATTCCTGTATTCTCCAGCATCAGAGGCCAGGTGTTTTCTGGAGATACTGACTTAGCAATCCCCAGTCACCTTTGGAAAGCTGTAAGGACTCAAACCCTGGTGCTAGCTCCATCAAAGGCAATTGTCCTTGAGCGTACCTGTGCACTGAGAGAAGTAGGTAAAGGCCCTCCACCCCCGGTATTTTGAGAGAGAGCAAGATGAGAACTGTGTGGCATGTAGCACATGAGAGCCACCTCCCTCCCAGTGACCCTGTGTGACCTTGCTCTCAGAAGAGGGGGAGCAGTGTTGCAAACAGTGTGTGAGTGTGTGTAGGGTGGTGGTGGAGACTTAAACCCTTTTGTTTCCTGTTCCAGTCAGAGAAACGTGAAGGGATGTTCAAGGTCACCATGCTACCTGGAGATGGGGTTGGCCCAGAGCTCATGCATTCTGTCAAAGAGGTATTCAAGGTAATGGCCACTTGCTCCTCATTGAGCCTGCGGGGAAGATGGAGAAATGACATAATGGCAGGAGTTGTTTTGCAAGGTAGTTGGATTGTGTGTGTGGCTCCTACCCTATTTGCGCAGGGCTCTTACCTGCCCCCTGCTCCTGGACAGCAGTGGGTAGATAAAACCCTTGTTTTGTAATCAGAAATTCACTTGATTTAATAAAATCTCAAGTCTTGAGTAGTGCCAGGATGCTCTCTGTAACACAGTAACACCCTGCGAGAGACCTAAGGATTCTACGTCTATATAATGCTGCCTAAACGGATTCAATGCTGTATCCAGTCCCTTCCTCTCCCGATATGCACCATGCTTGGCCTAGACGCAGCGAGGAACCAGAAGGCGCATTGCTCTGTATCCCAGTCTCGTGGTCCATCAAGTCACGAAGCTCATTTTGGCTAATACATAATGGGATGTACTGCCCAGCCCTGAACACTGCCCCAGCAGCGCTGTGCCCTTATGTCTGTGTTTGTATTGGGCAGGCTGCGGGCGTCCCTGTGGAGTTTGATGAGCACCACCTGAGTGAAGTGCAGAACACGGCGTCGGAGGAAAAGCTGGATGAGGTGGTCGACTCCATGAGGGAGAGTAAAGTGGCCATTATAGGTATGAGATGGTAGCAGCTCCCTGCACCTGTCAGGTGCACATGGACTTGGCCCATGCTGTGCTACAGAAATCTTCCCCCGCCTCCAAACCATGCTCTGACTGCAGGGCTGCTTGTGCGCTGCCTGCTGGAGAAGGAAACCTGCTGCCAGTTTTCTTGATTTCTGTTTCCAGCTCTGCCACTGAGTTGCTCTGTGACCCTGAAGCTCACTTAACTTCTGTGCCTCTGCTGCCCATCTGTAAAACAGGCCTGGCAAGTCTCAGCTGCCCAGTCGCAGGTCCTTTCTGACCCTTGGCTGGGAAGTGAAGGGTGCTGGAAGACTTGGTGGGAGGTTCAGCAGTGGAAAGGGTGTGTAGCTGGAGGGTGTGTAGCTCTGGGGGGCCGGTGGATGAGGTGCTGGCAGGGATTCTGACTGCCTCCCCACGTCCGGGGAGTCGTGCTGCAGTCGCTTGCTGGCATGGAGAGGAGCAGGTCAGCGTGTAGCGCTCTGGTTTGCTGTGTCATGCACCAAGGATCCCAGAGCACTTTGCCCAGCGGCAGATCTGCTGTGGCTAGTGCGAGGGCTGTGTGGAACAGACTCAGCAGCCGTGATGCATGTAGCAGTGGCTTGTCCAGCACAGGGCCACTGTATCCTCTGTCCAAAGTGCCCCGCATTGGCTGCAGCTCTCGCCCGAGGTACTGCGCCTGCCGGGGGCCTATGGGCCATGCACCAGAGCTGTGCTTGGGGTGTCTGTCTGCCCAGGAGTTGCCGGGGGTGGTTTTGAGTCTTGTCCCATCCAGACGGCACTCTAGTAGCATGGCACCCTGTGCAGCCGCCAGGGGCTTTCCTTGCAGCCGCAGCCTCCTGGGCAGAGGTTGGGGTCAGGCTTGAGGGGAAGCAGAGGCTCCTTCCCTAGGGGAACCAGCAGCATCAGGCCCTGCCTCTCTCTGGTGTTTGTGGCCCCAGAGGAAGTTCCCAGTGTGAATTCCCCAACTTCCCAAGGGAGGTAACTCCTGGATTCAGCCTTGGTGGTGGGGGCAGGCTCTGGCTACAGGGTTTTGGGCACAGAACCCCAGCTACGGGAGTTTGGGCCCGGGTCCTAGGCTCACCACTCACCCCATTATTCCTGCCGCCACCTCCAGCCCCAGGCGCCAACCTTGGGACTTCAGGCTCCAGCCGCATGAGGGCAGGCTCCGACCCTCAGCTGCCGGGTGTTGAGCTCTGGCTGCAGGGCCATGAGATTCGGCCCTGGGCTTCCCAGCCCTCATTACCCTGACCTCAGCTGCCTCCTCTAGCCATTCATCCTGGCCCCTGCTGCCTCCTCTGGTCCTTCTTTGCCCCAGCCCTCCGCTGCCTCCCTGCTCCTCTCCCCGTCAGCATGTTCCCCTCCCTTATGCCCATGTGCCAAATGCACTGTGATGTGCGTTGATTTGGAGATGTTGTGCAGCATGGCCCCTCCATGTTGGTGCACATAACAAAATGCATTCTGCACATACACTGTCTGGGGGGAGGGGAGGGAATTGGAGTGTGGAAGGGGCTGTGGGTGGGTGGGGATTGCAGTGTGTGGAGCCCCACCCACCAGACAGGGCTGGCCCAGAGCACAGAGGCTGGGGCCAGAGGAGCACATCTGCTGCGCACTCCCTGCACTTCCCCTGGCCCCAGCAGGCGGCTGCCACGGCTGTGGGGAGAAGCAGGCTCCTTGGCCCCCACTGCTGCGGTTACTTAGAGATCAGGTGTCTCTGGATTGTCTGCAGCAAGCTAAATAGACGGTGCTTCTGATCTCATGGTGGGGTGTAAATCTAGAGAGATTCTGCAGAGGCCCTGGGTCGCGGGACGTGTGGCCCAGAGGCACTAAGAGGCCTGACAGCAGGCTACCCAGGGGGTTGTCTCCTGTTGTGCAGCACTGTAAGCTTGTTCCCCAAGGGTAGAGACAGCACCCGCTGGGCTGCAGGGGTGCATAGCGCCAGCAGTTCACTTTGTACATGTGCTTTCCTACCAGTTCCACTGGCTTGTCTGTCATTGCAGGAAAGATCCACACGCCCATGGAGTACAAAGGAGAACTGGCCTCCTATGACATGAGGCTCAGGTGTGTTTGTCTCCTGCTGACCAGTCGTTCCACGTGTTCTCACACCGCATGGGCCACTGGCACAGGCTGGGAGCCCTGGGCAGCGGCGCGCTTCACAGGTTATCAGCACAAAAAGGCATCTGCAAAGTCTCTACTGGCCAAGCACTATGGTCTGGGCACTCTGCTTCTTGCTGGGACCTGGAGACCCGCTAGGACTGTCGTGTCCCACCAGTTCTGAAGCAGTAGCCACTATGGTAGCAAACGAACCACACTCAACTGGCCACATGTGGCTAGTGGCTAACGTGTTGGGCACCATGGCTTCAGAAGGTGGGAGGGTCCAGGATGACTCTTTGTGGACTCGCCACGCAGAGGGCTCACTGGAGGAGGGACACGGGATTAGCAAGGGGCCAGGCTTCCATGGAAGTGTCTCTACCATCCCCGTCAAGCCGGGTCTGTGCGTCGCACGGTGTGTGTTACTGGCCTGGAGGGGGGAGGACTCTGACCCTGATGTTCCTCTCACAGGCGCAAGTTAGACCTGTTTGCCAACGTCGTCCATGTGAACAGTTTACCTGGTTTTAAAACACGACACAACAACTTGGATCTCGTGATCATTCGTGAGCAGACGGAGGGGGAGTACAGCTCTCTGGAGCACGAGGTAGGGAAGGCTTCCTGGACGTTGTCTGGTACTCCCCGCACGACGCTGCCTTAGACCCCAGGAATTTTGCTGGGGAGTGTGGGGCTGTGGGGAAGAGCCTTCCTGTATGGTAACTCAGATAAACGGTCCGACCCACGCAGAGGCAGGGCGTGACGTGCTGCTGGAGGGACAGGCTGAAGAGAAGGGGCTTGTAGCTAGACCGGCACAGCCAAGGCGGTGCAGAGGGCTAGCACTATCTGCAAGTCCTGGACGAGGAGGAAGAGGGATTAGACAGGAGCTGTGACTGGCAGCACTGTCGCCGGGGAGGGGCTTCCTGCCAGCGCTGGGCTGGAAAATGGTCTCCCCGGGAGAAGTGGTGCTTGGGGGACATGCTGGCCTGGGCAGAGCCCCCAGTGACCCCAGAGGCCGGGCTGTCTCGCAATGGTGTTGAGTGTTAGCCAGAGGGGACGCGCCAGGTCTCTTCCATCCTTTCCCCAAAGGGATGAGATGGGAGTTAAACTCGGCTCCGCTTGGAGCCTGGCGCAGTGCTGGCCTGGGGCAATAGCCAGGCTGCGGCCTGGCTGGGTGGAGGGGCGCAGGCGGCTCTGCCAGAGCACTAGCGCGTTTCCATCGATGTGCAGAGCGTCAAGGGCGTGATCGAGTGCCTGAAGATCATCACCCGGGACAAGTCGCAGCGCATCGCCAAGTTCGCCTTCGACTATGCCACCAAGAAAGGGCGCTCAAAGGTCACCGCTGTGCACAAAGCCAACATCATGTGAGTGGGGTGAGCCGGGGCTGGCTGCATAGGCCTGGGGGACCCGTCGCAGCCGACGCCCAGCACCCTGTTTGGCGGCCTTGAAGGCCCTGTCTGTCCCCGGGAGAGCCTTGCTGTGCAGGAGCGCAGTACCCCCTGCGCTTCCTTGGCATTCGTGCTTTGCACATGCTTGGACCCCCGCGTGGGGTACTGGCCCAGCAGTGTGAGGCACTCCGGCCTGGCCATGTAGGTGCAGGGCGCCGATGGGGAGGGTGACGCGTGTTCGCTCTCTGGGTGAAACATTGGCCCCACTGAACTCAGCGACAGACCCGCCGCTGCTTTCTGCGGGGCCAGGGTTCCTTCCCCTGCCGGATGTACGCAACCCTGGGTAGCCAGTCCCACTGAACGTCGGTCGCTCTTTCCTCAGGAAGCTGGGGGACGGGCTCTTCCTCCAGTGCTGTAAAGAGGTGGCACAACTGTACCCCAAAATTGAATTTGACACCATGATCATTGACAATTGCTGCATGCAGGTGAGACTGGCTCGCGGACCCGTCCCTTCGGGCGTCCACACTGCACCTCCGTCACTGATAATCTGCTCGCACAAAGCCGGTAGTGAACCGGGCAGGTGCCACTCAGCATGCTGTCCGGGCCACGGCTTTGTGAGGGGTGCAGCGCGTCACTCTGTCACCCTGCGGGGGGCATGTGGGAGATGGCAGGCGCCTCTCTGATTGTTCCGATAAGCCAGTCGGGCAGAACTCTGCTTGCCTGCAGGAGTGATTGACGGATGAGTGCATTCTGCACCACCATCAGTCCCCCCAAGACAGCTCAGAGGTACCCAGGTTGCCAGGCTGTTAGGCTCAGTGACAGTTTGGCCAGGCTTCTTTCTGAGCGCCAGCAGGGCCGCAGCCCTGTCGGTGGGATATGTGGCGGGGTGACGTTCCCTCTACCTCTTGGTCCTTGGCTGCTGGGGCTCCTAGGCCAGCCACGTGGTCATCTCTGTTTCCCTGTGCCACCACCGAGCCCGGGGCACTGCGAGACGTAGCTTGCCGCTCAGAGCACAGGCACTAGGCTGCCAGCGCCAGCCCAGGACGTGGTGAGCTCTGTGGGTGACCCCAGTCACGCTGCGGAGCCCCAAAGTCTGGGGTCCCGTGACGCGCGGCCAAGGGCGCTGGCCCGTGCTGCTCCGTAGCAGGAGGGTCTCACGTACGGCTGCTTCTGTCCCCCTCCGTGCAGCTGGTGCAGGACCCCCACCAGTTCGATGTGCTGGTCATGCCAAACCTGTATGGAAACATCGTTGACAACCTGGCTGCCGGCTTGGTGGGCGGTGCTGGCGTGGTTCCCGGGGAGAGCTACAGTGCTGAGTACGCCGTGTTTGAGATGGTGAGGGATGTGCCAAAGTGCATCTGCTCCACTCCGGTGGCTCCCCCCTGCCTAGCCTGTCTGCCCGGCTGATCCAGAGCCCCTCGCAGGGTGGGCCTGGAGTGAGCCCACCCCCGGCTGTGGCCTGACTGTGGTTCTCTGTGCAGGGCGCCCGCCATCCCTTTGCCCAGGCCGTGGGCAGGAACATCGCCAATCCCACGGCCATGCTGCTCTCCGCCTCCAACATGCTGCGACATCTCAAGTAGGTGCTGGTTCTCGCTCCGTGCCTGTGCCCCTGGGGGCGGGGGTAGCCTGTCTGTGGGCCGGGGAAGGGGCTGCTGAGCCCATGGGCAAGGCAGGCCTTGCGCTGAACGTGTGTTCTCCTTGCCAGCCTGGAATACCACTCCAACATCATTGCCGAGGCCGTGAAGAGGGTGATTAAAGTCGGCAAAGTGAGTACCGGGCTGCGCTGAGCCCCTGCGCTGCTGCTTGACTCTGCTTCCTTTCTGGAGCCTGCTGCTGGGCCTGCTCACGCCCCTGGAGGGAGAACAGCGCGCTACTTGCCCCTAGCTTGGGACTGGCCGGCTGCTGGCCTAGTGAGGGGACTCCTGAGGGCTGGAGAGCTGGTGTGGCCCCTTTCTCAGGTCGAGCTCGCAGAGCCCCAAGCAGAGGTCACTGCCTCCCCTCTCCCTGCCCAGGTTTTCACAGCTGCCCCTGCGCCGTGCAGGCCGTCTTCGTAGAAATGGCCAGTCTGTGGCTGGTGCTGAGTGTGGGGGAGTTTCTGGACCCTGCTCCCCACCCGTAGCCAGAGGGGACTCTCAGGCGGCAGGTAGAAGAGAAGGTTTATTGGTTCCCAAGGACACAGCGTAGCCCAGACTTGTTACAGGAACAAGGAGTCGTCAGTACAGCCCAGCCGGGGGACGGGGGACCCAGAGCCAGCGCCCTGCCCCCCTCCCTGCATCCCCAGCCCTGCAGGCAGCCCCGCCCCCTCCTTTGTCCAGCTTTCCCCTGCAAAAAGGTGTCAACTGATGTCACCTGGTTGCTTCCCCCACGCAGGCTCAGGTCACAGGACAGCCTGAGCTATTGCTGTGTACGTGCTAAGATGGGGCAGCCTCCCCTCAGTGAGAATCACACCCAAAACTCCCATCCCCAGGCGAGCACTGGTGCAGCGCCTTGGGAAACTGAGGCACACACACACGGGTTACAGCAGAGCAGCACAGGCCAGTAGGAATCACACACAGCACAACACAGCAACCACAGTGAATACGATCCCCACTGCGTCACCGTGTTTAGGCCTTGCTCCTGGCTCGGCTCCGCTACCTTCTTGCTGCTAGTTCTTGCCGACTTGGGGGTCCTGAGGCTAGGTGGGGGCGTGTCTGTCTGGTGTGCAGCAGAGCTGGGTGGGAGTGCAGGGGATTTCAGAAGGGGGAGCAGGGGCTGGGGGAAGCTGCTTTGCTGTCCCACCTTGTGCTCATTTGCCCGGGTTCATGCCCACACTTCTCCCTTCTTTCTCCCCTCCCTGTGTTGGATTTGTAGGTGCGGACGCGGGACATGGGCGGTTACTCCACCACCTCGGACTTCATGAAGTCTGTGATTGACAACCTGCACCCCCACTATGGTGTCTAGGCCCCACCGGAGGGGGAAGTCCTTGGGCTTCTCTGGTCTCCAGCTCCCATCTCTCGCATACAACCCAAGCGGACCTTTCTCACCTGCGCCCGCCCCAAGGGGAGAACCTGTGTCATGCCACCCGCTCGTGGGCCGCTGGAGCCAGCCCCCCTGAAATGAGGCCCCCGTGGGAAGGCGCTTGCCTCTTCCCCAGCCCAGTTATCTGTTCAGGCATGGGCAGCCCTCTCACCAGAGAGGCATGGTCTGAGGACCTGGGGCTAATCCTGGCTCATCTGGTTCATTGTGCGGCCTGGGCAAGCCAGGTCCTGTCCCTCTGTGTGGCAGGGCCCATGCCCTGTCTACTTGCTCCGGCGCTATGGGGCAGCTGGCTCAGTCATACAGGGCTTGGCACTGAGGAAGAACAGAGCCCAAATGGTCCACGGCTGCTGCTGCTGCTGAGCCTGCCTGCAGTGTGGCTGACCCGGCCCATCCTGCCCCTGTGGTTTTGTCTAGGCCCTGCTCACTGCTGCAGGAACCCCTGCCCACTCCAGCTGGGTGGACACCCCTATCCACAAAGGGACAAGGGAAGGCTAGGGTTGGCTTGGAGGGAAGCAGAATTTCAGCCCTGTTACTTGGAGCAGCTGGAAGGCAGGGCCTGTTGGCGTGTGGGTGGGTGGGTGGGTGGGAGTGGCTTTTACCTTCCTCTGTCAGCTACACAACTTCCTCCCCCTCCAAGAGAAGGCGGGAAGGGGTGGGGGTGAGTGGCTTTCCCTGCTCCATTAGCAATAAAATCCAGCCGTGATCTCAGACAGGAGTGTCTCAGCCTAATCTACTCCTCCCAGCTCGGCTGCGGGATGTGCCAGCCCAGGGTGGCACAATGCAGGTGGGCTGGCAGGCACTGTGCCACTGATCTTCCCAATGGCCAAGCCCATGTTGCTTTCCTCTGCACACCCCGCCAGCCACCTCCCAAGGGTGCCTAGCCCTTCCCGTGGGCTGGCTGCTGGGCTGTGGGTGCCCTGCCTGGTGCCTGTCACAGCACGGGGCTGGCCCCATGACCAGAACATCCTTGTACCCAGCCTTCACTACAGCTCAGTGTGTGCTGGGCAGTGTCCCCACGTGGGTGTGGGGCTAAAGGGGTCGGTGAGCTAGGCAGTCGTGTTCCCCCAGACCAGCTGCTGGGGCCAAGCTTGGCTGAGGAGGAGGCCCAGGTGGCTTGTGCACAGGGTGGGGGCCGGACTGATGCGCTGGCTGCTCTGCAGGCAGGGTGCAGGCTGGTGCCAGCGTCTCCCCAGGCAGGAACCGTGCCCCTGCCTGCGCTCATGGGTGCTACTGGCAGCTGGCTTGGGAGCCTCGCAGATGTTGGTGTGGCCTGACCGGCCTATGGCTCCCGCCAGGCTCGGGCGCCCAAGTCCTTCCACGGGCAGAATTCCAGCTGTGCCAGGGTGAGGGATGGCTGCCCTGGCAGCCCCAAGGTGCGCAAACAGCAGAGCATGCAGGCGGCTGTGGGCAAAGGGCAGCCAGGCAGGCCCCTATGGTCGTACTGGTCAGCTGCATGGCCGGGCTCGCCTCAGCTAATGTCCCTGGAGCCGGCAGGGACCCTGCCCCGGTGGCTCAGTGCAGAGAGGGGAGCAGGCGGAGCTGAGCCCTGAGTGGGGGCAGGGGGGTGGTGCCTGCTGGCACCACAAGTGCGCTGGGCTGGGGGCTGGTGCAGCGGAGGGGCAAAGGGTGGAGTGTGCCTGGGCCGCTGTGGCCCACCCGGAGCCCGGGAAGTGATTCCTGCTCGCCCCCTGTGCTTTGGGAGTGGATGAGCCAGCTCACTCCCCTGCCCTTTGACAGGGGCGGTGCCTGGAGAACCTGCACCCCCGGGGCACAGCTGCGTGTTGCCCACAGCCGCTTGTCCGGAGCTGGGGAGAGGCTGCCAGCTGGGCCGGCTCCCTGCCTCTCATAGTGCCTGGGGGCCCCTCCCTTGTTACGTAGCCTGCTGCTGCTGGACAAAGCCCCTGTCCTGCCCCAGCTGGGGCAGGGCCCAGGGAGCGCAAACGGGGCATGTGTGTAACATGCCAGGTGCAGCTCAGCGGGGCTGGAAGCTGGGGTAAGGGGCAAGCAGACACGGGCTCTCCCGGGGGGGGGGCTGATTTCAGAGGAACCAGTGGTGAGGTGGGCGCCACATCTCGCGCTCAGCTGAAATCCTTGCCCTGCCAAGTCCCTGCTCTGCTGCCAGGGGCCCCTCGCGCGCGCAGGGCTGGGCCCTGCTTTCCCTGCAGCGGCAGTTACACCGAGGGGAGGAGGGGCCCGGGCACATCGCCAGGGACATGCTGCAGGGCAAGTGCAGACAAGGCTTAGTGCAGCTGGAGCATCCATTCCTCTAGCTGCATCGTTTGCCCCGTCTCACCCTGGGCCCTGTGGCTGGGGCAGCCCCTCTCCGAGGCGTGTCCTTGCCCCATGTGTGCTCTTGGGGCGGGGGCACGGCGGCGGTGTTTGGCGGGGGAGCAAGGGCTGGAAGCGGGGCCTTGGCCCGTGACGGGAGCGGCGGGGCGACGGGCTGCTGCAGAGAAGAGGCTGTAGGTGCAGCCTGGGCAGGAAGAAGGGACACACCAGCCTGGGCCAGTTTGTGAACACCTCGTTGAGCACCCTGATGGTTACAGCGTGTGGAGTCACCGTGCTGGGCTGCTGGCCCGTGCCCAGTTCCAGCACGGCCCCCTTCATGCTCAGGCCTGCGGCTCTGGCCCATCCAGCCAATCCCCTGAGTTTCAGTGGCAGCAGCGCGCTGGGCCCCTTCCCTCCTCTAGGGCCAGGGCTTGTTAGAACCACGCTTTTATAGCCCTTCCAGCTGCTGGGCACAGGCAGCTCAGCCTTGGCCCAGCCCCCCATGCCCTGGCCTGTGCCTGGGGGGAGGAAAGGCACCTGGCTTCTAGGGAGGAGGAGGAAGGCCCGGGATGCCGCAGGCCCAGTGCAGGAGGCTGAGGCAGGGTGGCTCACCCAGAGGGCTGGCGCTACAGCATGGCGGGCCACTTCATAGCTCCTGGGAACGCCTGGCTGGGGGGGCTTAGTCCTAGCACGAGTTCAGCTCCCCCATGGGGAGGGAGCATTTAGCCCCTCCCTGATCCCAGTCTGCTAGGAACTCGCCTACCCAAGGAGTTAGTCCTTGCGCGCAGACCTGGCTGTTATCCCTTCTGCCCTGCGTGAGTCTCAGGAACTAGCCCTGCCAGGGCACTGGGGGCAGGTGCTCAGAAAGCAATGGCTGCCCACAACACCCCTAACAGCTCCCCCCCCTCTCTTTGCAGGTGCGCACCGCAGACATGGGGGGATACGCCACATCCATCGACTTCACCCGTGCTGTGATGGCAGCCCTGGCCGACTAGGCCCCCAGCACTGCTGGTCCTCACCCGCTCCCGCTCCCTCCTAACTGCTTTGGCACCCGCTGCTTGGTAACTCAGTGCCGGAGAGGCCCGGCTGTCACGCACAATAAAGGAACCTGCTGGCCACAAGGGCTCTGCCACCAGGGGCAGCTTGATTGCTGGGCCCACATGGGAGCCACCACACTGGTAGCAAGGGGCAGGCCCAGGGCCTCAGACCCAGAAACACTTGTAGCCACTGCTTGGACTTGGCCAGGGGAAGGGCATTTGGTGCAGCATCAGCAGTCACCACCCCAGGGGGCTCAAAATCAGTCAGGCCTGGCCTTGCTCTCTCCTGAGCTAGGCTCTTTCTTTCCCCAGAGAGGCAGGGAGCCTGTGCAGTGGTTGAAGCCTTCCCAGGCATGGCTCTCAGCTAAGAGTCCAGGCAAGCACAGCCTTGAAAAACCACTGGCCTGTGCTCCCATTTTCTGCTGGCCCCCCCCACAGGGCATGGTGCTAGCTCTCATCACACCTGACAGGCAGCAAGGCCCAGGAGGGTCAGCCAGTCTGCACTCCTGTTCTCCCCTGCTACCCTTATTCCTCGGTAGGGGAGGTGTCTGAACACACGTGCACCACTCCAGGGCATGGGTGCATGATGCAGGGCCTGTTTGCTTCCACAGCTTGAGGGCAAGCTCAGGCATCCACAGCTGGAAGGCAGATGTTGGGGAAAATAAAGGCCCAGGCCAGCTTGCTAGCACAGCCACAGGGACATCAGCTCACATTGGGCAGGACAGCCACACCTGCCAGTTCATCCTCCCCGCTGGGGCTTAGGGAAAGGGTAGGGGTAGTACACGGCTTGGCTAGGGAGCTGAACTGACCAGGTACAGGGAAGAGTATAGAACAAATGCTAGGCAAATCAGTCAGTGCCCATGCCTGACCCCCCAATGCATCCTATGGATGGAGACCTGCCCACCACCAGGCCTCAGCAGTGCAGGCGGAAAGAGGACTGACTACTGCCCTACATTGAGTCTCTACCCGGGAGACCAAAGCCCTCTAGGATGTTCTAGGTGGCTGCAAAGCTGCTTTGCTCGGCCCGTCACGCGGAGCAGCCAGGTTGAGCTGGGGCACAGGCGCTTACGCTGCAAACTGTGCCTTGCACTCAAACAACCAGAGGCTTGAAAAACTGGAGCCGTTTATTGTTGGTGGCTGTTTCAGTCACGGTGGGGCCAGGTGGCCGTTCCACATGCACTGTGTCCACGGGAACATCCTGTGCGGAGGACGGAGCTCAAGGGCATAGCGGGCACAGGCATCGTGTCCAGCTGTGTCAACCGACAAGTCCACAGGAGCGGGCTCAGCCACACCAAGCCCAGGCCGGGCGCCTGCTCAAGCAGTAACTGTCTCGGCTAGGTTAACACAGAGGCGCTGTAGATCCAGCCTCTAGCCAGAGCGAGCACCCAGCAGCCTCGGGAGAGGCATTTAATGCAAGCTGCCCTGGGCTGGGCACATTCTGGGATACACAGCTGCCTCAAAACGCTGGACAAGCAACACGGCTGAGAGGCAGGAAGGAGTGTCCTGCCAGCCTGCGGGTGGTCAGTGCGGGCCCTGCAGCACAGGCCTGGGCCGTCCCACAAGCGAGACGGGGGAGCAACCCTGCCTAGTCCTCATCTTTGGAGCTTCTTCTTCTTCTTCTTCTTGTCTGGCTGGGCGGGCTCTTCCTGGGCTAGTTTCTTTTGCTTCTTGGGCAAAGGCTCTTCTCCCAGCCCATTCTCCTCCAGCAAGGCCTCCTGCTTCCGCTTCTTCTTCTTCTTCCTGGGCTCCGCGTCGTTTGTCTGAAGGCGAGAGCGGGGTGAGAGGAGGCCCCGGGGAGTGCAGCGGAGCAGGACAGCTCAGGCACGACCAGGGCTACACTGCAGCTCGCAGTGGCCACATGGGTCTCCAGGCCTGAGCCCTAGCGCACCCCAAAGAGCTACAGGGCTGCATGGATAGCTGCAGCAGAGAGCCAAAGAGAGGGCACTGCTTGTGGCGGCTGGCCAGGACCAGCCCCGGGATACCACCGCACCCCCTGGTCCTTTGCTTTCCCCTCACTCCCTGCCACGTTCAGGCCCTGGCTGCACTGCTGAGGGCAAGTTTGCGGGGAGGTCCTCAAATCTGGCACTGCAGCTGCCCGGCAATCCAGCATGCTGGCTGGAGCTCTGGGAC
The DNA here is from genome assembly GCA_019425775.1 of Rafetus swinhoei. Classification (NCBI taxonomy): domain Eukaryota; kingdom Metazoa; phylum Chordata; order Testudines; family Trionychidae; genus Rafetus; species Rafetus swinhoei. The sequence continues at coordinate 1,388,023 of CM033449.1, read as the reverse complement.
ATTGGCCCCTGCCCCCAGGCTGGAGGAAGTTGGGACCCTATAGGAAGCTGGGCCCAGACCCACCAACAGGCAGCACTAGCCCACTGGGGCTCCAGTTGCATTCACTCGTGTCCTCCAAGTGCTTGGCCACCCTCTATGGCAGGCCAGCCTGAGTGTGCCAGCAGCTGGGAACCAGGGCTCCAAGATGCAGGCGCTGTATTCCCATGAGGGGCGAACGCCCAGAGCTGCCAGCCACCTCACTGACCAAAGCATGGAGCCAGGTCTGTGCGCCAGCGGCGTCTGGGTGCCTTGGTACGTACAGCTCAGAGACGCAAACAGCTTCTCCAATGCAACACCCCTCTGACACTCAGAGCAGCCTGCCTCGGTCCCCCGGTGCCGTGGATCAGAAACTGCATCGTTCCCAGAGCCCGAGGCAGGCGGGGGACGCGCCCATCACTGACAGCCTGAGCCCATCTTCCCACTGCAGGGAGAGACTTGGGCAGGACCGGTCACTATCACGAGTGGGGATGGAAAGGCCAGTGTCTAGAGCAATGGCCAGAGCCGCCCTTATTCCTGGGACCTCACCTCAACAGTTGTCTCCAGCACAGAGCACTCTGCTTCCTCTGCAGCCGCCGCCGCCGCCAGGGCTGCCAGCCGCTTCTTCTCCGGCTTCTTCTTCTTCTTCTCTTTCTTCTTGATTTCAGCAGCCACCTCAATTGCCTGGTGAAGGGACAGCAGAGGCTCCGTCAGCACTGACAATGCCCAGCTGCCCCCGGGGCAGGGACTGGGAGCAGGTGTTGGATCAGCCTCATTAAATCAGTTTTTGCCTCCACCAGTTGGTCAGGCAGGAGATTTCACATCATGTCCAGCACCTGCGTAGGGGCCCTGCAGCCCCTCTTACCTCCACAATGGCCTCCTTCATGACTTCGAGGTTCTTGCGAGGCGGCTCTCCTGTCTCGTAAAAGGCCAGCCGCTCCTCCACCTGCTCCCGGAGCTTGTCCCCAAAGACGCTCGTCGGGACTTCTGCAGAGGGGGCGGTGTGAATCCCGGGCTGCAGCCAAGCCCACCCACAAACCCTGCCCCACCCCGCCCCCCAGCCCTGGAGCTGGCTTTGCTCAGAAAACAGGTTGTCACCATTCACTATGTGAAATGCTGTTGACGAAAAATATTCCCATCACTGCAGAAGCCGCTGGGGTTTGCACGACTGGTGCACCGCAGGCTGCCCATTCGGCCCCTCATCCCACAAGGAGGGGCAGCGCCCAGCAGGACCCCTCCCTCCAGCAGAGGCTCGGGTGGAAGCGGCACCTGAGAAGCAGTCTATCCTGGAGGCGATGGTGCACTTGTTCGCCAGATATCGGGAGATGCGCCCCTTGTTCCGGGCAGCCGCCCGGCCAATGAAGGTGGAGTGGAAAATCAGGCCATACTTCGGGGTGTTGCCACGAGTCTTCAGGGCCCTGGAAAAGCAGGCAGCGAAGCTTGCTCTAGAGTCCCAACCCACTGGGGATGGCGAGCGACCCTGCCAGCAAATACCTACCCAGCTGGACTCCCTTGGCTGGGTGTAATGCAGCGGCTCAGCCGGCACCCAGGGAAGTGAACGCACCTAGGTGGCTGCAGCCACATCACTGGTCTCAAGGCCTCCCTGCTCCGACCACCCAGCCCTGCTCCCCCAGGGAAGCAACAGCCAACACGCTAGCCCTGCCTCCCACAGGGAGAGAAGGTATCGCACCCCCCAGGCAGGCTGGCAGATGTCTGCAGGACAGGAAGCGGAGGGCAGCGCTGAATATGCCTGGGGGAGCCATGTACCCAGCACAGGTTCTGTTGTGCAGCTGGGACCTAGCCCCCTCTCCTTGCCAGGAGTCAGATATGTCGGAGGCCTGAAATCCTGGCCCCATCCTTGCTAGTGTCTGTCAGGCGCTGCCAGTCGCGCTGCCCCACCCCACCCCTGCCTGCGCCTGGCCCCATCCTTGCTAGTGTCTGTCAGGCGCTGCCAGTCGCGCTGCCCCATCCCACCCCTGCCTGCGCCTGGCCCCATCCTTGCTAGTATCTGTCAGGCGCTGCCAGTCACGCTGCCCCACCCCACCCCTGCCTGCACCCCGAAGAGCTAACCTGCTACAGGGGCTCCCTGACAGACCCAGCCAGCAAGACGAAGGGAAGCTGTAGGGGTCGCTCAGAGACTGGGGCTGGTTTCTCACTCACGCCTGCAGCCATGTCTGGCCAGCGTGTCGAGCCCAGCGGCCCAGGAGTCTGCCATCACCACGACCACCTTGCAGCTGTACCTGAAGAGGGCCTTCTCCGCCCCCAGAATCTGCACTGTTGAAGCCGGGTACTTGGCCAGGTTCGTCAGGCTGCCGGCGTGGGAGATCAGGCGGGCGCCCACCTGCAGAGGCAAAGGAGACAAGCAGGTGCTGCAATCCAGCTGCTTAGGCCGACACTGCATGCTGCCCCTTGGGCAAGTCAGCCAGTGGGTGCAGGCTGCCCGGGCACAGATCAGGGGCGAGTGTCTCAGCACAGAGCTCAGTGGATTGACAGATGCACACCAGAACATCATTTCTGTGGCAGGAAGAGCAGTGCGGTGTGCCGGCCGGGCAGCGAGGGCACTCACCACTTCCCCGATGAGGGCGGAGAGGCTGGGAGCCACCTGGCTCATCTTGGAGCGAAGATACTCCTGCAGGCCCTTGCGGTACTCGGACAGCGAGATCACCCGGCTGGAGAAGCTCTCGATGTTGATGAGGTCGATGGAGAGATGTCCATCCCTACCGAGAGAGGCTGTCAGCGCACCGCAAGAACCCGCCCGGCCCCTCCCCTCTCCCCCCCCCCGGGAGGTTTTCAGAAGTGCCACTAACCCATGGACGAGCGGGAGGCATCCAGAATGGCCTGGGCCTTGGCGCTGTCCATCACAATCTCCTCCAGCCCCTCCAGACTCTCCTCGCTCAGCTCCTTGCGGTTCCCGATGTGCTTGGCCAGGCGGCAGTAGGTGTAGTTGTCGCTCACAATCTTGACCAGCTCCGGGAAGTGATACCCATACCACTCTCTGGGGAACCAGAGGGGAGCAGTCAAGGAGGGAAGCATGGACCCACCAGCTCCTCCCGCCCCACCCTTCCCTCACAGCAGCCGTGTCTCCCTGCTAACAAGACAGCCCAGGTCACAGGCTCCCTGGCTGGGGTGTACGCAGGGCAGATGCTCTTCCTCCCCTTTCTGTGCAGTCAGCGCTGGGAGTCACGCTGCCTGCGGTAAGCATGGGGAGGGACAGTGCACATTCAATGCTAACCCCCAGGCAAGCCCCGCTGATCAGAGCACAAGCACCCCTGCAGACAGGCTCCATTCCCGCAGCAGCCCTCACCTGACGCGCATGGAGAAGGTGTTGATGTCCTTGTCCAGCTGGTCCAGCAGGCTGATGGACTGGATGATCATGTTGTCCACCCGGTTGACGTTGAATTTCACTTTGGCTCGTGAGTAGCTGTGCCCCAGGCCCAGCTGCGCCTTGGAGGCCGACTGGGCAGTGAGGCCCTTCACCAGGGTGTGAAAGTGCAGGCGGATCCCTGCACACATAGTGTCTGGTGAGTACGGAACCCCGCACAGCCACACCGCCCACCCTGTGACAAGCCAAGGAGGGCAGCCTCAAGTGAGCACCTGAGCTCCCACACGAATGGGGCCACCCCACACACATGCAGGGCACCAGGGGACTGGACCAGACATATGATCCCTAGGGGGCCTGCTAGGATCCCCATGCACTTCTAGGATGTGCCAGAACATAGCCATCTGGGCCTCGTTCGTGCACGCCCTCCTCACCTCGTGTGATCTCTGCTACGACCCCGCCAGCCTGGCACTGGTAACCCAGCTCCTCTTGGATGGCAGCCCCGATTTTGGCATCGCTGACTCCCAGCAACACTTTCTTCTTCTTGGCCCGGCAGGTTGGTCTCCAGGAGCAGCTTGAGGTCCTCATGGAGGATCCCTGCCCCAGGGAGAAGGAGTTATTGGATTGTGTGCCACAGGGTATGGATGGGAGCAAGAGGGCAGCAAGCTCCGCTCCTGGCCCAGCCACCCGTCCCCATCCGTCGCAGGCCGACAGGACGCAAGCCACCAGCTCAGCCTCACCTTCTGAGACAGCATTGATGTTCTCCAAGGCACTCTGGGCGGATCTGAACGGGGAGAAGGCCACCAGTCTGACAATGTTGTGGAACTTGCCAATGTTCAGGATGCTCTCCTCCACCTGGAGCGGGCACAGGGCAGCGGGTGAATAACACAGGGCAGTCTGGGATACCACACCTGCAGGGGCCCAGGCGCACACAGCCAGGAGACCAAGTTCTGACGGAGCACAAAGCCCCCAGACTAATACAGCTAAAGCACTGGCTGCACAGCCGCGGCTCCCAACACACATGGCTTCTCTGCAAGAGCTGCAGGGATTCCGTCTCCACTGGCGGGAACACGGACAGCAGCGCTGCAATCACCTGCCCCCTTTCAGCGCAGCTGCAAGTGCCCCCCACTTGCGCACCTGTGCTCAGAGACAGCGCAGCATCACAGCTTTCAGTGGATTGACAGATTTGGGCTGTTCATCACTGCACAAGGTGGGAGCCAAGAGCATGACCCACCTGCCTGACAACAGAGAGTCAGGCCTGCTGGCTGGGTTCACGCTAGGGATGTTAAGATGTGGGGTTTTGGAGAAACATGGAAACGCAGTTACACGTTTACACACCGGGGAAGGGGCTCAGCGCCTGCAGGGAGCTGACTTAATCCGGCTGCACACAAGCATGGGCTCCGGTGGAGCCATCTTCCCTGCCCCCACTGTTGCTGCCCAAGGAAGCAGGGGTGGGGCAGGCAGCTTCCCACCGGTGTGCCCCTCTGTGCTGCTGCCTCTGTATCAGAAGTGGCCGTGTGGGGGAAGGGGGACGCCTTTAATCGGGAAGATTAACTGATTAGCCCAGGCTCGTTGCTCTCACATCCCCAGGCCACACTAGGGATGTAAAATCCCAGTTAATCCCTTAAGCACTATGTTTAACCAATTAAGCACAGGATCCCAGGAGTGGACCGCTCCAGCTTGGTCCCCTGGCCACACAGGGGCTGCTGCTGCTCCCTACTCCCACAATGCAGGGGCTGTTGCTGCCTGTTCACAACCCTTTGGGTACCAGGTAACTGGTTAACTATTCACATCCCTTGTACACATGTAGCCCAGAGTCAGGGGTCTACAGCCAAGCAGCAGTCCCATGCCTGGCAACCCCCACACAATACACAACTGGTCCTGGCGGGGCACAACTGGACAGCTTACGGCTGCCCTGGTGCAAGGATCCATCTAAGCAGGAACCCCCAACCCCGCACCGCTCTGAGGCCAGGGCCAGATTGGGGAGCAAGCATCCACCCAACAAACCAGGATAGGGCTCACCCAGGAGCCTCCAGGGCAGCCACCCCAGCACGTGGGCAGCCCCCGCCCTGATTGGGGGTAAGGGAGGGAGGCAGCCGCTCCAGGCCCAAGGTCACCGCGGTGGGGAGCAGCCCTCGGCGGCGAGTATAAACCAGGGACCCCCCCCAGCTCGGGCGCACCTGGGGCAGCAGCAGGCTGATCTCCTCCACCTCCCGCACCACGAACAGCGCGTAGCCGGCGGCGTGCTCGAACAGCACGTGCAGCAGCACCTGCAAGCGGGGCCGTTAGAGCGCGTAGGACAGCCCCCACCCCCACTTCTCCCGCCTCGTCCCCCAGACCGGCCCCCTTCCCTCACCCCCCCAACCCGCACGCTCCCCGGGCCTCCCCCTCTCCCGCCCCGTCCCCTTCCCTCACCCCCAACCCGCACGCTCCCCGGGCCTCCCCTCTCCCGCCCCATCCCCTTCCCTCACCCCCTCCCGCCTCCCTCCTCACGCTCCTGGGCCTCACCCCACCCCCTTCCCTCCACCCCTCCCAGGCCTCCCCCCTCGCCCCTTCCTCACCCCCGGGCCTCCCCCTCGTCCCCCTTCCCTCACCCCCGTCCCCCTCCCCTCTCCCCCCGTCCCTCACCCCCGTCCCCACGCTCCCGGGCCTCCCCCTCGTCCCCCGTCCCGCACGCTCCCGGGCCTCCCCTCCCCCTCGTCCCCCTTCCCTCCCCCCCCCCCCCCTCGTCCCCCTTCCCTCACCCCAGGCCTCCCCCTCGTCCCCCCCGTCCACGCTCCCAGGCCTCCCCCTCGTCCCCGTCCCGCACGCTCCCGGGCCTCCCCCTCCGCCCGTCCCCTTCCCTCACCCCCATCCCGCACGCTCCCGGCCCGGCCCCCTCTCCCGCCCCCCGCACGCTCCCCGCCCCATCGGCCCGGTTCCCCGCCTCCCCCGGTCCCGCAGGCCCCCCGGCGCGCAGCCCCGCCACCCTCGGGCTCGAACCGGCTGCCGCGGGGGGGGATGGGCCCGGATGGGCCCCGCAGGCCGCTCACCATCGTGCCGCCTCCCCGCGCAACGGGGCCGCTAGAGACCTGCAGGAACCGGAAACCGGCCGTTCCACCAATCAGTGACCGCCCCTGCCCCGCACCCGCCAATGGGGCAGCGGGAGCGCCCTCAGGCCCGCCCCTTCCCCGCACCCGCCAATGGGGCAGCGGGAGCGGCGGAGCCCGCCAGTCTCCGCGGCGCAGTGGGCGGCTTCCGCTGCTCTGTACGCATGCGCTGGGGGGGGACGTTCTCCTGCTCCGCCGCGGCGCAGCCGGGCAGTGACGGGGGGCGGGGCTTGCTCGGCCATTGGCCCGGAGCGCGTGGGGGGGCCGCTCCGGCCTGGCCTCGGCTGAGGAGCAGACCCCCCCACCCCTCCGCGTACCCCCGCCCCGCTTGGTCGGGCTGCGGCGGTTCTGTCCTGTGCCGCCCTGTGGGGTGCGTGCCTCAGTTTCCCTGCGCACTGCAGTGCTCGGGGAAGGGGGGTGCGTGCCTCAGTTTCCCTGCGCACTGCAGTGCTCGGGGAAGGGGGGTGCGTGCCTCAGTTTCCCTGCGCACTGCAGTGCTCGGGGAAGGGGGTGCGTGCCTCAGTTTCCCTGCGCACTGCAGTGCGTGCCTCAGTTTCCCTGCGCATTGCAGCGGTCGGGGAAGGGGGGTGCGTGCCTCAGTTTCCCTGCGCACTACAGTCCTGGGGGGGGGCGTGCCTCAGTTTCCTGCACACTACAGTCCTGGTGCACTGCAGCGCTCTGGGGTGGGAGTGCGTGCGTCAGGCAGGAGTCCAGGTCTGCGTAGGTCTCCCCAGGGTGCTTGTGCACCCCCTGGAACTTCTTCCTGTACGTCTCAGGGGTCAGCCCGAACCTGTGCAGCAGGGCCTGTTTGACCCGTTCATAGTCCCTGGGCTGCAGCCCTTCCACCCCTGGCCGACCACCCCTGCGGCCTTCTGATCCAGCAAAGGGGTGAGCTGCTGGAGCCGGTCGGCAGCTCGCGGACTCGCTCAAAAGCGTTAAGAAACCCGTCCAAGTCCTGTACATCCTTACACTGGGACAGCACGAACCTCTCAAAGTGACCTGCGGTCCCGGGCCCTCTGGGCCCCTCCCCACTCATAGCAGCCAGGGCATCTCGGCTTCTCCGCTCTGCCATGGCCAGCTCATGCTGTCGCTGTTCCATACAATCCTCCAATTCCTTTAGCTGCAGCTTGATCTCCAGCTGTGCAGCTCTGCGGAGGGAGAGCCCATCCGGGTCGAACCGCTGGTGGCGGAGCGTGGCCTGATGGGCACCACGTCTGTCTGGTGGACTCCAGCCCCCTGTCCTGCCTGAGAGTCTGAAACACTCCCGGGGGTGTCTGGCTGCTCCCCGCTGGGACAGGATCCAAGCCCCCAGACCGTTCATTCTCTTCCAGCTGGGCAATTAGTTGGGCCTTGGTCAGTTTCCCCAAGGGCAGGCCCCTTTCCTTGCACAGCCCCATAACGTCTGCCTTGAGAGTCAGGTGTAGGCCATCTCCCCGCCGTTCCCTGGGGCAGACTCACTGGCCGAGGTGGCAGTACCCCACGCCTCGCAGGAAGAGCCCCTCAGTGCGCCAGGCTCCTTGAGGGCCACTCCCTGTCCTGGGGAATGCTCCTTCTCTGCAGTCACACTCGGGTTAAGCTGCCTGCCCCTTGGCTTCCTGGAATCACTTCTCTCTGCCTCCAGCATGCATGGCTCTTGCAAGCCCCCTTCCTTCTCCTGCGCCCCAGTCACTTACTGCTGGAGCTCCATCCACGGGGTGCAGTCCATCCCACCTGACACCACTGTGATGACACGGCGGGGGTCCCTGACCCTGCACCCCCACCCGCAGCCAGACATGACTCTCAGGCGGCAGGTAGAACTGAAGGTTTATCGGTTCCCAGGGACACGGCGTAGCACGGGATCGATTTTAACCCAGGAGCCAGGGCAGGCAGCCTTATTCCTCCCAACACGGGATTATAAAAGTAGCACCCCCACTACGTGTCAGAGGTTATAACCCATCACCTCTCAGACATCCCAGCGCTCCCTGTGCCCCCCCAGCCCCACCGTACACAGGGGAGAGGTTATAACCCATCCCCCACCTCCCTCAGACACCCCAGTGTTCCCTGTGCCCCCAGCCCCCTCACACACAGGGGAGAGGTTATAACCCATCCCCACCTCCCCTCAGACACCCAGTGTTCCCTGTGCCCCCCAGCCCCACCTTACACAGGGGAGAGCTTATAACCCATCCCCCCACCTCCCCTCAGACACCCCAGTGCTCCCTGTGCCCCCAGCCCCCTCACACAGGGGAGAGGTTATAACCCATCCCCACCTCCCTCAGACACCCCAGTGCTCCTGTGCCCCCAGCCCCCTCACACAGGGGAGAGGTTATAACCCCTCCCCCCACCTCCCCTCACACACCCCAGTGCTCCCTGTGCCCCCAGCCCCCTTACACAGGGGAGAGGTTATAACCCATCTCACCAACTCCAAACAGCTTCTCCCAGTCCCAAAGGATCAAAATGGAGCTGATCACATGAGCAAGCGACCTGTCCATGGCTGTAGGCAAACGGCCCTGGCGTAGCTGCTGGTCTGCAGGTTCGCAGGTGCATTCCTCAGACTTTTATAGGCTGAGAGCGACAGTCACTCGTGTGAAGTGCTGGTCCCCAGGAGCAGGGGTGGCGTCCTGCATCCACGCCAGACAGCCCATCGTGCACCATGCACGAGGACAGAAGCCATTGGCTCCTCTGCCCTCCCTCCATGAGGACAAGTTCTGCAGGCGGCTTCCTCCTGACGGTTGTTCACAGCTCAGTGCACATGGGGGGAAGGGAATAAAAACTGGGAACGGGATCTCAGTGGTACTTGGACGTGGGGAGGGAGGGCAAGGTTTCGAGGCGTAAGCAAGAGCCCCCTATGCATAGCCTCAGTAAGGCCTAAAGGACGCACCAAGCTTGCCTCCTGGAGAACCGTGTTAGCTTTGTACAGAGACAATTGACCTGACCAGTGCCGATAACGCACCTTTTCCTTCAAACACGCCTGTGTGCGCTGCGGGGGCCTGGCCTCGCGCTCCCTCTCTGGGCTCAGAGCGAGGTGCAAGAGACCTGGGCTCAGCGGGGCCCGGCCAGCCGCGGGTGTCCGTGACGCCGTGGGGGGCGGAAGATGTCGGAGGAGTCAGACAGGTCGGCCTAAGCCCTGCGCTCCCCCGGGCAGCCCGCCCGCACCTCAGACAGGGCCTGCCCTCACCTCGCCTGCAGGGCGGACTCAGCCCTTGCCTCATTCCTGGGCCGTCTGCCCTTGCCTGACCCGCTCCCAGCCCTTCCTGCAACCCTCTCCTCCTGCCCCTCCTCTTCAGGTGCTAGATCAGGCACATCGCGCCCCCAAGGGGGTCCTGAAGCATCAGTTCTGAGCTGGGACTCACTAATCCGCCCAGCCCGGTCCCAGTCCTGCCCTATCCAAGGACGCAGCCCCCGAACGGGACCCTGCTGCTGCCCCACACAAGAAATCCCTGGTCAGCATGAGCTGGCCGACAGGAGCACGAGCCGTGTGCAGCCCAGGGCCACTGCGCACACCTGCCAGCACGCACCAGGCGCAGGACCCACAGCACAAGGCCCGGCAGTGACACGGCGTTTGCACAGCTCCCTGCCCAGCCCGGGCCAAGCGGCTCGAGCTCCGGGGGCAGAACCTCACTGCGGTGGGCCCGGGCAGGGGACCGCGGTGAAGGAAGCTGAGGCCGAGGCGCCGGGGGACGAGCCGATGGGAGGCACCCTTGGAAGTGGTTCGAACTCAGAGCGCGTCTGTCAGACAGGACGGTCCCATTGCAGCGGCGAGTGGAAAACAAAGCCAGCGTCAGTCAGCGTGGGCCTCCGCAAACCTTTGCCCCTGAGAGATCAGTCACTTCTCCCCGCTTTTCCAGGGGCAAACTGAGGCAGCTGGGACCTTGCCGAGGTCCCGGGAAGGGACCAGACCTCCTGACTCCCGAGCCACTGCTCTAGGCACAGAGCCACAACTCAGCCCGCGCTGTAGAACCCCTCGCCCCACCTGCAACTCTCCCCAGCCCTCAGAGAGGGGCCCGGCCTGCTGCTGGTGGGTCGCTTCTCGCCTCGCCCTGCTCCGGCCGCTGGCGCACAACCCAGTCTCCTTTCTCTGCCAGGTCTCCGCAGGCTAGCCACACACTAAGCAGTGCCCTGGGTGGGCCTGGCCTAAGGGACCTGCCTCACTGCCGGGCCTGACTGGGAAGGTGGGTGGACCAGCAGGCCAGAGCCAGGCTGGCTGCGTGAGCGAAGGGGCACCCTGGGACCCTTTACTATGGGCAAGCCAGGCCTGGGCGCCGGCGGAGGGGCACGGCCGGCCGTGCTGGGGCAGCGTGCGGACCGAGCCGGCAGCGCACAGAGGGACCAAGCCAAGCGGGCGGCACTGCCCCGGGAGCCATGGTCTGGAGAGGAGGTTTTGCCGGCGGGTCACTGGGCTGGGCTGCGCCCCCGCACTCCAGACAGTCGGTGCAGGATGGACCCAGCGTCTCAGAGCTTTGACCCCAGGGTGGGCCAGGAAACAGAGCAGTGCCCCCACTCAAGGGGCGCTCTGCCAGGCTCGCCAAGCTCCTGGCTGGGAAGAGACTCCTGCCAGCCAGCCTGTGTTCTCCCCATGCTACTCCCATCTGTAGCCACAGCCCCTCGGGGTGCCCATGGCAACTGCTCCCCCTCGACCTTCCAAGGGTGTGTGGCAGGAGAGGTGGCGGCAGGGCCAGGTGGCTGAGGGGGAGGCAGGCGGGCTGAGCAGGGCTCCACTGCGGCGCGGGACCTCGGGGTCCGTCCAGTGGCGATAACGACGCGTTTCACTCAGCGCTCGAGAAAAAGGAAGGGGAGCAGGAATGAGGGTGAAACACACCCAGGTCCCTCCCCTGCCGGCCTAGGAAGGGCCCCGCCTCACTCCCTGGTGAGGGCATGTGTGAGGCGGGTTCCCTGGACCACCCGCTGGCCTGCGGGGAAGGTGTCAGAGGCAAAAGCCCAGCCCCCGGCGTGTGCGCGTGGGGGTCAGACCCTGTGAGCAGCCGGGCAGCAGGAGCAGAGAGGCTGGTGCCCGCAAGCGAGCGCTGCCAGGCTCCCACAAACGCAGCCTCGTGGAAACAGCTCCGGTGGAACGAAGCCTCCCGGCTGGGTCCTGCCAGCGGCCTTGGCTCCAGTCCTTTCGCAGACAGTGCGGCCCTGGATTTTAACACCAGCCACTGGCGACTGAGGGGAGACCGGGTTGAGTCCCCACAGCAGGGCCCCAGCCCTCGAGCAACTGCAAGAGAGCCCCCCCGGCCGATCGCCCACCACTGCCAGCCATTCCAACAGGAGGGCCGGGGCACATGGCTGCCTGGGATTCCACCCCACAGTGCGCATCTCAGAGCTCCCTGCCGCGTGAGCTGAACAGGGCTCAGACTGAGATTAGACTGGTCACTGCTGAGCCAGGCCACCGCCCGCCCCACCTTGCCTGGACCTGCCTTCAGGGCACTAGTCACTAGCTGTATTTGGGTGAGGAGCTGTGTCACCCAGGCCGGGCCCCTGTGGCCTGGCACAGCACAACTCACCCAGCCGCTGGGCTCCGCTGGCATGTCGGGATGAGGGCTGAGGGGTGGTGAGCCAAGGCCCACTTCCTGCTAGGGTCCAAAGGGCATCAGTGTGAGGAAGTGGGGAGTTTTGAGGGTTCAAAGGGGGGGTTGCACACAGGGGGGCGCTCAGTGCCCGGAAGTTTCTGGTTTAATGTGACAAAGGGGGGGAGTTTGTTGTTTGCAGAGAACAGCCCAGAGTTGGAGCCGTGGGGTCTGGTGCCCTGGTGACCCCAGCCTGCTCAGAGGACACGGCGGGTTCTGGCCAGAGACAGACAAGGGGCTGCAGAGAGGGACCCCGGCAACTGGCCCAGCTGATCCCAGCGAGGGGAGAACATTGGATGGGGAGGGAGGCTGAGAAGAGGGGTCCAGGCGACCCTCTTACCTGGGGAGAAGACAATGGACGGGGCAGGGGCTGTTGCGGGGGATATTGGAGGCTCTGCTGGGAGACGGGGGCTGTTTTTTTGGGGACTGAGAGCAGAGCAGGCAGGACTCAGCTGGCTGCAGGAGAGACTGACGTGGGCTGAGGGCCTGGGTCTACTGGCCTGAGGGATCCTTTGCTGTGTTCAAAGCTCAATAACCCTCCTGTTTTGGGCTGGCTGGGAGTCGCTCTGGTCTAGAGAACAGGGGGGCACTAGTCCGTCTGGGAGTGGAGGCCCCGGGGTCCAGAGGAAGGGGACCCCGAGGGGGTTGTGGTGGAGGCTGTGAGGAAGTGGGGAGTTATGGGGTTCAAAGTGGGGTGTTGCACACAGGGGACACTTAGTGCCCAGCAGTTACTGGTTTAATGTGACAAAGGTGGGGAGTTTGTCATTTCAGAGAACAGCCCGGAGTTGGAGCCATGGTGTCTGGGACCCTGGTGACCCCACCCCTGCTCAGAGGACACAGCCAGTTCTGGCCAGAGGACAGACAAAGGGCTGCAGAGAGGGACCCCAGCAACCAACCCAGCTGATCCCAGTGAGGGGAGAACATTGGACGGAGGAGAGGAGGTGGAGAAGAGAGGGGCCAGGCGACCCTCTTACCTGGGGAGAAGACAATGGGCGGGGAAGGGGCTGTTACATAAGAACATAAGAACGGCCGTACTGGGTCAGACCAAAGGTCCCTCTAGCCCAGTATCCTGTCTGCCGACAGTGGCCAGCACCAGGTGCCCCAGAGAGGGTGGACCGAAGATCAAGCGATTTGTCTCCTGCCATCCCTCTCCAGCCTCTGACAAACAGAGGCCAAGGACACCATTTTATCCCCTGGCTAATAGCCTTTTATGGACCTAACCTCCATGAAATTATCTAGCTTCTCTTTAAACTCTGTTATATTCCTAGCCTTCACAGCCTCCTCTGGCAAGGAGTTCCACAGGCTGACTACACGCTGTGTGAAGAAGAACTTTCTTTATTAGTTTTAAACCTGCTACCCATTAATTTCATTTGGTGTCCTCTAGTTCTTCTATTTAGGAACTAATAAATAACTTTTCTTTATCGCCCTCTCCACACCACTCATGATTTTATACACTCTCATCATATCCCCTCAGTCTCCTCTTTTCTAAACTGAAAAGTCCTAGTCACTTAACCTCTCCTCATATGGGACCTGCCTCCAAACCCCTAATCATTTTAGTAGCCCTTTTCTGAACCCTTTCCAAGGCCAAAATATCTTTGAGGTGAGGAGACCACATCTGTACACAGTATTCAAGATGTGGGCGTCCCATAGTTTTATACAGGGGCAGTAAGATATTCTGGGTCTTATTTTCTATCCCTTTCTTAATAATTACCTAGCATCCTATTTGCCTTTTTGACCGCCGCTGCACACTGTGTGGAAGTTTTCAGAGAACTGTCCATGATAACTCCAAGATCTCGTTCCTGATTTGTCCACAAGGGTCCCGTTTTTACTCCTCTTTTACCTGGAGAACTCCCTCTCCAAACTCCCTATTAGCTGTTCCTGTTCGCAAGTTGCTGGGGTTATTGGCAGCTCTGCTGGGAGACTGGGGGCGGTTTTTTGGGGAACTGAGGGCAGAGCAGGCAGAGCTCGGCTGGCTGTAGGGAGACTGGCGTGGGGGCTGAGGGCCCAGGCTGACTGGCCTGAGGGATCCGTTGCTGTGTTCAAAGCTCAATAACCCTCCTGTTTTGGGCTGGCTGGGAGTCGCTCTGGTCTAGAGAACAGGGGGGCGCTAGTCCTTCTGGGAGGAGGCCCCGGGGGGCCAGAGGGAGGGGACCCCAAGGGGGCTTATGGCGGAGGCAGGCGGCTGAAGGCCGTGAGAGGCCCTGTCCCGGAGGCAGAGGGGCGGACCCCCAGGTGGGAGTGGGCCCCCAGGAGAGGGTCGCGGCACTGGAGCAGACTCCCTGAGGAAGGGCTGTCTCACTGGCGCTGGAGGGGGCTTCCCGAGAAGGGGCTGCCGCACTGGAGAGGGGGGTTCCGCCGAGGGGCCAAGAGTGGGCACGACCTGTGAGCCGTGACAGAGGCAGACGGCTGGAGACCCTGAGAGGCGCCGTCCCGGAGGTGGAGGGGTGGACCCCCGGGTGAGAGTGGGCCCCCCAAGTGTGGGCACAACCTGTGAGCCGTGACAATCAGGAACCAAAAACCTCCCTCAGCTCCTAGCAGCCTTGTCCCATGACTGTTCAGGGGGACTCGGCCCTTCTGTTCAGGGCTTGTCGCCCACAAGCTCCCAGGTCGGGGCAATCCAGCTGGCAGGCGAGCACTGCGTCAGGGCTGCAGCTGGCACTCTCCCATCACATAACTTCCCGTCAATGCTACGCGTCTATGGAGAGATGTGTCAGCAGGTCATAACCTCTCCCGACACCTTAGGAGGCATGCCTCAGCTGTAAGAACACAACGCTGCGAGCAATAGGAGGGTTCTTCTGAGGGACAGAGCGTCACGCTGGGGCCAGCGTTCCTGTGGTAGGGGTCAAAATCAGTGTAAACAACCTGGGGAAAGAAAACTCTCTCTCACACATGCACACACACTGCGGGGGGAGGGAAGGGGAGTTAAAGGAACCAAAAATGCAATGTTTCATTTCTATAGAAAGAAAAATCTCATGATTTTGACTAAGTTCACAGGCGGTGGGTCTGTCTCCTGGGGTTTGAATCATCGGAGTTGGCCCAGCTGCTCCAGGGAGACCCTGATCCTTTCATCTGGTCCTTTGCAGAACACTGCTGCTAACCCGCTCCCTGCGGGGAGCTCCTCGGGGCGGCTGCCCCTTGTTGGGCTCCGGTCCCGCCAGGCGCACTCAACCCTTTTTCCAACATCAGTTCTCAGGTTCAGTCAGGCCAGGCATCAGGTCAGTGCCATCAAAAAGAGGCACACATTTCTAGGACAACCCTGGCTCCCACCAGCCAGCAGACCCACCCTGGCTTAGATCGGCTAACAGATCAACTTCAGGTCTCAAGGGCCATTGGTCAACCCTGGCTCTAACAGGACACCAGGTCAACCCCAGGTCTCAGGGACCACCAGGTCAACCCTGGGTCTAACTGGCCACCAGGTAAAACTCAGGACTCAAGGGCCACCAGGTCAACCCAGGCTCTGACTGGCCACCAGGTCAAATTCAGGTTTCAGGGGACACCAGGTCAACCTCTGGATTCAGGGCCCACCAGATCAACCTGGGCTCTCACTGGCCACCAGCTCAACCTCAGGTCTCAAGGGCCACCAGGTCAACCTGGGCTCTGACTGGCCACCAGGTGAACTTCAGCTCTCAGGGGCCACAAGGTCAACCCTGGAATTCACTGGCCACCAGGTCAACCTCAAGTCTCAGGGGCCACCAGGTGAACCCGCGCTTTGATTGGCCACCAGGTAAGCTGTAGGGCTCAGGGGCTGCCACGTCAGCTCACACTCTAACTGACCACCAGGTCACCCTGTGGTCTCAGGGGCCACCAGGTCAACCTCTGGAGTCAGGGTCCACCAGGTCAAACCTGGCACTATCTGGCCACCATGTCAACCTCAGGTCTCAGGGGTCATCAGATCAGCTCACACTAACTGACCATCAGGTCAACCTGAGCTCTCGTGCTACCACGTCAACCCTGGCTCTAACTGGTCATCAGGTCAACCTCTAGTCTCAGGGGCCACCAAGTCAACCCAGGCTCTCACAGGCCACCAAGTCAACCTCAGTTCTCACAGGCCACCAGGTAAACCCTGGTTCTAACTGCCACGAGGTCAACCTCAGGTCTCAGGGGCCACAAGGTGAAACTGGGCTTTCATTGACCACGAGGTGAACTTCAGGTCTCAGGGGCCACGACGTCAACCCTGGAGTTCACTGGCCACCAGGTCAACCTCAGGTCTCAGGGGCAACCAGGTGAAACCAGCCTCTGACTGGCCACCAGGTGAACTGTAGGTCTCAGGGGTCACCAGGTCAACCGTTGTATTAACTGGACCCCACATCAATCTCTTGTCTGAAGGGCCACCAGGTGAACCTCTGCACTCAGTGCCCACCAGGTCAACCCTGACAGTCGCTGGCTACCTGGTCAACCTCAGGTCTCAGGGCTCACCAGATGAACCAAGGCTCTACCTGGATACCAGGTGAACCTGAGGTCTCAGGGGCCACCATGTCAATCCTGGGAGTCACTGGCCACCATGTCAACCTCAGGTCTCAGGGGCCACTAGGTGAACCCGGGCTATGACTGGCCACCAGGTCAACCTCACATGCCAAAAAGTCAGGTTGGGCTGTGACTGGCCACCAGCTCAACCTGAGGTGTCAGGGGCCAGCAGGTCAACCTATGGACTCAGAGCACACCAGGTCAACCCGGGGTCTCACTGGCCATGAGCTCAACCTGAGATGTAAGGGGCTACCAGGTCAGCCGGGGCTCTGCCTGGCCACGTGTCAACCTCAAATCTCAGGGGCCACCAGGTGAACCCTGGCTCTGATTGGCCACCAGGTGAACTTCAGATTTCAGGGGCCACCACAGCAACCCTGGCATTCATTAGACACCATGATAACCTTTGGTCTTAGGGGCCACCAGGTCAATCAAGGCTCTCCCTGGCTACCAGGTCAACCTGTAGTCTCAGGGGCAACCAGGTCAATCCTGGGAGTCACTGGCCAGCATGTCAACCTCAGGACTCAGGGGTCACAAGGTGAACGCGGGCTATGACTGGTCACCAGGTCAACCTTACATCTCAAAAGCCAAAAAGTCAGCTTTGGTTGTGACTGGCAAGGTCAACCTCAGGTCTCAGGGGTCACCAGGTCAACCCTGCCTCTAACTGGCCACCAGGTCAACCCACGCTCTAATTGGCCAGCAGGTCAACCTGAGTTCTCTGAGTCCACCAGGTCAACCCTAGCAGTAGCTAGCCACCAGGTAAACCTCAGGTCTCAGAGTTCACCAGCTCAACCGTAACTCTAACTGACCACCAGGTCAACCTGAGGTCTCAGGGGCCACCAGGTCAACCTGGGCTCTAACTGGACAGCAGGTGAACCTCAAGTTCCAGAGGCCACCAGGTCAAACCAGACTGTCACTGGTCATGAGCTCAACTTGTGGTCTAAGGGGCCACCAGGTCAACCTGAAGTCTTAGGGGCAATCAGGTGTACCCGGGCTCTAACTAGCCAGCAGGTCAACCTGAGGTCTCAGGGGGCACCAGGTCAACCCATGCATTCACTGGACACCTGATCAACCAGTGGTCTCTAGGGCCACCAGGTCAATCCCGGGAGTCACTGGCCCATATGTCAACCTCAGCTCTCGGGGGCCACAAGGTGAACCTGGGATGGCTGGCCACCAGGGCAATCTGAGGTCTCATGGGTCACCAGGACAACTTCAGATTCCAGAGGTAAGCAGATCAACCCTGGCTCTAACTGGACAGCAGGTGAACCTCAAATTCCAGGGGCCAGCAGGTCAACCCAGGCTGTCACTGGCCACGAGCTCAACTTGAGGTCTAACTGGCCACCAGGTCAACCTCACGTCTAAGGAGCCATCAGGTGTATTCGTGCTCTTACTGGCCAAGAGGTCAACTACAGCTGTCAGAGGCCACCAGGTCAACCCTGGAATTCACTGGACACCTGGTCAACCGCTGGTCTCCCAGACCACCAGTTCAACCTGTGGACTCAGGTCCCACCAGGTGAAACCTGGCATTATTTGGCCACCAGGTCAACCTCAGGTCTCAGGGATCACCAGGTCAACCCTGACTCTCACTGACCACCAAGTCCATCTCAGGTCTCAGCTGGCCACCAGGTGAACCCCAGCTCTAAATGGTCAGCAGGTCAACCTGAGGTGCCAGGGGCCACCAGGTCAACCCTGGCATTCACTGGACACTTGGTCAATTACTGGACTGAGGGCCCACCAGGTCAACCCTGGCACTAGTTGGCCACCACGTCAAACTCAGGTCTCAGGGGTCACCAGGCCCACCCTGACTCTCACTGACCACCAAGACAACCTGAAGTCTCAGCTGGCCACCAGGTGAACCCTGACACTCGCTAGCCACCAGGTCAACCTGAGGTCTCAGTTCACCAGCTCAAACCTAACTCTAACTGACCACCAGGTCAATCTGAGGTCTTAGAGGCCATCACATATACCTGGGCTCTTACTGGTCATGGGGTCAACTACAGGTGTCAGAGACCACCAGGTCAACCCTGGCATTCACTGGACACCTAGTAAACCACTGGTCACAGGGGCCACCAGGTCAACCTCTGGACTCAGGTCCCACCAGGTCAACTGACTCTCACTGACCACCAGATCAACCTGAGATCTCAGCTGGCCACCAGGTGAACCCCAGTTCTAACTGGTCAGCAAGTGAACCTGAGGCCTCAGGGGCCACCACGTCAACCCTGGCACTCACTGGACACCTGGTCAACCATGCGTCTCAGGGGCCACCAGGTTAAACTCTGGACTCAGGTCCAACTAGGTCAAACCTGGCACTAGCTGGCCACCAGATCAACTTCAGGTCTCAGGGGTCACTGACCACCAAGTCAACCTGAGGTCACAGCTGGCCACCAGGTCAAACCAAGCTCTAACTGGCGAGCAGGTTAACCTGAGGTCTCAGGGGCCACCAGGTCAACCCAGGCTCTCACTGGCAACCAACTGAACCTGAGGTCGCAAAAGTCATCTGGTGAACACTGGCACTGACTGGCGACCAGGTCAAGACAACCTGAAGTCTCAGCTGGCCACCAGGTGAACCTGAGCTCTAACTGACCACCACGCCAACCTGAGATCTTAGGGGCCACCAGGTCAACTTCACATCTCAGGGGCCACCAGGTCCACCCAGGCTCTCACTAGCCACCAGGTCAACGTGAGACTTCAAGGGCCACAAGGGAAACCATGGCACATACTAGCCACTAGGTCAACCTCATATTTCAGAGGTAACCAGGTCAACCCTGGCTCTAACAGGACAGAAGGTAAACCTCAAGTTCCAGTGGCCACCAGGCCAAACTAGACTGTCACTGGCCAAGAGCTCAACTTGAAGACTAAGGGGCCATCAGGTCAACCTGAGGTCTCCGGGGCCACCAGGTCAAACCAGACACTCGCTAGCCACCTGGTCAACCACTGGTCTCAGTGGCTACCAGGTCAACCTCAGCTCTGAGGGATCACCAAGTCAACCCTAACAATAACTGACCACCACGTCAACCTGAGGTCTCAGGAGCCACCAGGTCAACTCAGGCTCTGACTGGCTACCAGGTCAACTTCACGTCTCAGGGGCCACCAGGGCAATCCTGGCACTTACTAGCCACCAGGTCAACCCTGGCTCTAACAGGACAGCAGGTGAACCTGAAGTTCCAGGGGCCACCAGGTCAAACCAGACTGTCACTGGCCAAGAGCTCAACATGAAGTGTAAGGGGCCATCAGGTCAATCTGAGGTATCCGGGGCCACCTGGTCAACCTGGGCTCTCACTGGCAACCAACTGAACCTGAGGTCGCAAAGGTCACAGGGTCAACCCGGGCACTGACTGGCGACCAGGTCAACCTCAGATTTCAGGGGCCACCAGGTCAACCTCTGGACTCAGGTCCCACCAGTTCAAACCTGGCACTAGCTGGCCACCACGTCAAACTCAGGTCTCAGGGGTCACCAGGCCCACCCTGACTCTCACTGACCACCAAAACAACCTGAAGTCTCAGCTGGCCAGCAGGTGAACCCGAGCTCTAATTGGCGAGCAGGTCAACCTGAGGTCTCAGGGGCCATCAGGTCAACCCTGACACTCGCTAGCCACCTGGTCAACCACTGGTCTCAGGGGCTACCAGATCAACCTCAGCTCTGAGGGATCACCAGGTCAACCCTGACACTAACTGACCACCAAAACAACCTGAGGTCTCAGGAGCCACCAGGTCAACTCAGGCTCTGACTGGCCACCAGGTCAACTTCACGTCTCAGGGGCCACCAGGGCAATCCTGGCATTTACTAACCACCAGGTCAACCCTGGCTCTAACAGGACAGCAGATAAACCTCAAGTTCCAGGGCCCACCAGGTCATACCAGACTGTCACTGGCCAAGAGCTCCACTTGAAGTCTAAGAGGCCATCAGGTCAACCTGAGGACTCTGGGGCCACCACGTCAACCTGGGCTGTCACTGGCAAGTAACTGAACCTGAGGTCGCAAAGGTCACTTGGCCAACCCGGGTACTGACTGGTGACCAGGTCAACCTCAGATTTCAGAGGCCACCTGGTCAACCTCTGGACTCAGGTCCCACCAGTTCAAACCTGGCACTAGATGGCCACCACGTCAAACTCAGGTCTCAGGGGTCACTAGGCCCACCCTGACTCTCACTGACCACCAAGACAACCTGAACTCTCAGCTGGCCACCAGGTGAACCCGAGCTATAACTGGCGAGCAGGTCAACCTGAGGTCGCAGGGGCCACCAGGTCAACCCTGACACTCGCTAGCCACCAGGTCAACTTAAGCTGTCAGAGGACATTAGGCCAGCCCTTACTCTAACTGAACACCAGGTCATCCTGAGGACTCAGGGGCCACCAGGTCAACCCTGATACTCACTAGCCACCTCATCAAGCACTGGTCTCAGGGGCTACCAGGTCAAGCTCAGCTCTGAGGGATAACCAGGTCAACCCTGACACTAACTGACCACCACGTCAACCTGAGGTCACAGGAGCCACCAGGTCAACTCAGGCTCTGACTGACCACCAGGTCAACTTCAGGTCTCAGGGGCCACCAGGGCAATCCTGGCGCTTACTAGCCACCAGGTCAATCTCATATTTCAGAGGTAACCAGGTCAACCCTGGCTCTAACAGGAGAGCAGGTGAACCTCAAGTTCCAGGGGCCACCAGGTCGAACCAGACTGTCACTGGCCAAGAGCTCAACTTGAAGTCTAAGGGGCCAGCAGGTCAACCTGAGGTATCCGCGGCCACCAGATCAACCGGGGGTCTCACTGGCAACCAACTGAAACTGAGGTCGCAAAGGTCACCTGGTCAACCCAGGCACTGACTGGTGACCAGGTCACCCTCAGATTTCAGGGGCCACCAGGTCAACCTCTGGACTCAGGTCACACCAATTCAAAACTAGCACTCGCTGGCCACCACGTCAAACTGAGGTCTCAGTGGTCACCAGGCCCACCCTGAATCAAACTGACCACCAAGACAACCTGAAGTCTCAGCTGACCAGCAGGTGAACCCGAGCTCTAACTGACCACCAGGTCAACCTGAGGTCTCCGGGGCCACCAGGTCAACCCTGACACTCGCTAGCCATGTGGTCAACCACTGGTCTGAGGGGCTATCAGGTCAACCTCAGCTCTGAGGGTTCACCAGGTCAATCCTAACACTAACTGACCACCATGTCAACCTGAAGTCTCAGGGGCCACCAGGTCAACCCTGACACTCGCTAGCCATGTGGTCAACCACTGGTCTGAGGGGCTATCAGGTCAACCTCAGCTCTGAGGGTTCACCAGGTCAATCCTAACACTAACTGACCACCATGTCAACCTGAAGTCTCAGGGGCCAGCAGGTCAACCCTGACACTTGCTAGCCACCTGGTCAACCACTGGTCTCAGGGGCTACCAGGTCAACCTCAGCTCTGAGGGATCACCAGGTCAACCCTAACACTAACTGACCACCATGTCAACCTGAGGTCTCAGGAGCCACCAGGTCAACTCAGGCTCTGACTGGCCACCAGGTCAACTTCATGTCTCAGGGGCCACCAGGGCAATCCTGGGACTTACTAGCCACCAGGTCAATCTCATATTTCAGAGGTAACCAGGTCAACCCTGGCTCTAACAGGACAGCAGGTGAACCTCAAATTCCAGGGGGCACCAGGTCAAACCAGACTGTCACTGGCCAAGAGCTCAACTTGAAATCTAAGGGGCCATCGGGTCAACATGAGGTCTCCGGGGCGACCAGGTCAACCCAGACACTCGCTAGCCACCAGGTCAACCTTAGGTGGCCCAGGACATTAGGCCAATCCTTACTCTAACTGACCACCAGGTCAACTTGAGGTCTCAGGGGCCAGCAGGTCTACCCTGACACTCGCTAGCCACCTGGTCAACCACTGGTCTCAGGGGCTACCAGGTCAACCTCAGCTCTGAGGGATCACCAGGTCAACCCTGACATTAACTGACCACCAGGTCAACCTGAGGTCTCAGGGGCCGCCAGGTCAACTCAGGCTCTGACTGGCCACCAGGTCAACTTCACGTCTCAGGGGCCACCAGGGCAATCCTGGCACTTACTAGCCACCAGGTCAATCTCATATTTCAGAGGTAACCAGGTCAACCCTGGCTCTAACAGGAGAGCAGGTGAACCTCAAGTTCCAGGGGCCACCAGGTCGAACCAGACTGTCACTGGCCAAGAGCTCAACTTGAAGTCTAAGGGGCCAGCAGGTCAACCTGAGGTATCCGCGGCCACCAGATCAACCTGGGGTCTCACTGGCAACCAACTGAACCTGAGGTCGCAAAGGTCACCTGGTCAACCCAGGCACTGACTGGCGACCAGGTCACCCTCAGATTTCAGGGGCCACCAGGTCAACCTCTGGACTCAGGTCCCACCAATTCAAAACTGGCACTTGCTGGCCACCACGTCAAACTCAGGTCTCAGGGGTCACCAGGCGCACCCTGACTCAAACTGACCACCAAGACAACCTGAAGTCTCAGCTGGCCACCAGGTG
The DNA here is from genome assembly GCA_019425775.1 of Rafetus swinhoei. Classification (NCBI taxonomy): domain Eukaryota; kingdom Metazoa; phylum Chordata; order Testudines; family Trionychidae; genus Rafetus; species Rafetus swinhoei. The sequence goes on along the minus strand of CM033449.1, from coordinate 1,365,107 downwards.
AACCCGAAGTCTAACCGGCGAGCAGCTCAACCTGAGGTCTCAGGGGCCACCAGGTCAACCCTGACACTCGCTAGCCACCAGGTCAACCTCAGGTGTCACAGGTCATTAGGCCAGCCCTTACACTAACTGACCACCAGGTCAACCTGAGGTCTCAGGGGCCAGCAGGTCAACCCTGACACTCGCTAGCCACCTGGTCAACCACTGGTCTCAGGGCTACCAGGTCAACCTCAGCTCTGAGGGATCACGAGGTCAACCAGAGGTCTCAGGGGCCACCAGGTCAACTCAGGCTCTGACTGGCCACCAGGTCAACTTCAGGTCTCAGGGGCCACCAGGGCAATCCTGGCACTTACTAGCCACCAGGTCAATCTCATATTTCAGCGGTAACCAGGTCAACCCTGGCTCTAACAGGACAGCAGGTGAACCTCAAGTCCCAGGGGCCAGCAGGTCGACCCAGACTGTTACTGGCCAAGAGCTCCACTTGAAGTCTAAGGGGCCAGCAGGTCAATCTGAGGTCTCCGGGGCCACCAGGTCAACCTGGGCTGTCACTGGCAAGTAACTGAACCTGAGGTCGCAAACGTCACTTGGCCAACCCGGGCACTGACTGGCGACGAGGTCAACCTCAGATTTCAGGGGCCACCAGGTCAACCTCTGGACTCAGGTCCCACCAGTTCAAACCTGGCACTAGCTGGCCACCACGTCAAACTCAGGTCTCAGGGGTCACCAGGCCCACCCTGACTCTCACTGACCACCAAAACAACCTGAAGTCTCAGCTGGCCAGCAGGTGAACCCGAGCTATAACTGGCGAGCAGGTCAACTTGAGGTCTCAGGGGCTACCAGGTCAACCTCAGCTCTGAGGGATCTCCAGGTCAACCCTGACACTAACTGACCACCATGTCAACCTGAGGTCTCAGGGGCCACCAGGTCAACTCAGGCTCTGACTGACCACCAGGTCAACTTCAGGTCTCAGGGGCCACCAGGGCAATCCTGGTGCTTACTAGCCACCAGGTCAATCTCATATTTCAGAGGTAACCAGGTCAACCCTGGCTCTAACAGGACAGCAGGTGAACCTCAAGTTCCAGGGGCCACCAGGTTAAACCAGACTGTCACTGGCCAAGAGTTCAACTTGAAGTCTAAGGGGCCATCAGGCCAACCTGAGGTCTCCGGGGTCAGCAGGTCAACCCTGACACTCGCTAGCCACCTGGTCAACCGCTGGTCTCAGTGGCTACCAGGTCAACCTCAGCTCTGAGGGATCACCAGGTCAACCCTAACACTAACTGACCACCACGTCAACCTGAGGTCTCAGGAGCCACCAGGTCAACTCAGGCTCTGACTGGCCACCAGGTCAACTTCATGTCTCAGGGGTTACCAGGGCAATCCTGGGACTTACTAGCCACCAGGTCAATCTCATATTTCAGAGGTAACCAGGTCAACCCTGGCTCTAACAGGACAGCAGGTGAACCTCAAGTTCCAGGGGCCGCCAGGTCAAACCAGACTGTCACTGGCCAAGAGATGAACATGAAGTGTAAGGGGCCATCAGGTCAATCTGAGGTATCCGGGGCCACCGGGTCAACCTGGGCTCTCACTGTCAACCAACTGATCCTGAGGTCGCAAAGGTCACCTGGTCAACCCGGGCACTGACTGGTGACCAGGTCAACCTCAGATTTCAGGGGCCACCAGGTCAACCTCTGTACTCAGGTCCCGCCAGTTCAAACCTGGCACTAGCTGGCCACCACGTCAAACTCAGGTCTCAGGGGTCACCAGGCCCATCCTGACTCTCACTGACCACCAAGACATCCTGAAGTCTCAGCTGGCCACCAGGTGAACCCGAGCTCTAACTGGCAAGCAGCTCAACCTGAGGTCTCAGGGGCCACCAGGTCAACCCTGACACTCGCTAGCCACCAGGTCAACCTCAGGTGTCATAAGAACATAAGAACGGCCGTACTGGATCAGACCAAAGGTCCATCTAGCCCAGTATCCTGTCTGCCGACAGTGGCCAGCACCAGGTGCCCCAGAGAGGGTGGACCAAGACAATGATCAAGCGATTTGTCTCCTGCCATCCTCTCCAGCCTCTGACAAACAGAGGTCAAGGACACCATTTTATCCCCTGGCTAATAGCCTTTTATGGACCTAACCTCCATGAAATTATATAGCTTCTCTTTAAACTCTGTTATAGTCCTAGCCTTCACAGCCTCCTCTGGCAAGGAGTTCCACATGCTGACTACACGTTGTGTGAAGAAGAACTTTCTTTTATTAGTTTTAAACCTGCTACCCATTAATTTCATTTGGTGTCCTCTAGTTCTTCTATTTAGGGAACTAATGAATAACTTTTCTTTGTCGGCTCTCTCCATACCACTCATGATTTTTATATACTTCTATCATATCCCCCCTCATTCTCCTCTTTTCTGAACTGAAAAGTCCCAGTCGCTTTAACCTCTCCTCATATGGGACCCGTTCCAAACCCCTAATCATTTTGGTTGCCCTTTTCTGAACCCTTTCCAAGGCCAAAATATCTTTTGAGGTGAGAGACCACATCTGCACACAGTATTCAAGATGTGGGCGTACCATAGTTTTATACAGGGGCAGTAAGATATTCTGGGTCTTATTTTCTATCCCTTTCTTAATAATTCCTAGCATCCTATTTGCCTTTTTGACCGCCGCTGCACATGTGTGGAAGTTTTCAGAGAACTGTCACGATAACTCCAAGATCTCTTTCCTGATTTGTCGTAGCCAAATTAGCCCCCATCATTCTGTAGGTATAGTTGGGGTTATTTTTCCCGATGTGCATTACTTTACACTTATCCACATTAAATTTCATTTGCCATTTTGTTGCCCAATCACTCAGTTTGGTGAGATCTTCTTGGAGTTCCTCACAGTCTGCTTCTGTCTTGACTACCCTAAACAGTTTGGTATCATCTGCAAACTTTACCACCTCACTGCCTACCCCTTTCTCCAGATCATTTATGAATAAGTTGAACAGGATTGGTCCTAGGACTGACCCTTGGGGGACACCACTAGTTACCCCTCTCCATTCTGAAAATTTACCATTTATTCCTACCCTTTGTTTCCTGTCTTTTAACCAGTTCTCAATCCAAGAAAGGACCTTCCCTCTTATCCCATGGCCATGTAATTTACACAAGAGCCTTTGGTGAGGGACCGTGTCAAAGGCTTTCTGGAAATCCAAGTATACTATATCTACTGGATCCCCTTGTCCGCATGTTTGTTAACCTTCAAAGAACTCTAATAGATTAGTAAGACAGGATTTCCCTTTACAGAAACCATGTTGACTTTTGTCAACAAATTATGTTCTTCTATATGCTTCACAATTTTATTCTTTACTATTGTTTTGACTAATTTGCCCGGTACTGAAGTTAGACTTACCGGCCTGTAATTGCCGGATCGCCTCTAGAGCCCTTTTTAAATATTGGTGTCACGTTGGCTACCTTCCAGTCATTAGGTACGAAGCCGATTTAAGGGAATAGGTTACAAACCACAGATAATAGTTCAGCAATTTCCCATTTGAGTTCTTTTAGAACCCTTGGATGAATGCCATCCGGTCCCGGAGATTTGTTAACATTAAGTTTTCTATTTGTTCCAAAACCTCCTCTAATGACACTTCAATCCGGGACAGTTCCTCAGATTCATCACCCACAAAGGACGGTGCAGATTTGGGAATCTCCCCAACGTCCTCAGCCGTGAAGACTGAAGCAAAGAAATCATTTAGTTTCTCCGCAATGGCTTTATCGTCCTTGATTGCGCCTTTATAGTTCGATCGTCTAGGGGACCCACAGGTTTTTAGCAGGCTTCCTGCTTCTAATGTACTTAAAAACATTTTGTTATTTCTTTTTGAGTTTTTGGCTAGCTGTTCCTCAAAATCTTTTTGCTTTTCTTATTACATTTTTACACTTGATTTGACAGTGTTTATGTTCCTTTCTATTTATCTCACTAGGATTGGACTTCCCTTCTTAAAAGATGCCTTTTGTCCCTCACTGCTTCTTTTACATGGTGGTTAAGCCAGTGACTCTTTTTAGGTCTCTTGCTATGTTTTTAATTTGGGGTATACATTTAAGTTGGGCCTCTATTATGGTGTCTTTAAAAGTTTCCATGCAGCTTGCAGGGATTTGGCTCTAGTCACTGTGCCTTTTAACTGTTTAACTAACCTCCTCATTTTTGTGTAATTCCCTTTTTGAAATTAAATGCCAGGGTGCTGGACTGCTGAGGTGTTCTTCCCACCACAGGAATGTTGAAAGATATTATATTATGGTCACTATTCCCAAGCGGTCCTGTAATGGTTATTTCCTGGACCTGATCCTGCGCTCCACTCAGGACTAAATCGAGAATTGCTTCTCCCCTTGTGGGTTCCTGCACCAGCTGCTCCAAGAAGCAGTCATTTAAGCCATTGAGAAATTTTATCTCCGCTTCTCTTCCTGAGGTGACATGTATCCAGTCAATATGGGGGTAATTAAAATCCCCATTATTATAGAGTTCTTTATTTTGGTAGCATCTCTAATCTCCTCAGCATTTCAATGTCAGTATCGCTGTCCTGGTCAGGTGGTCGGTAATATATCCCTACTGCTAATTTCTTATTATTGGAGCATGGAATTACTATCCATAGCGATTCTATTGAACATGTTGATTCACTTAATATTTTTATTTCATTTGATTCTACATTATCTTTCACATACAGTGCCACTCCGCCACCCACCCGGCCTGCTCTATCCTTTCAATATATTTTATACCCCGGTATGATTGTGTCCCACATATTTTCCTCATTCCACCAGGTTTCAGTGATGCCTATTATGTCAAGCTCCTCATTTAATACTAGGTACTCTAGTTCACCCATCTTATTAGTCAGACTCCTAGCATTTGTGTAGAAGCACTTTAAAAATTTGCCACTGCTTATTTGTCTGCCCTTCCCTGATGCATTGGATTCCTTTGTATGCGGTTGTTTGTCTGCTCTGGCCCATGGTTTGCCCTCTCCCCTCCTCTCTTTCTGACTACAGCTTAGAGAATCTCTATCAATGGATTCTCCTCTAAGAGAAGTCTCCCTCCGATTTACGTGCATCTCCGCACCGATCAGCTTTCCCCCATGTCTTAGTTTAAAAACTGCTCTACGGCCTTTTTAATGTTTAGTGCCAGCAGTCTGGTTCCACCCTGGTTTAGGTGGAGCCCATCCTTCCTGTATAGGCTCCCCTCTCCCAAAAGTGTCCCCAGTTCCTAATAAATCCAAACCCTCTTCCCTACACCATCGTCTCATCCACGCGTTGAGACTCTGAAGCTCTGCCTGCCTACCTGGCCCTGCGTGGAACTGGAAGCATTTCGAGAATGCCACCATAGAGGTCCTGGATTTCAGTCTCTTTCCTAGCAGCCTAAATTTGGCCTCCAGGACATCTCTCCTACCCTTCCCTACGTCATTGGTACCTACATGTACCACGACCACCGGCTCCTCCCCAGCACTACACATAAGTCTATCTAGATGCCTCGAGAGATCCGCAACCTTCGCACCAGGCAGGCAAGTGACCATACGGTTCTCCCGGTCATCACAAACCCAACTATCTATGTTTCTAACGATCGAATCACCCACTACTAACACCTGCCTCTTCCGAACTGGCATTCCCTCCCCTCAGAGGTATCCTCAGTGCGAGAGGATACTCCTCTGGGAGGAGGGTCCCAACTACGGGATGGTTTCCCTCTGCTCCCATTGAATGCTCTGTTCCCTTGAGACTTCCATCCTCCTTAAGAGCACTGGGGCTCTCTCACGTTACTGGATTTTGAGGGGAGCAGCCAGATCACTGATGCACCCGTAGGTGGGGGTGTTGGCCCCGAAAATGGTATAAAAGGGGGCCATGTGGGGTGTTGAATAGAAGCTCACTGGCTGCTAATCCTGTGTACGCTGTTCATGTGTTTGTATAATGTCTGTGTGTGCAATTATAAGCATGTACTTGCAGGGAAATATTCAGTATCCATACATGTGGTTGAGCATTGGGCAGGGCCTGGCCTATGGACATGCTAATTAGCGAGGCTCTGTGGGACAATGGCACTCAATGGGCCAAGGACACACCTAAAGAATGAGGCCTGACACCTGAGAGCTGCCAGCAGGGAACACAGAGATTGGCCGCTGGCCAGGTGACCTGCTGCAGCCAAGAAGAGACCAGGAAGGATGTATAAAGAGGCCATGTGGTCGACGCCATCTTGGTCTTCAGCTCAGCACTTCATCCCAGAGGCAGCAGTGCAGGGATCGAAGAGCCAGAAAGAACTGTGGACCCATCCTGATCCTAGGATGCGCAACAAGGACTTTTAACCCAGCAGCTGTAACATCTCTGCTAGAGCCTGCATCGAGAACTGGGAGATTCGATGCATGTAATGTACTATCCTTTAACAACCTTACTTTCATGCTTTTCTTTCTTGTAGTAATAAACCTTTAGATGTTAGATGCTGAAGGATTGGCTCAGCGTGATTTGTGGGTAAGATCCAGAGGGTAAATTGACCGGGGATCTGTGGCTGGTTTCTTGGAAGCGGACAGAACTTGTTTGGGGTAGGTGGGGTTGGGTTCTAAGACCCCCCCACCTGTGTATGAGGCCCGGGGCCATCTGGGGCACGGATATTGCTGGAGTGTCAGAGGGGTTTTGCTCGTGAGGCTTCAGGCAGGCAGCTGAAGCGCTCTGTGGGACTGGTTTGTGGCCTGTTTGGAGAGGCCACCAGTCTGGGGGCTGTAAGGAGCCCTGGATTTGAGCAATTCGCCCTGAGCAGACACCCTCAGTTGTGCCCAGACTCGGCCAGGTCTGTCACAGGCTCTCAGACTGGAGGTGGGACAGTACTACAGTGTCCCGGAAAGTCTCATCAACATATCTCTCTACCTCCCTTAGCTCCTCCAGTTCAGCCACCCTGGCCTCCAAAGCCCGAACTCGGTCTCTGAGGGCCAGGAGCTCCTTGGCAACGGGTGCACACATCGCCACCCGCCCACAGGGCAGGTAATCATACATGTTACACTCGACGCAATAAACAGGATAGCCCCCACTCTGCTGCTGGGCTTCTGTCTCCATTTGTCTAAGGAATAAGTTTAAGTATAAACTGGGATTCTTTTTAAACCTCTGGAATATAGATTATTATAAGAGTTATGTTTTAAAGAAGGTCAGAAGTCACTAGTGCCCTCTAACCTCCCCCTCTAACCTCCCTCTCCAAACTCCCTGTTAGCTGTTCCTGTTCGCAAGCTCCCTGGTCGCTGAGTCACAGGCTTATATAGCTCTGGTAGCCCCTCCCCCTGACTGAGGCTCAGCCAATTAACAGAGGCTTCTAGATTTCAAACCTTTCAGAAGCTCCTTCAAACAAACCAACCAACCAACCAACCAGACAAACACAAGCTCAGCACACAGCAAATAACTCCCCCACACACAAACACACACTCCAGACAGCCACTTACCACAAGGGTCCCGTTTTTACTCCTATTTTACCTGGAGAACTCCCTCTCCAAACTCCCTGTTAGCTGTTCCTGTTCGCAGAGGTCACCAGGCCAGCCCTTACTCTAACTGACCACCAGGTCAACCTGAGGTCCTGGGGCCGCCAGGGCAATCCTGGCACTTACTAGCCACCAGATCAATCTCATATTTCAGAGGTAACCAGGTCAACCCTGGCTCTAAGAGGACAGCAGGTGAACGTCAAGTTCCAGGGGCTACCAGGTGAAACCAGACTGTCACTAGCCAAGAGCTCAATTTGAAGTCTAAGGGGCATTCAGGTCAACCTGAGATCTCCGGGGCCACCAGGTCAACCCTGACACTCGCTAGCCACCTGGTCAACCCCTGGTCTCAGGGGCTACCAGGTCAACCTGAGCTCTGAGGGATTACCAGGTCACCCCTAACACTAACTGACTACCACGTCAACCTGAGGTCTCAGGAGCCACCAGGTCAACTCGGGCTCTGACTGGCCACCAGGTCAACTTCAGGTCTCAGGGGCGACCATGGCACTCCTGGGACTTACTAGCCACCAGGTCAACCCTGTCTCTAACAGGACAGCAGGTGAACCTCAAGTTCCAGGGGCCACCAGGTCGAACCAGACTGTCACTGGCCAAGAGCTCAACTTGAAGTCTAAGGGGCCAGCAGGTCAACCTGAAGTATCCGGGGCCACCAGGTCAACCTGGGCTCTCAGTGGCAACTAACTGAACCTGAGGTCGCAAGGTCACCTGGTCAACCCGGGCACTGACTGGCGACCAGGTAACCCTCAGATTTCAGGGCCACCAGGTCAACCTCTGGACTCAGGTCCCACCAATTCAAAACTGGCACTCACTGGCCACCACGTCAAACTCAGGTCTCAGGGTCACCAGGCCCACCCTGACTCGAACTGACCACCAAGACAACCTGAAGTCTCAGCTGGCCACCAGGTGAACCCGAGCTCTAACTGAGAGCAGGTCAACCTTAAGTCTCAGGGGCCATCAGGTCAACCCTGACACTCGCTAGCCACCAGGTCAACCTCAGTTGTCGCAGGTCATTAGGCCAGCCCTTAGTCTAACTGACCACCAGGTCAACCTGAGGTCTCAGGGGCCAGCAGGTCAACCCTGACATTCGCTAGCCACCTGGTCAACCACTGGCCTCAGGGGCCACCAGGGCAATCCTGGGACTTACTAGCCACCAGGTCAACCCTGTCTCTAACAGGACAGCAGGTGAACCTCAAGTTCCAGGGGCCACCAGGTCGAACCAGACTGTCACTGGCCAAGAGCTCAACTTGAAGTCTAAGGGGCCAGCAGGTCAACCTGAAGTATCCGGGGCCACCAGGTCAACCTGGGCTCTCAGTGGCAACTAACTGAACCTGAGGTCGCAAAGGTCACCTGGTCAACCCGGGCACTGACTGGCGACCAGGTAACCCTCAGATTTCAGGGGCCACCAGGTCAACCTCTGGACTCAGGTCCCACCAATTCAAAACTGGCACTCACTGGCCACCACGTCAAACTCAGGTCTCAGGGGTCACCAGGCCCACCCTGACTCGAACTGACCACCAAGACAACCTGAAGTCTCAGCTGGCCACCAGGTGAACCCGAGCTCTAACTGGAGAGCAGGTCAACCTTAAGTCTCAGGGGCCATCAGGTCAACCCTGACACTCGCTAGCCACCAGGTCAACCTCAGTTGTCACAGGTCATTAGGCCAGCCCTTAGTCTAACTGACCACCAGGTCAACCTGAGGTCTCAGGGGCCAGCAGGTCAACCCTGACATTCGCTAGCCACCTGGTCAACCACTGGCCTCAGGGGCCACCAGGGCAATCCTGGGACTTACTAGCCACCAGGTCAACCCTGTCTCTAACAGGACAGCAGGTGAACCTCAAGTTCCAGGGGCCACCAGGTCGAACCAGACTGTCACTGGCCAAGAGCTCAACTTGAAGTCTAAGGGGCCAGCAGGTCAACCTGAGGTATCCGCGGCCACCAGATCAACCTGGGGTCTCACTGGCAACTAACTGAATCTGAGGTTGCAAAGGTCACCTGGTCAACCCGGGCACTGACTGGCGACCAGGTCACCCTCAGATTTCAGGGGCCACCAGGTCAACCTCTGGACTCAGGTCCCACCAATTCAAAACTGGCACTCGCTGGCCACCACGTCAAACTCAGGTCTCAGGGGTCACCAGGCCAGCCCTTACTCTAACTGACCACCAGGTCAACCTGAGGTCTCAGGGGCCAGCAGGTCAACCCTGACACTCGCTAGCTACCTGGTCAACCACTGGTCTCAGGGGCTACCCGGTCAACCTCAGGTCTGAGGGATCACCGGGTCAACCCTGACACTAACTGACCACCACATCAACCTGAGGTCTCAGGGGCCACCAGGTCAACTCAGGCTCTGACTGGCCACCAGGTCAACTTCAGGTCTCAGGGGCCACCAGGGCAATCCTGGCACTTACTAGCCACCAGGTCAATCTCATATTTCAGAGGTAACCAGGTCAACCCTGGCTCTAACAGGAGAGCAGGTGAACCTCAAGTTCCAGGGGCCACCAGGTCAAACCAGACTGTCACTGGCCAAGAGCTCAACTTGAAGTCTAAGGGGCCATCAGGTCAACCTGAGGTCTCAGGGGCCACCAGGTCAACCCGGGCTCTCACTGGCAACCAACTGAACCTGAGGTCGCAAAGGTCACCTGGTCAACCCGGGCACTGACTGGCGACCAGGTCAACCTCAGATTTCAGGGGCCACCACTTGAAACCTTGCACTAGCTGGCCATCACGTCAAACTCAGGTCTCAGGGGTCACCAGGCCCACCCTGACTCTCACTGACCACTAAGACAAGCTGAAGTCTCAGCTGGCCACCAGGTGAACCTGAGGTCTAACTGGCGAGCAGGTCAACCTGAGGTCTCAGGGGCCACCAGGTCAACCCTGCCACTCGCTAGCCACCTGGTCAACCACAGGTCTCAGGGGCTACCAGGTCAACCTAAGCTCTGAGGGATCACCAACTGACCACCACATCAACCTGAGGTCTCGGGCCACCAGGTTAACCCAGGCTCTCACTGGCCACCAGGTCAACCTGAGGTCTGAAGGGCCACCAGGGCAACCCTGGCACTTACTAGCCACCAGGTCAACCTTATATTTCAGAGGTAACCAGGTCAACCTTGGCTGTAAGTGGACAGCAGGTGAACCTCAAGTTCTAGGGGCCACCAGGTCAAACCACACTGTCACTGGCCAAGAGCTCAACTTTAAGTCTCAGGGGCCACCCTGTCCTCCCGGGCTCTCACTGGCGACCAGGTCAACCTCAGATTTCAGGGGCCCCCAGGTCAACCCTGGCAGTACCTAGCCACCAGGTAAAGCTCAGGTCTCAGTTCACCAGGTGAGCCCTAACTCTAACTGACCACTAGGTCAACCTGAGGTCTTAGAGGCGATCACGTGTACCCGGGCTCTTACTGGCCAAGGGGTCAACTACAGGTGTCAGAGGCCACCAGGTCAACCCTGGCATTCACTGGACACCTGGTTAACCACTGGTCGCAGGGGCCACCAGTTCAACCTCTGGACTGAGGTCCCACCAAGTCAACTGACTCTCACTGACCACCACGTCAACCTGAGATCTCATGGGCTACCAGGTGAACCCCAGTTCTAACTGATCAGCAGGTCAACCCGGTCTCTCACTGTCCACCAAGTGAACCTGAGGTTGCAAAGGTCAGCTGGTCAACCCTGGCAGTGACTGGCAACGAGGTCAACCTCAGATTTCAGTGGTAACCATGTCAACCCAGGGTCTCAGTGGCCATCAAGTCAATGACATGTCTCAGCGGCTACCAGGTCAACCCGTGCACTCACTGGCTACCAGGTGAACCTGGGGTCGCTGGGGTAAGCAGGGAAACCCTGGCACTGACTGGCCACCAGGTCAACCTGAGGTCTCATGGGCCACAACGCGAACCTGGGCCCTGATAGGCCACATGGTAAACTTCATTTCTCAGGGGCCACCAGGTGAACCCTAGATGTGAGTTGCCATCAGGTCAACATCAGGTCACAGGAGTCACCAGGTCAACCCTGGCACTAGCCGGCCACCATGTCAACCTCAGCTCTCAGGAATCACGAGGTGAACCATGACTCTAACTGACCTCAGATCTCAGAGGTCACCAAGTCAACCCTTGCTGTAACTGACCACCAGGTTGACCTGAGGTCTCAGGGGCCACCAGGTCAACCCAGGCTCTCACTGGCCACCAGGTCAACCTCAGATTTCAGGGGTAACCAGGTGAACCCTGGCTCTATCTGGCCACCCGGTCAACCTCTAGTTCCAGGGGCTGCGAGGGCAACCCAGGGCTCTCAAAGATCACAAAGTCAACCTGAGGCCTCTGAGACCACCAGGTCAACCCTGGGTCTGTGGATATGGGGAAGTCAGTGGATGTGATAGACCTTGACTTTAGCAAAGCTTTTGATACCGTCTCCCACAATATTCTTGCCAGCAAGTTAAGGGAGTATGGATTGGATAAATGGACTGTAAGATGGATAGAAAGCTTGCTAGAGTGTTGGGCCCAATTGGTAATGAGCAACGGCTTGATGTCAGGTTGGCGGTCAGTTTCTACAGGAGTACCCGAAGGATCTGTTCTAAGACCAGTTTTGTTCAACATTTTTATTAATGACCTGGACGAGGGGATGGATTGCACCCTCAGCAAGTTTGCGGATGACACTAAGTTAGGGGGAGAGGTAGATACGCTGGAGGGCAGGGATAGGGTCCAGAGTGACCTGGACAGATTAGAGGATTGGGCCAAAAGAAATCTGATGAGGTTCAACAAGGACAAGTGTAGAGTCCTGCACTTGGGACGGAAGAATCCCAAGTATTGTTACAGTAGCATTGTTACAGTAGCAGTTCTGCAGAAAAGGCCCTGGGGATTACAGTGGATGAGAAGCTGGATATGAGTCAACAGTGTGCCCTTGTAGCCAAGAAGGCTAATGGCATATTAGGGTGCATTAGGAGCAGCATTGCCAGCAGATCCAGAGTAGTGATTTTTCCCCTTTATTCTGCTCTGGTGAGGCCACATCTGGAGTATTGTGTCCTGTTCTGGGCCCCCCACTACAGAAAGGATGTGGACGCATTGGAGAGTGTCCAGTGGAGGGCGACCAAAATGATTAGGGGGCTGGAGCGCATGACCTATGAGGAGTGGCTGAGGGATTTGGGTTTGTTCAGTCTGCAGAAGAGAAGAGTGAGGGGGGATTTGAGAGCAGCCTTCAAGTCCCAAAAAGGGGGTTCCAAAGAGGATGGAAAGAGGCTGTTCTCAGTGGTGGCAGGTGGCAGAACAAGGAGCAATGATCTCAAGTTGCAGTGGAGGAGGTCTAGGTTGGATATTAGGAAAAGCTGTTTCCCTAGGAGGGTGGGGAAGCGCTGGGATGGGTTCCCTAGGGAGGGGGTGGAATCTCCATCCCTGGAGGTGTTAAGTTTCAGCTTGACAAAGCTCTGGCTGGGCTGCTTGAGTTGGGGTTGGTCCTGGCCTTGGGCAGGGGGCTGGACTTGATGACTCCTGAGGACTCTTCCAGCTCTAGGATTCTATGATATGGTATGGCAACATACTAAAATCCTCAGTTGACATACATTCTCTTAATATCATAACCACATCCTCTTTACTGAGGTTAGGTGTGGCACTTTACTTGGCTAACCAATTCCGTGCGGTTTCCCTTGTGCACGGGCCTATCTGCTTACCAATTGCCCGAGTTTGTTCAGGGGACAAGGCCTTATGCTCCTGCTTTACCACTGGTGGGTGGCCATTTCCATAAGAAGTACTGGTGGTAGTGACTGGAGCCATTGGGTCTCTTGTCACCACCCCTCCTTGATCACAGGTTGGAGCAGCTGCCTCCACCCCTTCCTGATCACAAGTTGGAGCAGGTGGCTCCACTCCCTGAGCTATAGCATACGGAGATAGCTGTTGCTCCCCCTCAGAATCTGTAAAACATTCTTTTACTGCTACCCCACATGCTGCTATTGGGTCAGTCTGAACGGCATTGACCATGCCCCTGATGGTGAACAGCTTCCTTTTCAATTTCTCTGTGTCTGACACACAGCACGATTTACTTCTGTGTTTGGGACACTGACTTCCCTCATTAACTGCCTCACTGCCGCTTGTGCTTCAGCTAGCTGATGTTCTTTTAGGCTTGCCGCCTTCGCAGCTGCTGCTGCCTGCCGGCATAGGTCCCTTAACTGCTGCTCGAGTTGCGACACCTGCAGTGGCAAACTGGTGACCATAGCTGTGCCTGGGGGATCTTTGATTCCAGCTTCTGCTTTTCCCCCAAGGCCGCCTCTGTTTGGTTTTTTAACTGGCTAACCTGGGAATTCAGCTCCTGGCTGACCAAAGCCAACCCATAGATAAGGGCACGTTTCTTTGCTTTTTTCTTAGGAGCTGGTTTAGTGGTCATATATTGTTCCCATAAAACTGCAAATTTATTTAGAGAGTCCTCACTACTGAGGGACTCTCTCATCCAAGGGTTCCCTCCCTGACCAAAATAATCCACACAATATTCAAGAGGTTTTATTGAACTGAGAGGTCCAGCCTTGGAGGCCAAAAACTTTTCCAGCCATCCTTCCTAGAGGGTTTCTTATCTGTCAACCCTAAAAAAATTCCAAAGGTTAGTTCGTAGACACCCTGACCCTGCTCTACTGATAGGGGAAGAAACGTGAGCTCCTCGGCCTGCCACTGCAGAACCTACTTCATCCTCTCTACCAGCCACAGCTCAGCTGTGACGGTTTTCAGTACAGTATGGAACCCAAAGAGGAGTAGTAGACCAGGGGAAGTAGCCCATCCCGAGTAGTTGGACTTATTCCCTAATACTGCAAATTGAACAAAATCTCAGGATGTTACTGGATCTAATCTGGCAATTACTCCTGAAAAGGACCTGCCTCGGTCGCCAAAACTGTTACCTAGGGGCAAGGGCACCTAAGAAAATAGAAAGTAAAATGTGACCCCTTATTTCGGGGGGGCCCTGTTTCAGAGGATGCAGGCCCCTTTTCCCATATCTATCATCGGTTGGTGTAACCGCTCAGGGCGCCCTCCCAGTGTGATGTATAAATAAAGAAGGACACTCTAAAATAAGATAACAAATGTACTGGGGAATTAAATAACAATAACTGGGAAAAATGGGGATTTCATATAAGAACTAAACACCACCAATGATAGTAAGCATCCTTGTTCAACTGTGACTGTACGTGGCAGTGTAGGGATTTCATCAGGGAGGCAGGAAGCCTGGGCCCAAATGTTCCCGTTGGTCAGGAGGAAAAGAGAAGATAGGAAAGAACCCCAAGAAAGTAAACCCCTGTTCCACTCAGAGGTGCTGGTGGTATCAAGCTGGATGGTGCCGTGCTGACAAGGCCTGGGACCTACAACCCTCGAGCTAATTGAAAGCTCTCAGGGAGGAGCTCCAGGGAGATCCCTGTGGAGAACTGCTGTGACGGAGGTGGATCACTGATCATGGATGGTAACTCTTCTCCCTTCCTCGTCACAGCTGTGGTGGTCTGATACGGACAGGAGCATAGGATGGAAGAAGACCCCCTAGGTAACAAGGGCCTAGGCCCTAGGTAACAAGGTCAACCTCTGATCTCAGGGGCCACCAACTCAACCCAGGCTCTCACTGGCCATCAGGTCAGCCTGGGCTCTAACTGGCCACCAGGTCAACCTCAGGTCTCAGGGGTCACCAGGTCAACCTGGGCACTCACTAGCCACCAGGTGACCTTCAAGTCTCAGGGGCCACCAGGTTAACCTCAGGTCTCAGGGGCCACCAGGTTAACCTGGGCTCTGACTGGACAACAGGTCAAACTCATATCTCAGGAGCCAACAAGTCAACCTGGGCTCAATCTGGCCACCAGGTCAACCTCACATCTCAGGGACCACCAGGTAAACCCAGGCTCTGATTGGTCAGCTGGTCAACCTCAAGTCTGAAGGCCCCTCAGGTCAAACCTAGCTCTCACTGGCCACCAGGTTAACCTCAGGTCTCAGGGTGTCACGTTACTGGATTTTAAGGGGGGGCAGCCAGTTCACTGCTGCACCCATGGGGGGGGGCGCGGTATTTGCCCCAAAGCGTATACAAAGGGGGCCCTGTGAGGTGTCACATGAAAACTTGTTCTACTGGCTCTGTATGTGTTATTCGTGTAACAATATAATATCTGTATGTGGAGTTATAAACATACCAGCCAATAGCCCGTCATAAGATGGGATTTTCGGGTCTCTCCTCCACGTCCTATTCCCTTTCTATCTCACTCTTCTCTCCTGAGCCTCCGGTCTCTCGCTCCGTCTCTCTCTCTCTTTCTCCTCCTGCCTCCCCCCCTCTCTCTTGGCTCTCCTCCCCCTCCTCCTCCTCCTGCCTCTCACTCTCTCTCTCTTCTCCTCCCCCTCTTGCCTCTCACTTTCTCTTTCTCTTCTCCTCCTTGTGCATGCAGAGCACGGAGCCCAAATGGCTGCTTGCTCCCACGCGGCAGCCCGGCTGAGCGGCACATAAGTTAGCCGAGCGCCACGGCGGGAGGCGAAGAGGAGCGGGGCGGTGACGTACGCGGCCAGGGGGCAGGGCCCGGCCATGTACGTCACCGCTGTCACGTCCTTCGCCTCCCGCCATGGCGCTCGGCTGACTTCTGCGCCGCTCAGTCGGGCCGCCGCGCAGGAGCAAGCAGCGCAAGCGGCCATTTGGGCGCTGCATTCCCCCTCCTCCCCTGTGGCAGCCCAGCTGAGCGGCGCAGAAGTCAGTCAAGTGCCACGGCGGGAGGTGAAGCACGTGACTGAGGCAACAGCGCCGCCCAGAGGCAACAGCCAGGATTTCAGCGTTACAGAGTCACAGACATTGGGCTACTATATATATGATACTCTGTGTGGATGCTGGAAACTTCTCTGTCTGTGGCTGAGCAATGGGCGAGGAATGCTCCGCCGATGGCTATGCTAGTTAGCAAGGGGACAATGAATCTCTAGGTGCCAATACACACCTCAGGAATGGGACTGATACCTAAGGGCTACCAGCATGGAACACAGGGCTAGGCCACTGGCCAGGTGACCTGCTGCAGCCAAGAGATGCCAGGAGAAGTATATAAGTGCCTCAGGACCTCAGAAGGCAGAGCTCTTGCTGCACAGCTGTTACCACCTAGCTCCTGAGTGAGAGGCCTGCCCGTTAGGGCTCAGACCTTTCAGCTGCAGGTGTTGCCTGCAGCCATTACCGGGGGCGGCCTTAAAGCCAGAAGTTAGCTGAGCTTCTCCAGACCTCAGAAGGCAGAGCTCTTGCTGCACAGGCTTCCGGTATGTTTCCAGGCACAATTTAAGGTTTTAGTTATGACCTATAAAGCCTTAAATGAGTTGGGTGCAGGGTATCTGAAGGACCATCTTCTCCCATATGAGCCTGCCCGGGGATTGAGGTCAGCTGGGAGGCTTTGCGTGTTCCCCACTTGTGGAGATAAGATTAACATCTACGCGGAACAGGGCCTTCTCAGCTTTTGCTCCCAGGCTGTGGAATTCTCTTCCTCGGGATATCTGCATGGCGCCAATGCTAGCGTTGTTCCAGGGTCAGGCTAAAGCCACCCTTTTTACTTGTGCTTTTATTAATGTTTGAGTCTGTATGTGTGTGTTCCTCCCCTGTATATGTTTTTAGCTGGTTATGTCCCTCTGAGGTCTCACATTTTAAATTCTCATATTTTAAATTTTTAAAAGGTGGGGTAAAAATATTTAAATAAAAATAAATGTGGCACCCTCCATCATGTCTTCAGTTTTGCTCCTGATCCCAGATGCAGCCTTGCAGGAAACAACGAACTGGAAAGAACCATGGACTCATCCTGACATAGGATGCACACCAGAGACTTTTAAACTAGCAGTTTATAACATCTCTAAGAGCCTGCATCAAGAACTGGGTGATTTGATGCATGTAATGTATTATCCTTTAACAACCTCACTCTCATGCTTTTCTTTCTTTTAGTAATAAACTTTTAGATTCTAAAGGATTGGCTCAGCGTGGTCTTGTGGGTAAGATCCAGGGTATAAAATGACCTGGGAACTGTGGCTGGTTCTTTGGGACCGGAAGAACCCATTCGGGGTAGGTGAGATTGGGTTCTATAACCCCTCACCTGTGTGTTAGGCCCAGGGCTGATTGGGGCACAGAAAGAGCTGGGGTGTCAGAGGGGTTTTACTCTTGAGGCTTCAGGCTGGCCAGATTGGCAGCTGAAGCGCTCAGTGTGACTGGTTTGTGGCCTATTTGGGAAGGTCCCTGATCTGAGGCCGTAAGGAGCCCCAAGTTTGAGCAATTTGCCCTGAGTGGATGCCCTCAACCGTGCAGAGAACCGGCCCGGTCTGTAACACAGGGGCCACCAGGTGAACTGAAGCTCTGACTGGCCACTAGGTTCACCTCAGGTCTCAGGGGCCACCAGGTGAACCCAGTCGCTGACTGGCCACCAGGTCAACCTCAGGTCTCCAGAGCCACCAGGTCAACCCTGGCACTCAGTGACTACCAGGTGAACTCAGGCTCTCAGTGGTCACCAGGTGAACCTGAGGTCTCAGGGGCCACCAGGTTCTCACTGGCCACCAGGTCAACCTCACATCTTAGGGGCCACCAAGTGACCCCAGGCTCTGGTCAGGAGGTCAGCCTCAGGTCTCAAGGGCCCTCAGGTCAACTTCAAGTCTCAGGGACAACCAGGTGAGCTCAGGGTCTGACTGGCCACCAGATCAACCTCACATCTAAGAAGCCACCGAGTCAGCCTGCGCTCTAACTGGTCACCAGGTCAATGTCAGTTCTCAGAGGCCACCAGGTCAACCCAGGTTCTCACTGGCCACCAACTCAACTTGAAGTCTCAGGGGCCACCAGGTGAACCCCATCTCTGACTGAGCACCAGGTCAACCTCACATCTCAGGAGCCACTAAGTCAGTCTGGGCTGTGACTGGCCACCAGGTCAACCTCAAGTCTCAGGGGGCCACCAGGCCAACCCAGGCTCTCATTGGCCTCTACGTCAACCTTACGTCTCAGGGGCCACCAGGTGAACCCAGGCTTGAACTGGGCACCAGGTGAATCAGGTCTCAGGGGCCACTAAATTTCATCCTGTTTACCTCAGACCATTTCTCCAATTTGTCCACATCATTTTGAATTATGACCCTATCCTCCAAAGCACTTGCAACCCCTCCCAGCTTGGTACCATCTGCAAACTTAAAAAGAGTACTCTGTATGCCGATATCTAAATTGTTGATGAAGATATTGAACAGAACTGGTCCCAAAACAGACCCCTGCAGAACCCCATTTGTTACTCCTTTCCAGCAGGATTGTGAACCGTTAATAACTACTCTCTGGGAATGGCTAGCCAGCCAGTTATGCACCCACCTTATAGTAGCCCCATCTAAGTTGTTGTTGCCCAGTTCATTGATAAGATCATGCGAGACCGTATCAAAAGCCTTACTAAAGTCTAGATATACCACGTCTACCGCTTCTCCCTTAGCCACAAGACTCGTTATCCTATCAAAGAAAGCTATCCGATTGGTTTGACACGATTTGTTCTTTACAAATCCATGCTGTCTGTTACCTATCTTATCTTCCAGGTGTTTGCAGATGAATTCCTTAATTACTTGCTCCATTATCTTTCCTGGCACAGAAATTAAACTGACTGGTCTGGAGTTTCCCGAGTTGTTTTTATTTCCTTTTTTATAGATGGGTGCTAGATTTGCCCTTTTCCAATCTTCTGGGATCTCTCCTGTCTTCCATGATTTTCCAAAGACGATAGCTAGAGGCTCAGATACCTCCTCTATCAACTCCTTGAGTATTCTAGGTGCATTTCATCAGGCCCTGGTGACTTGCAGACATCTCACTTTTCTAAGTGATTTTTAACTTTTTTTTTTTTTTTAAATCTTCTAAACCTCCCCCGTTCCCACTAGCATTCACTATGGCAGGCATTCCTTCATCAGACTTCTCGGTGAAGACCAAAACAAAGAAGTCATTAAGCAGCTCTGCCATTTGCAAGTTTCCCCCTCCTCACTGAGCAGTGGGCCTACCCTGTCCTCGGTCTTCCTCTTGCTTCTAATCTAATTTGCAAAGAGAAGTCCCCTTGCTACTGGCCGCATAGCTGTGTACTGTTCTCCTGGGGGCTGGCTGCTCGGTCCTGGGGGGAGGAGGGTCCTGCTGCTCTCACAGGGTCAGGTGTGGGCCAGGAGCCATCAGCCCCTAGGGTCTGTGGCTCTGGAGGTCCCCATGCTCAGGGTTCCCTCCTTTCCTAAATTTTGTTCCTCCGGTTTCCCGAGCAACACCGGGTAACTCCAGCTAGTCTAATATATAAAGGAGAATGTTTGTATGTTTGTGCTCTAATAACTTGGACACTATAAGACCAACTGCAACCAAACTGCATGGGCTAACCTTTCCTCCAGGAGAAGGTTTAAGGGACTGTGGGAGGGAAGAGAGGAGAGACCAACACCTCTCCCCGGGGCTGCACAGAGCTTGGCAGTGCAGGGAGAAGCGGGTTCCCGGGGGAAGCGGCAGGGACAGTCACTCACTAAGGCTGGCGGAGGGACAAGGAAGCAGAGTGCAGGCTCGGGCACCGGCGGCAGGCGCACCGTTCCCTTCCCCCTCCCTCCCCTCAGACTCCTCACCTCAGTTATATCAACTGTCCCGAGCAACGCTGGGTAACTCCAGCTCTTATATTTATAGAATGTCGTCTTGTTTCCCTTTATGCCTGTAGCTAGTCTGAGCTTGTTTTGTGCCTTTGCCTTTCTAACTTGCCCCTGCATTCCTGTGCTGTTTGCCTATATTCATCCTTTGTAATTTGTCCTAGTTTCCATTTTGTATACACCTTTTTTATTCTTAGATCATGCAAGATCTCCTGGCTGATCCAAGGTGGTCTTTTGCCATATTTTCTATCTTTGCGACACAGCGGAATAGCTTGCTTTTGGGCCCTTAATGTCCCTTTGAAATACTGCCAACTCTCCTCAGTTGTTTTTCCCCTCAGTCTTGATTCCCATGGGACCTTACCTATCAGCTCTCTGAGCTTACCAAAATCTGCCTTCCTGAAATCCATTGTCTGTAATTTGCCGTTCTCCCTTCTACCATCCCTTAGAATCATGAACTCTATGATCTATGTTAGGTTAGTTGTTGACTAACCTTCTCACTCTGCACTTGCCTGCAGCCGAGACAGACGCACGGACCGGCGTTCGCACATGCAGCCACTCACCCACGTGCTCACCAAGCCAGGTTTGGTCTGGCCAGCTGGCTCCTCCGGATTCTGCCCCGAGCTCCCCAGTGGGGCACGGACCTTTCCTTAGAGCATGCTGAAAAGTCCTTGAGCCCGATATTTGCTCTGCCCCTGCACGTAACTGGGAAGCTCCCCTCAGCTGTTCTGCAGGCTCTGCCCTGCCCCAGCCCTCTGCCCTCGCACCGGCGCTAGCTCCTCGGTGCGCCAGCTGCAAAGCCCCGAGTCTGCAGATGACCAAATGGGGCACTCTGTAATGGGGAAAGCCGCCCCGCTGCCCTGGCCCCAGTTCCAACACATGGGGCAGCCGCCCGCCATGCAGCCCGGCCCCGGGAGCAGCTGGGCAGCTGCCACATGGCTGTGGCCCCGCACGCTCCTGCCAAGCCCAGCACCACCAGCTCCCCTGCCACGGCCAGGTGGAAGGGCAGTGCTGCTGCGCAGCTCCGTGCAGATTCCAATTCTTGCTGTGCGCCAGTGCAGGCGCACGCTCAGGGGGACTGTGGCTCCTGCTCCCGGCAGCGCTGGAGCTGTTCTGAGGCTGGGGGCAGAGGGGCAGGCCTCCGGTCGGGGGAGGCCGCGCTGGGCCAGGGGCAGAGGCGGCGCTCCTGCCAGCAGCCCTGTGCCCCCGGGTGGGGCGTGTTAAGCAGCTGCGTGGCCGCCCAGCTTAGAGGGAACTTGGCCAATGCGCTACACGAGGGCCCCAGAGTAACCCACAGAGCAACCCCTACCTCTGCTCTGGGATCACCAGCCACCGCCAGCAGCCAGCACCGTCCCTCTGCCCCCCACACTAAGGCCGCCTGACAGGCCACGGGGCTCACATCATGCTGGAGGTTCCAGGCTCTAGGCTCTCCCCAGGCAGGGCAGGGGGCTGGAGATTCATTTTCTCCAGTGCTTTGAGGTTCACACAAGCAGCCACCTGTCCGGTCCCCACGCGCATCCCCTGGCTCGCGCCTGCCCCGAGACGGCAGGGAGCTTCTCGTGCGAACGGACACAGTGCCAACGCTGAACCCTCCCAGCCCCTCCGGCCACATCCCAGAGGGCCGCCAGGCAACGCCCTGCAGGCCAGCTTCCCGGCAAGCAGCGCACGCAGCCTCGCTCAGCTGCCGGGGCCCTGGGAGCTCCAGGCCTGGAGACGCCGGCGGCGGGGCAGAGAATAACTGCACCAGACCACGCCGACTCCAACAGTTGGGGTTTATTTGTGCTGGGGACTGGTTACAGGAGGGGATGGGCAGCAGCAAGCGCACGCAGCAGCCCCGCAGCTCCCTTGGTTCACCCGCCAGCCATGGGCAGCGAGCGCCTGGCCTGGCACAGATGCCCAGAGTTTGACCCAGCAGCTGGCGGGGCAGGGGGTGACCTCAGCCCACTGGAGGGATTGCAGCGTTCAGAGCCCGGTGCAGCTCACAGGCTCCCTTCCCCATGGGCCAGAGCCCTTCAGGCCTGTGTCAGGAGCGAGGCCCAGCCTGAGCTGGCCAGAGCCCAACCCTCTGCACCAGGTGGGGCAGAACGGGGCAGGTTCCAATGGTGCTCCCTGCAGAGCCCCGGGGCTGTGCCAGGGGCCGAGCGGGCAGAGCCCCTGGGGGATCAGGGCCGTTAGGAGGGAGCTGCGGGCGTAGGCACTGGGAGTTTTCACTGCAGAGTGGAACGTACAGTCTGCCCGGGCCGGCCCTGACACCTCACCCCTGGGCCGCAGGAGGAGGGAGCGAGCCGTTGGCCGAGGTCCCGGCGTACGAGGCGGCGGTGAGGGAGGCGGGGGAGGAGCCGCAGCAGCGGGCCGGCGAGGGGGCTGGGCAGGGTTAGGAGATAAGGCGGCCGTGCAGCCGGCACAGCTGCTCCGGCGTCAGGACCAGCTTGTGCACTTGGCCGTGGCCAGGCTGGCAGGGGACGGTCACTTTGCCCACATAAACGGTGTCGGCCTTCTTCTCCTCGGCGGCCTGGAAAAGCAGAGGGGTCAGAGTGGTGGGACGCGGCTGGGATGGGCCCGCGCTGCCGGCGCCGGGGGGCCTAGCTAACTCCCAGGGGCAGCTCCAGAGCGAGTCACCCGAGGGGAGCCTCCTGCACCCAGGGCCTGGTTGCCTTTGCTCCCTGGCCAGGGCCATGGGCAGCCGGGCCCGCGCCACGCCAGGGCGAGTGCGCCACGGTCCCAGGGCTAGCCACCAGCTCCCCTGGCCGGGGGCCTGGGCCCCAGGCTGCCAACAGAGCCCTCCAGGCAGGGCAAGGGAGCGCTGGTGCGTGGCCGCAGGCTCTCCCGGGACGTGGTGAGGACTGCCCCCGGCCACGTGCCCCCTAGGGTCTCGCTCAGGGCCCCTGCCTCCGGGAGCCCATCTGGGGCAGGGACCTGCTCGCCCAGCACTGCCCCAGGGCCCCGGCCTCCTAGAGCTGCGGTGCAGGCCCTGGCCCAGTGGCATCTCACCTTTAGGAAGGCCGTGGACGGGAAGGTGGCGAAGTCGGTGAGGACGCTGGCCCCAGGGTGCTGCAGAACCGTCTCCTTCATCACGTCATCCTGCAAGGGGAGCAGGGCAGCATCAGCCCTCTAGGGCAGCCTGCGGTGGGTGCCGCACTCCTGGCCTGGGACAGCCCCTCCCCCGGGTGGAGCTCCCCACGCCCGTGGCAGAGGCAGGGCGCGCCCAGAGCACGGGGGAACTTGGGGGAGAACTTGGATGCTCGGGACTGTAGCTGCTTCACTCAGGCCAAAGGGGATGTTTGTTCACACCAAAAAGCATCACGGGCTAAGGTCTCCCCTGGGCTGCAGGAGTGAGGGGCACACGCTGGGCTGGGGGGGCTGGGCTGGGAGGGGCTGAGGGTGAGGGGCACACACTGGGCTGGGGGAGCTGCGCTGCGGGGGGACGAAGGAGCAAGGGGCACACGCTGGGCTGGCAGGGGCTGAGAGTGAGGGGCACACGCTGGGCGGGGCCGGCACTGGCTGGGGGGCGGAGAGAGGGGCACACGCTGGACGGGGCCAGCACTGGCTGGGGGGCGGAGTGAGGGGCACACGTTGGGTGGGTAGTGGCTGGGGGTCAGAGTGAGGGGCACACGCTGGGCGGGGCCGGGAGGGGCTGCGGGGCGGAGTGAGGGGCACACGCTAGGCAGGGCCGGGAGGGGCTGCGGGGCGGAGTGAGGGGCACACACTGGGCGGGGCGGGGAGAGGCTGGGGGGCGGAGTGAGGGGCACACGCTGGGTGGAGCTGGCACTGGCTGGGGGGCAGAGAGAGGGGCACACGCTGGGCGGAGCCGGCACTGGCTGCAGGTTGGAGAGAAGGGCACACGCTGGGCGGGTAGTGGCTGGGGGTCAGAGAGAGGGGCACACGCTGGGTGGGGCGGGGCTGGGAGGGGCTGCGGGGCGGAGTGAGGGGCACACGCTGGGCGGGGCGGGTAGTGGCTGGGGGTCAGAGAGAGGGGCACACGCTGGGTGGGGCGGGGCTGGGAGGGGCTGCGGGGCGGAGTGAGGGGCACACGCGGGGCGGGGCCGGCACTGGCTGCAGGGCGGAGGGCACCGGCAGAGCCGCGGTCCGTCCCTCACAAGAGCCCCCAGCCCGGCAGGCGCCGGCAGCGCGCTGCTCCCCACCGGTCGGCGGCGCCAGCCCGGGCTGTGGGCGTTCGCGGAGCCCCCGGCGCGCAGACAGCTGCTGCGTTTACCTTGAGCTTGTCGACGGAGCTGCTGAGGGCCTTCAGGCGGGCCGTCTGCTCCAGCAGCTGGGCGCCCGGGCTCCCTGTGGCAGACACAATGCGCACGGGGCAACTCGGCGTGGGGCCGTTTGCAGTGACCCCGAGCCCCACGCAACAGAGCAGCCCAGCCCAGACTCCCAGCCCCCTTGGAGGGGCGCGGCAGCGGCTGAGCAGAGCCCCCGGACAGGAGAGCTCGGGGAACCCCGTGAGAATCGCGGCCCCAGCATGGCCTGGCTGGCTGTGGGGCACAAGCTGCCAGGGAGCACAGGGGAGGCCCCGGGGGCCCAGCAACCTGCGGGCACCTCGACGATGCTCGGAGCCATCGTGGGGGGAGGCAGGGTGTGGCCAGCCCCCGGGGCACTGCGGTGGGCCACACAGCTACCACCCCGGCAGGACCCGGAGCTCCCAGTGCGGCCGGGCTCCAGCTCGGTGTCTCTCAGCGCCCCCCCGCCCTGGCATCCGTGGGCACAGACACTGCAGGGAGGCCAGGGGCATGCTCTGCGCCAGGACCGGCAGAGGGGCTTTGGACGCGCCGCCCCTCCAGGACAGGCCACGAGCCCCGGGCCGCTCCCGCTGGGCCTGGGGGTGCTGGCCAGCCCTGGTGCGGAGGCCGTTCCCTCCGGTAAGCGCGCTGGCAGCCTGGCCCCGCTGCCCCCTCCCCAGGAGCTGCGTGCTGGGACGTACCCGACCTCCCGCGTGTGACGTCCACCACCCTGGCGCTGGCGCTCATCTGGTAGAGGGTCTGCAGCAGCTGGCTCGTCTTCCGGTACAGGCTGCCCGAGGCCACCCCCTGCCCCTCCCCCTGCCGGTCGCGGGGAAGGGTCAGCTTGGGCACGTGCAGCGGGGGCAGGGCTGCCAGCTCCGTTCTCATCTGGGCTCCCTGCGGTACAAGCAACGCCCGAGTAGCCCTGGCTCTGCTCCGCCCGGCCCCGCCCTGCCCCCCGGCCAAGCCCCGGCCCGCAGAGCCCAGGGGGGCCCGGCCCCTTCTCCAGCCAGCTGCTGGGCCAGCCACAGAACCCAGACGTGGGGGCACCTGGCCATGCGCAGAGGAGCCCTCGCTCTCTGCCATGGGCAGGGTACACTTTGTCCTCCGCGCCGAGGCAGGTGTGGAAGTGCAGCCCCAACAGGAACGCAGGCTGCTGGCTGCGGGCAGTCAGCTGGGCAGCCCTGGACTCTCCCCTGGGGGCCCCCCCAGCGCCCGGTGTACAGGGGACCCAGACGCCCTGGAGGAGAGGCTGCTCTTCACTCACCCACCAGGGGCCAGCAAGGGAGAGCAGGAGCCGGGGCCCCACAGCAGGGATCAGCTGCCTGTGGTGGCACCCTGCCGAGCCGCCTCAGGGCACAACACCGTGCCCTAGGCCTGGCGGAGGGGGAGGGAGGGCCCGGGCTCTGGATCCAGGTGCCCTGCATAGAGCAGGGGGCCTGACGTGCTTTTGAGTTTCACTCAGCCAGTTGCTTCACTGAGGCCCTGCAGCAGGGAGGCCCACAGGTTAACACACGTTCCCTTTGTGCTCCACCACTAGCAGCAGGAGCCCAGCCAGCCAGAGCCCTCCAGTCTCGCCAGCTCCAGGCTGACGCGCCCAACTCCGACGTGCCTGCCTCTGACCAGCGCACGCTGCCCGGCGGGGACCAGCGGCAGCCCTGGCTTGGTGCACGACCGCCGGAGGAGCCGCCCCTCACCTTGAGCCGGTCGTTCTCCGCCTTAAGGCGCTCAATGGACAGCCGCATGGCATCGATCTGTTGCAGGAGCAGAGGGGAGTCCTTCACCTGGACGGGGCCGGAGCCGCCCCCCAGCGCCTGGCCAGCGCCGCCACCTGCACACGGGCGGGGAGCCGTGGTGAGAGCTGGCCAGCAGGGCCCAGGCAGCCCGGCGGGCTCCGGCTCCGCCCGCAGGCCGAGGCCACTGTGCCAAGGAGCAGCCCGGAGCTGGAGCCGGAGCGCCTGGGGCAGTGCCCGGCGCCAAACCCACGCCCGGAGCTAGCACGCCAGGCGGCTCAGTGTCCCGCCACAGCCCGGCAGGGGCCACGCGCCACAGCCCTGGCGCCACGCAGCTCCCAGAGCCTCAGCAGCCCCCGCCCGCTCGCCCGCCCGGGCCGCCCGCGGCACCTACCTCTCTGCGGCTCCTCTGCAGCGCCGCCAGCAGGGAGAGAACAGAGTTAGAAGCCCGGGAACCTTTGGCCCTGCAGCCCTGCTCCCCATATGCCCGTGGGAAAGGAAAGAACCGGGCCACAGATTCTGCCACTGACTTGCCCTGGGGCCCTGGAAAAGTCCCTTTGCTGCCCTGTCCGTCCTCTGGCTCCCCCTGCTCAGGCAGGGACTGGCCTCCCCGGCCAGCGCGTGGCAGGCACTGGCCAGCTGGCACGCGGGAGCCGAGTGCCACCTGTGGCGCCATCGCCGGACCACGGGTTCTGTGGCGCTGGGGTCACACGGCTACTGCCGGCAGCCCCCGGGCAGAGGCTGTGGCTGCCAAGCCCGCCAAGGCAGGGCCATTCACCCTCGGGAAGGGGCAGGCCAGGCTGCGGGGTCAGCACGCAGCTCGGGCGTCCGCAGCCACATCCAGGCCAGAGGAACAGGGCGCCGAGCAGAGCCAGCTGCTGGCCAGCCCTGGGTCTGGGCTGGTGTGGAACGCGGGCGGCTGAGACTCTCACGGCTCAGGCGCCGCGTCAGAGCCTGCAGGGAGCAGACCGGCCCCGCGCCCACGGGCTCTTCTCCAGCCATAGGAACCTAGAGGGAAGCTGCCGCCCCGGCCACGGGAGCGGGGGAGGCGCAGGCTGGGGCCGAGCAGAGGGAAATCCAGCAGCCCGCCGGCTCTCCGGTCACTGGGCCGAGGCCGGAACACCACGGACCAGCCAGTCGACCCCCGCGGTCCAGAGCCCTGCAGCCAGTGGGAGAGGAATCCCCTGGGCCAGCTGCCCCTTGGGGAACCCGGAGCTCGAGGGACAGAGGCCGGAGGGCTCCTCCCCCTTCACTCCTGTGCTCCCCAGCTGAGCCACCACCCCCACGCCTGGCTCCCATGGCCGAGGCGGCAGCGTCTGGGAAGCAGCCCAGGGCTCCCGGGAGAGGGCTGGAAGGCCCCTTCTCTTCCCCAGGCCTGCGGCATTGCTCCCCTGGCTCCGGGGCCCCGGCGGGTCACTCACCTCCTGCAATGCCCGAGACGATGGAGGCGATGCCGGAGGCAGGGGCTCCCCGCAGCCCCTCGATGGTGCGCTTGGACTGGCTGCTCAAGCGCTGCTTGAGCTCCATCTTCTCCGACTCCAGCTGGTCAATGTCAGCCTGAAGAGCGTCCATGGTCTCCTCGAACTCCCTGCGGGCGCGGAGCGAGCACGGGCATGAGCCCTTCCTGGCGAGCGACAGCGCCGCGGGCCCCGGAGCCGCCTCTGTCGGCAGGCGTGCTCCCAGCCGGCCCCACCCCGCAGCCGCCCGGCTCCCCCCGCCCGGCTCTGCCGCCGCGCAGCCCCCCCGGCGCCTAGAACAGCCCCCTGCACACAGCCGGCACTGCGCTGAGGCCCGGCCTGGCCAAGGGGCAGCCGGAGCAAAGCCAGGGTGTGAAACGAGCGACCTGCGCGCCGGGCAAACAGCCACACGCGGCCTGGCCCCGGCGTGTCCCCTCTGCCCCCGCGCCTGCCCGCCCCCAGGCCCTGCCCGCCCACCGCTGCCGCCCCAGGCCCTGCCTGCTGCCCCCGCGCTGCCCTCAGGCCCCGCCAACCCCACCGCGCCACCGCTAGCCCCGCTCACTTCTCCTTCTTCTTGAGCAGAGCCTGGGTCTCGTCCAGCTTGGTCTGGATCTTCTCCACCCGCTCGTCCGCGTCCTTGGAGGCGCTGTCCAGCTTCTTCTCCAAGAGACTCAGGCGCACGTTGGCTTCGCTCAGCTCCTCGCCCTGGGGCGGCAGAGGATGGGGGATGGGCCAGTGCCCTGGACGCCATCCCGCCCCCACGGGCGCGGGTGGGGGGGCAGAGGGGTGTGATGGCAGAGGGGCGTGGGAGGGGCACAGGTGGGGCGGCAGAGGGGCACGGGGTGTGGGTGGGGGCAGCAGAGTGAGTTGGGGGTGGCAGAAGGGTGCGGGTGTGGGCGGCAGAGGGGCGCAGCTGGGAGCGGCAGAGGGGCGTGGGTGTGGGCGGCAGAGGGGCGCAGCTGGGAGCGGCAGAGTGGGTGTGGGCGGCAGAGGGGCACAGCTGGGGCGGCAGAGAGGGGCAGGGGCGGCAGAGGGGCGCGGTGTGGGCGGCAGAGGGGGAGCGGGTGTGGGCGGCAGAGGGGCACAGCTGGGGGTGGCAGAGAGGGGCGGGGCGGCAGAGGCGCGGGTGTGGGCGGCAGAGAGGGGCGGGGCGGCAGAGGGAGCAGGTGTGGGCGGCAGAGGGGCGCGGTGTGGGCGGCAGAGGGGCGCAGCTGGGAGCGGCAGAGGCGCGGCTGGGGCGGCAGAGGGGTCGGGGCAGCAGAGGTGCGTGGGTGTGGGCGGCAGCGGGGCACAGCTGGGGCGGCAGAGGCGTGGGTGTGGGCGGCAGCGGGGCACAGCTGGGGCGGCAGAGGCGTGGGTGTGGGCGGCAGAGGGGTCGGGGCAGCAGAGGGGCGTGGGTGTGGGCGGCAGAGGGGTCGGGGCAGCAGAGGCGTGGGTGTGGGCGGCAGAGGCGTGGGTGTGGGCGGCAGAGGGGTCGGGGCAGCAGAGGGGCGCGGTGTGGGGCGGCAGAGGCGTGGGTGTGGGCGGCAGAGGGGTCGGGGGCAGCAGAGGCGTGGGTGTGGGCGGCAGAGGGGGTCGGGGCAGGGGCAGCAGAGGGGCGTGGGTGTGGGCGGCAGAGGGGCGTGGGTGTGGGCGGCAGAGGCGCGGGTGTGGGCGGCAGAGGCGGGGCGGCAGAGGAGCGGGTGTGGGCGGCAGAGGGGGCACAGCTGGGGCGGGGCGTGGGTGTGGGCGGCAGAGGGGCACAGCTGGGGCGGCAGAGAGGCGTGGGTGTGGGCGGCAGAGAGGCGCGGTGTGGGCGGCAGAGGGGGTCGGGGGCGGCAGAGGGGGCGCGGGTGTGGGCGGCAGAGGGGGTAAGGGGCGGCAGCGCAGGGAACACGGAGGGAAGAGCTCACCTTGATTTTCAGCGATTTCTTCAGCTCTTTAATAACCGTCTCTCTGTCCTCCAGCTTGAGGCCCAGGCCCTCGGCGTCGGTGATCTCGGCCCGCAGCGCGGCGGCCCGCAGCGTGACAGGCGGAGGGGGCTGGCGGGGGAGGAGAGGAGGCTGCTGGGATCCTGCCAGCTGAGGGGTCCCTTCTTGCGCATGGCGAGGAAGGGGCTGTGGGATCGTCCCCCAGGAGCCTGGCTCCCCGCGGCCCTGACAGCCCAGGGCAGGGTGCCCGGCCCTCGCCTGCTCCCGGCGCCCAAGGACAGAGCTCTTGCCAGAAACCAGGCCCCGGGCCAGCCGGCCCCGCCAGGGGAACCCAGCCCCAGGGGAACCCAGCCTGCTGGGGAACCCAGCCTGCCGGAGGAGTGGCCGGTGCGCTCAGAGCCCACCTTGCTCTGGGGCCGGTCGGCGTCGTACTCGCCCTCCTGCATGGCGGTGGCCATCTTGTTCATGGTGGCGATGAGGATGCTGCAGGACTGGCGCAGGCACTCGTACGGGTTGACGCCGGGGCTGCCGTAGATCTGCGGGAAGGGACGGAGTCTGCTCGGCCCCCGCTGAGCCAGCTGCCCTGCTAGGCCCCGCCCTCCCGCATCGCCCAGGCCACAGCGCACGGCCGGGGCAGGCGCGCGGCTGCCCCCACAGCCCGGCCCAGCGCCTGCAGGCAGCCGCGAGACGTGCTCAGGGTGCTCCCCACACTCCTCCGCAGGGCAGGCCGCGGGCGCTGGGAACAGGCCCCACCTGCTCGCTTGCTTTGAAGGCCAGATCCTCCAGCTTTACGGCCAGGAGCCCCTCGTTCTCTGTCAGCGGGGCGATCAGCTGGGCCCCGGCGGCTGCCACCTCCTGCAGCACAGCCACCACCCAGGTCAGGTGCTTGCGGCAGTCCAGCAGCGTGTCCGACACCTGGGCAGGGGGTGCACGGCTGTCAGAGGAGTCACCCCCCGGCAGGACGAGGGGAGGCGCTCTGCGTCACCAGCCTCCCGGCGCGCCCTCTGACCTGCGCCATCGGCCTCCTGGTGCTACCGGCCTCCTGGTGCCACTGGCCTCCCGGCGCGGCCCCCCCCGCCCTGCGCCATCGGCCTCCTGGTGCCACTGGCCTCCCGGCCCGCCCCCCTGTCCTGCGTCACTGGCCTCCCAGCGCACCCCCCGCCATCGGCCTCCCGGCACCGCTGGCCTCCCGGCGCGCCCTCCACCATCGGCCTCCCGGCCTGCCCCCCGCCCTGCGTCACCAGCCTCCCGGCCCGCCCCCTGCCATTGGCCTCCTGGTGCCACCGGCCTCCGCGCGCCCCCGCCCTGTGTCACTGGCCTCCCAGCCCGCCCCCGCCATGGCCTCCTCCACCGGCCTCGCCACCCCGCCCCGCCTGCGTCACTGGCCTCCAGCCGCCCCACCGCCTCCTGGTGCTACTGGCCTCCCAGTGCGCCCCCCGCCATCAGCCCCCACCCTGCGTCACTGGCCTCCCGGCGCGCCCCCCACCCTGCGTCACCGGCCTCCTGGTGCACCACCCAGCCTGAGCCTAACGCAGATCGCTGAGGGCAGCTTAATGAGCGTCCTTGGGCAGCATCGCTGGGAGCCGCCAGCTGCTCCCGCCCCTGCTCTTGGCTGGCACAAGACACGCGGGCTCAGGGCAGCACAGCTGGATGGACGCTGGCTCGCTGGCACAGACAGCAGCAGCCCCCGCACGCTGGGCACATCCCCTCTGCTCCCCCATGGAAGCCTGTGCCCGCCGCGGAGAGAAAACCCGCCTCATGCTGGAGCAGAACGTGGAGCTGGCGGGGTAGGAGCCTCCCCTTCCCCTGGCCAACTCCACCCCCCCGGCTGGCGCCATGGGAGCACGTGGCGCCATTCCCGCCCAGGCTGCACGAGGGGGTGTGAGGAGGGGCCCTAGAGCCCGTGGCGCCTGAGGGGCGCTCCCTGCCCCACCTGCTGCCCGAAGCCCAGTGCTGCCGGGATCCCCGGTGCGTCCGTCCCGGGCATGCGGCGTCTGATCTTCTTGCAGAACTGGCGGATGTCGCTGCAGGAGGTCTCCAGGTCCTTGAGGAGGATGGCGAGGTCGGACGCCTCCTGCCCGGGCTACAAGGCGGGGAAGGGGAGAGCTCAGCGCTGGAGACCGGCAGCCAGGCCCAGCGGGCGCGTGGGAGCCGCGCCATGCCAGGCGAGCCGCAGAAGGCGCGAGGGGCGCTGCTCACCTGCAGGAAGGATCGCAGGCGGCCCACCTCCACGCCCATGCAGTCCAAGGCACTCTGGGTGAACTGCGGATGAGCACGAGTGCCGTTAGTTCAGGGCACAGAAAAGACGCGGCCGGACGGGCCCGGGCACAGGGCTGGGCTCTGGGGTGTATGGTCGTTTCGCTCCGCCCGGGGGCTGTCCGCACCACTGCCGGGGCGCCCCGCCACCAGGCTCCAGGACACAAGGCTGGCACCGCGCTTGGTGGCCCCTCCCTCGGTCCGGCCCCCGCGGGGCGGCTGAGCCCGCCTAGCAGGGGAGGCAGGTCTGCAGCTCAGGACGAGGGTTTCTGAACCCCCCGCCAAGGAGCCGGCCGGGCCGTGAGTCCTCCCAAGGCCTCGCTGTCACGTTACTGGATTTTAAGGGGAGCAGCCAGATCACTGCTGCACCCACGGGGGGGGGGGGGGGTGTTTGCCCCAAAGTGCACACAAAGGGGGCCGTGTGCGGTGTCACATGAAAGCTTGTGCTCTACTGATTCTGTATGTGCTGCTCATGTACTTGTATAATGTTTATAACCCCACATACAGACATGTACTCTGTATGGAGGCTGGAAACTTCTCTGTCTGTGGCTGAGCCAAGGGGCAAGGAATGCTCAGCCGATGGCTATGCTAATTAGCAAGGGACAATGGATCTCTAGGTGCCAATCCACTCCTCGGGAAGGTGACTGACTTGGGACACAAGGATAGGTCGACAGACCATGTGACCTTCTATGGCCAGGAGGATGCCAGGATGGATATAAAATGCCATGTGGCAGACTCCATTTTGGTCTTCAGTTTAGCTCCTGATCCCAGATGCAGCCTAACAGGGAACCACGAGCTGAAAGAACAGTGGACCCGCCCTGACATAGCATGTAACCAGAGACTTTTAAGCCAGCAGTTATAACATCTCTGCTAGAGCCTGCATCGAGAACTGGGAGAGTCGCTGCATGTAATGCAGGATCCTTTAACAACCTCAGTCTCAGGCTTTTCTTTCCTTTAGTAATAAACCTTTAGATGGTAGATTCTAAAGGATCGGCTCAGCGTGGTTTGTGGGTAAGACCCAGAGTGTAAATTGACCTGGGATCTGTGGCTGGTTTCTTGGGACCGGGAGAACCCGTCCGGGGTAGGTGAGATCGGGTTCTATAACCCCTCACCTGTGGGCAGGCCCGGGGCTGATTGGGGCACAGGAAGAGCTGGGGTGTCAGAGGGGTTTTGCTCGTGAGGCTTCTGGCTGGCCAGGTGGCGGCTGAAGGCTCGGTGGGACGGGTTTGTGGCCTGTTTGGGAAGGTCTCAGTCTGGGACTGGACGGAGCCCCGAGTTTGAGCAATTCGCCCTGAGCGGACGCCCTCAGCTGTGTCCAGACCTGGCCCGGTCCATCACACCCGCGAGGGCCTGACCCCGCCTTACCTTAATGTGGTCCGCCAGCTGCATGGTGCAGTCCTCGGCCTGCTCCACCAGGTGGATGCTGTACAGGTGCTGGAAGGAGAGGAGGTGCTACCAGCGGGAGCCGGAGGAAGGGACGAGGCCGCGCCGCAGGCGGTAAAGCCGGCATGGGCGGCTGCCTTTCCGACCAGCAATCCCGCAGCGCCCACCTGCCCCGGAGCCGGACGCTTGGGGCGGGCTGGCTGCAGTAGCAGATGCTCAGGGGCCGGCTGTGGTGGATTTAGCGGAACCCCCTGCCCCAGCAGACTCCTGTGCTGGGGATGGCAGGCCTGGAGGGGCGGGGATTTCTGCCAGCCCAGAGGGCGTAGGGGCAGCTCTGCAGGGCTTAGGGACACAATAGTGCAGTCGACTGACTAACCAAGAAGCAAAAGCTTTAGGTTAATGCTATAGACAGAAATACACGGCTCCCCCCGCCAGCTCACGTTTCAGCAGGCAGCCCGGCTCAGTCCTGGCTCGCGCCGGGTCCACGAGCTCAGAGCCCTCCCCCCAGACAGGGGCTGCTGCCACCCGGCGCTGCTGACTCTGTACGGGAGGTACTAGTGCGGGGGCCAGGCAGCCGGCCTGCGAGGGGAGCTGGTTTTTAAACTGGCTCCCTCGTGGTCCAGCTCCCGCCTGGCCCCCCACGCTGCTGCCAGTGGGGCTGGAGCGCACTGGCCGCCGGCCCTGCCCCCAGGGATATTGGACACCCCTAGTAGGTCTAGCTCAGTCTGATGTGGGGACAGGGCCCTGTGGGATGGCAGTGCCCGGCCCGGCGCCTGCCCGCGGCACACACAGCGCACGCCGAGCCCGGCCCGGCGCCTGCCCGCGGCGCACACAGCGCACGCCGAGCCCGGCCCGGCGCCTGCCCACGGCACAGACCCAGCGTCCTACCTGGTAGTATTTGATAGCTTTGGTCAGCGGCTCCACGTTGACAGTCTCGTCAAGCTGGTCCTTGTGCAGCAGCTGGATGAGGAAGTCCAGCGAGCGCTCGTGGACGCTCATCTCCGGGTAGAGCAGCCCCACCTTCTTGTAGATCTCCACGCTGCACTTGCTCAGGGCCCTGGGGAGGAGCCAGCACTGCCAGCCTGCCTGACACGGGGTCCTGCCGCGACACGGGCCTGGGGCCTGCCCCTCCAAGATGCTGCGCAGCCCCAGCTCGGCAAAGCCCAGGGCTCGGCCATCGCCTTCCCTACCCGGCCCCGAGGGCACCGGGGCCCACAGGAGGCAGCGGCCCGGGGCGCATGAAAAGACACGGCCGTTCTCACTGCCCGGGGGAGCAGGGACCTAGTGCCCACGGGGGGAGCTGGAGAGTTTCGAGGGCAGGGCAGCGCGGCCTGGCTGGCCGCAGTGGCAGGAATTGGGTTGATGGGGGCTGCAGCTCCCCGAGTGGCTGTTCCCAAGCAGCGTCCCGGAGCCCGGAGCCCATCCTGCCCCGCGCCGCCCCGCCCCAGCCCCAGCCCGCCCGCCCCGCGCCAGCCGCAAGGGGCCGGGGAGGCGGTGCGCCCGGCGCAGGGGACTCACTGTTCGTATTTGTGCAGCGTGGCTTGCAGGAGGCTGAGCGAATACACCAGCCCTGCGGCAAAGCTCAGCTGCTCCCCGGGGGCGCCCCGCAGGCCCGTGCGCTCCGCACAGTTTTCATTCAGCTCAAACTTCTCCTGGGCCTGTTTGCTGATCAGCTCAGCCTGTGGCAGGGGAGAGAGCATTCAGTCCCCCTCGCTGCTGCCCGCTGCTGGCAGCCCTGCCCAGAGCTGGGCTTGCTGGCACCCGGGTACCTGACGCTCGCGGCGGGGCAGGCGCCAGGTCCGTGTAGCAGCCCAGTCGGAGCCCTCTGCGGCCGAGAGCCCAGGAGCCCAGGGCTGCGTTAGGCCGGGGGCTGCAGGGAGGACTTGCCGGGGAGGGAGGGAGCAGCAAACCCACAGGGGGGCCAGGTCTGGAAGCGGCTCAGGGAGGGGCAGGGGCGCCCTTGGCTGCTGGTCAGTGCAGGGAAGCGGAAGAGGGGCGAGAAGGAGCCTCGATGCTGCCCCCAGGAGGGGTACGGCACGGCTGGCCTGGCTGCAGGGCTGAGGCCCGACGGGGAGAACCGGATGGCAGGGGGTTGGCCTGGCCTGAGGGAGAGGAGAGCAGCCCCCTCGTGCACAGAGACCGGCTCGGAGGCAAGGCCCGCAGCGACCCACCTTGCAGATGAGGCGGGGGATGAGCAGCAGCACCAGGATGCAGTCGTGGTCCCCGCCGTGGCGCAGGAAGCTGTCGGGCATGAAGGAGGTGAGGAGGGACACGTGCCGGTTGGCCTGCTGCACCTCCATCTGGCGCAGCTCCATCTCGATGGCCTGAGGGAGACGGGCCCGTCAACCGGCGCTTGCAGGAGAGGGCCCGGCCTGCTCATGGCTCTGGGGGGCTGGGCCCACGAGCCAGCAGCCTGTGCAGCAGCGGAGCCGCCGAGCCCTTTTCTGCCCCACGCCCCGTGCCCACGGCTGCTTCGCTCCCCGGCGTCAGCGCTCACGGTCCGGCGCGGGCCCTGCGGGACCCCCCGGCTCTGCGCTCGGCTGCTCCTCCCAGGCCACGCAAGGTCACGTCGGGGCCACAAAACCCCATTTTCAAGTACTGGCCACCGTGTGAGAAGTGGCACTGCCGGGGCCATTTCGCCGAACACTTACGTGGAACAGCCCCCCGTTAGTGCCTGACACGTCTCCAGCCACAACAGGCCTTCCCCCCACCCAGCTCCCGCTACGCAGCCACGGCCCGGCCCTCCACCCCCAGCCTCCGCCATGCAGCCACGGCTCAGCCCTCACCCCTCCAGCCCCGCCACGTAGCCACGGCCTTCCCCCTCCCCTCTCCAGCCCCGCCATGTAGCCACGGCCTGGCCCTCCACCCCAGCCCCGCCATGCAGCCACAGCTCAGCCCTCACCCCTCCAGCCCCCGCCATGTAGCCACGGGCCGGCCCTCCACCCCCAGCCCCCGCCAAGCAGCCACGGCCCAGCCCTCCTCCCCAGCTCCCGCCCCCACCACGCAGCCATGGCCCTCTCTTCCCCAGCTCCTGCCATGCAGCCACGGCCCAGCCTTCCACCCCCAGTCCCCACCATGCAGCCACGGCTCAGCCCTCACCCCTCCAGCCCCCACCACGTAGCCACAGCCCGGCCCTCACCTCCCCCCCCAGCCTCCTCTACGTAGCTACGGCCGGACCCTGGTCCCCCCAGCCCGTGCTGCGTCGCGCCGTACTGTTTGCACTGACGGGAACGCAGGGCAGGCAGTTACTGCCCCAGCGCAGCAGGGCAGGGGAGCGCGTTTGCAGCCCGCACTGCTTCGCCCTGACGCCAATGGGCAAGAGCAGCGTCTCTCCAGTCAGGCATTCTGCAGACTGGCTGCTGCTCTCGCGCCGTGGTGACCCAGCCCTCAGCAAGGCCCACTCCCGGCCCCCTCCGGCCTGGTAGCCTCTGAAAGCTGCCTGAGCTCTGCCGTAAGCTCTCCCGTGCCCGAGTGCAGAACCTCTACCCCTACACCCCCCGCCGCTGGTGCGCTGCCCCGGCAACCCCTACCCCTTACGCCTCCCCCCGCCGGCGCGCTGCCCCAGGAACCCCTACCCCCTATGCCCCCCCTACCTTCGCATGGGCCTTTGTCTCTGCAAATTTAATCTTGAAGTCGAACATCTCTGGCGGCGGCTGCTGCTGTCTCTCCACGGAAGCTTCTTGCTGGCTCATGAGCTCCCGGTTGACGTCCTGAGGGCAGGAGCAGCACGACGTAAGAGTGCGGCAGAACAAGGGGGAAGGGGGCAGCCGGGCAAGAGGAGGGCGAGCTGAATGCTGGGACAGCCGAGGAGTCCCTTGGGAACCGTGCTACCGGCGCCGGGCCACGGGCAGACCACGCTCCGCCCCGGGGAACGCTGGCCCTCAGCACAGGGCGGGGAGGGCGTAACCCCATCTCCCCAGCCGCGTGCTGCCCGAGCCCCAGGAAGCCTCAAGACCCAGCCCCGAGACCCAACTGAACGCGTTGGCCCATCGGCCGCTCGCAGCCTGCGCCCCCCGGGGCAATGGGCAGCCCACAGCCGCACCTGCTAACCTGCAGCCCGGCTCAACTGGGCGCTGCGGGAAATCCCAGCTCAAGGAGGGCAGCAGAGCTGGCTTTGAGGCAACGTGTCCCCATCCCCTCTGGCCTGCCCAGGGCTCTACCTCCCCCGCCAGCGCCCCGGGTGCAGTCCCTCCCGGCCCAGCGCCGCGCCAGCACTGCACCTGCAAGTGTGCCGTCAGCTCCCTGTACTTCTTGATGGTCTGCTGGTAATCGGCCACTGTCTCCTGCGCCGCCTCCACGCGCTTCTCCGCCTCCCGCACCCGGGCCGTGGCCATGTCCAGCTGCTCCCGCAGCTCCAGCTCCGTCTCCCGGGCGTTCTCCTGCAGCTCGTCGTTCATCTCGTTCATGGCTTCCTGGCAGGAGGAGGGGGGTGCCACTATCCAGCATGGCCTGCCAGGCCGCAGTAGCCCGAGCCCTTCCAGCCAGGCCCTGCTAGGTGAGCTGAGCCAGCCGCCCGCCCCTGCGCAAGCTCGCCCGCCGAGGGCTTACCAGGTCGCCGACTGTCTCCCGCAGCTCCCGGACCTTCTCCTCCAAGTCCAGGTTTCTCTCCGTCAGAGTCTCCACCATCTCCTCCGCACCCAGGGCAGCGTCCACCTGGGGACACGGTGTGAGAACTTAGCCCTGACTTGGGCCCCCGTTCCCGCAGCATGGCACGGGTCAGGCCCGTGCTCCGGCGAGCCCCAACCCCTCCGCCCTTGGCTGGGGATGAGCCGCGCCGGGCACGGCTGAGAGATCCGGCCCCGCTGGCAGCCAGAGTGAGGGCCCCGGGGCTGCCGCTCTGAGCCTCTTGGCTCTCGGCCATCAATGGACCTGCCCTCGTGAGCCCCGTGGCACTTTGGGCCTTCACCACGCCCCCTGCCAGTATGCCTTGGCTGGCGGGCGCTGGGCCAGGAACCGGCCGCCCAGGAACTCCCCCGAGCGGGCGCTGGGCCGTGTGCTCCAAGGAGCAGGGAACGTTTCCCGTCTATGGGCCGCGGCGCGATCCCTTTGCTGCCCCCTGCCAGCGCGGCACGTTCCCGGCCGAACGTGGCCCCTCCATTCCCAAGCCGAGCGGCCTGGCGTGAGAGGCGGTGCTCGGGGCGGCAGGGTGCGGGCGCGCTGGCTTTAGAGCCACTGAGCAGCGTTGCCGCCTTGCTCCCGATGCCTTTCCGAATCGCTGCCGCACGCGCATGGGCGGTCGGGGGAGCGCTCTGCCCCCCCCCCGGGAGAACAGCCCCTCTCAAGCCCCAGTGTGGACACGCAGCGGGGCTGGAGCCTGCCAAGGTGCCTCGCTGCATTGATCCACTGCACGTTTCCTCTGCCGGCTTGTGGTGAGATTCCCTCCTCCAGAGCCCGGACGGGTGTGCCCGCAGGCCTGGCCCCAGCCAGCCCCTTGAGGAGCGCGCCCCACCGCTCCCCAGCCAGAGCCGGCCAGGTCTCCCCGCCTTTGCGCCAGGCACGCAGTAGCGGGGCCGTGACCGCTGACGCTGCTGAAGAGCCTCACCGCAAGGGGCTGCTCTGGGCGTGTGGCCTGCCAGCGAGAGCCCCCCACGGCTCCCAGGAGATGCTGGCTCGCCTGGCAGCGGCTCCGGGCCCCTCCGGATGGACTCACCTGCTCTTTCAACTCATCGATGGTTCGCTCCGCCTGCTTCACCTCCTCCTGCAGCTTCTCCCTCTGCTGACGCAAGCCCTCCAGCTCCGAATTCTTCTTCTCCATGTGCTTCTGAAGCTTCACGTGCTCCTGCTTCTCCGAGGCGGACAGGTCCCGCATCCTGGGCCGAGCATACTCTCAGAACCAGGGGGCGGCACCGGGCCCTGGCCCTGCCACCCCACCCTTCCGAGGCAGCGGGGCTCGGACGCCCGCCCTGTCCCTGCGCGGAGACGCTGGGGCAGCCACACGGAGCCAGGGGACGCCTTTGCCCCGGGCGGGCTCCGATTTCCATTCTGTAGGCAAACCGGAGAGCACAGCCCTAGGGCCCCGCCTGTCCCTGGGAACATGGCAGAGCAGCCCTCAGGCTGGGCCGGGAGAAACCTGGAGGGACGCTAGCAGGGCCACACAGGGGCAGCTCTCCCCGGGCGGTGGGGGGGCTATGGAGAGACGGGGGCCTGGCGGGGGGGCCCAGGGCACGGCCGGCTGGCCCAGTTGGTCGCTGTGGCAAATGCCCCCTTTCTAGCAGCCAGCGCGCTAAGCAGCC
This sequence comes from Rafetus swinhoei, assembly GCA_019425775.1. Taxonomy (NCBI): domain Eukaryota; kingdom Metazoa; phylum Chordata; order Testudines; family Trionychidae; genus Rafetus; species Rafetus swinhoei. The sequence goes on along the minus strand of CM033449.1, from coordinate 1,325,902 downwards.
ATGCTCTCTGGAGCCATGCTCTCTGGAGCCACCGACCACGCGGGGCTGGAGCTGTACCATGGGGTGGAGGGGGTGGAGACAGGCCGGGGTGGGGGTCGCCGGGGAGGCTCTGCAGAGATGGCAGGAGGAGCCTTGTACCTGACCAGAGCTTCCTTGAGCCTCGCGTTTTGCTCTTCCAGCTGTTTGACCTGGTAGCTGGAGGCAGCCCCGTCCGAGCCTGGAGAGAAGGAGAAGCAGAGACCTTACCCGATGGGCCGGGAAAGCCACGGGCCGCTCGTCTGGATGCAACCAACACTCTGGCTGGGGGAGGCGCGAAGGGCCTGCGGGGGGGGGCTAACACGTGGGGGCTCCCCAGCCAGCCTTGCACCTCCTCAGAGCAGCCCTCAGACCTAGCGCCCAGCCAAGCCACCCAGCCAGGGACCCAAACCAAACTCTGCTGCCTGGACGGCACAGCCTGCAGCCTCGGCTCGGGGGGCCACAGGGCCAAGGCAGGGCCAGGGCAGCACTGGGGGGCCACAGGCAGAGCTGAGCGCTGGGGGGAGACCAGACACTTGTGGCCTCTTCAACCCTCTGGCTCTAGGATTTCACGGGGCTTGCCTGGCTGTAGCCAATGTGACACAGCCCCCCGATCCCAGTACGGCCCCCACTCAATCTGTCCATCCCCCCGTACCTCCTGCAGCCCCCCGATCCCAGTACCCCCATCTGTCTGTCACGTTACTGGATTTTAGGGAAGCACCCAGATTACTGCTGCGCCCATGGGGGGGGGGGGGAGGGTGTTTGCCCCAAAAGGGGTACAAAGGGGGCCATGTAAGGTGTCAAATGAAAGCTTGTCTTCTACGGATTCTGTATATGCTCTTCATATACCTCTATAATGTCTGTGTGTGGAGTTATTAATATGTGCTCTGTGCTGATGCTGAAAGATTCTCTGTCTGAGGCAGAGCAATGAGCCAGGAATGTTTGCCCATGGACACGCTAATGAGCAAAGCTCCAGGGAACAATGGACCTCTGGAGGCCAAAGACACACCTGGCCATTGGCCATGTGACTAGCCAGCTTGGAAGAAGCCAGGAGGGGGTATAAATAGGCCATGTGGCCGACTTCATGGGGGTACTCAGATCTGCTCCTGACCCCAGATGCGGCCTCGCAGGGAATCACGAGCCGGGAAGAACTGTGGACGCACCCTGACATAGGATGTGCAACAAGGACTTTTAAGCCAGCAGCTATAACATCTCTGCTAGAGCCTGCATCGAGCACTGGGAGATTCGATGCATGTAACGTACGATCCTTTAACAACCTCACTCTCAGGCTTTTCATTCTTGTAGTAATAAACCTTTAGATGTTAGATGCTAAAGGATCGGCTCAGCGTGGTTTGTGGGTAAGATCCAGAGAGTAAATTGACTGGGGATCTGTGGCTGGTTTCTTGGAACCGGACAGAACTTGTTCGGGGTAGGTGGGGTTGGGTTCTAAGACCCCCCACCTGTGTATGAGGCCCGGGGCCACCTGGGGCACGGATATTGCTGGGGTGTCGAGGGGTTTTGCTCGTGAGGCTTCAGGCTGGCAGCTGGAGCGCTCTGTGGGACTGGTTTGTGGCCTGTTTGGGAAGGTCTCCAGTCTGGGGGCTAGAGAGAGCCCCAAATTTGAGCAATTCGCCCTGAGCAGACACCCTCAGCTGTGCCCAGACCCGGCCCGGTCCGTCACACTGTCCATCCCCCTGTTCCCCCTGCAGCCCCCCTCAATCTGTCCATCCCCCCGTCCCCTCTTGGGCCCAGCACAGACCCTTTGAGAATCCCGCTCTTCCTCTCTCCAGGGCGAAGACTCACCCTTTCTTCCTGCTCTTTCCCCTACAAAACCCCCGTGGGCTTTGCCCGTCCCACCGTGTCCATCCAGCGGATTCTGTTCGCACTCAGGGTTTAACCCTTGGCCTGCTCCGCACATCGGGCTCCCGGTCTGGTGCGGAGGCTGAGCCCAGTGAGAGGCTCAATAGCCCTGCAGTTTCAGATGCGGGCTCCTTCCCAGCTGCAGGCCGAGCCCCGTGGGGTTCTGTGCAATGGGGGTGACGGCAGGGCTCCCCCGGACGCAGGGGCGGGCTGTCGCAGCGCAGCCTGGCGCCCAGGGCTTTATGCTCCCCACTAAGGGCCCCCCGGAGGTTTGCGTTGAGATGGGACCCGCCAGCCACGGCCCAGGGGCTGCCCCGCTCGCTCACCTTTCTCTTCGATCTCGTGCTTCAGGATCTCCAGGTCCATGGTGAGATATTCCACCTTCTCCTTCAGCGAGTCCGCCTCCTGCTGCAGGGACTCGGCTCGCTCCTCCGCCATCTCCTTGTCCAGCGTCGCCATCTCGATAGCATCGGCCGTGTCCGCCATCTCCTCCATGTAGCGCTCCTTGGCCTCCAGCGCCTCTTTGGCTTCCTACCACCAGGCAGAAGGGGGGTGAGACCCTAGCGCCGGCCGCTGGGGGGGGCGAGTGCACCCAACTCGGCGCTAGCCGGGACCTTCTCCCCAGCCGCGGGACCGTGGGCAGCCAAACCCCAGGCAGCAAGCGCTCCCCGGGGCGGGCAAACGGCCACTGCCCCGGCCATCTTGTGCCTCTTCCCGCCCAGCCTCCCAGGGCAGGAACGCCAGGCCCGGGGGCCAGGAACGCCGCCCCCACCTTTGGGAACGGTGAGAGAACCGGTTCCAGTAACCCGCCCGCCTGCGTGCGGCCTAACACTGCCAGGGTCGCTCCCGCCTCTTCGGCGGCAGGTTACAGGAGCACAGCTCTTTCATATGATCAAGGGAGGGGTCCGGAGGATCACTGAAATCCAAGGTGTTACATCGTGGGGGTGTTGCCCACTCTCGCAGTCCTGTGTTCGCTCGGTTGTTACACTCACTCTTTGCTGTATTGTGCTGGGTGTGGGTGTGCGCGCGCGCGTGTACCTCAGTTTCCCTCAGCCACTGCAGTACTCTCTGCACAAGGAGGGGGGCTGGGCATGGCTCACTGCAGATGGGTATTGGGCCAGACACAGGAGATAACTGCCAGGGAAGGGAGACAGAGGGCAGGCGGGGCTGCCCCAGGCTGGGGGAAGAGTCAGTCTCAGCTGGGTGAGGAGGAGAGAAGGGGCTTAGGCCAGGAGAAGGGCTGGGACCCCTTCTGTCTGCCCTGGGTCCCTGTGCTCACATCAATCCCGCGCTACGCGGGGTCCCTGGGACCCCATAAACCTCCCGTCCAGCTGCGGGTGGGGGGCAGAGCCAGGGCCCTGATGCGCCGTGACAGCCGGCGAGACAGGTGTGCCAATCCCACACTGGCTGCTGGGTGACTGCCAGAGGAATGCCCATGGCGTGGGTTTGATCCTGGCCTCGGGCCTGTGTCAGCGCAGCGCTGCTCGGCCCCGGCCCTCCGAGGAACCCGATGGGGCCACGCCACACCGGGCAGCCTGCCCGCTGGGCCAGGGCCAAGCTTGCGTGCTGACTCACTGCTCTAAAGGCAGAATGTGGAGCCAGCCCTCTCCAGCCGGGCGGGGCTGCGGCCTGGCAGGAGCTTCCATCGCAGCCAGAGCAGACGGACAAAAGGGCCCATTGCAAGGCCCCAGTCAGCTCCAGGCAGTAGCCAAGCCTGGGCTGAGAAATCCCTTGCACGAGGCTTCTGCCTTCCCCAGCCGGCACAGGGCCGACGGCTGCTGCGGTGCGGGGCTCCGGTAGCGCCAGGGCCCACACCTCGCAAAGGACAGGCGTGGGGGAGTCCACGTGTCTATGCTGGTGGCCGTATCAAAATCCAAGTGAAGAGCTCGGGGGAGGCAGGCTGGGCCTTAGGGCAAACGATTTCCCTGGGAGGGTGGGGCAGTGCTGGGCTGGGCTCCCTGGGGAGTGGGGAATCTCATCCCTAGGGGTGTTTAAGCCCTGGCTGGACAGAGCCCTGGCTGGGCTGATGGAGGTGGGGCTTGTCCTGCCTGGGGCAGGGGCTGGACTCCCGGACTCCTGAGGGCTCTGCTCGGCCTGGGGCTCAGAGCCTGATTCTATGACCTCCCCAGGCTGAGCTCCAGCAGGGCACTCACCCGCCTGGCCTCCTTGAGGCGTTTCTGGAGGTCAGCCTGCTGCTCCTGCATTTTGCTCTTCCACTCCTGCACCTGCTCCAGCTGGATCTTGTACTTCTCCAGCTCCTTCAGCTTCGCTTTGTCTTCATTGCGCTTCAGCTTCAGCGTCTCCAGCTTCTCCTCCAGGTCTCGCACCTGAGCGCGCAGGTTCTCCTCCTCCTGCGCCGTGGGGCAACGGGAGGTGAGCGGGGGCAGAGGCCGTCCAACGCAACAGGCAGGCCAGAAAAGCAGCCCCGCCCTCCCAACCCAATCAGCCCGCTTCCGAGGGCAGCCCCGCCAATGGCCCTCGGAACAATCGCATCCCCTAAGAGCCGGGATGAAGCCCAGGCGTTTCACTGCCCCACGGGGCTAGGGCTGCCAGACGGTTTAACCACAAATACCGAACCCCCCCCCCCCAAAAAAAAGGGCCCCCAACAGCAGTTAAGCAATAAACAAATAAATACATTAAAAATCAGCATGGCCCCTTTAAGAGGCTTTTTTTGCCGGCAGCCATCTTGTTTTTCTGTTCCAGCCACAAGACGTGCCCCTGCGGAACCAGGTAAGCGGGGTGGGGGGGTCCGGGAAGGACCTGGGGGCTGGGCCCGGTTGCTGAGTGTGTCGTGGGCTTGCCAGGTGTCCAGTATTTTCACCTCCTGGCAGGGAACCCCCCCCAGAAAATACTGGACAGTTCAGGCGTCCGGTATTTTCTGAATTTTTCCCCCAGCCAGGAGGCGAAAATCCCGGCCTGTGCAGGTCAATACCGGACACCTGGCAACCCTGCCCAGGCCGTGGGCGGGCACCTGCCAGCTGGCTTCCCGGGGCCTTGCGGCCGCGCTGCCGGTCTGACAATCAGCGCCGTGCAACATGAACCCAAGTTCCATCAAGTTCAACAACCGGCAGGCACACAGGTGGTGCCTCCTGTGAGCGGGGGAGTTCTCGGCTGGGGCCCGCAGGCACCCGAGGCCTTGCCCATCTCTCCCCCCGGCACTGTGAGGTGGGCCGGTGACGGTCCCAGAGGGGGCTACGGGCAGGCTGGACTCAGGGCTCTGGCCACGCAGCGCTAGAACGGCCCTGCACAAAAGCCAGCCCACGGGATCCTTCGCCCGGACAAGGATGGAGCACGGCACCGACCTCCCGTCAAGGCGACGGTGCCAGAAAGGCATCTCCGCGCTGACCACGCACCGGCCACCGCCTCCTGCAGGCCTACAGAGACGCAGGCCAGGCCCCTCCCGCGGAGAGGCACCCCGCCAGGAGGCGCTAGCCACAGCCCAGCTCAGCCAGCCTGACCTCCTGGGCCCTGGGGCCAGCGAGCAGGGCACGCTGGGACCTGGCGTCTCCTCCACAGCGAGGCTGAAGGCAGCTGCACAAGAACAGGGCTCAGCCCTTCCTGAGCCCTTCATGCTGCAAGGGGACCCTGGCTCTCCCCAACGCGGGGCCCAGACCCTGCTGCCTGCCCAGGAAGGGCAGGGCTCTCGTGCGCAGCACAGAGCCTGTAAGGCCTTGGGCAGCCACCAAGGGGAGCTGCAGACCCAGTGAACCTCCCAGGGCCGTGGGGACTGAGCAAAGACCTTCTTCCAGGTGCCAGGCAGCCCCTGCCCGCCGGCCAGCGCGCACAGAGAGCGCCGGCGGCCTTTGGGAGAGTCCTTGCTGGACTGCAACTCGAGGCGCTGTGCCACTCGTGCCCTGGGGGCCCCCGCCAGCCCGTTGGAGGGCCAGCCCGTTTTTGTAACAGCTGCTACTAACGTGGGGTTTTCCACTTGCTCCCTAGCGCCCCCCACCTGGTGATTCTGCACCCACCCTAACCCCGCACCCCAGTCCCTACCCCGTGCGCCCTCCCGCACCCACCCTAGACCCGCAACCCCAGTCCCTACCCCGTGCGCCTCCCGCACCCACCTAACCCCGCACCCCAGTCCCTTACCCCGTGCTCCTTCCCGCACCCACCCTAACCCCGCACCCCAGTCCCTTACCCCGTGCTCCTTCCCGCACCCACCCTAACCCCGCACCCCAGTCCCTACCCCGTGCGCCCTCCCGCACCCACCCTGTGGCTCCTCGGACGAAGATGCCGGAGGGGTCAGTGCGTGGCTGTACGGAGCTAAGCAGCCATGTGCTCACCGCCTGGACCCCGTCACCCCACCTCCGTCCTGGGGGGCGCCTGGCCCTGCACAGGCACCTCAGCCCCAAGCCCCGGTCTCTGCGCTGCTTTTAGGGCAGTGCCCAGACCTGAACGGGGCATTCCAAGCGCAGCCACACAAGTGCTGGGTGGGAAGGGCGCGATGGCTCCCCAGCCTTGGGCGAGGTCCCCCCCTCCCCGGCCAGACCCCCCGAAGCAAAGGCTGTACCTTGGTGGGGGAAGGGGTGCAGGGAGCCACCGGCGAGGTCAGGGAAGGCGTTGGGATGACGGGTGCCGCCAGAGGCGTCTGGGCAGGTGTGCTGGGCTCACTGCTGCTCATCTCGCCCCCCGAGGCGGATGCTGAGCCGGAGGGCCCAGCCGTGCCGCTGGATGCTGCGGAGGTGGGTGTCCGAGCAGGCTGCAAAACAACATGGCCGGGGGAAGAGTCAGACTAGCGCTTGCTTGGGGAGGGCTCTGCCGTCCCTCACCTCCGTCTTCCTTGGCCTCCAGGTGACTCTGAAGCAATCCTTCCCCGGCCCGGGTGGGTCCAGCCCCGGCGAACCCAGCAGGGCGATTACTGCAGACCCAACGGCACTGACCCCAGAACACGAGGCGCCGAGCCACAGGCTATACCCGCCAGGGCCCAGGCTGGGCACGAGAACACAGCCCCCCTACGCATACCTGGTACCTTCCGGCAGGGCGATGGAGCCAGAGGTGAGGCCCAGCTGGCTTCCCACTGTAGCCACGCACTGCCTGGGGAAGGGGCTGCCACACGGCCGGCAGAGCCACACTCGGCTCCGGCCAGAGGGGACCGAGCAGCGCCTGCGGTAGCCTCTGCTAGCGGGAGGCTCAGACCCAACGGCCCGAGCTCTGGGGGGGGGGCCAAGGGGAAGGGGGCTTTAGCCCCCAGGGGAACACACGGGAGAGAGCGGGACTCTTCCGTCCGGCAGAGGGGTGCTGGGCACGGGCCGCAGCTGGGCAAGCCAGAGCACAAAGGACCCGCCCTGTGTCGTGCAGGCGCTCAGACTAGACGAGGGCAATGGGCCAATGCTGGGGGAGGGTTACATGAAGCAGCGGGGTGTGCTGCTATCCGAGGGAAACGAGGGAGCGAGGAGAGCGCCTGCCTCCTGGGACAAACCCGGCAAGCCGCCCAGGTGGGACCAGCCACACAGCTCCGCGCAGCCCCGCCTGACACACCAAGTGAGGGCCACAGGCCCCAGGGCGGCCCCTGTAAGTCCTGCTGCCAGAGCGTGGAGTCAGTGGGGTAGGCCGGGGTAGCACACAGCTGGTCCAGGCCCAGGGAGATGAACTGGGGGGGTTGCCGTTGATCGGTCTCCTTGGTGGGAAGGGCAATTCCCTGCCCGCGGATCGGTGGGCGCACTGCCCATGTGCACTGTGCTTGCTCCCCACTCTCTGGCACAGGCGCTGGCGGTCGCTGCTGGACGCGGCTTGCCCTGGACTGCCAGACGCTATTGGCCTGTGTGCCTGCAAGTTCTCCACCCCAGCCCGTCAGAGCATCCTCAGCATGGCTCCCGCGGCCGGGGGGCAGGCCACGCTGCGATTCTCGCCGGGAGCACCGGCTCCCCAGCTGCACCCCAGACACCCAGTCCCATGGGGCCCCCGGCAGCCGCCTCTCCCTTGCACCCCTCCACTGCAGCAGCGATCCACCCAGGGCCACAGCCTGCTGTGGGCAGGGTACCCAGGGACTGTCACGTTACTGGATTTTGAGGAGACCAGCCATATCACTGCTGCACCCATGGGGGGGTGTTTGCAGCAAAAGTGGTATAAAGGGGGCCCTGTGAGGTGTCAAATAGAAGCTTACTGTCTGCTGATTCTATATATGCTATTCATGTAATTGTATGTCTGTGTGTGAAGTTATAAGCATGTACTTTGTACGAGTACTGAATGTTTCTCTGTATGTGGTTGAGCAATGGGCAGAGCTCGGCCTACGGCCATGCTAATTAGCGAGGCCCTGTGGAACAATAGCCCTCTATAGGCCAAGGACACACCTCGAGAATGGGGAATGACACCTGAGGGCTGCCAGCAGGGAACACAGGGATAGGCCATGGGCCAGGTGACCTGCTGCAGCCAAGAAGAGACCAGGAAGGAGGTATAAATATGCCACGTGGCTGACTCCATCTTGGTACTCAGCTCAGCCCTTCATCCCAGAGGCAGCAGTGCAGGGATCGAAGAGCCGGGAAGAACTGTGGAGCCATCCTGGCATAGGATGTGCAACAAGGACTTTTAAGCCAGCAGCTGTAACATCTCTGCTAGAGCCTGCATCGAGCACTGGGAGAGTCGCTGCATGTAACGTATGATACTTTAGCAACCTCACTCTCATGATTTTTTTTCTCTTAGTAATAAACCTTTAGATTTTAGATGCTAAAGGATTGGCTCAGCGTGGTTTGTGGGTAAGGTCCAGAGTGTAAATTGACCTGGGATCTGTGGCTGGTTTCTTGGGACCGGACAGAAGTTGTTTGGGGTAGGTGGGGTTGGGTTCTAAGACCCCTCACTTGTGGGCAGGCCCGGGGCCATCTGGGGCACAGATATTGCTGGAGTGTCAGAGGGGTTTTGCTCGTGAGGCTTCAGGCAGGCAGCTGAAGCGCTCGGTGGGACTGGTTTGTGGCCTATTTGGGAAAGTCTCCAGTCTGGGGGCTAGAGAGAGCCCCTAATTTGAGCAATTCACCCTGAGCAGACGCCCTCAGTGGTGCCCAGACCCGGCCCGGTCCGTCACAGGGACCTCTCTAGACCCGTACCGCGGCCATGGGCACCTCAGGGTGCCCAGCAAGGCCCAGGGCTACTCCTTGGCATCTGGGGAAGGAGCCTTGGAGGGGCAGTGACGGTCTCCAGTGGACTGACTTTGGGGGGCAGGGGCTGCAGTCTGTGGTACTGGCTAGACTGTCAGCTCCTGAAAGCAGAAGCCAGCTGGTGGGACCCCAGGCCACCCTAGGGCCGCTGGGGTAACTGCCACAAGGTCAAACGCTGGCGAGGGGCACAGCCGAAGATTTTTGTACTGTCAGAGCCCTGGACAGGGCCTCCAGGTGGAGCAAGATCTTCTAGAAACTGAGTGAACAAACATCTTCCTCACCCGTGAACTCAGCCCGCAGCAGAGCCCACCGCCCCGGGAAACACTGCGACCGGGCAGGGAGACGCCGGGGAGGCAACAGCTTTCACTGACACCTCCCCTTGGCGAAAGAAAGCGCTTCAGAGCCCCCCGGACCCTCCGGCCGGCCACAGACGAGCTCCGCCCCTTGGACCCCCGGACCCTCCGGCCGGCCACAGACGAGCTCCGCCCCGCGGACCCCCGGACCCTCCGGCCGACCACAGACGAGCTTCGCCCCGCGGACCCTCGGAGCCCCCCGGACCCTCTGGATGACCACAGACAAGCTCCGCCCCACGGTCCCCCGGACGGCCACAGACGAGCTCCGCCCCGCGGACCCCCGGAGCCCCTCGGGCCCTCTGGCCGGCCACAGACAAGCTCTGCCCCACGGACGCTTGTCCTCTCACCCACAGAAGTCAGTCCAGTGAAAGATATTCCCTCCCCCACCCCGTCTCTCCCATGGCTGGGCCCAGCCCGGCCCCAACGCCCCTCCCAGCGATGTACAAATCACCGGGCAGCCACAGGCCTCAGGAGGGGCTGTGCCCAAGCCCTGGTCCCCCCGCCCTGAGAGGAGCGGGCTGTCGCACAGCGGGCTCTCAGCAGCGCCAGCCAAAGCCCTGGGTCACTCGACTAGAGGCTGGTGGAGACGACCCCAGGACGCCCTCGCCGACGGCCGCCCGCCCGCCCCTTGCAGCGGAGAACCGGCCCGAGGGCCGACATTGGCTCGGGACTGTCCCGAGCGGCGCGCTGGTGGCAAGTGGCGATCCAAGCCCCGAGGCAGGACACTCCACTCCACCGCCCCCACTCCGGGCGAGCAGAGGACCAGCCCGGCCACCCCGGAGGCGGCTGCCCCAGGCTGCACTCCAGGCAGGAGGGCCGCTGGACGCAGACCCGAGAACGGAGCACGAGCAATGCCCACTGGCCGCGGGGCTGGCTCTCACCTTGGCCGGCCGGGCGGTGGTCTGGAGGGCACCGGGAGCAGAGGCAGAGGAGAAGCATTCACACAGGGGAAGACAGGAGCAGACACACAGACAGCAGCGGCAGCAGCAGCAGATGTAGCAAAGAAGGAAGGAAAGGAAACAGAGACATTGCCGCAGTTAGTGCGCGTCGCATCAGGCCCATGCTCCCACCAAGTCCCCACCGCGGCTCACCTCACCCCGGCCAGAGGCTCTGCCACGGCCACTGTCCCGCTGCTCCCTGCCAGACATGTGCGGGATACATTTGACATGCACCGAGGCAGAGGACGCACACCACCAGCGGACAGAACCCCGCGCCACAGCGCTCTGCTGATCAGCCGGGCGGCCCGCATGGCCGCACCAGCGGTCTGCTGACGGGGAACGCCGGCCGTGGCCTCCCCCGGCTTAAACAGGCAGATGCAGGGCTGCAAAGAATCCTCCGGCATGAGCCAAGGGGCCTGGCGCTGGGTCAGTGGGGATGTCCTGCCTGCTGAGACCTGCTGTCTCTGGGGCCCCCACACCTTGATCCATCCTGTGGTGGACAGAGCCCTGGAAAGAGCTGGGAAGGGCCCGATGTGGGGGCCAGCTTAGCTGGAGAAGCACCCTGCCGAATGAGTGTTGCACTGCCCAGGGCTCTCTGCGTCCGCGGCCAGGAGCCTGGATTTCACTCCTGGGGGGGCTACTGGCTGCCCAGAGAACAGCAGGACCAAGCGGGCTCTGCTCCTGGCGTTACAACGCCACAGGCGCTGCAGTTTGGGAACCTTCATCTCCAGCACGGAGGCCTCCGAGGCAGCAAGTCCGTGTCCCTTGGGCGCCAAGCCCCATCGCCCAGCGAAGGGCAGCTGAGGCTAGCGTGCGGCCCTCCGTCTCCGCGGGCTGCAAGGAGGCCGGTCGCAGCCCAGATGCTCTGCGGGAGGGGAGTTTTGCTCACTGCGCTTGCCTGCCTGTGGTTTGGAGGGGGCGCCATTCGGCGGCAGCGCCCGGCTCGCCCGCACCGCGCTTCCCGGGCCCTGGCTCTGCATGGGTCACTTAGTAACACTGGGAGGCAGCCCTGCCACGGACACCAAACAGTCTCGCAGGCCACAGGCTGCCCATGGCGGCGTGGCCGGCGGCTGTTCAGTCCCGCACCCGTCTCACGAATCACACACGTGGATACTAGCTGGAGACAACCAAGTAGCAACCCCTCCGCCGAGAACATGCCACCCCAAGTGTCTCTGGGCGGGGTGATTGCAGCCCAGGGCTGTCCCGTGACACGGGGTCGCTGGCGCAGAGGTGGCAGCATGACGGGCTCTGGTCCCGGTCTGGGGGGCATGCAGCTCCCCATCCTGGGGCTCCTGGGACAAGGAGAGCCACACCTCCCGTCTCCCCCAGAGGCCACCGGGACACAGTAAGGCCTTTCACGCTTGACTGTCCTCTCCCATCAGAGCAGGGTTGGGGACCTGTGGCCCCCAGCTGGCCCAGATCCAGCCCCCGAGGCTCTGCGCTGGTGCTCCAGCCCCCCACTATCCCACTGTGGGGCTGGAGCACACAAAATCTACTTGCCTGGGGGTCAGCAGCCCCGCCCCAGAAAAGGTTCCCTCCCCACTCCTGCATTAAACGGTAACATGCCGCCAGGCAGCCTGACGGTCAGCAGGGCCACAGCAGGCCAAGCTAGGCCCAGCCTGCACACTCTCCTCCCACTGGCTGGCACGAGGAAGAAGGCTGCCAGGAGCACAGCCATGGCCAGCGTACGGCCTGCACGTGAGCCAGGCAGATAGCCCCGGCGGAGCCAGGCACGGCTCCACATGCGTACCGGGGTGAGGGGCTCGTGTGCAGAGGACTCTGGTAAGCCGGGGACAGCGAGGGGTCTGAGTCTCTCATTCCTGTTCACCGTGAGACGTGCACAGAACAATCTGATGACACCCCCTGAAACGCAGGCCCCTTCCGGCACCTGGCCTGCGGCAGAGCCTGAGGAGAAATCCTGCTTTGCTCCCGATTCCAGAAGAAAACTTCCTGGAGGGTCGAACTCTGGCTGGCTACTGCCCCGAAAGGAGAGGTGCGCACCCTCCAGAGCACGCTCCTGCTCCACAACCCACCATCCGGGGGAGTCTGGTGGGGAGGGCGTCCAGAGTCCTTCAAACGTCCACAAGAAACCCCCTGCTGCAGAATGCCTCTGAGACCGACGCATTGTCTGCTGCCGCCGGGGACGCCGACGTACCGTCGACTGCACGAGTAACCCGTGAGCCTGGGCTTCGCAGTTAATCTTGTCCACGGCCTCGTAGCAGAGGCTGCAAGGGGGGAGGAGCAGGAGCTGGTGCCGGAGGGAGCTGGCTTAAAAACTGGTTCTCCCCAGCACTGTCTCCATGGTACCATCTCCCCAACCCCCGCTCTGCTGGCTTCAAGGTGGCAGCAGCCCAACCCCGAGGAGCCCCCTGCTATCAGAGGCAGCAGCGAGGGGGGGGAGCGAGGGAGGCCCGAGTGCCCCCGGCGACAGCCCCTGTCCGCAAGGCGCTCGGACCCCCCCGGACAGGGGCTGCTGCCACCTTGCGCTGCTGACTCTGTATCAGAGGTACCAGCGCGGGCGCCAGGCAGCCGGCCCGCGAGGGGAGCTGGTTTTGAAACTGGTTGCCCTCGCAGACCAGCTCCCGCCTGGGCCCCCGCGCTGCTGCCTCTGAGGCAGGGGGCTCCTTGGGGTGGGGCCGGCCCGGCCCCCAGGGACTACCGAACAGCTGTGCAACTGCTAAGATTTCATGTGGTTACATGACACTTCGGTGACCGGACAGCTCACACCCCCGACAACACTGACCCGCCCTGGAGGGGAGGGGAGACTGTATTAGAGCTTCTGTCTAGCCGCCCTGCTCTGAGACTGCTCCCTCCCCAGGGGCATGTTGAGCCGTCTCGCTCCTTGCCAAGCCCGGGCTGCTCCTCCAGCACGGTAAAGAGGAACTCAACAAAGTCTCTATTGTCCAAGAGACGCTGCTTTGAACATGGCCCCCTGGCCCACTTTGGAAGGCGAGTCCCGGAAAGCCCGGGCCAGCAGTGGGCATGCTAGCTGAATGGGCTCTGGATTACGAGAGGCTGCGAGCAGGACTTCTTGGTCCTTGACACAAATTAGTAGCCAATGGCTGGAATATTTTACACTGGCAACCAACTTCGCTCATTGAAAAATACGTTCGTGCTGCCTGCTCTGCTGGCTTCATGCGGACGATCAACAGCCGCAGGGGTTACCGAATCCCTCAGATACAGCAGCCCGGGGGCCCGGAGGAGGGGAGCAGCTCTCCTTGAGCCTGCCCCCTGGGAGCGCCGGCTCGACTCGGTCTGCCAGTCCCACGGCGGGAGAGGGCAGCAGCACTTGGAATCCTGCGCGGTGTCTCCTGGGCCAGCTCGGCCTAGTTCGATGCGCAAGGTCGGCCGTTTGGCCCCGCCCGCCCGCCCGGATTTGTGCAGAGGCTACAGCCGAGGCGCCGGCCCCAGGGCACTCGGAAATGCCGGTCCTAACCGTGGGTCACTGGCCTCCCGAGCATGAAGCGACGTCCGGATGCTGCCTGGGTGGGGTTGGGGGTGGCCCTGCAGAATACTGCTCTGTTCTTCTCACAACTGTTCCACAGCACAGCCGAGAACGTCTCCGGCCGCAGCTCGGGCCCATTCAGCTCCCTCGGCTGAGCGCCCGAGCGCCAGCCCAGCCCGCAACCACTGGGCTGCTATTTTTAGCGCAGGAGGGTGAGTACCCGGGCTGGGAGGCTTGCGCTAAGCTGCAGCGCAGACATCTCCTGGGGGGTCGAAGGAGCAGAGCCAGCTAGTTCTGGGCGCTGGCTCCCGCCTCCAGCCAGTCCAGTGCCCTTCCCAATCTCCACGCCCCGGGAGTGCGGGGGGAAGGGCTGCTCGGCGTGGCCACGAACAGAAGAGGAGGTGGCACTCCAGGGAGATGGGAGCCATTGCTAGAAAAGTGCTGGGCAACCTGTCCTACAGCTCGCTCGAGTCCAGTTCCAGCCCAGCGCAGAACTTCGGGACGGCTCGAAATCCCAGCGCTCTCGGGAGCATCCGGCCGCTGGCGGCCCTGAGCGCGCCTGCGTAATGCACACGAACCTCCGGGCCACGTTCAACAGCAAGAGAGGCGCCGGGAACCCCCAAGAGAAGCTCACAGGCTGGGCAAATGTCACTGGCAGCAGAAGTCAGGAAAGCTGCCGGCTAGCTACCAACAGCTGGAAGAGCACACCCAGCGCACAAGGGAAGGAGCAGCTCCCAGGCCCCTGGTCCCAGGCCCCACCATTCCCCCGGGAGCAGGCCAGTCATGCTGTGGGCCAGGAGAGCAGGGCTGCAGGCTGGCAGCGATAGGGGCGCTGCACCAATCTCTGGGCACTAAGAGCGGCAGGTGTGGCCGAGTTATCCCAGCACACAGCGGGGGGCTCCTGGCTGGAATTGGTACGTGGCCCCGCACTGCGGGCAGCCCTGCTGGCACAGGGATTGCAGGACACGAGCCCTCCAGGAGGGCAGCGCCTGGGCTAGAGCCCAGCCCAGGTTCCACGTACAGGCTGCGTGACCCCAGGCTGCCCCGCTCTCCCGTCACACAAGCACAGGGCCCCCTCGCTGGCTCTGCGAGGCAGTCACACGCTCTGGGCAGTACCGAGACCTTACAGCCCTCGTCAGCGGCCCATGGCCCCAGTGCAGAGCCCGCGCACTGGCGCAGAAGTAGCCCAGTGCAGAGCAACCGCACAAGAGAAGCCGAGCGGGAGAGGAAGTTGTGATACAGGGAAACTGCACGTCAATCCGGTAGCGAGGGCAGACCCCAGCTCCCCGGCTGCCGTGCAAGCTGGCCCTGGCCCCCGTGCAATCACTAGGGACGGAGCAGCATGAACCTTGGCTCCAGCCTGTCCGCAGGAGCGGCATGGATTTAGTGTGCGGAAGGGATTAAAAAGGGCTTTTATGTTAATCGCCACAGTGCAGTGGAGCTCTCCCTCGCGTCAGCTTAAGGCTCCATCCGCCAGGTGCATTTACTGGAAGAAAACACCTTCTGTCTGCCGCAGCCAAAGCCATCCGAGTGGCAGGGAGCGCTGTCCACAGGCTTCTGGGCTATTTCTGGTTTTCACCTATTTCTAGCAGACCAGGCGTAAAGCTCTCCTAGTGCCCTTTAGAGCAGGAACCGGACATCCCGGTTATGCACACACGTAAGGCCATCCAGAGACCAAACATCCACACTGTACCCTACAGAAACTGTCACTCGAGACAGAAAATCCTTGTTTCCACTCCTCATTTGAAATTGGTAAAGCACAGGTGAAAAGCAGCAAGTCAGTCAGCCCGCACGGCTCGGGAGGAGACACGCAAACTATTATTAGCATGCAACGGGAACGCCGGACCCCTGCCCTCTGATCTGAGAGCAGAGGCACTGCATGCAACACAAGCAGCCGGCTGCCAGGTGAAATGGAAACAGGACTGGAACACAAACTCCGAAGACTAGACACTCAATTCAATTGCCTCACTGTCACATCCACCCGCCCTCCCGGCCTGTCCCCCAGACACCTCGAAACCGAGTGGGAAACTCAGCATGACAGCTCTGCAGTCGTCACACACACACAAAAGCAACCAAAAACGTTGGGAAGCAGCGTTAACAATGGTCACGTGGCTACCGCGGATTGTACCTTCCGTGCTGTTGGGGCCTGCCTCATCATTGCGGAAAAGAGAGGAGAGGGAGAGAGAGAGAGAGAGGCAGAGAGAGCGTTAAAACATTCAATCACAACAATGCAGCTCCCTGCAGACGAAGTCGCTCATGCAGTCTGCCCAGCAGCACTTGCAAATGGCTGCAGCTTTTCCTTTCATCTGCCAGCCGTGACCCTGAGAATCCAGCCCCGCTTCTCCGGGAGCCCAGGCTGCTACGGACGCCGCTGGTCAGCAGGACTCCGGGGCGCTGGGGTGCAGGGCCATCCTCGCCACACTTCCCTTCTCCGCGGGCCTCTCCCACCACCGCCCCGGCGCCTCATTACATCATCACTTCTGGATCTCCCCTCCCCTCGCCGAGGTCCTCGCGGCCCTTGGAGCCAGGCACAGCACCAGGGACGGAGCCGACGCTTTTCTTCCACAGGGAGGAGGGATGCACGGGGAGGCCCGTGCGCCTCCGTAGCCTAGCAACGCCTTAGGCTCAGCTGTCTCACTGGCTAATTGGAGCACTCCTTCATCCCTCCTCCGGCCGCCGCGGCCCGGCTCCGCCACCACGCATGCACGCAGAGCCCCTGCAAATCTCTTCCCAGCCAGCCAGCCAGCCTCCCTCGCCCCGGGGCTGCCCGCAGCCCGCCCCCGGCGCCTAACGCGCTGCTTCCGCCAGCCCAGACACGGCAGAGCCACCTCTGCCTCCCGCTGCTGAGAGGTCATCAGCCTCCCGCCGTCCCAGCCCGTCTCCCGCGGCCCCAGCCTTCCCCCCATCGCCCGCGGTCCCAGCCCCCCCCCGCTCGTCCTCCCCAGCTCCCGTGCCTGCGGTCCCAGCCCGCCCCACTCGTCCTCCCCAGCTCCCACAGTCCCAGCCCCCTACTCATCCTCCCCAGCTCCCCTCATCTCCCGCCGCTCCTGCGGTCCCACCTTCCCTGGTCCCAGCCCCCTCGTCCTCCCCATCTCCCGTGGTCCCAGTCCCCCGCTCATCCTCCCCAGCTCCCACGGCCCCAGCCCCGCTCATCCTCCCCAGCTCCCGCTCCCGCGTCCCAGCCCCATCTCCCGCCATCCCAGCCCCCCGCTCGTTCTCTCCCCCGGAGGCGCACAAGCACACAAGAAATCTGCAGCACTGACGGTTGGTTTGCAAGTGTTAACTCAGCTGAATCTCTGTGCCCCCAAAGCAAAGCCAGAGTGAAACCCACATCAGAGACCCATCTCCTCAGGGCGCCTCCTGCCTGGAGAGTTTGCCCCCAAAAGGCCACCTGTCCCGCCACCAGCAGGGCACTGCAGCGAAGCAGACACCTGGGCAGTAAAACAGGCGTTAGCGTCCTTGCCTGTCATTCCAGGCTCACACCATCCCCAGGCGGGGGGGCTGAGAACAGATTTCCCCTAAAACAAGGCAAAGCCCTCTTCCATGCTGCAGGTGCCACGCCTCAGGTGCCAGACTGGGGGGGGGCACTAGGACCCAGGGTGTAGAACACTGTCTGCTGCTGGTGCGTGTGTAGGTGGCAGAGCAGCCCCCGAGAGGAGTAGACCAGAAAGGAGGCAGAATTGAGCCCTTGCAAAGTGTTGGCCCAAGCAAGGGGGAGGAGGCGTCATTTGAGCTCCCCGCCTCAGGTGGCCCAATGTTGTGGGCCGGCCCGGGCTGACGAGAGCCAGTGGGGAGCTGCGGCCTGCCGCTGGAGAGTGGCGAAAGAAGAGAGCGTCGGTGCCGAGCGGAAGGACGCTGGTTTTAAAGGGCGACGTTCTACAGGTATGCTCATGGAAATCAGAGCTCCGGGAATTTCTGACCTTACGTCACTTTTAAGTTGGACAAGGATCGCTTTCCCAACACCTCCTGACAGGCGTCCTCAACTCTGGGCGGAGGCTCTGCCGGCACGTGCAGAAACGGCTTTCAAAGCTGGAGCCCATGCGTTTTTCCAGAGTGGGTCAGTCACTTCAGGAAAATCGGAAGTTCTCCTCTGTGCCGGAGAGCGCACTGGAGTCATCTCATGGCCAGCAGACACGCTCGGGGGAAGATCCAGTCGGAGAGGGAGGGAGGAAACAGATTTTCGAAGGAAAACAGACTGAACACAGAGGTCTGAATGGGATGCCGGGATGACTGGGAACACGCAGGTAGCGGAGTTGCGGTTCCAAAAGCAGGCTGTGAATGCGTTAACACACCAACAACTGCCTGGATGTGACAATCTGCTACTGCAGCATCTGGGCCTGCCATCCCCTATCACAATGGAGTCCCTGCGCGGGACAGGAACTGTAAGAGCTGCACCTGCAAAGTGCAATTGCAGCAGTCCTGGCACCGGGGGCTACTGCTCCCGTAAGCTACAGGAAAGAATTGTATTATCCAGCATTTACTGCACCTGCTTTGGCAGAACAGCGAGGAGTCCAGGGGCACCTCGGGGGTAAGAGCTATTGGGGCATACGGTTTGCCATGGCGGTGGAAGCCCCCAAAAGTCTGTTAGTCTCTAAGGGGCCCAGGACTCCTGGCTGGTTTTGTAGACACAGAGTAGCCTGGCTCCCCTCAGGCAGTTTGGAAGAGCAAAGGATGTCGGTGGACTGGGAAGGGCCCAGCTCACCTTGACAGCACCCCTGGAAATGAGACCGTGGCAGCTCCTGGGGGTTTGCTGTTGGCAGCCTGGAGACAGATTTTTAGTTCCATTACAGCTCTCCCCAACCCAGGGCCCAGGCAAAGGAGCCAGCAGGTAACCGTGTGGCCTCGAGCCACAGTTCAGAGTGCAAATAACGCCGCTGCACCGTGTCTTTTCCCGGGGCTGTAACATTCCCATTCCAAGGCCTGACCCACAATTGTGCTGATCCACAGAGAGAACGTTTTCCCTCTGGAAGTTATTCGTCTCTTTAGCACTAAACCCAGCTCCTTCTCTGACCTAGCCAACACCAAAGGCTCTTTGAGCGGACCAGCACACCTGTGGCCCAAAGCGAATGGCCCCCGAGCAGCCGATCCCCCACGGTAACCGGGCTTGATCTGAAGCGGGTGAGGATTTCAAAGCACTAGCAAGTGCTCTGGGGTTAGCTTCCCGACACCGCTGAAGGGCCGAACACAGGGCTCTTCACCTTCTGCCAAGGGAAGACCCGGAGCAAGCGTCAGCGGGACGGGGGGGGCCGTTAGCAACTTCAGCCAGCGTGCGGCCCCCGGCACAGGTTGAAAAGCCGATTCCGTGTGGTGTGCTGGTCTGCTAAGAACATAGCGCCCAGCGAGGCCAGTGGAACCGGCGGCTCACCCCCTTGCTCAGGCGTGGCATTGCTCCCGGCGGCAGGCAGGAAAGGCTAACACCGGGCAGGGCGCGGGCGCAAGCAAAGCGGAGCCCAGGCAAAGCCTGCAGCCCTCGGGCCAGACTGGATCTGGCCGGGCCGGGCCGAGCAAGCCGTGGCAGGAAGGCAGTGCGGCAGAGCGGGCATGGAGAGGTTGCCGAGAACACAGGCCCACGTGGTGCCACCTTTCTGCTGCTAAGCAACAGGTGCAGATCTGCCAGGCCAGGGACTGTGCCTTCCACTTGGGGAGCCGCTGTGAGAGCCAAGATCCCTCAGGACTTGCTTTACCAGCAGGCCTACAGCATGTGGCCAGAGAGAGGGGACAGCAGAGGAGCCGCGGGGCGGCATCAGAGCTGGGTTAGGCAGGCGCACATGGAACGCGGTTCCAGGTTCCAGAGGGGGACCGGCCATTCAAACATTCCCTCTAGAAGCACGGGGGACCCGTCCTGGTGACGCAGCCCCATACTGTGGGGGGCAGACGCGTTCCAGAGCCCAGTGCGCCACATGGCCCATGCTCAGCTCCACGCACTTGGCGCTCAGGCTCGTCGTCTCGGCAGCCAGAGCGAGGGCGGCCGTGGAGGCACGGCCTGATGCGCGCCCTGCGCTTAGCCTTCAGCGAGGCCACAGCGCGGGGGCAATGGGGAGAGAGGTACCTCTGCAGCCAGCAAACGTGAGCGATGCTTCGCCGGCAGCAGGGTGCGGACGAGCCAGGAACAGCAGCAGGCCCGGTCGGCGTCCCTTCCAGAGAGCGGCCGCGGCAGGGCTCCCGGACAGGGTTTCCCTGGTGGGACGAGGTCCTGCAGCGTCTCCAGATCAAGACCAGAGTCTTTCTGGGCGTCCGTCTCTCCAGAAGGCAGCGCACTCTTGTGTGGGGCCAGGCCAAGGCCGGAGCTCCGTTCCCACCTAGACCTGCCTCGTGCTGTGGAACCTGCTCGCCCAGCCCCTGCAGGGCAGCACTCAGAGGCCAGCGCTCTCCCCGCAGCACCTCCGGCCCGGCCAGTCTCCCCACGAGATATGCCACCCCTCCGCTCTGCCGCAGCATGGAGGCTGGGAGACGCAGCTGGCAGCATGGCCCGTCTGCTTCGTGGGGCAGGAGAGGGGAAGCACGCCCCCGCTGCCAGCTGCGCGTCGCCAATGGCTGCAAAAGGTAAAAGCCGTCCTTGGCCCAGCTACTCCGGCTCTTAGTTCCCCGGGTGGCCCCACACAACTAAACCCCGCAGGTCTAGCGAGCTGCTTTCATCCCGGCCAGGAGGCTGGACCCTCCGGCTCGGGATCGCGTTGCTGCTGGGGCACTGAGGGGCTGCACCTCACCATTAGCAGGTTCCGCATCTCCTTAGGACCCGAAAAGTAGAGACAGGCCTCACGGAAAGCCCTCGGACGCCTCACCCACCCAATGGGGGTCAACTGCCAGGCCCACGCACAGCCCGGCCGGAGCCTGGCAGCAGGCGGTTCTGACGGCCTCAGCAAGTGAGCGTGGTTGGCACATGGAGCCAGCCAACCCCCCTCCCAGGGCAGGGGTCCCCAGAGGGCCCAATAAAGGTGCTACTGCCGCCCCGGGGCCACTGACCCACCCGACCGAGCGTGCGCTGCAGCAGCACTTGGGCTGAGCCTGGCTGCGGAGAAAGGGGCTTCAACCTGGCGCTGCCAGGGGCTCAGCCGATGCACTTCTGGTGGCCATGGGCTGTGTCAGGGAAACCATCTCAGCACATGGCTACGAGCAGCCGGCTCTGCGCCGTTGGGCAAGGTGGAGCTGCGGAGATGGCCAGGCACCACGGGCGGACTCCAGGTCCGGGCTGGGACTCGCCCCAAGAGCTGTGGCAACAGAGCTGCCGAGATGGCTTGGCAGCGACAAGCCCTCCCGCCTCAAGCCGGACCCCAGCCGGGCTGCCCAGAGCCACAGGCGATGCCCACGTGCAAGCCTCTCCCACCTCCGCTAGCCGGAGTTCCCGCTGTTCCACGGGAAACGCAGCCCCGCCGAGTGCGCTGCAGCTGGCCACTGCCAGGGACTGGGGAGGGCTTGACAGTCTCGTTCCGTGGCGAACCTTTCACTCCGTTTCGACCCCCCAGCTATGGCAGGGCACACTGAGGAGTCTGCCCCAAGAGCCAGCCGGGGGCAGGGGAGTCCAGAGACCGTGCCCCGCGTACAAGCAGGAAAAGCTGAACACGGACACAGCCCTAGCTGCTGTCTCTGCGGGTACCCATGGCCATGCACGTGAGCGCAGGGACCGGTACGGCTGTGAACACGTGGCGGGTCTAGCACCCCGCCAAGCTGCGGCTCTCCCCGGGGCCCACAGGCAGCCATCTGCGGCTCGTGTGCAGATGCAGATACCAGCTCTGTGTCTGCGCAGGGCTCAGGAGTGCGTCTCCCAGAGCGGCTCTCAGGGCAGCGTGACAGGCACGAGGCCCTCGCTCACGCCAGCGGTACCCTGGGACGGAACTTCGTCTCCTGAGCGGCACTCCTCCCCTGGCACGGGCGGTGCCCAGTGAGCACAAGGGCGGCACAGCCGCACAGGCACCGCCAGGGCCAAGTGCACACAGCCCACAGAGACTTCTCCAATGGACTCCAGGCGCACACCGCTCCAGGGACTCCGCACTAGCGCGCTGCCGTGCAGGGATGCTGGAGAAAGGGAGGGGGGTGGAGACGCTGGAGAAGAGCAACAGCGATGAAAGGTCCAGAGAACAGGAGCTCTGAGGGAGGGCTGAAGGAATTGGGCTGGTTGAGTTTGGAAAGGAGACGACGGAGAGGGGACATGAGAGCAGCTTGCAAGTACCTAAAAGGGTGTCTCGAGGAGGAGGGAGAAAAATGCCTCTGAGGACAGGACAAGCAGCAAGGGGCTTAAACTGCAGCAAGGGAGGTTGAGGTTAGACATGAGGACAAACTTCCCGCCTGTCAGGGGGGTGAAACCCTGGAATAAATTGCCTGAGGGGTTGTGGAATCCCCATCCCCGGAGATATTGAAGAGCGGGTTGGACAGACACCTGCCAGGGATGGTCTAGCCCAGGGGTGGACAATAATTTTGGAAAGGGGGGGGGTGTCACTTCGCAAATTTTGGAAGTGGCCGCAGGCCGAGCCGGAAGGGGCGGGGCCTCGGGCAGAAGGGGCGGGGTTGAGAACTACACTGCTGGGTACAGTGCCCTTGTTTTCGGAACCAGCTGCAGCCAGTGAGAACCCTTTAATTTAAATTACGAAACAGATTAAGCGTTTTAACTCTCTCATGTTAGTTTAATAAACTTCATTTTAAATAAAATAAAATATTATGCCCCACACAAAAGGTTTCGATGTTTCCTTTCTGGCAGGGGCGGGGACCCTTTTTGGGTCGGGGGTCACCAACGCACAAAAAAACCAGGTGGGCACCACACAAGTGAGAAGCCCCAAAACTCCTTCAAAGCCCCACAACGCTCACTGATGTGGTCCCAGCTGAGACACCTCACTCCTCTGTGGCCCAGCCTCACGGGGTGAGGGGAAGGGAATGGGGGACAGAGGTTCAGGGCTGCCCATAGACCAGATTGACTTTTCTGTGGTTCTGGAGTTAGTGGATTTTATGGAACCCCTTAGACTCTGGGGGAGGAACAAAAATGAGGGGTAGGGTGCAGGAGACAGGGCTGCCAGCAAGTAGGATAGGGATGGGGTGCAGGATCTGGGAGGGAGGCAAGGTGCAGAAGCAGGCTGGGAGTAGGGGGTCTGGCAAGGTGGAGGAAGCAGGAACAAGGGAGGGTGCCGGAGCAAGCTGGGGGTGCCAGGTCTTGGGGGGGGGGGTCTGGATACAAGGGGGAACTGTCACGTTACTGGATTTTAGGGGAGCAGCCAGGTCACTGCTGCACCCATGGGGGGGGGGGATGTCTGCCCCAAAAGTTGGTACAAAGGGGGCCATGTGAGGTGTCAAACAAAAGCTTATTGTCTACGGATTCTGTATATGCTCTTCATATACCTGTATGATGTCTGTGTGTGAAGTTATAAATATGGACTCTGTGTTGATGCTGAAAGATTCTCTGTCTGAGGCAGAGCAATGGGCCGGGAATGTTTGCCCATGGACATGCTAATGAGCAAAGCTCCAGGGGACAATGGACCTCTGGAGGCCAAAGACACACCTGGCCACTGGCCATGTGACTCTCTCCAGCTTGGAGGAAGCCAGGAGGGGATAGAAATATGCCATGTGGCCGACTCCATCTTGGTGCTCAGCTCAGCTCTTCATCCCAGATGCAAGATTGCAGGGATCAACAAGCCGGAAAGAACTGTGGACCCATCCTGACATAGGATGTCCACCAAAGACTTTTAAGCCAGCAGCTGTAACATCTCTGCTAGAGCCTGCATCGAGAACTGGGAGATTCGCTGCATGTAATGTAGGATCCTTTAACAACCTCACTCTCAGGCTTTTCTTTCTCTTAGTAAGAAACCTTTCGATGTTAGATGCTAAAGGATTGGCTCAGCGTGGTTTGTGGGTAAGATCCAGAGCGGAAATTGACCTGGGATTTGTGGCTGGTTTCTTGGAACCGGACAGAACTTGTTTGGGGAAGGTGAGATTGGGTTTTAAAACCCCTCACCTGTGGGCAGGCCCGGGGTCGTCTGGGGCACGGATATTGCTGGGGTGTCGGAGGGGGTTTGCTCATGAGGCTTCTGGCTGGCCAGGCAGGCAGCTGAAGCGCTCTGTGGGACTGATTTGTGGCCTGTTTGGGAAGGTCTCCAGTCTGGGGGCTGTAAGGAGCCCCAATTTTGAGCAATTTGCCCTGAACGGATGCCCTCAGCGGTGCCCAGACCCAGCCTGTCTCACATGGGCTCCCAGATGTTACCGTCACAGAAGCGAGAGGGGGCGCCTAGGGCCAGACACAGACCCGCCTGGAGGAGCCAGGCTTTATCTTTGCGTTGAAGGAAGGAGCTGGTGTCGGGACAGCGCTAGAACACCGTTAACACACTCGCAAGAGCCCAGCCACAACCGGCTTGTCCCAACACCCACTGCTCCTCTTGGGCCGGCAGCCTTCACCCCGCGGAATACGGAGATTCACCCTCCCGCTGCCAAGTCGTTGCAGCGTGCCAGCACGCCTTCCTTAGGCGCTGAACAGCCAGTCCCGCCCTCGCTGCCAAGGCTCCCCTCAGCCAGCCTACGAGCAGACCTCGCCGGTCAAGGGCACGGGAGCATCCTGCGCCTGTCACGGAAAGGCTCAGGAAAATGGCCGTGGCCGCTTCAGATGGAGCATGGCATTCGGCCTTCACTTCGAAGCCCAGCTTGTGCCTGCCGTTTTCTTCAGAGCAAACCAAACTCGCGCCATCCAGGAGCTGGCCTGCAGCCAGCCCCGCACAAGGGCAGAGCACACCTGCCCACGGCCGCCCGAAAGGGAAATGGAGGGGCCAGGCCGTGGGGAGATGGACGAAGCGGCAGCAGCGGGGCAGGCATGGGAGATGCTAAAGGCTTCTGTGCTTGGGCTGAGAACACAGCGAGGCCTCAGCCCTGACTGTCCTGCCGCTGGCTGCGCCCGCCGGGGCTGCTCCTCCAGGTCACGGGATGCGGCTGGGGCAGGTTCCGCCTGCAGAGAATTGTCAAACGAGGCTCCAAGCAGGAACAAAGTGGCGCCTGCTGCTATGGGCAGACACCCAGAGACTCCTCCCAGCCGCGTGCGCAGAACCAAAGCCAGCGTGTGAAGCAGACAGAGCACTAGGCAGCCATGCTCCCGACAAGGGCCTCGGGCCTCTGGCGGCCGCTGGACCAGGAACTCTTGGGTTCAGCCTCAGACAGCCCATTGCCCTGCACACCTGCTGCCTCTCACCAGCTCGGAGCCCACTGCTCGGGCTGCCTCGGTTACACCCTGCAGTGCACCTACTGAACTGCCAGCTCAATGCACCACGTAGCTCCAAGCCAGCCCCTCGGTCTGTGCACAGCACGATGGGACGGCCGGGGGAGCCTGCTTTGCCCCCAGGGCCAAGCCCAGTGCAGCAGAGCGGTCGACAGCCCGCGTGGCTCCGCCAGCTGTAGCATACCTGGTGACAGGGCGCACACCATGCGTACGGCTGCTCAGCAGCTCTGCTAACAGAGCGTCCGGCGCTCTGCCCACTCCCATGCAATCGCCCACCATCCCGCCTGGGCAGAGCCCAGTGCCAGGCAATGCTCCTGCTAGTGCTGAGTTCGCATGCTTGTGAGGAATATTGTGTGTGCACCGAGGCACGGGCAGGCATGAGCCCCTGGTGGAAACCCCTCCAACGTCCGCCTCTGCCAAGCGCAGCGGCTGCACTGCATGGCTGGCACCACGGCAAGTGGTGCAGCCCCAAGGACTGAGACGGGCACAGAGGCAGGCTTGCCCCCTGCAGCTGCTCTGCCACCCAGCACTGGACAGAGGCGGAGAGCGGCCGCCGTGCCAAACCGGGAGAGAACGGCCGCTCTGCCGCCCTGCCCCAGCTCTCTCGCTCCCCCTGCCGAGTGGGGCCAGGCACACGCCAGCTGGCTGTGCTGTGCTGTGCTGTGCTGTGCTGTGCACACGCAGCAAGGGCCAAGTCAGCGGCTAGCGGGACGGATGCCGGATGGCACGAGCCGTGCAGACCTTGGGGGGAAGCGGGAGCTTGCTGCCCCGCACCACATCAGCAGCCTGAAGGGAACCTGGACCGAAGGCGCAGCACAAGTTCTTCGAGACGCCCTGGGGAACCACAATTCTCCTGATCCTCGAGCACCTGGGAGCCCTGCGAAGGGCCAGCTGACTCCCCGTAGGCCAGAGGGAGCGTCTGGTCATGGAGAGGCAGCACCATGCCCGCCCTGCTGAGCGCCTGGATCCAGGTGGCAGGCAGAGAGGGAGAAGCTGGCTGGTTTGCTCCCCCTCACACTGGCCCAAGTGCAATCTCCGAGTGGGGCCAGCTGCCGTCCCAAAGAGCAGGAGGAAGCGGCTCTACCCCGATCGAAGGCCAGCACACACCACACACTGCCGAGAGCGGCCAATCTCACTGATGCGATTTGCCTACGAATAGTGTCGCTTCTCCTTAGGCCCTGGTTTTACCCAGGGAACTGGGAGTCCTAGAACGGCCCCCATGGCCACAAGCGCAAAGCTGACAAGAGTCCTGATCGTTCACACACACAACATGGACTGGGAGGGGCAGGGGCTGGCTCCTCACACCGGGAGGAAGCTAGCGACTGTACCTGCTTGGTTCCCAGTCCAGGTCAGTCCCACGCCATTAGCGAGGAAAGTGCTGGGACCCGTCTGACTTAGAGAGACGATTAATACCCTGGGCAGATGGTGCCACCCGTCCCCCCGCCCGCCACCAGCACAATCCAGCTGCGATCTTCACAGCCAAGTACAGAGACCTGGAAACAAAGCCAGTGCCCACCGGCACGGGTCCTGCCATGGAGCCGGGGCAGCGGCATGCAGGGAGCCAGCAGGGCGAAGCAGCAGGGCAGCGCGCTCAGACACCCGGAGATTTCAGACTGGACGCAGGCGGGTCCCAGCCTCTCTCGGGATCCCCAGAACACCGAACTCCCAGGGGCACAGTGCCTCCTGCCCTGCCCCGCCCACGCACACTCTGGAGAACACCGCCCCCCCGGAGCCAAAACGTTTACACTGGACTGGCTAGCCACTGGCAGCTGGCAAGGGCTCGCCCGCAGGAACTGTTGCGCTGCCGCTCTTACTCTCGCTGGCATTTCTGGGGCCCATCACCATGGCATCTGGGTGGCGGGAGGTCTGGAGACTTCCCTTGCCAATGCTCCAACATCCCAGCCCAGCCTGCTAAGCTCTGCGAAGACAAGCCAGCCACTTCCTTCTGAAACACCCGCGCAGGTGCAGGGACTGTCTGGCCTTCGCTCCCAAGCCGCTGGCGGGAGATCACGGGGGTGGGGGCAGGGAGGTGGCTCGAGAGGAGAGGTCCTCGAGAAGAACGGCCTCGTTACACATATTCGTCTGGCAAAGGGGGGAGCAGAAGGGAAGGGGCAGCCAGCGCTACCTGCTTCCAAACGGACTCTCTGCCCTTCTGACACACGGTTTCCCTGTCTATTTCTGATACTTGGCACACACTATTCCTGTGCCAGCCCACTTGCCTTCACAACTGTTACACGTCGACGCACAGCCACCCCCGCCCTACGACAATGCCCCCCGGCCACCCACGCAACGGCGGCCTTCTCATGCCGCCTGGAGACAGGGAATGCTACGGGGAAGCCAGCCTGCCTGCGCCTATCGTGTACAGCTCCGGGCACCTCGGCGGCGCTTTAGAAATACGGATGCGCGGGAGATTTCCATTACCAGAGCTGGGAGGACACGAGGCGGAACGTGCAAGCCAAGGGGAACGCGTCTAGTGAGGTGATGAAGAATCCTCGTGTTGGGTCTTCGGGTTCTCAAGCGGTGGAGAATTTCAATCCGTGCCCCAGGAATACGAGGTGCATGGCACAAGGGCAGATCGTTAACTCACACCCAGCGCTACAGCGGGCGTGGCCCTGACGCGGCGAAGAGCCGGCAGAGACCCTCCAAACAGCCAAGAAAGCCAAGGCTGCGTGGCTGGCTGCAGAGTGGCGCAGGGTACCCGCCCCTGGAGCAATGCTCTTCCCCTGCCAGTCGTTTGGGCTCGGAGGACCTGGCATCTGGTAAGCAAGCTGGGGCAGCCGAGGCGCTGGAGGAGGGGAGGACATGCAATGAGTGAGCATGCGACCATACAATGGAGGGCACAGCAGCAATGAGTGACAATGAGCCGAGATGTACTGGGGCGTTTCATGCGGCCAGGAGACTCTGCCAAGCACTGATTAATTGCAAACAAAATGCACCACCTTTTTCAGCTTCGCTCCGCGCTGCATGAGGAGGGGACAAAGGTTAGAAGTTAGCGTCTGCGCTGCAGGACAACAGACGTCACCCCTCCGCCCGGCTGGAGGGGACCGATCTGAGGGTCCAGAGCTTTCCCTGCTGCTCCGCGGCAGCCACACCTCAACAATATGCACAATCGGCAACCACACCACGTCCTGCCAGCACGGAGCAGGTACCTGCCTCGAGGCTTTGGGTTTCTCGGAGCGGCTGCAAGCAGGCTTTTGCTCCTAGGGCGCCAGCAAAGAGCATTCTGAAAGGCTTAGGGCTGCTCTTGACTGGATAGTTAACTGGGAGGCAGTGGGGCCTAGTGGAGAAAGGGCTGGACTGGACTCAGACCTGGGCTCTATTCCCAGCCGCAGGTACCCTGGGCAAGTCACTGCCCTTTCGTGCCTCAGTTTCCCCACCTGTAAAAAACAAACCCTAATGCTGTGGGTCCCACCCTCCTCTGTGACGGGCAGCAAGCGCTAAAGCTGGGTATCATTTGGTTTCCAGGGTTCTCAGTCTCTGCATTTGCCCCCAGAAGCCTGAGATTAGCCTGGCAATCGTGTTCATATTCTAACCTGCCCGGTGCAGCCATCCGCTCAGGCCTGCGGGGGTGGGAAGGCCCGGCACTACCCCTGCTATTCCTTTGGGCCTCGCTGCCATGCGCAGGCTGAGCTCCTCAGTGTCCAGTCAGAGGCAAGGGGCTTAGGAGCGGGCAGGCGGTAACTCACCCACCCCCATTACACCCAGGGCGGGGGGGGCTTGGATCGCTGCTTTCCCCACGGGCGGTATCGAGTCTGCCTCCCACGCCAGGCAGAGGAGGTGTCCCAGGACCGCGGGACCAGGAAATAGGCTTGTTTTTGTAAGGCATGTGAAGGAGGCGAGCGACGCTGCCAAGTGACCACTGGGCAGAGCGACCAGCTTCCCACAGTGCCACCTCCGGACCGGGTAGCTGCCCCTCGGACACCGGGGACCCCTGCCCAGCCCCCCAGAGACACTCCCCGGAACCCCCCTTGGGCCAGCTGCGGAGGGGGGTGCTGGAAGCCTGGTTCAGTCCCTGCAGCCCCTCCTGGTCCCACAGGACAAGCCACTGGCCAGGTAGCGCAGCCACCACCGGGAGCAGCACCACCCTTGCTGGCATGGGCAGCCCTGGTAAAGAACGGTTACTTACCTCGTAACTGTGATTCTTCGAGTGATTGCTCATGTGCATTCCAACATAGGTGTGGGCGCGCAGCGTGCACGCGCCGGCGGCCGTTTGTCCCTCAGCAGTACCCTTAGGGCCAGCAGGGAGCCCCAACGGTGCATATATACCCCTACTGGCCCCCTCCCCACTCAGCTCCTGCTTACCAGCATATTCCCGTTAGAGGGCGGTGGGCGGGGGATTTGGAATGGACATGAGCAACACATCTCGAATAGTCACAGTTACGAGTCAGTAACCGTTCTCTCTCTCCGCGTGATTGCTCACGTGCATTCCAACACGGGACTCCCAAGCAGAACCTAACCAGGCGGAGGGCCGGATGAGGAGACTACACAGGAGTTAAGGACCGCCCTACCTAAGGCAGCACCCTCCCTGGCCTGGTGGTGCAGCGCGTAGTGGTTAGCAAACGTACGGACTGAGGAGCACGTGGCCGCCCTGCAGATGTCCAGGATGGGAACCTGCGCTGCAAAAGCGGTAGACGCCGACGCCGCCTTGTGGCGTGTGCCCTAAGGGACGGGGCTGGGATGCCCGCCAGGGAGTAGCGCTCCCTGATGCAGGCGGCTATCCACGAGGCGATCCGTTGTGTGGATACGGGCTGGCCTCTCATGCGTTCCGCGATGGCTACGAAAAGTTGAGGTGATTGTCAGAATGGTTTGGTCCTGTCCAAATAACAGGCTAATGCCCTACATCCATCCAATGTGTGTAAAGCCTGTTCTTTCCCAGATGCGTGGGGCGTTGGGTAGAAAACCGGCAGGAAGATGTCCTGAGAGGTATGGAACGAGACGACCACCTTCGGCAGGAAGGCTGGGTGGGGTCGGAGACGAACTTTGTCTTTAAAGAATGCCGTGTAAGGGGGATCTGATGTTAGCGCCCTGAGCTCAGACACCCGTCTCGCGGATCGGATTGCCACTAAGAGGGATACCTTGCAGGGTAGGTGGAGGAGAGAGCATGTGGCTAGCGGCTCGAATGGGGCCCCCATGAGTTTGGACAGTACCAGGTTCAGATCCCACTGGGGGACGGGTTCACGGACATGGGGGTAGAGTCTGTCCATGCCTTTCAGGAACCTATTGACCATTGGGTTGGTGAATAGCGTTTCCCCCCTCCCCTGGGTGGAAGGCCGAAATGGCCGCCAAGTGAACCTTAACAGAGGAGGAGGAAAGGTGCTGGAGTCTGAGCTCCAGCAGGTAATCAAGGACCAGAGGGACTGGCACCCACCTTGGGTGCACCCCTTTCTGGGACGCCCAACAAGAGAACCACTTCCACTTAGCCAGGTATGTGGCCCTTGTAGAGGGTTTCCTGCTACCCAGTAAGACCTCCTGGACTCACTGGGAGCACTGGAGCTCCACTGCTGTTAGCCATGGAGCTTCCATGCCGTCAGGCGGAGGGACTGCAGGTCTGGGTGGTGAAGCCTGCCCGCGTCCTGCGATATCAGGTCCGGGACCAGTGGGAGGGGTATGGGCTTTTCGCATGAGAGATCGAGAAGGGTGGAAAACCAGTGCTGTCTGGGCCACGCTGGGGCGATAAGGATCAGCGACGCCCTGAACTCCCGCACTTTCAGCAGGACCCTGTGCACTAACGGGAAGGCGTACAGCAGACCCTGTGGCCAGTGGAGGAGGAGAGCGCCCCCCAGAGAGCCCCGTCCCCATCCCATGAGGGAGCAGTAGCGGGGACATTTTGCATTCCGCCCCGTGGCAAACAGGGCCAGGTGGGGAAACCCCCCCACTCAGAAAATGGACTGGGCAACGTCCCAATGCAGCGACCACTCGCGGCTCGCAAACAACGTGCTCAGCCTGTCCGCTAGGACGTTCTGGGAGCCCAGGACATATGAGGCCATCGGGTGGATGTCCGCCCCCTGCAGAGCTCCACAGGCGGACTGCTTCCGAGCACAGCCGGGATGAGCGGGCTCCGCCCTGCCTGTTTATGTATGCCACCGCTGTCGTGTTGTCCGACAGGATGAGCACAGACTTGCCCCTTAAATGGGGAAGGAAAACCACACAGGCCAGACTGACTGCCCTGAGTTCCCTGACATTGATATGCAGGGGAGGTTTCGCGGGGAGACCACGTACTCCCGGGGTGCTGCCCAGCCCACGTCCGACGCATCTGTGACCAGTCGGATGGACGGGACCGGTCGGGAGAACGGAACCCCTGCACAGACCTCCACTTGACAGGTCCACCACTCCAGCGCGAGGAGGAGCGGGGCGGGGACGGTTATCACTCGTCACGTTACTGAATTTTAGGGAAGCAGCCAGATCACTGCTGCACCCATGGGGGGGGGGGGGTGTTGGCCCCAAAAGTGGCACAAAGGGGGCCATGTGAGGTGTCAAATGAAAGCTTACTTTCTTCTGATTCTTTATATGCTATTCATGTGATTGTATAATGTCTGTGTGTGAAGTTATAAGCATGTACTTTGTATAAGTACTGAATATTTCTCTATATGTGGTTGAGTAATGGGCCAGGAATGTTTGCCTATTGACATGCTAATGAGCAAGTTTCCAGGGAACAATGGATCTCTGGAGGCCAAAGACACACCTGGCCACTGGCCATGTGACTCTAGCCAGCTTGGAAGAAACCTGGAAGGAGGGGATAAATATGCCATGTGGCCGACTCCATGGGGGTACTCAGATCTGCTCCCAACCCCAGATGCAGCCTCGCAGGGAATCACGAGCCGGAAAGAACTGTGGACCCATCCTAGCATAGGATGCACACCAAGGACTTTTCAGCCAGCAGTTATAACATCTTTGCTGTGAGCCTGCATTGAGAACTGGGAGATTCGATGCATGTAATGTACGATCCTTTAACAACCTCACTCTCAGGCTTTTCTTTCTTGTAGTAATAAACCTTTAGATGGTAGATTCTAAAGGATTGGCTCAGCGTGATTTGTGGGTAAGATCCGGAAGGTAAATTGACCTGGGATCTGTGGCTGGTTTCTTGGAACCGGACAGAACTTGTTCGGGGTAGGTGAGGTTGGGCCTCACCTGTGTATGAGGCCCGGGGCCATCTGGGGCACGGATATTGCTGGGGTGTCGGAGGGGTTTTGCTCGTGAGGCTTCAGGCAGGCAGCTGAAGCGCTCTGGGACTGGTTTGTGGCCTATTTGGGAAGGTCTCCAGTCGGGAGGCTGTAAGGAGCCCCGAATTTGAGCAATTCACCTTGAGCGGACGCCCTCAGCTGTGCCCAGACCTGGCCCGGTCCGTCACAACTCTGTCCCATGAATGGATGGTCAGGTTGTGAACCTGTGCCAGCCACATCTGTAACGGGCACATGCGCAGCCTGGCGTGTTGCACTACATACGTGCAGGTGGCCATGAGGCCCAGCAAGTGCATGCAAGCCCGGGTGGTAGTCATCGGGAAACGCTAGAGCGACCGTACCGCCGACTGCAGCGTGAGGAACCTGGAACTGGGCAGGAAGGCTCTCTGGGAGCGTGAGTCCAGGGTACCGCCCACGAACTCTATTGACCGGGTGGGAGTCAAAGTGGATTTGTCCTGGTTTAGAAGAAGGCCAAGTTCCTGAAACAGTCTGCTGACTGTGATATGGTCTTTCACTTGGGTTTCTGACCCCCCTCTTAGGAGCCAAACGTCCAGATACGGGAACACTTGGACTCCCTGCTGCCTGAGTTTGGCGGCCACCACCGCCATGCATTTGGTGAAGACTCGGGGGGCCGTGGAGATACCAAAGGGGAGGGTCGTGAATTGGTAGTGGTCCTGGCCCACGATGAATCAGAGGAAGAAATTGTTACTCACCTTGTGCAGTAACATCTGTTCTTCGAGATGTGTGTCCCCGTGGGTGCTCCACTACAGGTGTCGGGCTCGTCCCGGTGCCGCAATCCAGAAAGCTTTTGCCAGCAGTAGCCCCCTCCGGAGGATCGCGCATGCGCCGAGGCGTCCCGCGGCGTTCGCGCCTTTTCTGCGTCGCGCGGTCCGACGCGCCAGTTCCTCCTAGCCGGAACGTCTGAAACAGAAAGAAAAGAGCTCCGAAGCAGGGAGGAGGGCGGGTCATGGAGCACCCACGGGGACACACATCTCGAAGAACAGATGTTACTGCACAAGGTGAGTAACAATTTCTTCTTCTTCGAGTGATGTCCCCGTGGGTGCTCCACTACAGGTGAATATGAAGCAGTCACCCAAACAGCTGATAGTGCTTCGGAATTATTTGCGCACAGAAGAAAGAACTGCTTGAGCGACTGCTACGTCCACAGCTCTAAGACGGTCAAGAGCATAATGCTGAGCAAACGTAGATGACGAAGACCAGGATGCCGCACGACATATGTCACGTAGCAGGACGTTCTTCAGGAATGCTGTGGAAGTAGCCATGCTCCTGGTTGAGTGTGCTGTTGGTGGACAGGGTAGAGGCCTGCCCCTAAGGGTGTAGCAGCGAGTGATGCAGTTAACGATATGCGATTATATACCTTGTGATGATAGTTGATGACCTTTAGAACGGCTCGCCACTGATAATAGTAATCGTGGGGACTTCCAGAAGGGGCGTGTTCTGTCTAAGTAGAATGCCAACGCCCTTCTGATGTCTAATGTATGCAAGCGTGCTTCCTCGGGTGTAGCATGTGGTTTGGGGTAAAAGGTAGGAAAAACCATAGGCTCATTTACGTGGAATGACGAATTAACTTTTGGCACGAAGGCTGGGTGACATCTCAGGGGAGACGCCCCGTTAAGTGAACACTGTGTAGGGAGGATCGGCGGAGAGTGCCGCGAGTTCGGAAACTCGGCGGGCCGAAGTGATTGCAAGGAGAAAGGCAACTTTAATAGTGAGAATCTGTAAGTCACAAATTGCAAGCGGTTCAAACGGTGGGCGGGTAAGAGTGTCCAGTAGGAAGGTAAGGTCCCCATGGCTCTGAGATAGGCCTGTGAGGTGGGTAAAGATTGGAAATACCCTTAAAGAACCTCTTCGTGAGTGGATGTGAGAAGACGGAAAAACCCTCTATCGGAGTGTGAAAAGCCGAAATCGCTGCCAAATGTACTCTTAGGGAAGCGACTGCCAAGCCTTGCGAATGTAAGTGGAGCATATAGTCTAGGATGCATTGGATATGTGCTTTGATAGGATCGATGCTGTGTGATTGGCACCAAGCATAGAAGCGACGCCACTTGTAGAGGTAAGATCTGAGTGCTCGGACGTCTGCTTTGTACCAACACGTCTCTGACTGCTTGGGAGCAGGTTAGTTCTAGGCCTTGGAGCCAGTTAGGAGCCACGCTGTCAGATGCAAACGGTCGATGTCTGGATGGAGAAGATTGCCGCGTTGCTGCGAGAGCAAGTTGTTCAGCTGTGGAAGTCGTTGAGGTCGGGATAGCGACATCTGCACGAGCTGCGTCAGCCAGGTCTGGCGAGGCCAGAAGGGAGCCACCAGGATTACTGTCGCTGCATCGGACAGTATTTTCCCTATCACTCGGGGTATCAACGGAATCGGGGGAAAGGCGTATAGGAGACGATATGTCCCCCAATTGAGCAGGAAGGCATCTCCCCTCGATTGGCTGCCTATGCCAGCTCGTGAGCAGTAACAGCGGCATTTCTTGTTGTTGCGAGTGGCAAAGAGGTCGATTTCTGGGTAGCCCCATAGCTGAAAAAGATTGCGGGCTACGTAGTCAAGGAGTTCCCATTCGTGTTGGGATTGGAAGGATCTGCTGAGTGCATCTGCAATGGTATTGATCCTGCTGGGGAGGTAGGAGGCTGTGAGCGTGATGCTGTGGCGAATCGCCCAATTCCAAAGGCGTACTGATTCTGCACACAAGGTTCTGGATCTGGCTCCGCCCTGGCGATTGATGTAGTATACAGTGCATATGTTGTCCGTGAGGACCTGTAGTGTGGTTCCCTGGATCTGGTGGACGAAGTGGCGGCAAGCATTGAAAACTGCTCTGAGCTCCAGGAAGTTTATATGGAGTAGGGATTCCTGGTGGGACCACAAGCCTTGAACCTGATGCTGTCGCATATGTGCTCCCCAGCCTACAAGGGACGCGTCCGTGGTAAGCTGGATTGTCGGGGGTTGAGCACGGAAGGGGACACCAGCAAGAGTATTGGCAGGGTCAAGCCACCATGCGAGCGAGTCCTTGACACGGGCGGGAATAGGCATGAGTTTGTGGATATTGGTAATACCAGGTTTGTAGGTTGTCAGAAGCCAATGTTGCAGGCACCGCATACGCAGGCGAGCGTGCGCTATGACATACATAGTGGAGGCCATGTGGCCTAACAGCTTCAGGCAGGTAAGGTACGAGACTGCCGGGGCAGTAAGCAGGACGCTCGATAGGTCTCGGATGGCATGGGCTCTGTCTACGGGTAGGTACGCCATAGCGGTTGTAGAGTCCAGTCTGGCTCCAATGAATTCGATGGACTGGGCGGGGACCAGAAAAGATTTCGGGAGATTTATGATTAGCCCAAGAGTCTCGAAAATACCTCTTGTAGCGGTAACTGCGGTCTCGGCCTCTTGCATAGAGGGGGCCATGAGGAGGCAGTCGTCGAGATAGGGAAAGATGGTGATGCCGGCCCGGCCGAAGGTGCAGCGACTCGACTGCCAGGGTTTTTAAAACACTCTTGGGGCTGCGGAGAGACCAAAGGAAGCACCGCATATTGGTAATGATCGTTGCCTAGGGTAAAGCGTAGAAATCTCCTGTGAGCTGGATGGACGGCAATATGGAAGTATGCGTCCTGGAGATCGAGGGACACGAACCAATCCCCTTTGTGTAGTGCTGGGATGATGGAGCCCAAAGAAACCATTTTGAATTTCTGTTTTCGCAGGTGGCGGTTGAGGCCACGAAGATCCAGGATCGGTCTCCATCCGCCAGACTACTTCTTGGTGAGGAAGTACCGGGAATAGAAGCCTCTGCCTCGGAACTCGGAAGGAACTTTTTCTATCGCACCGATGGTAAGTAGATGCATGACCTCCTGACGCAACAGAAGATTGTGAGAGGGGTCCCTGAAAAGGGACGGGGATGGGGGGTTGAAGGGACGTAGAGTGGAAAAGGGAATGGTGAGTCCAGAGGTTACGATCTCCCTGACCCAATGGTCTGTGGTGATGGCGAACCAGCGGCGGCAATAAGGGGTCAGGCGGCGGTGGAAAAGTTTGGTTACTCGTGACGAAGGCTCCAATAGGGGGATGGTGCGCAGACCCTTGACAAGGGCGTCAAATTTGCTGCCGAGGTTGTTGTTGATTCTGCTGCTTATTAGGCTGCTGGCGGCGACGTTGGGGGCGCTGCCTTTGTTTTTGTTGGTCGTAAGGCCTGAAGCGTTGGGTGGAATAATAAGAAGAAGGCCTTTGTCTGTTATACGGCCATGCTCTCCCACGCCTGAAAGGCAGAGTGTACATCCCGAGGGTTCTTAACGTAGTTCAGGAGTCTTTTCCGGAATGGAACACTTGATCCGTGTTCTTGGCAAACAAGGAGGCTCGATCAAATGGAAGGTCCTCCACCTTGGGCTGTAGATCTTTTGGTACAGAAGCAAGGTGGAGCCAAGAGGCACATTGCATGACGACCGATGTCGCCGTAGTGCGGGAAGCCGAGTCGGCAATATCCAGAGATATCTGGAGTGCATTACAGGCTGCTGTACAACCCTCCTGCACAATGGATTTCATTATGTCCCGTTTGGAGTCTGGCAGATGTTGCATTAAAGGCACCAACTTCGAGTAATTATCGAAGTCGTAGTTAGCAAGTTGGGCGGAGTAGTTGGCCATCCTCAGTGTGGCTGTTGCCGACGAATATACCTTCCTCGAGCAAGTCAGGCGCTTAGCTTCCTTGTCGCGGCAGCGTTTTTGTTGTGCGGACTTAGCCTTTTTGCTGAGCTGCGTCGGCAGCGATGGAATTAGGAGCGGGATGTGTAAAAAGAAATTCCGCGTCCTTGGCATCGATAAAATATTTCCTGTCCGTGCGTTTGTTGGTAGGGGGCACGGATGCTGGGGTCTGCCAGATGTCATTAGCTACTTCAAGGATCGCGGCATCGAAAGGGAGAGCCAGTTTCGACTTGTTGGACTGTTGGAGGTTTCTGAGGAGGACATGCTGCTTTTGTGGCGGCTCGGAGGTACGTAGATTTTGTGAATAAGCTACCTGTTTAAAAAGTTCGTGGAATTGTTTGTAATCATCCACGAGAGAAGGTTCATCATTAAATACCGCATCGTCTGGGGAAGAGGAAGAGACATCTGTCGGAGAAGCTGTGGGTTGTTGCTCTGCGATAGGTGACTGTGACACATCTCCGTGCGGGGCAGAAATAGTTGACGCATCACCAGTAGGGGTTGGTGGGCGTTGAGGCAGCTGGATAGGGTCCTGGCTTATTGGACGTGGTGAGTATAATTGTTGCCGTTCTGGAGACGAGGGTGGTGAAGACCTTGTGAAGGAACGTGAACGATCACGATGGGGCGAGGTGTACCGACGGAGATGAGAGTTGTGGTGCAAATATCGCGGAGAGGAAGAAGCAGCGCTCCTGTGACGATAGTAACGGGAACGAGGAAGAGATCCCGGAGATTGTGAGCGATGGGAATGGTGACATGGAGATCTCGAGTAGTATGTGCGGTAGTAACGTGGCGGTGTAATAGATCACCTTGGAGATCTGCAGTAACGGTGTGAGGGAGAGTGGCCGTAACGGTAGTGCCGTCGTCTTTGGCAAGGTGATAGCGAAGGCTCAGGAGAAAACGCCTCCCTGTTGGGACTGGGGGAAGGCGTACGGGGATGGTGAGTCTTCCTTTGTGCCTTTGTCAGTATTCCCATGGATGGGGGAGCCATGGGGATTGGACTACCAGGAATCGAGACGACCGAGGCCGAGTCAGAAACTTCCTCCAGGAGGCGTGGTGACCTAAGTGCAGAAGATGGGGATGCTGGTGTCATATCCTCCCCCTGAGCCGCGTGGTTGTGGGTGGTCGGTGCGGGCACTTGCAGGCGTGCCCTGAATGTGATGCGGAGCTGCGTCCCCAGGTCTTGTGGGTGCCGAGTGCTTTCTCGGTGCCGGCGCTGCTGTCGGTGCCGGTTTAGTCTTCGGTGCCGGATCGGCTCCCAGTGCGGGGTCGGCCCTCGGTGCCGGCTCCACCCCAGACGTCTGCTGAGGCCCCGTATGAGACAACGGTGCCGGCTGCGGCGGTGCCGAGGACCGCACCGTATCTGGCTGCGGTGCCGCGCGGAGACTCGGTGCCGCAGATGATGGTGCCGATTCCGGACGGCCTGACAGTACCGAGAGTACTGAAAGCGCGGGGCTAGGCGCCGATGTACTACGGGCTTTGGTTGGCTTGCCCGCTCCCTGTCTGGGAGGGAAGCACGATGAGCTCCGTGCCTCTCGTGCACTTAGACTCCTGGGCGGAGCGGAGCTTTTTCCGTCCCTGGACTCACGTGGGACTGAAGCTTCCCGTTCTTCTATTGACGGGGGCTGAAGCGCCTTATTGAATAGTAACATCTTCAGGCACATTTCTCTGTCCCGTCTCGCCCGCGCGGTCAACTTCGAACAGTGACCGCATTTCTGAGGGATGTGGCCCTCTCCCAGGCAGCGAATACAGTGGGAGTGGCCATCAGAGACCAGCATGGCGTCGCCGCACGAAGCACATTTCTTAAAGCCGGGCATGTTTAGTGCAGTGGTCTCCGGGGGGAAGAAAGAACTTGAGGGCTGGTCAGAGCGGCCCTCAGTAACTAAAATGGCAAAGAGAATTATTTTTTTTTATTTATTTATTTATTTTTTTTTTAAAAACAACTAACTACTAACTAACTATGATGATAACTGCTATGTAGGAAGGGGCTAACGGGGAAGGAACAGAAGAATTAATGATACAATTTCTCCTCAGGAGAGGAGCGTGTTCCAAGTCTGTCTGCGGCCGTGGACAGTTAGTAGGAACTGGCGCGTCGGACCGCGCGATGCAGAAAAGGCGCGAACGCCGCGGGACGCCTCGGCGCATGCACGGTCCTCCAGAGGGGGCTACTGCTGGCGAAAGCTTTCCGGATTGTGGCGCCGGGACGAGCCCGACACCTGTAGTGGAGCACCCACGGGGACATCACTCGAAGAAAAACTTTTGGTGGAAGGGGGGGATCGAAACATGGAAATACGCGTCTTAAATCGAGGGCAGCATACCAGTCTCCGGGAGCTAGGGAGGGGATGATGGACGCCAGAGTGACCAATTTGAATTTTGTCTTGACAATGAAGAGGTTTAGGGCTCTGAGGTCCAGGATGGGGCAGAGGCCCCCTTTCACTTTTGGGACCAGGAAGTAACGGGAGTAAAAACCACTGTTCCGGAACTCGGAGGGAACACGTCCCACCACCCCTAGTGAGAGGAGATGGTTCGCCTCTTCCCGTAGCAGAGGCTCGTGAGAGGGGTCCCTGAAAAGGGAGGGGGGAGGGGAGTGGGAAGGCGGGGTCAAATGGAAAGGAATAACGTATCCTGTACCCACTATCTCCAGGACCCAGTGGTCCGACGTAATCGACCGCCAGGCCTGGAGGAAGTGAGATAAACAGTCCCGGAAGGGCAATGGGGAGCCTGCTAAGGAGCCCTCGAGGGTCCCATCAAAACCCCTACCGGGGTCCGGGGGGCTTGTTGTTAGGCCCCTGGTTCGAGTCCGGGGCCAGACAGGAGCGGCGTCTGTTATTCCTGCCGTTATTACCCCTGTGGCGGGAGAAGGCAGGGCGGGGTTCTGCGGGGGCATTCTTGGGGCGTTCCTGGTAGTATATGAATGCCTCTGGGTGGCACGTGTATGCAGGCCTAGGGACTTTAGAGTGGCCCTCGTGTCCTTCAGACCATGGAGCCATTGGTCAGTTTGCTCTGAAAAGAGCGAGGTGCCCTTGAAGGGGAGGTCCTGCAGGGTGTTCTGGACCTCCGGCGGCACCCCTGACCCTTGGAGCCACAAACTGCGGCGTAGGACCACGCTGGTGGCCATAACCCGGGACGCCGCATCAGCCACATCGAGCGCTGCCTGTAGTGCCGCTCGAGAAATGGCTCTTCCCTCTTCTTGGAGGGCCTTGTACTCTGTTCGTGAGTCCCCGGGGAGCATATCGGTAAATTTGTCCATGACGCCCGGGTATTATAGGCGTATCTAGAGAGGAGGACCTGCTGGTTCGCAATCCGGTACTGGATGCCCCCGGAAGCATAGACCTTCCTACTCAATAAGTCGGACTTTTTGGCCTCCCTGTTCTTCAGAGTGGCCACAGGTTGTCCTGGCCTCTCCCTCTGGTTGACTGCCTGGACAACAAGAGAACCAGGGAGAGGGTGGGAAAAGAGGTGCTCGTTCCCCGCTTGCGGGACCAAGTACCTGCGCTCTGCATGCTTGTCCGTTGGCGGGATGGATGCTGGTGTTTGCCACAAGGTCGCCGAAATCCTGGCGACCGTTTTGTTAATTGGCAACGCCACTCTAGAGGGGGTGTCGGCGTGCAGAGTGTCCACGGTTGGGTCCGAGTCCTCCAGGACCTTATCTGCCTGAACGCCCAGGCTCTGGGCCAGACAGCGGAGCAGGTCTTGATGAGCCCTGGCGTCCACTGAGGGCATAGAAGGCACAGAATCGGCCAACACCTCATCCGGGGATGAGGACGATGACCCCTTCACCAGGCCACCCGCCTGGGCATCCGTTTGGCTAGCACCATCTGAGGTGGCTAAGGAGTGGGGAGGAGGAGGAGGAGGACGGCTCACTGGAGCTGTGTTTCCCCTCGGGCCTGGGGACGACTGTCCCAGAGGCAGTGAGCGAGTTGAGGTGGGGAACTGGGTTAAGGGGGTCGCCGACGGTGGAACTCGCGGCCCCGAGGTGACAGGCTGGTCTGGGAGGGTCGGCACCCTAGCTCTGATAAGTCCAGGGTGTCCAAAAAGGCCACTGCCCAGACGGCTGGGGAGGCCACGTCTGTTGCAGCAGCTGGGCCCACTGCTGTTGGTACTGCTGCGAGGAGGATCGGTGCTGGGACTGGTGCCACGAACGGGACCGGGAGCCCCTTCACGACCATGCCGATTCCGCATCGGAGTCAGATGAGTATTCTGAGGCGGACCATGGCGGTGCCGAAGTTGTCTGCTCTGTGGCATGCCGGGCCATGGCCTCCAGTTTACCATGGTGTCGGGGTGGAGGAGGTGGGGCCCCCAATTGGAGTAGGTGCCTTGGTGCCAGGACCCAGGAGGGGGGCCGGGTGGGGTAACCGCACTGCCTCCGGTGCTGGCGTTAGTGGCACTTGAGTGTCTGCGGTCGGTGCCGTGGGCAGTATGCGGCTTTGCAGGTCAGGGGCCGTCTCCCGGAGCGCCCTCGAGGGGGAGCGGTGCCGGGTGTCCCCGTGCCATCTGAAGGACGCTGGAACTGGCAGAGGGGAGGGTGACGAGTCAATGAGAACTCTAGCAGCCTCCAGCGCCTCCAGGGTGGAAGGGTCCGGGAAGTCCTCTGGGGGGCTGACATCCTCCCAGAGAGAAGGGTAATCGCCTGACCTGGAAGGCCCAGGCTGAGGACTGGCCGGTGCCACGTGCCCCACTGGAGAGCGCACGGAAGGTGCGTGCCTGGAGGGGGACCAACCCATCGGGCCGCTTCTTCCTGAGCGGAACCGGTGACTAGGAGTGACGTCTAGCTCTACGCGGCGCTGGGGAGGCCCGGTGCGTGGAGCTGTCCCGCACCGAGGCTGGTGCACTACTGGGCCCCGGTGCCAAGTCCGCTGCTATGCCGGTGCCGGCCGGAGCACCGCCTCCATCGGGATAGCCATAAGCAGCGATTCGCGTTCCCGCTTAGTCCTGGGCTTAAAGGCTTTGCAGATCTTACACGCGGCTGTGATGTGCGACTCCCCCAGGCACTTCAAACACTTGGAGTGCGGGTCACTGAGGGCACAGGCTCAGTACACTTCCTCCAGGGCTTAAAGCGGGGTAGGAAGTGCTAACACAAAGGAAGTCTAACTAAATTGCAGGTACTTAACAGAAGAAGCTGATAACAATGGAGAGCAAGGAAAACAACTCAAGTAGGAGCTGAACGTCAGGGCGGTAAGCAGGAGCTGAGTGTGGAGGGGGCCAGCAGGGGTATATATGCACCGTTGGGGCTCCCTGCTGGCCCTAAGGGTACTGCTGAGGGACAAACGGCCGCCGGTGCGTGCACGCTGCGCGCCCACACCTATGTTGGAATGCACATGAGCAATCACTGGAAGCAGCAGCCCCTTCCCTGCCCTCACTCCTACCCTGAGCCCCCTGCCTAAATCCCTTCCCAGACTGCAGTACCCCACCGCCTGCCCTGAGCCCTCCACCCCGCCCCAAGCTCTCCCCCACACCTTGCGCCCCCGCCCAGATTCCTGCACTCCCTACCCTCTGTCCTGAGCTCCCCCCCCCGCCCCGCACCTCCCCCACCTCTAAGTGGCTGGATTACCCTGAGGCAGTCGCGGATTAGCAGCATTTAGCCCTGGATGAGCTGAGAGCCATGGGGAGAACACTCCCAGGAAACCCACCCCCCGCACAGACATCGGAGCGATGCAACCTGGGACAGGAGCCATCTCCTTCCCTGTGCTCGCTGCAGGGCAGCTGGCAGCCACACCCGGCCCCTGGCAAGTGGGGACAGCCAGTTCCATGCTCCTGGAAAGGGGGCGCCCTCAGGTGGAAGGGGCCTCAGCACCGCCCGGACTGCAGTGCCCCACCCTCCAGTGCTGCCTGGAGTGCACTGTGCTGCACCCCCGCCTCCCCAGGCAGCCCCAGGAGCCGCTCGGAGCGCCTCCCCTCCTCCCGGTAGCCCTGAGAGCCGCCCGGAGCGCATCACGTGGCACCCCCTTCCCCAGGCAGCCCTGAGAGCCGCCCGGAGCGCGCCACGCGGCACCCCCTTCCCCAGGTAGCCCTGAGAGCCACCCGGAGCGTGTCACGCGGCACCCCCTTCCCCAGGCAGCCCTGAGAGCCGCCCGGAGCGCGCCACGCGGCACCCCCTTCCCCAGGTAGCCCTGAGAGCCACCCGGA
The DNA here is from genome assembly GCA_019425775.1 of Rafetus swinhoei. Classification (NCBI taxonomy): domain Eukaryota; kingdom Metazoa; phylum Chordata; order Testudines; family Trionychidae; genus Rafetus; species Rafetus swinhoei. The sequence continues at coordinate 1,283,027 of CM033449.1, read as the reverse complement.
GCGCGTCACGCGGCACCCCCCTCCCCAGGCAGCCCTGAGAGCCGCCCGGAGCGTATCACGCGGCACCCCCTTCCCCAGGCAGCCCTGAGCGTCACGCGGCACCCCCCTCCCCAGGCAGCCCTGAGAGCCACCCGGAGCGTATCACGCGGCACCCCCTTCCCCAGGTAGCCCTGAGAGCCACCCGGAGCGTGTCACGTGGCACCCCCTTCCCCAGGCAGCCCTGAGAGCCACCTGGAGCGTATCACGCGGCACCCCCTTCCCCAGGTAGCCCTGAGAGCCACCTGGAGCGTATCACGCGGCACCCCCCTCCCCAGGTAGCCCTGAGAGCCACCCGGAGCGCGTCATGCGGCACCCCCTTCCCCAGGTAGCCCTGAGAGTCACGCGGCACCCCCCTCCCCAGGCAGCCCTGAGAGCCGCCCAGAGCGCACCACAAGGCATTCGCCCCCCCCTCCCCCCCCAGGGCAGTCCTAGGAGCTGCAGCGGTGTTCTGGCAGCGATTGAAGGGTACAGGCAAGTGCCCTCTTTGCCTGCGCTGCCCGTGGGCAGGCCTGGTTACCTGGGCCACCCCCGCGTGTGAACACCCGGCCACTGCCGGGCTGGCTCTCTGCTTACACAGCAGTGGTTTGGAGGGAAACAGCATTCCCGCTCCTTTGGGGGCTCTCCGCAGCAAACCCCAAGTCGGTGTTGGAGGCTCCCAGTGACTGCACCTGGAACCAGAGTTCCTGGCTTCCCTTCACAGCCGGCCCTGTGCTCCTGGGGGCGGGGTGCAGGTGTTAACCCTTCTCACTCTGCCTTCCCCCTCCCTGGGACACCGGCTCCGGCGTAGTGGAGAGAAGACACAGGAGCCTTGGATGGAAGCGGCTATCGAGGGGCAGCGTCTGTCTGTAAGCACTTCACAGAGCAAGCGAAGGGCTCTGTTATCCCTGAGCCTCTGTCTGGGGGGCCCGAGGGGAGCTATTTTGGCCCAAGGAACCGCCTCAGAGGCATGGCTGGCCATACAACTAGAGGGGCGCAAAAGGAGTCCCCACAGGACGGAAGCGCTTGTCCTGCCCAGACACGCGGATGCTGCGTGGCGTGGGGCGGGGCATGGCCGCACCTCCCTTCCCTCCCCTCGAGTGGCACCTAGTGGCCAAACACTGCTCCGTGCAGCTCCTCGCCCAGCAGAGCTAGGATGCTCTGAGGGTCCCAGTGCCTCAGGCTGGCCTCAAGCCACGAGCAGGCTGCCACGGGCCGGCAGCGGCTGTCAAATGCATTTGGCAGGAAGTACCACGCCCTGGGCCCAGCGGGCCCGGGATCTCTTTCCTGCTACCGAGACGTGTTAAGCCAGGCAGAGAGGAGGGGGGATATGCCCAGAGTCTCACAGGGTCAGCGAGCCGGCCTGTCTACGCAGGAGGTGAATGTGGACTAAGGGAGGGTCGGAACCGAAAGCAGAGCAGCTAGCCCGACTCACTGGCTGTGTGCCAGCCCCGCTGCCGAAAGGGCGCCCGCGTGAAGCAAACCCTTCCCTGCGGAGAGGAGCTTGCAGGGGCTGAGCGCCGCAGACGGGCGGGTGGCGAGCCAGACGTGGCCTTGCCCCGCAGAGCCAGCTACCCCTGCGCAAGGGGGTGTAAACGCTCCCTGCGGGGGGGGGTGAACGGACCCTTCCCACTTGGAACATTTCCCCCTCTTTGCCCGGGAAACCCCCTTCCTCCTGGCCCCACCCTTCCGGAGACACCCCCGTGCTGCCTCACCGAGCCGGAACCTCGGAGGCCCAGAGCCACCGCACGCCACGGCCCACGCTCGCCAGGAAAGGGGGAGGGCCCCCGCCCGCCCTCGCTGAAGGGAAAGCGGCACATGCAGAGGTGGCGGAGCAGAGAAGGGGATGCGCCGTGCTCGCGGGGAGAACAGCGTGCTGGTCTTGGTGCTGCCAGAGATGCCGTGGCATGGAAGAGCCACGGCTCAGAGACCACTCCTGTGATTCCTAAGGAATCCACACTGACAACATGCCTGCCTGCTGCGTGGACACTCCCACCAGGCGAGGCCACTCCCACGGGCTGGCAGGCAGGCTGGCGGGCGCGTGTGGGTGGCTAGTGGGAGCCACGGGCCACAGCGTGCTAGCGAGGGGTGGCGTTCGCCCACGCTGCTCCGCACCGGCCTGGCTTGTTCTCACTGGACGCTCCCTCCGCTGACTTTCCCACACAAAATCCCACTCATGGGCGGGCGGGTGGGCTTCGGTGGTGCACAGTGAGCATGCCACGCATGGCACTCAGCCCAGGGCTGGGAGGAAGGGCAGCGGCACAGCAGGCGGGACGGGCTTGCTAGAGGACAGGCTTCGTGGACATGCCCAAGGGCTGCAAGCACAAGTGGCCCGAAGGGGCTGGTGCCGCTGCAGACAACCAGCTGTGAAGCCCTCGAGCAGCCGCCATGGTGCCCCAGTGGCAGCTGGCCTGTCTGGGCCCAGGGAAGGGCTGTCGCACGAGAAGGGGACCGTGTTCGCGAGAGACGTGCAGCGCCCTTCCAATGGCAGCCACTGGCCAGAGAGCGGGGTCAGCGCGCACACGGCCTGCCTGTAGGACCTCACCCCTCGCAGCATGGGGCGCCCGGCGTGCCGAGCGGCCTCAGGCCCAGCAGCAACTCTGGGGACCGGATGCTCAGGCGAGCACACGTGCGTTGGAGGAGAGACGCGTGTCCCGTGCCCATCAGGCCCTCGGCCCCACAGCATGGAAGGAACGGGCAGCGGCTCCGTGCATGCGGGGGGGCACGTATGCCTCCCTGGCCGGACCCAGCCTGCAAGCCACCCCTCCGGGACCCTCAGGCACAGAGCAGCCCCACACCGCTTTAAGCAGCTGGCTGCTCCCTGGGGCTCTCTGCTCCAGGCACTGGCGGGGGCGTTTGCCCCCCACAAAATCTCTCCACTCCATTGGATTAGTTTTGGGTCAATAGGAGCAGAGAAATGTTGCTGAGGGGCGGGGACAGTGCGCGAAGCCTCCCCTCCCCCAACACCCGGAGCAGAGAGTCACAGGGAGCAGCCAGCCGCTTTGAGCAGCCTGGGGCTGTGGCAGGCAGGGAGCCCGTCTCAGGTCCTGCAGGGCTGCTGGCCAGAAGCTGCCTCTGGCACCCCATGCTACCCCTCCCCCAGCTACCTGGTCACCACCCAAATCCCCTGCACCTCGGCCTACACTCCCTCCAGGCCACAACTCTCTCCTGCACCCTCCCCCTCCCAGGACAACCCCTTGCTTCCCCCACACTCCCTCTCAGCCCCGCCCCTGCACTCCCTTCTGCACCCAGCCCCCTCCCTTAACCACTGACCAAACCCTGGAGTGGCCCCCACCAGAGGCACTGCTTTAGACCCGGGGGAGGGGGGTGTGTGTGACAGAGCTCTGGCTCCTTCGGCTTAGGCGTGGATGTCGACGCAGAGCCAGGCTGGCGGGGGCTGGGCACAGGCTTGCCACGCGCAGACGGGGGGGCCAGCGGGGCAGCTGGAATGGTAACCTGACGCCCTAAAGCAAGCCCCAGTCTAAGTGTCTGAGTCTTTGAGGGTGCCAATCAGAGCCCGTCACCAAGCTCCATGCACAGCTTGCCCGCTCCTGGCAATGCCGGGCCGGCCGCACAAAGGATGCCCCGTTGCACAGGGGCAGCTGTGCCCGCTCCCAAGGAAGCGGCGAGAGCAGGGCAGTCTCAGCGCGGGTGGAAACAGGCGTCCAGGGACCTGCCCTCGCTGGGCATCTTGCAGCCTGGCAGGCGGTTGAGAAGGCAGAGAGAGCCCTCCAGACCACGGGGCACAGGCAAGCGCCACAGGCAGTGCGCAGCAGGAGCCGCAGCGGGTTACAACGCCGGGACCATTCGACGGGACAGGCTGCCCGCTGTCCAGGAGGGATCCCTGGAGCCCAGGCCTGGCCCGACGGAGCTGGAACCCCACTGACACAAAAGCTCGGGCTTGCCTCCCAGGCCATTGTGTTTGGGGGCTCCCCTTGCCCCCCTTGCAGGGAGATGTTTCCTGGCTCGAGCCCTGGCCCTGCTCCAGCCGGGAGAGGCGGCAGACGGAGCACTGTTAGCTCAGGAAGGGGATTCAGCAGAGGAGTGCGCGCAAACCCTTCCCTCCCAAAGCCAGCCCTTGGCAGCGGCGGGAGGAGCCGCTCCACGCAGGCGGCAGGCGCTCCAGCTGAAGTACTCACCAATTTGCTGGCTTTGGCAGCTTCCAGCGACTCTGGAAAGAAGGCAGAAAAGCAAAGACCCGTGAGTCTCTTGTCACACATACCACGCAGCACTCACCCTCTGGCGGCTGGAGATGATCCAAAGCGAAGCTCCCAGCACCTACCAGCAGGGCAGCAGCCACGCCCCGCTCACACCCTGGCGCCCTCAGTGCCACGTGGGAGCCAAGCCCAAAGCTCGGCTAGCTGAAGGCCCCAGCCGTGGCCGTGGGCGGGGAGCGGCCACGTTGCAATGCACATGCTGAAGGAGGTGGCTGTGCCTGGGGCAGCAGGTGCAGTGCGCGAGGAGTATCAACCAGTTCAGAGCAGAGGAGCAGGCCCACGCGTCTGGCCAGGCGACCACGACTTCCCAGCACTTTGGATCATCTCAAGCCTACAAAGCCCCTTCCAGGGGCCTGCAAGTACAGAAGGTTATTGGCCGGTCAGATTCCAGCCAGTAGCCAAAGGCGATTCTATCGCCATACAAGAGCGGCCCGTAACCAAACTATGCTGCCGCCGCTAGGCCAGGGGGATTCTCCCCAGGCTGACGGGGGGACAAGTCAGCCAGCTACGGGTGAAGTGCGCGGAGACAGTGTCTTGCCTCTGAGCGGCTCTCGAGGACACCTCCGCCCTTCCCCCTCGCGCCACACGCCCCTCTGGCCAGCAGCCAATGCCTGCCGACCTCGCGGGAGAGCGCTCGCTGTGCTGCACTTGCAGCCCAGGTGTCTGCACTGGCCCGGTGTAACCGCACAGATCTAGATTCCTGAGCACGCAGCGTGGGGAGAGCCTCGTGCTCTGGGACTCATCTTGTCAGGCTTGCCCCCTACCAGGGACATTACTAGGGCTGCCGGGAGCCCCTGCACAGGGCAGAGGGGGAGCAGCTGGGCTGAAGCAGCCCTGCCTGTGGCGGGAGCTGTTCTAGCCCGACCCAGCGGCATGGGGGCCATCCCCCCGCCTGCTCCTTTAGAGAGTAGACGGTTAAATGCAGCGTCAGCAACCAATCCTGGGGGATTTCACTTCCCTCCTCACCACCTGAGCGCGCCCAGGCGGCGTATGGTGGCTGCTCTGTGGCCGGCACTCTGCCCCGGTTCTTACATCGAGACGAGGGGCCGCCGGCAACTCTATTGGCTGCTTCCTCTGGCAAACGGCAAACCAGGCCCCTCACCAGCTCTGACAGGCAGGGCCCTGGCATTCAAATGGGCAGGTGCAAATGCCAGCGTCCGGGCTAAAAGCCAATGCTACTTACAGGGCCCTGGCACTTGGATTCAGTATTTTTGGCCACCTCCTCTCCCAGTGTTTTAGCTTTGCTGTGCCCAGTCACACAGCGGCTGCGCTCCACCCCAGAGACAGCTGCAGTTTAGGGGTGAGCAAAGCCATTCCAATGCCCAGATGTGCGTGGGTAGCACACCGCCTTGGTCTGAGGGCGGAGCGGCGTGTCCGGAGGACGGCGACTTGCTTGGGTACATTGCACCCTTGGCTCTGTTCCTGGCCGTCGCTGCTCTGCTCTTGTGGCTTACAGCCCCGGCAGCACTCACTGGGGGAGCGCCCGGCCCCCGCCCACACGCCCCAGACACTAGCGAGGCAGCTCATCAATCAAAGACACCACCGGGCCTCCTACAGCTTTACTCCCTGTGCTGGATTGATGGGACCCGAGATCGCGGCAGCGGAGCCTGCAGCAGTCGCTGCTGTTCCTATGGAAACACCCTGGCTGGGAGCCAGTCTTGGCGTGTCTGTACCGTGTCTCCGAAGGGCACAGCAAGCGATGCTCACCGGGTGCTTTGGCCCCTCCATCCGTCACCTCCATGGCTCATTCCTTTGAGCAAGCAGATCAGACCCCTCCCAGCTCCCGCTACCCTCTCTGGCCTAGCATCTCCACCCCCCCACTTCCCCCGCCGTGGCTGTACGGCCCTCTCAGAGCACCCCCACTTCGGAGCCAATTCCCACTCCGCTAGCCTCTGGTCCCTGTTTAGCTGCCCCCCCTGCCCCCCAAGCGCCCACGGGGTGCCTCGGGACAGAGTCCGGCTGCCGGGGCCGGAGGGAGCAGGGCGCCGCCCCGACTCGCGGCCCACAGGCCTGTCTCCAACAAGGAGATTCAGCAGGGCCCAGCGCAGTGGCCCAGCAGGGCGGCGCGGTGGTGGGCGGGATGCACACACTGTGCACGGGGAGCTCGCTGCGGTGCTGGACACCGGGCATGGAAGGGAGAGCCAGAGGGGCTGCGGGCGCCCGGCGGGAGCAGCAAGCCGAACGGCAAACAGGGCATTGGGACGAGGCTGGAAGTACAATGCCGCCGCAGACTCAGTCAGATGCTCTCCCCTGGCAACAGGGTTCAGTGCTGGTCCCCATACAAGGAGACTGTAGCAGAGATGGAGGCGGTGGGAGAGCAGAGGGCAAAGGGGATTCAGTCTTCCCCACGAGGAGGGACTGAGCATTCAGAAAGGAAGGGCTGGCAGACTCATCACACGGGGACAAGGGGAGACCTAAAGAAATGAGAATCCTAGAGCTGGGAGGGACTCGCGAGGCATCGAGGCCAGTCCCCTGCCCTCACAGCAGGACCAAGCACCAGTTAGACCATCCCTGCCATAAGAACATAACATAAGCGATTTGTCTCCTGCCATCCCTCTCCAGCCTCTGTCAAACAGAGGCCAAGGACACCAATTTATCCCCTGGCTAATAGCCTTTTATGGACCTAACCTCCATGAAATTATCTAGCTTCTCTTTAAACTCTATTATAGTCCTAGCCTTCACAGCCTCCTCTGGCAAGGAGTTCCACAGGCTGACTACACGCTGTGTGAAGAAGAACTTTCTTTTATTAGTTTTAAACCTGCTACCCATTAATTTCATTTGGTGTCCTCTAGTTCTTCTATTTAGGGAACTAATAAATAACTTTTCTTTATCGGCCCTCTCCACACCACTCATGATTTTATACACCTCTATCATATCCCCCCTCAGTCTCCTCTTTTCTAAACTGAAAAGTCCCAGTCGCTTTAACCTCTCCTCATATGGGACCCGTTCCAAACCCCTAATCATTTTAGTTGCCCTTTTCTGAATGCTTTCCAAGGCCAAAATATCTTTTTTGAGGTGAGGAGACCACATCTGTACACAGTATTCAAGATGTGGGCGTACCATAGTTTTATACAGGGGCAGTAAGATATTCTGGGTCTTATTTTCTATCCCTTTCTTAATAATACCTAGCATCCTATTTGCCTTTTTGACCGCTGCACACTGTGTGGAAGTTTTCAGAGAACTGTCCACGATAACTCCAAGATCTCTTTCCTGATTTGTCGTAGCCAAATTAGCCCCCATCATACTGTACGTATAGTTGGGGTTATTTTTCCCGATGTGCATTACTTTACACTTATCCACATTAAATTTCATTTGAGTGATTGGGCAACAAAATGGCAGTTTGGTGAGATCTTCTTGGAGTCCCTCACAGTCTGCTTCTGTCTTGACTATCCTAAACAGTTTGGTATCATCCGCAAACTTCACCACCTCACTGCTTACCCCTTTCTCCAGATCATTTATGAATAAGTTGAATAGGATTGGTCCTAGGACTGACCCTTGGGGGACACCACTAGTTACCCCTCTCCATTCTGAAAATTGACCATTTATTCCTACCCTTTGTTTCCTGTCTTTTAACCAGTTCTCAATCCAAGAAAGGACCTTCCTCTTATCCCATGGCCATGTAATTTACACAAGAGCCTTTGGTGAGGACCTTGTCAAAGGCTTTCTGGAAATCTAAGTATACTATATCTACTGGATCCCCTTGTCCGCATGTTTGTTAACCCCTTCAAAGAACTCTAATAGATTAGTAAGACAGGATTTCCCTTTACAGAAACCATGTTGACTTTTGTCCAACAAATTATGTTCTTCTACATGCTTCACAATTTTATTCTTTACTATTGTTTCGACTAATTTGCCCGGTACTGAAGTTAGACTTACCGGTCTGTAATTGCCCGGATCGCCTCTAGAGCCCTTTTTAAATATTGGTGTCACGTTGGCTACCTTCCAGTCATTAGGTACGGAAGCCGATTTAAGGAATAGGTTACAAACCACAGATAATAGTTCAGCAATTTCCCATTTGAGTTCTTTTAGAACCCTTGGATGAATGCCATCCGGTCCCGGAGATTTGTTAACATTAAGTTTTTCTATTTGTTCCAAAACCTCCTCTAATGACACTTCAATCTGGGACAGTTCCTCAGATTCATCACCCACAAAGGACGGTGCAGATTTGGGAATCTCCCCAACGTCCTCAGCCGTGAAGACTGAAGCAAAGAAATCATTTAGTTTCTCCGCAATGGCTTTATCGTCCTTGATTGCGCCTTTTATAGTTCGATCGTCTAGGGGACCCACAGGTTTTTAGCAGGCTTCCTGCTTCTAATGTACTTAAAAACATTTTGTTATTTCTTTTGAGTTTTTGGCTAGCTGTTCCTCAAAATCTTTTTGCTTTTCTTATTACATTTTTACACTTGATTTGACAGTGTTTATGTTCCTTTCTATTTATCTCACTAGGATTGGACTTCCACTTCTTAAAAGATGCCTTTTTGTCCTCACTGCTTCTTTTACATGGTGGTTAAGCCACGGTGACTCTTTTTAGGTCTCTTGCTATGTTTTTAATTTGGGGTATACATTTAAGTTGGGCCTCTATTATGGTGTCTTTAAAAGTTTCCATGCAGCTTGCAGGATTTGGCTCTAGTCACTGTGCCTTTTAATTTCTGTTTAACTAACCTCCTCATTTTTGTGTAATTCCCTTTTGAAATTAAATGCCAGGGTGCTGGTCTGCTGAGGTGTTCTTCCCACCACAGGAATGTTGAATGTTATTATATTATGGTCACTATTCCCAAGTGGTCCTGTAACGGTTATTTCCTGGACCTGATCCTGCGCTCCACTCAGGACTAAATCGAGAATTGCCTCTCCTTGTGGGTTCCTGCACCAGCTGCTCCAAGAAGCAGTCATTTAAGCCATTGAGAAATTTTATCTCTGCTTCTCTTCCTGAGGTGACATGTATCCAGTCAATATGGGGGTAATTAAAATCCCCATTATTATAGAGTTCTTTGTTTTGGTAGCCTCTAATCTCCCTCAGCATTTCAATGTCAGTATCCCTGTCCTGGTCAGGTGGTCGGTAATATATCCCTACTGCTAATTTCTTATTTTTGGAGCATGGAATTACTATCCATAGCGATTCTATTGAACACGTTGATTCATTTAATATTTTTATTTCATTTGATTCTACATTATCTTTCACATACAGTGCCACTCCGCCACCCACCCAGGTGTCTGTCCCACCTGCTCTTCCGTATCTGCAGAGACAGAGATTCCACAACCCCCCAGGCAATTTATCCCAGTGTTTCACCCCCTTGACAGGCAGGAAGTTTTTCCTCATGTCCAACCCAAACCTCCCCTGCTGCAGTTAAGCACATTGCTCCTTGTCCTGTCCTCAGAGGCCAAGGGGAACAATTTCTCCCCTCCTCCTTGAGGAGGCAGCAGCAATTAAAATAACCAAGCTGCCACCCCGGCCCCTCAACGTACCACTGGAGGCTAGCTCTGGCCCACTCCCCGGAGGCTCCCCTGGCAGTACCGGACATCACTTCTCACCTCTTGACCCCCATCATTCGAGCTGGGCCCAAGCCGGGGTGGAGGCCAATACCGCCGAGCGCTCACGGGCTGGGAGAGTGGAGCCGTCGGGCCGAGCTGCTTGCTGCCCAGTGACATTCTTAGAGAGTGGCTATTTCCTTAGGGGCTGATCATATGTTCAGTGCCATGGGTTACAGCAGTCTGGCAGCCTGGGGTAACCCACGGGACTTGCAGGCCACGGCCTGCATGCTGAGTGAGGCGACGCTAGCACGCGCACGCCTGGGACCTGTCACCCACCCAGCCGTGGCACCGTGCGGACAGTCAGGCCTCACACCTAGATAAAGCAACCCCCAGTGGCACACGGGCTGCCAAGAGCAGCCTCGGCCTTAGCAGGCACCTCACTGCTTGGAAAGAGCCAACGCAGGGTGAGGGGCAGGACAGGAGGACAAGGGCCCAGGGAACGAATCGCCGTGTCTGAAGCGGAGACGAGGATTTCAGACTGGTAGAGCAAAGACACGGCCCCACTCGCGGGGGGAATGCAAACCAGGGAGCTGGGAACAGCCCTACTGACCGCGCATCGTGGCAGGATAAGAGCGGCAGCAGGAGGAGCTGCCAGGCTCGGGAGGTGCTGGGATGGCCCGGGTGACGGCGGGAAGGCAACAGTGGTGAGGAAGAGGACGGCCGACGCCTCGGGGTGCTCTCGAAGCAGTGGGGCGAGATCTCCGCTCCCTGTCGTGAAGCGGGGGTGCTGGGACTCACTCTGGAAACGCACAGGTGCTCCCCAGCCAGCAAGTGGCAGCTGTGCAGCCCAGGGCTCCGGAGCACAGACTGACCGAATGCTGGGCCTGCGCCGGGTACAAGGGCCTGCCCGCCCTACAGGGTAACTGGGAACTCACAAGGAACCTCAGAGCAGGCCTGTGGCCAGTGACGTTCACACCGCCCTGGACTGGACTCCTAACTGCAACTGCACGAAGGCAAACCTGAGAGCAACGGCACAGGGTGTCGTGAGGACCCTGGACGGCCTTGGGGCCTTCCCCTGGGGCGCTCCGAGATGCGCTCAGAGCCCCAGGAGTGCTACGCATGCACCTCCACGAGCTCCCCTCTGGCACACAGGAAAGGCCGGGGGGATGGGCGGGCTTAGGGTTTAGCAGTGCAGGAGGGGCTGGTGCTGAACAGGGACACAAACTAGAACAAGGACCCGAGAAATGGGGAAACGTATTTACTGCAAGTCGGGGACCTTGGGGGAACGGGGAAAGATTCTGGGTGCGAACGGCCGGGCCTCTCAGCTTCGACAAAGTCCTGGAAACCTCCAAGTTACACGGACTCAGCAAAAACCCCTCTAGTTTGTTGGCTTGCAGAACAGAGCCACTGCCGGATTCCTTCGAGGAGCGGCGCCCGAGCGCTCAGGCCGGCCAGGCAGCGAGGGACGGAGGGAAGGGAAATGTATTCGGGCTTGCCCGGCCTCAGCCTTTCCCACTGCCTGAATTCGTGGAGGTTGGAACCACGTCCCCGGGAACGACTCCCGGGTGGGGCGAGAGCGGAGTGCCGCAAGACACACCCGCTACAGGCCCCGCCACTCCGGGGTCTCCCGGGAACGGTGCCATCGCTCAGCCCTGCTCGCGGATCTGACCCTCAGCAGCAGGGTTTCTCTGCAGCAGCGAGAAGGGATGGTAAGCCTCCTCTGGAGGCAGCTGGCCAGCGAGTAGCCAGCACTGTCCCCAAACACGGCACACGGGCTCGGCGCCCGAGGGGTTTACTTAGCGCTTTGAGGCAGGGGCAGCCATGGTGCTTGCATCCCACCTTGGAGGGAAAGATGGAGGGGCTGCAGCGTTTCTCGGTGAGCAATGGGACAGTGAGCAGCACAGGATCCCCCTGGGCACAGGACACATGGTTCGAAATGCCAACGGGAGAGACACCTGCCCTGTGCCCCCAGAGCACCGATTCTAGGCCGTGCTGGAGGCCTGACACTGCATCCCTCTTGGGCTAGAACGAAGGGAAGGGGAGGACAGACAGGCAGACCTCACCTCTCTTGGGGACCTTGGACACAGAAGACTCTGGGGTTTCTGGAGACGTCGTATCAGCTCCATCTTCAAACACCTGGATCTGAGGAAATGGAGCAAACGCAACGTTACCAGTGAGCACACGGCAGCCCCATTCAACAGACTTCACTTTGTGCTGCTTGTCAGCCCACTCCCAGGTGTGCCTCTCCCGAAAGGCGCCATTCAGAGGGAACGGAACCCAGCGTGGATTTGGGGCCCAGCCGCCCCGGCAGGCCCCAGAAGTTCACAGGTCACGATGGGACAGCACAAGCCAGGTCGGACTCAGCCGGGGGGCCAGCGTCACTTCCTGCCACGCGAGGCCTTTCCGAGTGCACTGTCTGGCCAACGGGACGGTGAAGACCCCTTTTCCTCCCAGCCAGACAAGCTGCAGCAGCTTGGAGGCTCAGCACACCAGCGTATTCAGCCCGTGGCCTGTGACGCTGCCACTCCCGCCAGGCCATTCCAGCACTGCGAGCAGGCGCAGCGCTAGGAAATCTGAAGTGCCAGGGCTGCAGGGGGCTTCTGAAGCCATCTGCTTCGGCCAGGCTCTTGACTGACCAATAGCGCTTCATTGGGGGGGGGAGGGGGGGGTTAGCAAGCTTTTCATACGGACTCCCACAATATTCTTGCCAGCAAGTTACGTCCACGCCTCCCGCTGCTGCTCGCCTTCCCCCCCGCTAGGGCCCTCGGTCCACGCCTCCCGCTGCTGCTCGCCTTCCCCCCCGCTAGGGCCCTCGGTCCAAGCCCCCTCCTGCTCGCCTCCCCCCTCGCGGGAGCCAGCCAGCGCATGCTCACGGGGGCGGGGATCAGAGCAGGCAGCGAGAGGCTATTTAGGAGCATGCTGCCATGGCCCAGTGCCGACATTTCAAAACGCGGATGGATCTGGAACCCCTTCCCCCCCCTGCTGGGTTTGCCCCTCAAAAGGGATCAGCGCCCTTGCGGCTGCCTCCGAGCGCCACTGGCAGAGGGAATGGGGCTGGGAGGGTTTGAAGTCCGGGGAGAGAGGGGTCACTCGCCGTAACACGAGTACGCGCCGGGGATGCGGCCCTTCCCCGGGTAGCCGGGCACAGGCAATGCCCTGCACTTGGAGCCGGGTGCACCGTGCCACACAGGGGAGAGATGGAGGCGGAAGGCTGCCTGTGCTCCCAATAACTCCCTTCCATCTCCACGAGGAGCATTCCCAGACCTCCCCGGGGGCACAGCAGGGAAGTAGTGGAGTCTCCATCCCTGGAGGTGTTTAAGTCTCGGCTTGACCAAGCCCTGGCTGGGTTGATTTAGTTGGGATTGGTCCTGCCTAGAGCAGGGGGCTGGACTTGATGGCCTTCTGAGGTATCTTCCAGCTCTATGGTTCTATGATTCTATGAGGGTGTGTCGAGCTCCCGCAGGGCACCACAGGGCAGGTCAGGGCAGCAGTGGTCCCTGGGAGTCAAATCAACTGCTGAGCGGGATGGAGGAGAAGAGGCTTCTTGAGCCAAGAGGTCTGGTGACACAGCTAACCAATACGGAGACTCCCGCGTAAAGCCCCAGGGAAGGGCGATCAACCCTGGCTCCGATGTCTGACCTGCATCTTATCTTCAGCTCCTCTAACCAACAGCGGCGGGGTGAGGTCGGTTCAGAAGTTAAAATACAAAAGGAGCAAGTGAAACATCACTAAGGCAAGTGAGAGGTCTGCAAGTCCCCAGGGCTGATGAAATGCACCTAGAACACGCCGGGAGCCGAGAGAGGGGGCAGCTGAGCCTTTCGCTGTCGTCTCTGAACAGTCACGGAAGTGGGGAGATTCCCGAAGGCTGGAAAAGGGCAAATCTAGCGCCCATCTCCAAACAGGGAAATAAGAACAACCCAGGAAACTCCAGACCAGTCAGCTTAACTCTGTGCCAGGGAAGAGAATGCAGCAGGTAATTAAGGAATCCATCTGCAAACACCTGGAAGATCGTAAGGGGACAGGGAACAGCCAGCATGGATGTGTAAAGAACAGATCACATCAGACCAATCGGGTAGCTTTCTTTGCTAGGATGACAAGGCTTGTGGCTAAGGGAGAAGCGGTGGGCATGGGACACAGACTTTAGTGAGGCATTTGACACGGTCTCACATGATGTTATCAATAAGCTCGGGAAATGCAACCTAGACGGGGCTACTATAAGGTGGGTGCCTAACTGGCTGGAGATCCGTTCTCAGAGAGTCGTTATTAATGGTTCACAATCCTGCTGGAAGGGCATAACAAGTGGGGTTCCGCAGGGGTCTGTTTTGGGACCAGTTTTGTTCAAGCTGAAGCTAGATAATTTCATGGTGGTTAGGTCCATAAAAGGCTAGTAGCCAGGGGATAGAAATGGTGTCCCTGCCCTCTGTTTGTCAGAGGCTGGAGATGGATGGCACGAGACAAACCGCTTGATCATTATCTTTGGTCCACCCTTTCTGGGGCACCTGGTGCTGGCCACTGTCGGCAGACAGGCTACTGGGCTAGATGGACCTTTGGTCTGACCCAGTACGGCCATTCTTATGTTCTATATCTTCATCAACAATTTAAATGATGGCATAGAGAGTACGCTTACTAAGTTTGCAGCTGATACCACGCTGGGAAGGGCTTCAACTGCTTTGGAGGATAGGGTCAAATTTCAAAATGATCTGGAAAAAGTGGAGAAATGGTCTGAGGTAAACAGGATGACATTTAATAAGGACAAATGCAAAGTGCTCCACTGAGGAAGGAACAATCCGTGTGTCTCACACAGAATGGGAAGTGACTGTCTAGGAAGGAGTCCTGCAGAAAGGGATCTAGCGGTCAGAGCGGACCACAAGCTGACACTGTTGCAACTATAGCAAACATGGCTCAAGGCTGCATGAACAGGAGTGTTGTGAGCGAGACACGAGAAGCCATTGTCCCGCTCTACTCTGTGCTCCTTCAATGGAAGTCCTGCGCCCGGGTGCCACATTTCAGGAAAGATGGGGACAAACTGGAGAAGGTCCACAGAAGAGCAACAAGAATGATTCAAGGTCTAGAAACCATGAGTTCAGAGGCAGGGCTGAAGGAACTGGGCTTGTTTAGTCTGGAAAGGAGCAGACTGAGAAGGGACATGACAGCGGTTTTCAAGTACCCAAATGGTTGTAAAAAGGGGAGGGAGAAAAATTGTTCTCCTTGGCCTCTGAGGAGAAGACAAGAAGCAAGGGGCTTCAACTGCAGCAAGGGAGGTTTAGGGTGGACAATAGGAAACACTGCCTGTCAGGACAGCTGAGCAGGGGAATAAATTGCCTAGGGAGGCTGTGGCATCTGCACCAGGAAGATTAGCTCGATTAGGTTAAACAAACACTTGTCAGGATGGCCTAGATCCGTGGAGTCCGACTCACTAGCCGTGAGCCACTGGTGGCTATTAGTCCAGTTGAGTGTGGCTAGTTCGCTACAGCCATAGCCACTATCGCAGCTACTGCTTCAGAGCTGGTTGGACACCCGGCTGTAGATGGCGCTTGGTCCTGCAGGAGTGCAGGGGACTGGATCTGATGACTTCTTGAGGTTCCCTCCAGTTGTATGACAAGTAGCTCCGCCCTCCAGCCTAACACAAATACGCTGATGACGGAGTCTGTGGCCGTTCCTGCTCTAACATTAGAGATTAAAGGTGAAAGTTTTAAATCCAAGTAACTAGCCGGGCATATTTCAATTCCTCATTTCCTTTTAAATGATGCAATTTCCTGCTTCGCTTGAAGGCACCTGCCCAGCCTCCAGTCCCGTTTTCCTCGCTGAAGTCATTTAGGATACGCCACACCGCACAGAAAGCCTGCGCAACGGCACTTCACAGTCCAGGCCAACTGACCCAGGCCACGCAACCACAGCTAGCAGTTTCCTTCTCTCGGTAATCACACTTCTCATCAACTGCTGGGAATGGGGCACATCTACCCGAGTGACCTGACCCCGTTCGCACCGGGGCTCTGTGCAGTAACGCCTTACCCATCTCTGCATACGTGTGTACACCTGCCAAGCTGACGCTTCCAGTCCATGCATCTAACAAAGTGGGCTCCCACCCACGCAAGCTTATGCCCAGATCAATCTGTGGGTCTTTAAGGTGCCACAGGGTTCCTTAGTCTTGTTTGCAGATGGGACTGTCTCAGAAGCCTCACTAAAATCAAGACGTAGCATCATCTGTTGCTTAGCTCACCCCGATCCACGAGGCCACTAACTCTGTCAAGGCAGGAAGTGAGGTTGGTTTGGCAGGACTCGTTCTGGACCAATCCATGCTGGCTATTGCTTCTAACCCTGTCACCCCTAGGTGCTTACAAAAGATTGTTCTAGTATCTTTCCAGGTGTCAAAGTCAGGAGGACTGGTCTAATTCCCTAGGTCTTCTTTGTCCCCCCTTTCAGGCAGGTACTAGGGCTGCTCAACTCCATCGGCTGTCCAGTAGATCTCCACCACACCTGCCAGTGGTTCCAGCACTGCTTCAGCTAGTACCCCGGACGAATTCCATCAGCCCTCCCAACCGGCATACATCCAGCTCTGCTAAGTGTCCTTTAACCTCTCTTTGGGTTCGCACTCCTTCCCTCCGCTGGCTAATGTCATTCGGGTGGAGTATCTGGTCCCCATTAACCTTCTTAGTGAAGACTAAACAAAATGGGCATTAAAGACCCCAGCGAGTACGGGCTCACCCGCCCTGCTGTGCAGAGCTCCTACGTGCTCCTTTGTCACGTCCGCCTAGTATCTGCTTTTCTTACTTCTTGAAATATGGCAGTTGACCAGATTGGCTTACCAGGGACATCCATGGTGAGCTTAAACACAAAAAGGAAGCTTACAAGAAGTAGAAACTTGGACAGATGACTAGGGAGGAGTATAAATATATTGCTCGAGAATGCAGGGGAGTTATCAGGAAGGTGAAAGCGCAGTTGGAATTGCAACTCGCAAGGGATGTGAAGGATAACAAGAATGGTTTCTACAGGCATTTTAGCAATAAGAGGGTGATCACAGAGGGGGTGGGGCCCCAACTGGATGAGGGCGGTAACCTAGTGACAGATGATGTGGGGAAAGCTGAAGTACTCAATGCTTTCTTTGCCGCTGTCTTCACAGACAAGGTCAGCTCCCAGACAAATGCGCTAGGCAACGCAGTATGGGAAGGAGGTGGACAGCCCTTGGTGGGGAAAGAACAAGTTAGGAACTATTTAGAAAAGCTAAACATACACAAATCCATGGGTCCAGATTTAATGCATCCGAGGGTACTGAGGGAGTTGGAAAATGTCATTGCAGAACCTTTGGCCATTATCTTTGAAAACTTGTGGAGATCGGGAGAGATCCCAGATGATTGGAAAAAGGCAAATGTAGCGCCCATCTTTAAAAAAAGGGAAGAAGGACGATCCAGGGAACTACAGACCAGTCAGCCTTACCTCAGTCCCCGGAAAAATCATGGAGGGGATCCTCAAGGAATCCACTTTGAGGCACTTGGAAGAGAGGAAAGTGATCAGGAATAGTCAACATGGATTCTCCAAGAGCGAGTCGTGCCTGACCAATCTGATTAGCTTCTATGATGAGGTAACTGGCTCTGTGGACATGGAAAAGTCTGTGGATGTGATAGACCTTGACTTTAGCAAAGCTTTTGATACGGTCTCCCACAATATTCTTGCCAGCAAGTTATGGGAGTACGGATTGGATAAATGGACTGCAAGATGGACAGAAAGCTGGCTAGACTGTCGGGCCCAACGGGTAGTGATTAACGGCTCGATGTCAGATTGGCGGTCGGTTTCTAGCAGAGTGCCAAGGATCAGTTCTAGGGCCAGTTTTGTTCAACAGTTTTATTAATGACCTGGATGAGGGGATGGATTGCATCCTCAGCAAGTTTGCAGATGACACTAAGCTAGGGGGAGAGGTAGATACGCTGGAGGGCAGGGATAGGGTCCAGAGTGACCTGGACAGATTAGAGGATTGGGCCAAAAGAAATCTGATGAGGTTCAACAAGGACAAGTGTAGAGTCCTGCCCTTGGGACGGAAGAATCCCAAGAATTGTTACAGGCTGGGGACCGACTGGCTAAGTAGCAGTTCTGCAGAAAAGGACCTGGGGATTACAATGGCTGCCACCAATCTGCCCTCGGTTGCACTTGCAGAACTCTGCTGGATTTCCAGGGCTCTGAAGAGCTTCTCAGGTAGCCACACTGGCCGGTTACTAGTTCTCCTAGTTTCCCTTCACATCAGGGGAGAGTGAAGCTGGGTCTTTAACAACATCTTGAGGAACTGCCAGGCCTCCTGAAGTACTTTGGTCCTCCCCTTCCCCCGACAGGACCACAGCTACCAGCTTTCGCCGCCAGTTAAAACCTGCTTTGTCCTGGCTCTGCTTCCCTGCCTCCAAATCACAGAACCCACCATTTCATCACCTTGCCCACCCAGCCCTGCCCTCCGCCGCAGGTCAGAGGCAAGTCTAAAATGGCTGTCCTGCTGCTACGCCCTCCCCACTGCGCAAACCAATGCTCACCCAGACACCTTTCCGGAACTGACTGACATGTCGTGTTCTGCCATATTACTCCCCAATGGGTGGCCGGGGAGTTAAATCCCCCATTCCTACCAGGTCGTCTTCTGGAGATTTCTTTTATTCATTCTACAAATGCCTCATTCACCCTTTTTTCTGACTTGGTGGTCTGTAGTAGACCCCCTACCATGACTTCACCCCTATTATCTTTACCAAGAGACTCGCTTGGTCTGTTTTGCACTTCCTTCTGGGCCTCAGAACAAGTATATATATTTGCAGTGTACCACACAACATCTGCGCCCTGCCTGGCTGTCCTTCTTGAACAAGCTAGACCACAGGGGGGCAATCATTCTTGCGGGGGGGGGGGGGCTACTCCAAGGTTTTGGTAAGTGGTCAAGGATCGCACTTTTCTGTGGAGGGGGTGCCAGGTCTAGGTTGGGTGCAGAAGGGCACACTGGGTAAGGGACTGGGGTGTGGGGTCTAGGGTGGGTGCAGAAGGGCGCACCGGGTAAGGGACTGGGGTGCAGGGTTAGGGTGGGTGCAGAAGGGCGCACAGGGTAAGGGACTGGGGTGCAGGAGGGGTGTGGGGTCTGAGAGGGTGTTTGGGTGGACAAGGGGTGTGACCTGGGTCAGGGATTGGGGTGTAGGGTCAGGAGGGGTGCGGGTGCAGGAGAGGGTACAGGGCCTGGGAGGGAGTTGTCACCAGGGGCAGGAGGTGCAGGGGGTTTGGGCGGTGACCTGGGGAAGGGGTTGGGGTGCAGGGTGGCGGGCTGGGGTGCCAGAGGCAGGCGCTGGCTGGGAAGATTTTAAGTGTCTCCTGGCCAGCAGGCTGCAGCATCCCAAGGCAGGCCGGGCTCCCTGGAAAATGCAGCCTGCGCCCTCCCTTGCACTGCCCCAGGCTCTCAGGCCAATCTCGCAGCTCCGACTGGCTGGCTGCTTCCAGCCAATACAAGCTGAGAGATTGGCTGAGGTCAGTTCTTATTGGCCGGTTGTTTCTGGCCAATAGGAGCTGAGGATTGGGCTGGGGTTGGGGAGACTGCATGAAGCCCCCCCCCCCCGCAGAGCAGAGAACCGCAGGGACTGGGTTTTAAACTGCAGCAGCTGCGTGCCTGAAGGTCCCAGCAGAGGGGTCCGCGGGCAGATCCGGGGGCTTGGCAGGCCGGATCCGGCCCGTATTTTGCCCAGCCCTGAGCTATACCCATCTCTACCGATATGCCAGGCAGGAGGAGTATCCCACCCAGTCTGAAGGCAAGAAAGTCATAACTCCGTTTGGGTCCCAATACTTCTAGCTCTTCCTGTTTACTCCCCCTACTCCTTGGACGTGTGGACAGTCATCTAAGATGCTGAACAAATCCCCCACCAACTCCCTTGTTTCCTCTACTACACGATTGCCATTCTCCGCGTGCCTTGCAACAGCCAGCCTTCTGTGAAGGTCCCCCTCGCTCATACTCACCTGCAGGCCTGTCGCCTGCCCCTTGAGCCTATTGTAAAGCCCTCCCACCACCCCCGGCAGGCTGGTGAGCACAGACCAGGCCAAGCTGGCCAGGGGAATGTACCTGGGACTGTCGCACAAAGATGCCGTGATTCTCCTCGCAGGTGAAGTACTTCCTGCCTTGCACACTTCCATCGTTCTTGCCCTTTGCTTCATCCAGGATGACTCCAACCCACTTTCCCGTGGCGAACAAAGTGGCACCAACGTATGCCACGGTACCACGGTGTCCCTTCCCGATGACTTCCACTCGGGAGCCCACTTTCAAGGGCTTGCCACTGGCTTCCACACTCATCCTGGCTCCGGTGCTTGACACCTAGAGGAACAGCAGGAAAAGAAGTGAACATCTCCAGCTACCCTCAGCTGCATTGCTCTCACTAGGGAGGAGACTGAAATCTCTTAATTCGGCTGGAAACCAGCACCGTGTCGGACGTGGCCTCTGTGAGGACACCGTCTCTCCCACGTGGGGGTTTTGCCTCCAGTCAGATGAGAAGGTGGAAAAGGTTTTAAGTGAAGCAGGTGACTCATCAAAACAGCCGTTGCTACAATTCATTATCTTCAGGAGCAAACATCATATAAGCCCATACACCTCGGGGCGGCCACCCATGTTAAACACCACGTACACCAGCACAGCCCGTCAACTAGCGGTTACTGCTCCTCCTGGGTTTCAACGCACACACTAAGCAATGGAAGAGCCATTCAGGAGCTTTGAGAAAGCGTGACTCATCTGCAGCATCCCTAGCCTCTAGCATGAGAGGCCCCTATAGCCAGTGGTCCCTCTAAGCTTTTCCAGCCGCGTGTGGATTTTTCCATCCATGTGCAGAATACCAAGGCACGTAGGAATGCACAGCACCAACACACACAAAACCTGGCTGCGGGCGCTCTGCCAGTCAGCTGGGTGGCATCGGACTCTAAGTGACCGCACAAGTGCCTAGCTTATAGGGAACACTGCCTCGTAGGGAGGCAAGCGACTAGCCGACAGGCATGAGCTTATCAGGAGTCGGAGTAGTCACACAACTAGTCGCTTCACCCCCACCTCCCCTTGCAGCCTCTATCACAGAGAAGCAGCAAGCAGGGGGGAGCAGGAGCCAGTGCTGGGGGAGCCAGCTTAATAGCCGCCTCCCCCCAGCCCCATCTGCGCGGGACGTCCCTGCTGCTGCGCCTCTCCCTTTGAAATGTACACGAGACACTGCGGCCCTTGCACGTTTCAAAGGGAGAGGTGCAGTGGGGTCCCAACTGCTGCGCCTCTCCCCTTTGAATCACAGCACACTACAACGGGCAGGGCCCTCAAGGGTCATCGAGTCCAGTCCCTGCCCTCATGGCAGGACCAAGCACTGTCTAGACCATTCCTGGCAGGTGTCTGTCCAACCTGCTCTTCAATATCTCCAGGGATGGAGATTCCACAACCCCCCCAGACAATTTATTCTAGTGTTTAACCCCCCTGACAGACAGGAAGTTTTTCCTAATGTCCAACCTCAACCTCCCTTGCTGCAGTTTAAGCCCATTGCTTCTTGTCCTGTCCTCAGAGGCCAAGGAGAACAATGTTTCTCCAAAACCACGCTCATGTCCCCTCTCAGCCTTCTCCTTTCCAAACTAAACCAGCCCAATTCTTTCAGTCTGCCGTCATAGCTCATGTTCTCTAGGCCTTTCATCATTCTTGTCGTCGCCCTTCTCTGGACTGTCTCCACATCTTTCTTGAGCGGTCCAACTGCTGCACCTCTCCCTTTGAAATGTACACGGGCCCCAGCAGCTCATGTACATTTCAAAGGGTGAGGCGCAGAGAACTAGTAAGTGCCTCCTTTATTGACTAATTCCATCGACTTTCCTATTGGAAATTCCATCGACTACTCGATTAGCTGATTACTGGAAATTTAACATCCCTGCTGCCTATAAGCAGGGCCGTTGGGTTTTTGTGAACCTCCTGTTCCTCAGCTCTCCTACTCCTCTTCCAAGAAGCCTAGCTGGTCCATGTCTGGTACATGAGAACTAGCAGCCTCCCTCGACAAGCATCCCCAGCGCCCCAAATCCGGAACGAAGCAGAGAGTCAGAAAAGACACTCACCTCGCACCTTCTCAAGACATGCAGTGTCCTCCGAATTTCCCACCCATGCTTGTTACAGTCTAATGTGCACCACTGCCTTTGTAAGATGGCATCTCCTCGCACATCTCTCTCTGCTTAGGTACAACTCAATGCATTCAGAGGTTCCCACCTGGGAGCGCATAAGGCCAGGCTATAAGCAATCCCACAAAACACGCCGTTTAGACGCTCAGTGTCCCCGGGAATACATGTGTTAGCGTAACCGTGAAGCACACGCCTCCATCTTCAGTTAGTTTTTCCCGCGGCCGTGGGCCAGCGCCGTTGTACAGCTCTGCGAGAGGGCACTCACTGAAAAGCAGAGTTCCAGCATCGCTGGCCTAGATGACAATGTTGCAGTCACATGTTACGGGTCTCTTCAGGCACTCAGACTGTGCCCAGGACAAAAAGGAGTCTAAAGCTGGGGGGAGGGCTTTTTAGGTTGGAGGCTGCTGATCTACAGACAAATCAGTCAGGGGTGGCACTCAATGAGAAGAAAAAAGAACACCCTCACTGAAGCGGCTCCCAGCTGAGACTGAGAAAGACCCTGCCCCCAGTCCCCTCACACACCAGAGCCTTGGGGGGCCCAGGCTAGTAGATTTGGCTGCTCCAGCCCCACAGGGAGGCGGTGGGGGACAGGGGCTGGAGCACCAGTGTGGGCTCCCCAATGCTGAGGGGGAGCCCTGAGCCTGGAGGGGCACATCCAGCCCGAGCCTTAGGCTCCCCAACTGGGTAAAGCAGAGTAACTGCCCTCAGAAAGATCCCCCGTGCAAACGCTCACACATCACTCCAATGGATGATTAGCACGCTGGGACCCGGACGTAAAACGTTCACAAGCAAGAGAAAGAACCGGCCTAGAGGAAAGGGATGAGAGCGGGATCGGATCAGACACTGCCTCAGCCGCACCCACGCTCCAGTAGCGCCGAGAACCCGTGGGACGTTCTGCTGCGAGGCTGAAGGAGCACACATCGCTCAATCAGACCAGCCCACAGGAAGGGCGGCCATCTTGTACCAGCCATACTTGCAGCTCAAGCAATGGCTAGCCTGAGCATCTGCATGCCACGCAGCATTTCCATCTCCACTCGTAGTCTAGCGACATGATGGTCTGTCACCAACAGCGAGGGCCAAGCTCGGCTCCGAGTTGTCTTCCAGCTCACGAGGCTATTGTACTGCTCTGCACCACAGCCGAGTTGTACACAGGCGCCTGTGTGTCATAGCGGGGTGTTGTCCACTCGTCGTCCTCTCTTTGCTGTACTGTGCTCTGCGTGGGTCCCATTGTCCGGGGCACAGCAACACTGTCTGGAGAGGGGAGGACTCACTGCAGAAGCGTATTCGGCCTGCCACCGGAGGGCCAGACACAGGAGCTAACTCCTGTCCAGGAAGGGAGACAGAGGAGAGGCGGGGCTGACACCAGGCAGGGGGGAGTAGGACCCGGGGGATGAAGCAGTCTCGGCGTGGTTAGGAGGAGAGACGGGGCTTAGAGCACGGAAGGGGGGAGAAGGGCCCGGGACCCTTCCCCGAGAGGAATAAGGCTGTCTGCTCTCGGTCCCTGTGTTAGCATCGATCCCATGCTATGCTATGTCCCTGGGAACCAATAAACCTTCTGTTCTGCCTGCCGGCTGAGAGTCCCCTCTGGCTGCGGGACCCAGGGACTCCCCACCCCGTGACAGCCTATGGCCCTCATCTGGGGAAAGATTCCCAAGGCTGGCTAGCTGCGCCTGAGCCCTCAATCGGTTTATCGCCTAAGACCTGTTCAATCGGAGTGGTGCCCTCGCAGCCGACGTGACCACCTCGTGGAAGAAACAAGCTCTCTTACAAGTTGAGCTTTCAGTGACCTCGGCTAGAGCTTCCCTCCCTGGGACACAGAGCCCAAAAACAAAGGCTGCCCCAACTCTCAATGGGCACATGGACACAGGCTGGCCCCCCGATCAGGTACAACCCTCTTCCGTCAGATACTCAGGCAGGAGGCAATCCCTGCTGTGTTCCATGGACAGGTAGAGGCACATGGAACCAGTTCACCAGGATGATGGGAGAGACTTTTGCTTAGCCTTTCCCATTAGTGAGCAGCCTCTGAAGGGAGGACCAGGACTCATGGGCCTCCTGGATAAAAGCATGTTCTCAGGAGGGGCGTTCCAAAACAGTCAACACGGATTCACCAAAGGTTGTTCAAGTCCTGCCTGAACAACCTGATTAGCTTCTGTGATGGGATAACTGGCTCTGTGGACGTGGGGAAGTCCGTGGATGCGATTTACCTTGACTTGAGCAAAGCTTTTGATTCGGTCTCCCACAATATTCTTGCCAGCAAGTTAAGGAAGTCTGGATTGGATAAATGGACTGTAAGATGGATAGAGAGCTGGCTAGACTGTCAGGCCCAATGGGTAGTGATCAACGGCTCGATGTCTGGCTAGTGGTTGGCTTCAAGCAGGGTGCCCCAAGGATCAGTTCTAGGGCCGGTTTTGTTCAACATCTTTATTAATGACCTGCGTGAGGGGGTGGATTGCACCCTCAGCAAGTTCACTGATGACACTAAACTAGTGGGAGAGGTAGATACGCTGGAGGGCAGGGATAGGGTTCAGAGTGACTAGACAAAATGGAGGATTGGGCCAAAAGAAATCTGATGAGGTTCAACAGGGAGAAGTGTAGAGTCCTGCCCTTGGGACGGAAGAATCCCACGCACTGTTATAGGCTGGGGACTGACTGGCTAAGTAGCAGTTCTGCAGAAAAGGACCTGGGGATTGCAGTGGATGAGAAGCTGGATATGAGTCAACAGGGCGCCCTTGTAGCCAAGAAGGCTAATTGTATATTAGGTTGCATTCGGAGGAGCATTGCCAGCAGATCTAGAGAAGTGATTATTCCCCTTTATTCGGCTCTGGTGAGGCCACATCTGGGAGTATTGCGTCCTGTTCTGGGCCCCCCACTATAGAAAGGATGTGGACGCATTGGAGAGGGGCCAGCGGAGGGCAACCAAAATGCTGAGGGGGCTGGAGCACATGACCTACGGGGAGAGGCTGAGGGATTTGGGTTTGTTTAGTCTGCAGAAGAGAGGAGTGAGGGGGGGGGATTTGATAGCAGCCTTCAACTCCCTGAAGGGAGGTCCCAAAGAGGCTGGAGAGAGGCTGTTCTCAGTGGGGGCAGACGGCAGAACAAGGAGCAATGGTCTCACATTACAGTAGGGGAGGTCTAGGTTGGATATTAGGAGAAACTATTTCCCTAGGCAGGTGGAGAAGCACTGGGCTGGGTTCCCTAGGGAGGGGGTGGAATCTCATCCCTAGAGGTGTTTAAGTCCCAGCTTGACAAAGCCCTGGCTGGGATGGTTTAATTGGGTTGGTCCTGCTTTTGGCAAGGGCTGGACTCGATGCCTCCTGAGGTCTCTTCCAGCCCTGGGATTCTATGAAAACACAAGGACAGACGAGAGAGGTGGAGACAAGAGCACAAGAAGGACACGAACAAGACAGTGATCCAACTTCACAAGAGTGATGGAGACAGCCACAATGGACACCAAGGAATCAGGCAGATGAAAGCCAGTGAAAGAATAGGAGAGACCAAATGTGACTTGAAGGGGGCAAGGTATATTATGCCTGCAGAGTTCTGGATGGACCCACGTGGGTCGAAGTGAGAGTGACTGAGGCTGAGAGCAGGAGGTTATGGTACTCAAAGTAGTTTAAAAGGTGACCTGAAAGGTGTTACAATTGTTTCCCTAAAACTGGTTTATTATGTACAAAGAGGACCTGAAATGTTGCTCTTAAAACAAGTGTTTGCACTTCCTTTTACGTTAGCAAGATCATCAACATGGAATCTGGGTTTGCCAGAGGAACGTCTCAGTATCTCGGCTATTTATTGCACCTTAATATTTAATTACACCTTAATTAAAGTCTTTTTGAGAGTCTCTAAGGGGCCACAGGACTAACTGTTGTTTTGAAAGTTACAGACTGCCATGGCTACCCCTCAGACATTTAATCATGAACGGACCCCTTTCTCCAAAGTCTTCAGTAGGCACTGGAATAAAGCAGGGACAGTTGAACCTTTCGAGCCTGGCAACATCCCTGGTCCAGCATGATCTGAGTTACACAGATGTCCACTTGTGGGTGTGGCCAAGTTTGCCACAGTCCCAGAAAGTCTGTTCACAGCCACCAGCCCAGCTCCGGCAGCTGCCACATGGGCTGCATGGTGGCTGCCCAGCTGCTCCTGGGGCAGGACTGCCACCCGGCCCCACCCCTGGGAGCAGCTGGGGCCACAGCTGCGCGGCTCTGCTGAGGGGTGGGTGGGACTGAAATTCTTGGTGTGTGCCCGCGAAGGCGCACACCTTACAGGGAACCCTGGTGTCAGACTAGAGAGGTCCAACCTGTATTACCAAAAACAAGCGTTTGAAGCCATCTGATCTCACAGCCAGCCCCAGTCCCGAGCCCTGTTTTATCAGCTCCCTGACAAGCAGAGACTCCTCCGTAGCAGAAGAGAACCTGGGGAAGGGGGGGCAGATCTCTTAAACACCAAGTCACACAACCCCTCCCAGCTCTGCTTCCCGCATCGCAGAGCAGGGGGCGCATGGAGAGAAAGCGCAGGCCCATTTGTTTTCCTCTTTGAAAACCCACCTCTTCACACCAACACACAGCAAGCTCCATGTCTCCCTCAAAGCAAGCCAGCCCCTTCTCGCCCAACTTGGCGAGGGCAGCGCGGCGCTCCTGCCCCGCTCGGACGCCGACCCCTGCCACAGTCACTGCCGCCCAGTGACGGGGCCTTTCCTCAAGCCGACGAAGCCCCTCCTGAGACTGCAACAATCACCCAGGCAATGCAGCAGGGAGAAACCAATCCCACCGATGTTACCGGAGAGGATCCTGCACGATCCCCAACGGTCTGCAGCTCGCTAGCATTGTGCCCAGCGCTCATCACCAGATGCCCCCGGGCCGTAGCGCAGCACTACACAACTGGAAAAGCCAAGTGAGCCGACTGGAAACAGTGAGCCTCGGTGTCCTGGCCCGACTCGTCTGGCACACACCCGCTGCAGAAGGAACACGCTTGCAGAACACGATTATTGTCTGTGTTGTTCTGAAAGGAAAACTGCGGCCCTGTCTTATAGACCCAACCCACCAAATGTGTTAAAACTGCCTGACTCCAGGTTATGCACTGAAAGCCACCTTGCAAGCCAGGCTCCAGCTACCCCTTTCCACAGCCTCTCCTCCCCACCTTCCTCAACCTGCACTGCTAGAGAAAGGAGGGTTCCAGTGTCTTTCCTACACGCCTGGTCACACATGAAGTATCTGAAGGGTCCTTCACAACGGCAGAGCCTAACCGGAACCAGGCCCTGGGGACCAGACAACAAAGAGCTGTAACAATGTTGAGAGGGAGATGGGGCGAGACTCGCAGGAGCTATGGGCACCTCCTCTCTCCGGCCACGCACACCGTTGTCTCCACCAGGTTACTCGACGCCGTGGTTTGTGGATACCGAGCTCTCTGGCATATCTGGAAGCCAGTAGCTCAGCCGGGCCATCTCACCCGACGGACGGGCCAACAGGCCGAGCCGACCTTGCTGACTTCTAGGGCAGATCTTCACTGCTGAGGCATGAGGCTCATGTCAGACTTTTCTGCCTTTAAGCTCAGAAACCCTAAAGCCCTAGTGGCTTTGCTGATCAATCGCAGGGGCTTTTCCCAGTCAGTAAAAGCCCTCAAAAGCCTTACGGTTTGCAACTTCTCTAGTCCCCTGTACAATCACAGCCCTCGAAAGCGGACTGCTCGCTTTTGGGGCCTTTGCAAGTCAATGAACCCTCCGAGACCAGTGCAGTCGGCTCGGCGTGAGGGAGGGCTGATGCTGGACTTTTGGATCTCAGTTCCCCCTCCGTTAAAGGGGAGGCAAAGCTTGCACCCAGCCTGGTGCGGCGACCAGGCTCAACGAAGGGTGGTAAGCACTAAATCAGTGACGGTTCAATTCCAAATGCAAGCTTCATTCCTGTCTCCCTCCCCTTCCCTTCTTCCCGTCAATGGCCTTCCTTCAGCAAACCCTCTCGCAACAAACCCCAACCAAACACCAGTAAAACTGAAACCATGGAAGTATCCTGGCACTCGCAGACCTCCGCAGGAGCGTTAGTCCCCGTCACCCCTTCGCCTGTCTTGGCTAGTTCCACGGCAAGACACTGACCGACTGAGTCGCTTTTCAGTCCCTAGTGCAGAAGAGTGCTGAACTCAGCTGTGGCCCCCAAACACACTCAACGCTTAATCAATGAGCCGGGGCACATGGGTTAACCTTCAGTTACACCCTGCTTCTCCCAGCCCCACACTGCTGCCTCTGCACCAGCCGGCTCCCCGCAGAGCCCCGTGGCCCCTCCACGCTGCTGCCTCTGCACCAGCCGGCTCCCCACAGAGCCCCGTGCCTCTCCACGCTGCTGCCTCTGCACCAGCCGGCTCCCCGCAGAGCCCTGTGGCCCCCACACTGCTGCCTCTGCACCAGCCGGCTCCCCACAGAGCCCCATGCCCCGCCACACACTGCTGCCTCTGCACCAGCCGGCTCCCCACAGAGCCCCATGCCCCCCCACATACTGCTGCCTCTGCACCAGCCGGCTCCCCGGAGAGCCCCATGCCCCCCCACATACTGCTGCCTCTGCACCAGCCGGCTCCCCGGAGAGCCCCATGCCCCCCCACATACTGCTGCCTCTGCACCAGCCGGCTCCCTGCAGAGCCCTGTGCCCCCCCCACACTGCTGCCTCTGCACCAGCCGGCTCCCTGCAGAACCCCATGCCCCCCCACACTGCTGCCTCTGCACCAGCCGGCTCCTGCAGAGCCCGTGGCCCCCCACTGCTGCCTCTGCACCAGCTGGCTCCCTGCAGAGGCCCGTGGCCCCCACACTGCTGCCTCTCCACCAGCTGGCTCCCCGCAAAGCCCGATGCCCCCACCCTTCCCCGCAGAGCCACATGCCCCCCACGCTGCTGCCTCCCGGGCCGGGGCAAGCAGGAGCTGGAGCTGGCAGGGAGCAGGCTTTTAAGCAGGTTCCCCATGAGAATCAGCTCCCGCCTGCCGCCTTCCCCACGCTGTTGCCTCTGCATCAGACACAGAGGCAGCAGCGTGGGGATGGGGGTGCAGGCGGTTCCACGGGAGCCAGCACACACAGGGAGCCAGTTTAAAAGCCGGCTCCTCTTGCGCACGCCCCCGCAGGTCATTTTCAGCTGTTACACATTTACCTGACCATGCATTTTAACATCCCTACCTGCTGCCAATAGTAAATGGACTGGTCCCAGATTCTGTGCAATTTAGCATGTTTGGATACAGACTGGCTAACCTAGTGAGGAGGCTTTACACTAGGTTCGACCGGGGCAGGTGACCAAAACCCACAGGTAAGTGAAGAACATGGAGACCTGAGAGATGGGTGGGAAATGGGAGGGAGCGTGGGCTATACAACAGAGAAAAAGAAGGGACAAGGCAGAACTGGGAGGCAAGGTCACATCGGTATCTTAGATGCCTATATACAAATGCAAGAAGTATGGGGAATAAGCAGGAAGAACTTGAAGTGTTAATAAACACAACTATGACATGGTTGGTATCACAGAGACTTGGGATAATACACAATAGGAATATTGGTATAGAAGGGTACAGCTTACTCAGGAAGGACAGGCAGGGAAAAAGGGAGGAGGTGTTGCCTTATATATTAAAAATGTACACCCTTGGACTGAGGTGGAGATGGACACAGGAGACAGACTTGTTGACAGCCTCCGGGTTAGGCTAAAAGGGTTAAAAAACAAGGGTGACGTCATGCTAGGGGTCTACTACAGGCCACCTACCCAGGAAACTTGGAAATGGCAGAGGTGCTTAATGACTTCTTTGTTTTGGTCTTCACCAAGAAGTCTGAGGATGAAGGAATGCCAAACAGTGAATGCTACTGGGATGGGGGCAGGTTTAGAAGATAAAATAAAAAAGAACAAGTTAATAATCACTTAGAAAAGTGAGATGTCTGCAAGTCACCAGGACCTGATGAAATGCACCTAGAATACTCAAGGAGCTGATAGAGGCGCTATCTGAGCCTTTAGCTATCATCTTTGGAAAATCATGGAAGTTAGGAGAGATTCCAGAGGACTGGAAAAGGGCAAATCTAGTGCCCATCTCTACAAGGGAAATAACAACCCAGGAAACTACAGACTAGCGAATTTAACTTCTGTGCCAGGGAAGATAATGGAGCAAGTAATTAAGGAATCCATCTGCAAACACCTGGAAAATAATAAGGAGATAGGTAACAGCCAGCATGGATTTGTAAAGAACAAATCACATCAGACCAATCAGATAGCTTTCTTTGATACGATAACGAGTCTTGTGGCTAAGGGAGAAGCAGTGGGTGTGGTATATCTAGACTTTAGTAAGGCTTTTGATACAGTCTCGCATAATCTTATCAATCAACTAGGCAACTACAACTTAGATGGGGCTACTATAAGGTGGTGCATAACTGGCTGGATAATAACTACTCTCTGAGAATGGTTAACAGTTCACAATCCTGCTGGAAAGATATAACAAGTGGGGTTCCGCAGGGATCTGTTTTGGGACCGGCTCTGTTCAATATCTTCATCAACGATTTAGATATCGGCATAGAGAGTACGCTTATTAAGTGTGTAGATGATACCAAGCTGGGAGGGGTTGCAAGTGCTTTGGAGGATAGGGTCATAATTCAAAATGATCTGGACAAATTGGAGAAATGGTCAGAGGTAAATAGGATGACGTTTAATAAGGACGAATGCAAAGTGCTCCACTTAGGAAGGAACAATTCATTTCATACGCACAGAATGGGAAGTGTCTGTGTCTAGGAAGGAGTACTGCAGAAAGGGATCTAGGGGTCATAGTGGACTACAAGCTAAATATGAGCCAATAGTGTGATGCTGTTGCAAACACACACAAAAAAGCACAAACATGATTCTGGGATGTATTAAAAAGAGTATTGTGAGCAAGACACGAGAAGTCATTCTTCCGCTCTACTCTGCGCTGATGAGGCCTCAATTGGAGTAGTGTGTCCAGTTCTGGGTACCACATTTCAAGAAAGATGTGGAGAAATTGGAGAAGGTCCAGAGAAGAGCAACAAGAATGATTCAAGATCTAGAGAACATGAGCTATGAAGGAAGGCTGAAAGAATCGGGCTTGTTTAGTTTGGAAAGGAGAAGACTGAGGGGGGACATGCTAGTGGTTCTCAAGTATCTAAAAGGGTGTTACAAGGAGGAAGGAAAAAAATTGTTCCTGTTGGCCTCTGATGACAGGACAAGAAGCAATGGGCTTAAACTGCTGCAGGGGAGGTTGAGGTTGGACATTAGGAAAAACTTCCTGCCTGTCAGGTTGGTGAAACACTGGAATAAATTGCCTAGAGGGGCTGTGGAATCTCCATCACTGGAGATAATGAAGAGCAGGTTGGACAGACACCTGCCAGGGATGGTCTAGACAGTGCTTGGTCCTGCCATGAGGGCAGGGGACTGGACTCGATGACTCTCAAACTCCCTTCCAGTTCTAGCGTTCTATGATTCTATGAAAAACAGCTAACAACTCTATTTTTGATCAGTTCCAAATACTCGATTTAACTAAAACATTCGATTTCATTATTTAAGCAGCAGCTGCATCTGTGGAGCTCAGTTCGGAAAGTAGACATAAGAGGCACTCTCCCTTGCAGATTAACTTAATGGTATTTGCAAACAAGATTCTAATGAATAAAATGGCATCTGGGAAGAGTTTGCCCTACTTTGCTTAATTTCTCATTCGGGTTAATGCACTTGCAAAAAAGTAACTAGCATGAAAATAAGGCATCAGTTTCTTAGTGTGTTTCTCACTTAGTGAAAATAGTTGGTTGCTGTAATTATTAACACTGCAGTCAATTGGTGTCCTAGGGTATGTGTCACCCAAGTGATTAATCATCCAAGATGCTCACATCATCCGTGCAAGCGTCATCAGTACAGAAAGAGGGAAGACAAGAGATGAAAGTAAGCCTGGGAGGCAGACACTAAGTAAAAGGGTTTCACAGTTTATGAGGTACAGGGTGTTTATTTTTTTAAATCAGTTCACAAAATAAAGTGAATAAGGAAGTGGCCAGAAAGGTGTGACGTTTGAGGACGTGCCCATGCCGCGAGGAGTCCCCACACAGCAGCTCTGCAAGTTGTTGCTCCCATTGTAAGTGTTAGAGCTCTTGTCCTGAGCCCGCCACCCAGCCAACATCTCACAACGGACGTGTCCAGGATGCGACCCTGACGACGGTGGCGAACGGCTCTCAGCATAGCCAGGACTCCTTTCAAAGAGGAAACGCTGCCGCTGGCACCATTTACCAAAGCGGAGACATAAGCAGCAAAGAATTATGCTCCAAAATCCAGAAGCTCCGCCCCAGGCTAATTCTGACACCAATGCAGCACAAGGCCTAGCCAAGTCACCCCCACCCCTGCTTCTGAAATGCCAATCGAGATAAGTCACAAAACCTGCTCAATGGGAATGGCTGCAACAAGATTTTCTCCAGGCAAAATCCACACGCTGAATCCATTCTACTGGAGCCTCCCTATTGCAAACACCCGGAAACCCCATTTTCAGCCGCTCACTTAGCTCCTCTCTCAAGTTTCCATGGAGATAGGAGGGGACTGCACCGAGAAGTGAAGTGTGGTTATACCAGCGCTAAAGTGAGTCTCTGAGGTGCCCCAAGACCACTCTGTTGTTAAAGCTACAGACTAACATGGCTCCCCCGCTGTGACTCTTACGCCAGGGTACGTGAAAGTGACCCTGACATCCAAGTTCATGATTCCAAGGAATGGGAGAAGAGAGAACAGCAAGAGAGAGACTGGATTTCAGAGCCTTTGGCCATTATCTTTGAAAACCCTCGGGGGAAAAAGAACAGGTTAGGAACTATTTAGAAAAACTAGACATACACAAATCCATGGGTCCGGATTTAATGCAGCCAAGGGTACTGAGGGAGTTGGCAAATGTCATTGCAGAGCCTTGGCCATTATCTCCAAAAACTCATGGAGATCGGGAGAGATCCCAGATGATTGGAAAAAGGCAAATGTAGCGCCCATCTTTAAAAAAGGGAAGAAGGACAATCCAGGGAACTACAGACCAGTCAGCCTCACCTCAGTCCCCGGAAAAATCATGGAGGGGATCCTCAAGGAATCCATTTTCAAGCACTTGTAAGAGGGGAAGTGATCAGGAATAGTCAACATGGATTCATGAAGGGCAAGTCATGCCTGACCAATCTGATTAGGTTCCATGATGAAGTAACTGGCTCTGTGCACATGGGGAAGGCGGTGGATGTGCTAGACCTTGACTTTAGCAAAGTTTTTGATACGGTCTCCAACAATATTCTTGCCAGCAAATTAAGGAACTATGGATTGGATAACTGGATTGTAAGATGGATAGAAAGCTGGCTAGACGGTCGGACCCAGCGGGTAGTGATCAACGGCTTGATGTCAGGATGGTGGTTGGTTTCTAGCAGAGCGCCCCAAGGATCGGTTCTAGGACTGGTTTTGTTCAATTTCTTTATTAATGACCTGGATGAGGGAATGGATTGCACCCTCAGCAAGTTTTCGGGTGATACTTAACTACGGGCAGAGGTAGATTCGTCCGAAGGCAGGGATAGGATCCAGAGTGACTAGACAAAGTGGAGGATTGGGCCAAAAGAAATCTGATGAGGTTCAACAGGGAGAAGTGCAGAGTCCTGCACTTGGGACGGAAGAATCCAAGTGAGGTCCCATGGGAACAAGACTAGGAGGAAAAACAACTGACGGGGCTGGTGGTTTTTGGAAGGGACACTACTCAGGGCCCAAGAGCAAACTATTCCACTGCATGGGAATGATAGGAAGTACGGCAAGGCAGGAGATCTTAAATGATCTCAAAATCAAAGAGGAGCAGTATAAACAGTGGAAACTAGGTGAGCGTACAAAGGATGCAATAAGCAAATAACACAAGTATGTAGGAGTGAAATTAGAAAGACGAAGGCACAAAATGAGCTCAATCTAGCGAGGGCAAAACATCCTGCACGGGCCGGCTCCGGCCTGCCAAGCCACTGGATCTGGCCCATGAGGCAGCAGGGAGCCTCAGGCAGACTCGCCTGCTTGCCCCGCCCCCGCATGCCACTCAGAAAAGCAGCTGCCGAGATGTGTGTGTCTGACAAGCTGTGAGCAGGCAGAGTGGTGTTTCACACACTGCTCCTGCCCCCAGCACAATCCCATTGGCTGGTTTCTGGCCAATGGGAGCTGCCTGTTTGCAAAGCACCACTCCCCCTTCCTCTCAGGCTCATATTCAGAGCACATGGCCCCTGCAGCCTGTGTGGGGCCGGGGCAGGCTCCTTCCTGAAAAAGCCAGCAGCCCAGCACCTGGGAGTCTCGCAGGTAAGTCTCCCGGCCAGAGCCTGCCTCTGGCACCTCAGCCCCTCCCTCACCCCAGCTCTCTGCAACCCACTCCTACATCCTACCCACCTAACCCAAACCTCCGCCCCCCTCCTGAGCCCACACCGCCTCCCAGGCCCTGCTCCCCACTCCATCACCAACGACTTAGATCTTGGCAGAGAGAGGAGGCTTATGAAGTTTGCAGAGGATCCCGAGCTGGGAGGGCTTGCGAGCGCTCTGGAGGACAGGAGCGTACTTTAAAATGATCTGGACGAAGTGGAGAAATGGTCTGAGGTAAACGGGATGAAGTTTCATAAGGACAAATGCGAAGTGCTCCACTTAGGAAGGAACAATCCGTGTCTCTCACACAGAATGGGAACCGACTGTCTAGGAAGGAGTCCTGCAGACAGGGACCTAGGGGTCAGAGTGGATATGCTAAATATGAACCAATAGTGTGATGCTGTTGCAAAAAAAAAAAGTGCAAACATGATTCTGGGATGTATTAACAAGAGTATGTGAGCAAGACACTAAATGCGAGTCAACAGCACTGACTTTACCTTCCCCCCCCCCCCGGGAGTCTGGCCCTAGGATCCTGCTCTTCAAACAAGTGGGGAGAGAAGAGAAACCGGGCTCGGCTCGCTAAGCTCTCAGCAATTACTCTGCTCTCGAAGAGGCTGGGCTTATTCTTTTCCTCCCCAACACAAGCACCTCTCTGAATCTCAAGCACAGTTGGGTTCAAGAAGGGACTTCACAGAAATGCCGCTCCCCCCCCCATGCTGCATGGGTGTCACATGAGCCTACTGGTCTGTTTTAACTTGGGATGCCTGGGCAGCCAGAAGGGAGCCCTGTTACAGAGGTAGCAGCAGGAGGTGTGAGCTGGGCCCTTACCTGTGGAACTCCCTGCCAGAGGAGGTTGTGAAGGCCAAGACTATAACAGGGCTCAAAAAAGAGCTAGATGGATTCATGGAGGTTAGGTCCATCCATGGCGATTAGCCAGGCCGGGCAGGGATGTGTCCCTAGCCTCTGTTTGTCAGAAGCTGGCAATGGGCGACAGGGGAGGGATCACTGGATGACCTGATGGTGTGTCCATGAGGAGGCCAGTGCCCTCTCCTCGTGGCCCATGGGGAGGGGGCAGCTGAGCTCTGCCCGCTGTTGGTGCAGGCTCTAGGGGCTCAGTGCATTTTTCCATCTGGCAGGCGGTGCTTGGCCCAAGGCCGGTTCTTTTCCAATACTGCAGGTCTCCCTTCCCGCCTAAGGGAGGCAGCAGTGCCCTGGCAGGGCCTGAGCCACAGGAGGGGATGTGCGCTCTGCCAACCAGAGCTGGCCAGCCACCTTGAGGCTCTCCACGGCTGTCTCCTGTTCTCCCTGCAGCCTTCGGCCTCTGGCTCCACTCACCAGAGCGCTCCCTGGAGTCCACAGAGAACCAGCCACCGCAGACACCTGAGCAGGGAGAGCAGAGCTCCGGGAACAAACCCCCCAGGGCAAGCACAGCCCTGAGGTGCAGCTGGGAATTGGACGGACCCCCTATGGGGGAATCTTTTATGGGTCAGGGCCGCTGACCGAAAGAAAAATCAGTCGGGGGCTGCACAAGTGAGATGCAAAAACCCAACCAACCCCTCACTGCCGTGGCCCCTGGCTGGAGGGGAAAGAGCCTCCCCACATTCCCCTCGCACAGCAGAGCCTGGGGGCCAGGCTAGTAGGCTGTGTGTGCTCCAGCCCCACAGGCTCCCCAACAGTGGGGAGGGGAGCCCTGAGCCTCGGGGCTGGACCCAGGCAATCCAGGGCTGCATCGGGCCCCTGGGCCTTGGGCTCCCAACCCCTGCCCTAGGGGGTTAACCAGTGAGTGAGAAATGTGGACTCAAGGTTGGTGTTCCCTGCAGCAAGGAAGGGGGGCATGGCGGGGGCAGACAGGGCATTCCCAGTTTGCCAGCGGCTGACAAGCAGCTTGAAGGGCCCTTGGAAGGGACCGATGGAGCTCAGGCATCTTCCCAAAGGCCAGCCTAGGAGAACCGCAGTGCCGGGCGCGGCAGGACGCAGAGCCAAGGGGGTGCCGGTGCCATTTACAAAGTCAGGGCAGCAAAGGGCTGGGCCGAATTCTCGGGGGATTTAAGCAAAAGCGAGGCATGGACCAGAATGAAGCCTGGCTGATTCCCAGGGTGGCTCGCTGGGGAAGGGATAATTCCAACCGGCCACGAGCACCAATGGCTCGAAATTAGCTAGAGCGCCTCAGGAAACGGCTCTCAACATCACTGGGGACAGCTCAATCAGGGCATCAGCTCAAGGCGCAGCTGTGGCCAAGGGGGGAGTAACCTCAGGCCATCCCGAGGAGAGACACTGCTCCAGAAGCCTCCTACCACCCCGGCTGGACAAGGCGCAGCTGTGGCCAAGGGGGGGGTAAGCTCAGGCCAGCCCAAGGAGAGACACTGCTCCGGAAGCCCCCTAACCGCCCCCCCCCACAGCTGGACCAGTTTTCGCCCAGCCACAGCATCTCTGCCAACTCTCACCTCGGGGAGGGGTTGCCCTGCTGTGGCTCTGGTACCTGTGGATGGGACAGAGCGCGTCTCGCTCCCAGACAGACTGCCACACAGCTGACCTGGGCGGGGTGACGCACACCCACCGGCACCCAGCGTTAGAACTTACCAAAACCGGATACGTTTCAATGTACTTAGGATTTCAGCACAAGTACTTCTGTCACCAGTTTGTGTCGCCTGCACACAACAATTGTGGAGCTGTGTGTCCTCATCGCACGTCACCCCCTCCCCCCAAACACCGGTCTTACTTTTTGAAGCCTGGATCACGTGGGTGCACAGTGACACCTCCCTACATGCAGATGTGCCTAATTGCACCTTCCCCTGCCACTCAAAGCACAGATCAAAGGGTTGGGGCAAACCTCCTCTGGAAGTCTCCCGTGAAGAGACTCGCAGCTGCAAATTAAAACCCTCTTTGCCTCCAACGTGAGAGGCAGCAGAGGACTTGAAGCAGGAGAAACTTACAAATCATTCTAGTCTGTGTTTGGGTAAGTCTACTGCCATATTCGGGCCTCATCAAAGGAGATTGCTCCAGGGTTAACAGCAGACCCATCAGCCAGTGACTGTGCGGGCGGCTGCTGTCTCATCTGACAATCTCCAACGGAAGGTGTAGCTGAACTAGCAGGCACTGCCGTGACGAAGCTCCTACGCTCCAGCACCATGCAGGAGCTGGACTCCTCCGTGACGCCCACCAGCAAGTAGTGCCATTTCAAGCAAGAGATGACAAGATCCGGGCGGGGCCTGGGGCGGGAGCAAAAGGCCAGGGATGCCTGTCCACTCTGACAGTGTGAACACACCCGAGCTGAACCCACTAACCCCCCAAAAGGAGGCAATGGGAGTCCTGCAGGATGCGGGTGGTTAACACCGTGCTCTGTGCAAAGGGCTTGGCTATTTCTAGCTTTGCCAACACGACCAAGGAGTCACCTAGCCAAGTCATGTCTAGGTGTTGTATTAGTCCCAGGAGGAGAGCCATTACCACGTGGTCATCTCCAGAGGGGCACTCTCAGATGTGGTTCTCTTGGCACTGGAGTCTCAAAATGAGGTTTAGTCAAACCCCCACCATCCAAGCACGCCTGGCCTAGCCAGCGAGCGGAACTGAACCCAGCTAACCGAACACTGGCGGGGAAAGCCTCGGCGCCAACCCATGGACCAGGAAATCCCAACAGCGGGGAGCTCGTGAGCCGCCCGCACTCCAAGACTTGGCTGTCAAGAGCAGAGGACGAGAACAGGAGACCTTGTCAAGAAGAGGGCTTCTACAGTAGCACCCCCCTTCGCTTCGCTTCGCCCCCCCCCCCCTTCTTTCGCCATTTCTGAAGCATTTTAAGTAACTTTTCAGACATGTGGCCTATGTGATCATGAGCCTGGCTGGATGGCAGCTGCTATGCACCATGGCCTCTGCTGTTTCCAGTTCCTAGATAACCGGGGCAAGCAGAAAAGAAACGAAAGCCATCAAGTCGTTTTGACCAGAGCCACTCTGCAGTTAAGCACAAAAATCAACCCATGGTGCCTTAGTCTCAGCTCCCCCCAGCAATGACCCTTGCAGGGAAGCCAGTGCGGTTGCCCAGAGCGTTCTGACTGGCACTTTTTCCTTCTGAAAGCGGGGAGGAGAAAGCCCTCGGCCCACCTTGAGCTGTGTAAGCTCTGGGAAGAGCAACGTGCTGGTGACCAAGCTAGAGTTATAGGTGCTTGCCAACTTGGAACAGACACACCTGAAAACGCACCAACGCAGCCTCTGCACCACTTAGCGCCCAAGGAACAGCACGAGATTCAAGAAAGAACAAAACCGCAAAGGGACGCCAAGGAAGGCCTCACTGCAAAGCCACCGTTGGTTTGAACTTCTAGCGCTGACGGCACCATCCGAGCTACATGGCAAAACCCTGGGCTTCCTCTTCCGGGGAAAAGCATTTCACCACCTCACAATGCAAGTCCAAAGCCAACCAAATAGAAAAACAAGGAGGGGGGCGCGCAACAACCCAGAATCTGTGTGATGAAAAAGCCCTAGAAAGATTCTGTGGTGGCTGGAGGCTCAGCTGACACCTCCTTACACTGCCGGTGAGAACTCATTTCAACCAAAAGGGAAGGCTGACAATGTAATTCAGGCTATTTATCTACCCCCGCCACACACACACACCTTGGTAGACATTAACAAGTGAGATATGGCTACTAGCCAGGCTGCACAATTCAGAAAGAGGGGAAGACACAGTAAACAACCTATCTCTAGCCTTCATCACAACAGAGACCGTTCAGCTACAGTGAAGGTATAACAGAGAACAAATGCAAGGAGCAGGTAAATCAGTCCAGCCCGCCCCACGCACACACACTTACCCGGCTATATGCGTGTCTCTTGCTCTGGGCCATGATGCCGTTTCTCTGTTTTAATGGTTTTTTTAAATGACGGTCTCAGTTCATGGCTAGTGGTAGGTCAGGATGGATTTGGCCGTTATGTTGCAGCTGATCCAACCATACCCCCCCCAAGCCGCGCTCCGTCCAGCTGCCCAGAGGGAAAAGCCCTTTTCTGTCAGAGGATTCTTGAATACAGGGCTATACAAAAATCCAGCCCAGCTGACGAGACTCACTTTGCGCTAGTGCTGCTCCAGACTCTTGTCACAGATTTTGCCAGCCCGCTGGGTCCTAATGCTACACAGTTTCCTAGTCAGAGCTAGCGAGAGAAGGCAGGCAAGCTGCCTGGGCTGGGCCCTGGAGATACAAAGGCCATGAAACGACATCAGTGAGCTACCCCAAGCCCCAAAGGCTCCCCGGAACACAGCCCAGCCTTGCCCTCACCAGGCAGGGCCAGCCGTACGGAGAGGGCAGCCTTGCAGTGCATTTCTCCCAAAACCAGGGAGTTTCGGCTGCTCTTTTCTGCCGCCCCCCGCGCCACCCTGAGCTGCTGTCTCCTCAGGTTCTTGTTTACCCATCAGCTTTTCCTCCTGCCCAGCTTCTGCCCTAAGGTCCCCAACGACTACAAGGAAACAAAGCGACGTGTGAGCCGCACCACTAGGGAGGTTACGTTTGGATTAATCGACTAATCGAGTAGTCGATAAGGGAGTGCTCGCTAGCCCGCTGCGCCGCCCGGGGCTCTTGTACATTTCAAAGGGAGAGGCGCAGCAGCAGGGCTGCCCCGCACAGACGGGGCTGGGGGGAAGCAGCTATTAGGCCAGCTCCCCCAGCATTGGCTCCTGCTCCCCCTTTGCTGCCTCTCTCTGATAGAGGCACTAAGGGGGGGGCAAAGCGACTACTCGACAAGCTTATGCCTATCGGCTAGTCGCCCAGTCGCTTACACCTCTACACACCACACGCAAAACTAACTTGCTATCTACACGAGTCGTTACAGAGCCACCGGCCCACACGCGCGCCCCTCCAGGGCCCAAAGAAAGGCATAAAACCAAGCAAGCTGCAGCCTGGCTGGGACAGGAGCACAGGGATGGAGACCAAACAGTTAATCGTGGAGCATTTTTAAAATCAATAATTGCTCTTCCTATGGCTGATCTGAATAGACGTCTAATTAAAGTCATCAGCATTGCTCTTCAAGGCTGTCTGCAGCATTAATTGCTGCCTCCAACAGCAAGGGAGGTTGGGGAGAGGAGAACATGCTTGACAGGAGGTTTGGGTGTGTTTCACTCCACTTCCTCCAGCACAGCAGCACTGGGGTTCCAGTAATCACCCTCCAGTGCTCACCCCCGACCCCCACGCACACTGCAGTCTGGGACCTGGCTTCTCCTGTGCTCACTCAGCAGATGCAGCTCCACCTCCACCGCCTACTAAAGCTTCATTCCATTTTTAGCCCCAGGTGTGTTCAAACACACTCCTGCTCTCCCAGTGGCACATCTGGATCATTCAAGTCCAGCCCTTCAGCTCCTGAAGTAGCAGGAATCCTAAATAGGTGCAGCTGATGTTCTGTACTGCCTTCCACAGAAAGTACACAGAAAGGAGGAAGTCCCACTCCTTCCTAGGCCAGGGCACAGAACATATAGGCCAACAAGTGCCACACCGCCTGATTTCCACCATCCCAGTGGACAACACAATACAGAAATACTGAATTGGAAGGGACACAGAGGCCGTCTCGTCCACCCCGCCATGCTAAGGCAGGACCAAGTACCCCTAAATCATGTTTGTCTAACCTGTTCTTAAAAACCTCCACCTGCACAGGTCCACAATCTCCCTTGCTAATCTGTTCCAGTGATTATTATTATTTATTTGAACTATTTTTACCCCACCTCTCTATTTAAAATATTTGATTAACTACGCGTAGAGCCAAAACACTTTTCTTAACACCTGACCTAAATGTCCCTTTGTGTAGGCTGCCAACTGCTCCTTGTTCTCCCTGTCACCGAAGGTAGGGCAACTGATTTACATCCCCATGCAGCCCTGAACGTATTTAAAGAAGCCCTCGCCTCAGCCTTCTTTCCTTAAAATTAAATATTTCCCTTTAAAAAACAGGTCACATTTTCTAAGCCTGGATTGTTTTTGTTCCTCTCTCTGGACTCTCTCTGGTTTGGCCACATCTTTCTTAGTGTGGATCCCCAATCTGGGCACAGTACTCCAGCTGAGGCCTCACTAGTACCAAGCAGAGTGCGTCAATTATCTCCCACATCTTACGAACAACACTCCTGTTAGCGTATCCCAGAATATATTAGCCTTTTTCGCCA
This sequence comes from Rafetus swinhoei, assembly GCA_019425775.1. Classification (NCBI taxonomy): domain Eukaryota; kingdom Metazoa; phylum Chordata; order Testudines; family Trionychidae; genus Rafetus; species Rafetus swinhoei. Next base: position 1,241,769 of record CM033449.1, on the reverse strand, counting down.
CTGCATCACTTTGAACATAAGGACATAACCGCCAGACTGGGTCAGACCAAGGGTCCATCTAGCTCAATATCCTGTCAGACAATGCCATCATGTGAGCCCTCTCCTCTCATCCATTTCCAGCCCCTGACAAACAGAGACCAGGGTCACCATTCCTACCCATTCTGGCTAATAAGTATTGACAGGCCTAGCCTCCATGAACATATCTAGGGTTTTTTTGAACCCTGTTAAAGTCCTTTTCTTCATAACCTCCTTTGGCAAGGAGTTCCACAAGTTGACTGTGAGCTGAGTGAAGAAAAACTTCCTTTGGTTTGTTTTAAACCTGCTACCTATTCATTTAATTGGGTGACCCCTAGTTCTTATATTGTGGGAATAAGTAAATAACTTTTCCTTATTCACTTTCTCCATACCTGTCATGATTTTCGAGACTTCTAGCATAGCCCCCTTAGTCGCCTCTTTTTCAAACTGAAAAGTCCCAGTCTTACTGATCTCTCCTCACGCGGCAGCTGTTCCAAACCCCTAAGCATTCAGGTGTTATACACACTACCACACAATGTACATCTTCAGCACCTTTCCCCAAGGGTCTCAGCAGGCCCAAACACTGAGGAAGATTACTTGTGGCAAAGGCTGAGGATGGGGAATACCAGGGTGTTGTGCTCCTAATTCAGCCAAAGATTTGCTCTCTCTCCTTGGTCTTGTCACTTCACCTCTGCAGGTCTCAGAGCCTGCTCACTAGGACTGTCGTTTTCAACCTGTGAGCCACACACCATGCTCCACCGCGGAGGGAAATGGCTGCCATGACTCGGAGGTGCGTAACCCCTGCAACCATGCAGTGGCTCATGTAACTCCCTCGTTTAGCAAAAGTGCCTGGAGTTTAAGCATGGTCCCAAGGGCTGAGAACGGAGCTAAAGCCTATTACCAGAGTAAGGATAAACTAGCAGCCTGGAGTCAGGCGAGGAGGATGGCAGGGAGCTGCCCCAGAAGTCGGTCTGATTTAACAAAGACATGAATTAAAGCACAAGAATGGCCTTGAGGCGAAGGCGCAGGACTAAGTCAGGAGACAGGAGTTCCAATTCCTGGCTCTGCACAGATTTCACTGGGCGGCCCCCACTCAGCCCTTTGGGCTTGAGAGCTCAGAGAAGAGCGTTCAACAATGGGAGAGTGGCGGGGCTGGCGCTGGGAGAAAGGGTTACCAGAATTCAACACGGGCACAGCCGTTAGTCCAAACAAGAACTACTAAGTGAAAGTCAGAGTGCGTACCCCAGAGAGAGGGACCAGCGAGAGCCCATGGCAGGCAGAACGACACAGGCTGGAACAAACATCCACAAAGCAACGTTTAGGCTGAACACCCGGTAATGAACGGATCTGCAGGTAGAATCCCATCCCAGGAGGAGGAGAGCAGAGCTGTTCATCCCCTCAGGGGCACCGGGCCCTGGCCACTGTGGGCAGACAGGACACTGAGCTGGGTGGACCTTTGCTCCGACCCAGCCTGGCCCTTCAGCTCATTTAAAGCCAGACTGAGCATGACATTGGGACGTGCACAGCAGTGACCCATCGTGAGCTGACCATTGAGCAAGAACTAGAGGACACCCCGTTTTCTCTCTCCAGCAGCCACACAGCTGAGTTTGTGAGGACCACAAAGTCCCAGGAGTAACGCATCATAACAACGCAAAGGACAGGTCAGGCGGAACATCAGGAAGTCTTCCATACTAGGTCAATTGCAGGCAGGAACAGCTGGGTTGCTACTTTAGGACTTAGACCTAAAAGCAGAAAAAAGGCCCCACTTCCCTAAAGCAAACATTCAAAGAGAAGGTGAAATCCTTTTCCATTTCCCCTGGAACCAGACCCCAATTCTGCTGAGGGGGTTGCAGAATCCTCCAATTAAAAACCCAGTTGCTCAAATGGTCAACAGCTGCCAGCCCTTCTGTAAAGAATATGGCCCACGCTGTCTGCGGGCCACTGAGCACCTGCTGACAGTGCTGGCATGGAAGCCCACACCGAGCCCACAGTTCCATGCCCACCAGTGCAGCACACACAGTCAGTGTGGGTACAGCTCAAGCGACAATGCATTGCCATGGGCAGTAACAGCAGAGTCACAGGGCTCGGAGATAGCCATGGGAGCACACAGAACCCGTGTCCATCTGGAACGGCCCCAGGCAAGCCTTCGTCCTTCAGCAAGAGTCAGTATGGAGGGGCTGGGTTTCCTAAACCCTTCCAAATGGCACCTTCCAACCTCACTCTCAGCTGGCCTTGTTGCTCTTCTGCCTTTAACCCAAGTCCATAACCCTTCTGGAAAGCACCTCTTCCTGCACACGGGACGTGGCCCCACTACTGCACTTGTCTTGTTCACAACTCATTGAAGAGCACAACTTGGGATACAACTTAGATTTCCAGAAAGCTTTGACAAGGCCCTCACTGAAGGCTCTTAAGCAAAGTAAGCTGTCAGGGGTAAGAGGGAAGATCCTCTCGTGGACTGGTAACTGGTTAAAAGACAGGAAACAGAAGGTAGGAATAAACGGTCCGTTTTCAGCATGGAGAGAGGTAACTAGTGGGGTCCTGCAGGGATCTGTCCTGGGACTCATCCTATTCAACTGATTCAAAAATGATCCGAATCTGATTAAAAAGGGGTAAACAGGGAGGTGGCAACATTTGCAGATGATTCTAAACTGCTCAAGATAGTTACGTCCAAAGCAGACAGTGAAGAGCTTCAAAAATTTCACAAAACTAGGTGACTGGGCAGATCAATTTTTATGTTGATAAAAGTAAAGTAATGCACATTGGAAAACAATCCCAACTACACATACAAAATGTTGGGGACTAAATTAGATGTTACCACTTAAGAGAAAGATCTTGGAGCCAGTGTGGATATTTCTCTGAAAACATTCACTCAATGGGCAAACAAGCAAATAATGTTAGGGTCACCAAAAAAGGGATAGAGAATACCCTACTGCTTCTATATAAATCCATGGCACATCCACATCTGGAATGCTGCATGCAGATGTGGCGGCCTCATCTCAAAAGAGATACCTTGGCACTAGGAAAAGTTCAGAAAACAGCAGCAAAAGTAATGAGGGTTGGGACAGCTGCCATATGAATAGATGGGGACTTTTCAACTTAGAAGAGAGGAGACTGGGCTAGGAGAGAGGTCTATACAATCATGACAGGTGTGGAGAAAGTGACTTTGATTTACTTGTTCCCATAACACAAGAACTAGGGGTCACCAAATGATACTAACAGGCAGCAGATTTAAAATAAACAAAAGGACGTGTTTCTTCACACAATACACAGTCAACCTGCGGAACTCTTTGCCAGAGGATGTTGTGAAGGCCAAGACTATAACCGGGTTTAAAAAAAGAGCTAGATAAATCCATGAAGAACAGGTCCATCAATGGCTATTGGCCAGGCTGGGCAGGGAGGGTGTCCCTGGCCTCTGTTTGCTAGAAGCTGGGAATGGGCGACAGGGGAGGGATCACGTGATGATTCTGTTGTGTTCACTCCCTCTGGGGCACCTGGCCTTGGCCACTGTGGGCAGACAGGACACTGGGCTGGATGGGCCTTTGGTCTCACTCAGCATGGCCGTTCTTATGAAATCATCTAAATATCTCCTCTGACAAAAATCAGATCACACTGTGAAGAATCTGCTGTAACTTTCAATACTGACAACTGTTTGGTTTCCTCTCCTCGGCTGTTTTAAGTGCCATCTTTCTGCTTCATACAGCGAGAGTTAACATCACTACAGACTTGAACACGCTGCTCCTCACACAGAGTTCCCCACCAGCCAAACAGCGGCTTGTGAAAACTATCAAATGCCACTGAGGCAAGACAGATCCAACATAAGACTTTTGACCTAGAACTGACCACCCTGAAACTATTCACCCATTCTGTGTCACTATCTCCACGTAAAGTCGGTCGGTCATTCCTTTCAGTTTAATAGGAGGCAGATGGCTATTAAAATGCATGATATACTATGAGCTCCTTGGAAACATTAATACAGATTGAACCTCTCCAGTCCAGCACCCTCGGGACCTGACCGGTGCCGAACCAGAACATTTGCCAAACCACGGGAGGTCAATGTCGGCCAGCAGCATTACCAGCACTGCCACTGCTCACTGGGCTCTTAGAAGTCACGAGGGGTAAACGAGAGCTAAACAACAGCACAGAACCCTGAGAGCTAGGACTGGAGGCTGTAAAGAAACGTTATGGGACTACGGGAAACTTAGCCACGCCCATGGCATGTGGATATCTGGCGAACTAAAATCCTGCCAGGCCATGAATGTTGCCGGACCAGAGAGGCTCAACTTGTGACACTGTAGATAAGCTGAAGATATTTATATGAAAACCTGGGAGGAAAGTGTTGTCTTTGAAAAAACACAATTAACCCCAAAATTGCTACTGGCATCACTCAGTTTTTAAATCCCAAAAATCTAAACACAAAACCTGAAGGATACCCTCTTACAAAGGAAGAGGTGGTGGCCCTGTCTTCCAGATCACTGAAGGGAACCCGTCTGCACTGGCACCTAGTACCAAACAGGGCACTCCTTCCACATTTTTAGGGCTCTCCAACTGGACCTGGTAATCAAAGTTCTGCTCCTCCGTGACAGCCTCTTTAAACAGTGACACCATGAAGTGACTAGAACGTGAGCAGCCGCGATGGCTACCAAATGAGCCTTCAACAAAATCCCTTGAAATCCTGCCACAGCTATTGAAATAGGTCAAGAATGAGAACAGAGCCATCTGTGTCTCATACTTAGGGAAAGTCTTTGCCACTTCAAGGCACGTGTCTCAAGAGCCGAGGCTTGAGGGATTCCAAACCTGAATACATTTCAATCACAACCCAGAGCCAGAGACCCGAGTTCAGCATGCAGGGGATTGCATGAGAAGTGGCCGAAAACCCAGAAGATCCAGGAATCGTAGTCAGCAGAGCCAAGCAAGGCTAGCTAGCAAGCACTGTCCTGCCTTGCCCTGCTAAGCACCTACAGAGAGACCCGCAGTCTCAAGGAACAGAGGGTTCCCAGGGAGGCAGAAAGGCATCTGTCAGTAACTGTTGATCCATTACAATGCTCAGGCAGAAGCAACAAAACTCAACTGGTGGGGGAGGCAGAACAAGTCTGCCAGAGGTAACTACTGGGGAGCACCCTAGCCGCAGGCACCTCTACTCTGCTGGGGCACCGCGTGCAGGCACCGCACACCCAGCTAGTGCAGTATCAGTGGCCCTGCGCCAGCTGAGCCATGGTTTGGATGAGCAGTCTAAACGAGGGTGGGACACACGTCCTACACACCTGAACCCTCGGTCCATACCCGCCCAGTCCCCCACATGCCCAAGCAGCGCCTCCCACTTCTACAGGCTCGGCAAGGCAGCGTCCCCCACTGCTTCTGTGCTGCTGAAGCCTAGCCCCAGAGCTTCAGTGCCAGCGGAGCCCTCTTTGAGAACTGCTGGGCTCAGGCCTGGCTCCACACTGTGCAGTCACGCCCAGCGACTGCAGTCCAGACATTCCCAAAGAGGTTTGCTTTGACCCGGGGATCCTAAACAGATGCCCCCCCACCCCCCCGAGTCCTCCTTGTTCCATGCCCAGCACAGGTGACTGAAGCCAGGGACTCCTAGCCCAACGGGCCCCTCCGAGTGCACCCAGGGAGCGAGCCTTCTACCAGGTAGGTCTCAAGCACCTGCTGGGGCTCTACAGCCTATTGGTCAGTCTTGCCAAGAAGCCCTCGGCAGCCAGAGGGCTGACGTGCTCCACAACAGGCACTGGTTAATGAGCGACAGCACCAGCTTCGGGAGGGGATGCGCCCATAAAATCATTTCTGGATGTGGGCTACCCTATGGGAAGTTTGGAGAACCTGCTTCAAGCATTGTATGTCCTATCTGTAACACAACAGCCACCGGAGGCCCCAGCCATGCCTCACACGCACACGGGCGCACTGCGCCAACCAGCCTACAATCCAGGGATAAAATCGGAAAGAGACGGCTAGAGATTAGCGAGAGAGCACGAGGTAACAGTGAACCCATCAGTGTAACAAGCAGCCGCCAACAGCGCTCTACCTGCCTTGCGCTTTGCAGGCCTCATGGCAGCGGCACCCTTGAAGGAGAGCTTTGGAAGCTAGCACAGTTGCTTTGCAGATATTTATGGGGAGCTTAGTATGAAATACACAAAGGGTTATTTTATTTTATGGGACATTTCCCATGATCCTTAACACCCAAGTGAAAACAAAACATGTATTTACCACGTAGGTTTACGTGCATTCCCCCCGAATTAGACCAACTCAGGGCAGAACACAAGCAAGGAGGTCGTCTGGGAGGAGTCTGCCATGACTTGAACCTGTTCAGAAAGGAGCACTGCTACCTTCTGCACAGTGCTAGCAGAAGGTAGCAGCTAGGCACCACATTCAAGAAAGATGTGGAGAAATTGGAGAGGGTCCAGAGAAGAGCAACAAGAATGATTAAAGGTCTAGAGAACATGAGCTATGAAGGAATGCTGAAAGAATTGGGTTTGTTTAGTTTGGAAAAGAGAAGATTGAGGGGGGACATGATAGCCGTTTTCAGGTATCTAAAAGGGTGTCATAAGGAGGAGGGAGAAAACTTGTTCATCTTGGCCTCAGAGGCCAGAACAAGCAGCAATGGGCTTAAACTGCAGCAAGGGAGGTTTAGGTTGGACATTAGGAAAAAGTTCCTAACTGTCAGGGCAGTTAAACACTGGAATAAATTGCCCAGGGAGGGTTGTGGTAACTCCATCTCTGGAGATATTTAAGAGTAGACATTTATTTAACCTATCAGGGATGGTCTAGACAGTACTGGGTCCTGCCATGAGGGCAAGAGACTGGACTCGAAGACCTCTCGAGGTCCCTTCCAGTCCTAGTATTCTATGAGTCTAGGATTCTCTCTGTGGCCAGTGGGAGCTACACCATGTAGGCACCCCAGTCCCCTGCCCCCCACTCCTATAACTGTGTGTCCAGGGAGGTTAGTGCTCTCCTACTGGCTTTGTATGTTACTGATCTTGGTGTCTGGTCTGTGTCCATTTCTGCATTTATTCCCTGGAGACAGTTAGACTTGAAAGTTGTGATTCCTGAGCAAATAAACTTCAAAACCAGACTGTGGAGCTGGAATTCATCAGCAAACTTGACATAATCAGAACAGGTCTGCACAGAGTCTGGGAATGGCTCACTCATTACAGTAAGTAACTCTCCTCTCCAGGTATCCTTCCCTTCTTAGCCCTGTTGGGAGTAGGCCACATCCATCCGGACTGAATTAGCATTGTTCTAACACTCCCATCACTGTATCCCTGTCATCTGACACAGTGAGTTGCAACTCACAAAAATCTACGCCCTAAATCAATTGTTAGTTTTTAAGGTGCCTCCGGATTCCTTGGTGTTTTTGCTGAAACAGACTAACATGGCTACCCCTCTGAAACCTGAGTTTACCAACATAACCTCTCTGAAAACTACGCATAGGAGGAAATAAGAGCTAACTCTGGCCCTGTAGTTGGGATTCATTAACCTTATTACTGATGCATAAGCCAAAACAAATCCCAGCTCCCTCTACCGTGTTGGCTCTTGGAAAGCTAACAAGTATAAAATAGCGGCGAGGGGTCCTGTGGCACCTTATAGACTAACAGAAGTGTTGGAGCATAAGCTTTCGTGGGCAAAGACCCACTTCATCAGATGCATGGGACGAAGTGGGTCTTTGCCCACGAAAGTTTATGCTCCAACACTTCTGTTAGTCTCTAAGGTGCCACAGGACTCCTCGCCGCTTTTGCAGATCCAGACTAACACGGCTACCCCTCTGATACTTGAAGTGTAAAATAGTATTTTTGTTCCCCCCACCCCCAGGGTGTAGCTCTGACCCCAATACGTACAGGGAGTAGATCCGCTGAGTCAGGAAGTTTTAAGGAGAGTTAAAATGTAACACTTTTCCATGATGCCCACAAAAAACTTGACAGTAGCTATGTGTCTACTGTGCGGAGACCATGGCCCCTCGTCATGCTGACCACTACTGCCTTACTGCTTCTTTGCGTTTGGTTAGACAGACAGACTACCTGTTGGCTCTTGCCTTGCATTTAGCTTGTAAGTCCTTTGAAGCTGGGATATTCTTTTGATTCTGTGTTTGTACTAAGGCGTGTAAGCGACTACTCGACTAGTCAACTATCCAACAAGCAAAAGCTGACCTCAGGCTCCATGTGGTGCTTCCGCTTCGAAATGTACACGAGCCCCAGCAGGGGTCGGCAGGGGACTCCCCGCTGGCTCCATGCGGTGTTTCAATCTTTGAAATGAACAGAAGTCCTGATCAACTAATCGAATAGTTGATGGAAATCCCATCGACTATTCGATTAGCTCATCGAAATTTAACATCCCTAGTTTGTACAGAAACTAGCACAAGCGGGTGCCGGTCTGTGACTGGGGTCTCATAGGTGCTTGCTTCAGTAATACAGTTAAAGTATTTTACAGTCACTTTTCAGACTGAAAATCACAACAAGTCAGTGATGTCAGTACAGCCTCTGGGGCCCCAGCCTGGCTAGCTTCTAGGCACTACTGTGATACAAGAACGAATAAGCCCCAATCTGCCAAGCAACAACCCCTACAATTGCCACTCCCCTCCACGGGAGGGAACTGGTGCCAGAGCAGGGCAGGCCCCCACCCCTTCCCAAAGGGGGGGGGAAGGGGGAGTCAGGTGATGCCTGGTGCAACAGACAGCAGCTAGTGGGCAAAGGAACCTGCTGAAAGTTCAGCAGGCTGAGAGGCCATTGTCATCAAACACCGGAAGTCGAGTTCCTGGGACCCTCTCTGCCATTCAAGCTCGGGGACTAGGAGAAGAAATGCATTTCAGCACAATTACGCCATCACTGCCAGCTCTGACCTGCAAACAGCCAGCACACAAGAGGCTCAGTCTCAGAGATTAGCTACAAGTCAGACACTCAGGGCAGGTACTTTGCTCACTGCAGGAAACTCCAACTCCATCTGCAATTGAGAACCGAGCCACTTGGCATTAGGACCCTGCAGACGGGGAGTGCCGCGGCTGCGCCCTGAAAACCTGCACCATTGCCCACGTTCAGCAGTCGCAGAGCAGCAGCTGCAGCAACGCCAGGCAGTAAGCACCCAAGGACGGCGAGAGGGGTCTTCGGACTTGTTTTATAGTCCTTCGCCACCCATTCCTTCTATTTGCCTAAAACTGAAGCTATCAAGATTGCAATCAATACATCAAAAGCACCTCACTGAAAAGGTAACCATAGCAACACGGAGGACCACGGGATGCTGTATCCAAGCTACATCTGCCGGTAACAGGAGGAGGTTAGTCAATTTCAGTTCAAGATCATCTCCATCAGAACAACAGCTCATTATTTCACAGCAGAACACCTTTCCACAGTCATCCACAGCTCTGGCGATCAACCAGCTCTTCACTGCATGTACCATTAGCCTTCATTGTTTCTAACTGCATCAAGGGTGAGCCCGTTTAAAAGATGCCCGCTCTGCTCTTCTCACGCAGAGACTTAAAGCAGCAACATGCTTAAGTGAAATAAGGAGGGAACAATGAAAACAATACTGTCGACAAAACAGAATTGCTTTTTACCTATTAGCTGTGCTCCCGTCATACCGCTCAGAATGATGAATGGACATTTCGTAATTCAACGCATCTCATTCAGTGCATTGCTCATTTTCTGATACGCAACATTACCCTTTCACTCTCACTTCCACACAACTGGAATTAAGGCTTGTTTGCAAAGGTCCCTAGGAAGAGACCCAACAGAACACTAAGGAATTGCTCACACTGTAGCATTAATGCCTACGGGCAAGTCACTTAAAATCCAGACAGCTGAAGAGCGTTCTTCAGGGTGCTGGCTGGAAGGTGTGGCTGAAAGCTAGTTTTATAGCGATCCTCACGTATTTTCTAAATTCTCTCTGTCCTTACTCATTTTATCACAATGGCATTTGAAAGAATACAATTCCCACGCCCTCAGAGGGTCGTGCAGAAATCCCTCTAATTCCGCATTTTGGTCTTCATATTGCACTAGACAATCCTCCCCTCTCACACATGGAGGCACAAACCGCCAAAGCAGCAGCTCCAGTGACCTCCCTCCTAATAACCGGTTCTACTGCACACTGCTAACCCTTAGGTCTGGAAGTCCTCTGCATTTCATTTAGCAATGAATCTTTCCCAAACCACTGGGAAGAGCTTCAATATAACTGTCCTTGTTTTAAGTCAGGGGAAACGACAGAGATTGAAAAATGGCTTACCCGAGATCACACAGCAAGCCTTTGGCAGAGCCAAACAAAACCCAGGTTGACCACGTCTTAGGGCATGTCTTCTCTACAGGCTGGATCGATGGGGAAAGTGATTTAGTGGGGGTCAATTTAGTATGCCTACACAACCAATCAACCATTGATCACTCTACCATTGACTCTTGATACTCCACCAGAATGAGATGAGCAAGGGGAGTCGATGGGGGCCTAGTGCGGTGCAGACCTGCGGTAAGCTTAGAGCAAAGCTATGTTGAATTGAGTTACGCTACTAAACTCAAATTGCACAGCTTCGCTCGACCCATCTCTGTACTGTAGGCTGCCCTTAGCTTGAGGCTATCCCTTCTGCCTACCTAATAAATGGTGTGATGTTACAGGAATCCACCGAACACGGCCAGCGATCCCACTGTGCTGCACGTGCCCAAACGGGGAGAAGTATTGAATTTCGGCTCACAACAAGAGCACTCCAAGTTCTGCTTAGTCACTGGCTCAGTATTCTAAAAGGCAACCATTCTGTCAGAGGTACTATCCAGGCTGGCCGTCCTTGGGCAGCTTACTGTAATTATGAAATAGCCTGGTTCCATCTGGAGTGAGTGCTGCTGAGATTGTTCCCTGCCATCAGTGCTACCTGGAGGAAAGATGTCATTTGTAATAAGCTTTAAGGTCAGTAAAGGCATTCACCCAGCATGACCACAGTATGCAAGATAATTGGGGACAGTGACTAGTAGTAATTTTTCTTTGATGTAAAAACCAGAACATCATCAGGCAGTCAGAGTCGTAACTGGTTAATTTGGCACCTGAGACAAGACTGTCCTTGGCGCAGGCGGGGTGCTGACGTGGCGTGAGGCACGAGGAAGACAGAGCAGTAGCTGTCTTTTCTGCACCCCCTCAGCTATGTGCCCAAGGCAAGTGCCTCACTCACCTCGCCCTTGTTACAGCCCTGGGCAAAGTTTTCCATTCAGAAATGAGTGTTGTTTGTGTCCCATGGCAAAACGACCCATCTGACACTGAAGAAAGCAGAGGGGAGCTCTCTGTTCTCTAACTTGCTCTTTCAAGGGTTTGGGGGAGAGCTGGTAACATAGGCTAATTCTCCCAATAGAAGGGCTGGAGACCAAGAGGATGTGCATAGGTATCTCAGAGACACAGGAGGTAAGAAGGGCACAGGGCAGCTCTGAGCTAAGAAACCCAAGGAAGCAATCTCTGCCAAGGAAGAGTGCCTACCTGGGATGTGAAAGGGTTACTTGTAAGCCCCTCCCTTACTGGGTGAGGTTTACTAGTTCCAGACAACCGGTGGGGGCCTGCTGCCGACTCCCTTTAATCGGTTAACCAGTTAACCAATTAAATGGGATGTTACATTCCTGCTGCAAACAAGAGAGGTCTGGAGGGTAGAGGAGAGAAAGCAGGCAACCAAAGACTTGGCGGTGGGCAGAGAGAGACTAGGGTTGTAAGCGACTAGTCGACTATCCGATCAGCATAGACTTTGGGGGTAGGTTCCAAACTTGGCATGAGAGAACTGAGCCAGGCTGCCTTCCCTTATCGACTAACCAATAAAAGTTCTATTGACTACTCGATTAGCCAATTAACCGCATCTTAACATCCCTACTGCTCAGTAACATTAAGCAGTCTCAACAAGCACAAATATTTACCTAATTCCCAAATATCAACACAAAATTACAGAGCTAATAACAGAGACCCAGTTCTCAGACACCTACTTTAGAGCATAACAGTAGCCACAGTAGGTCAGACCGATGTCCTGTCTTGGGTGGGTGACAGGGGAGGGATCACGTGAGGATTACCTGTTGCATTCCCTCCCTCTGGAGCACCTGGTGTTGGCCGCTGTCGGCAGACAGGACGCTGGGCTGGATGGATCGTTGGTCTGACCCAGTACGGCCACTCTGATGTTCTTCAGATCATGGCCAATGCCAGGTGTCTCCCGGGGAATGAACAGACGAGGGGAACCGAGTGAGTGATCCATCTGCCGTCATCCACTCCCAGCTTCTGGGAATCAGTCTAGGGACACTCAGAGCTCTAGGCTGCACCCCTGACCGTGTTGGCTAACAGCCACTGATGGACCTATCCTGCCACAAACTGATCTCATTCTTTTTTGAGCAGCATTATAGTTTTGACCTTATAACACCCCCTGGCAATAGTTCCACAGGTTGACTGTGTGGTGTGTTTTGTTCTTGTGCCCAAGAAATGGTAGCATCTGACAGAGTGGCTTTATCTAGAAAAATACATAGGCCCGAGCAATCAATGCCACTGGCTAACTAGGACACCAACCTGTGCCTTAGGGAACATATGACTGACAGAATTCTCAGACAATTCTCAGAGGAGTAAACTGCCGTTATGACTTGTACCTGTAGGAAGTGTAGTCCTTAAAAAATACACCAGAGGCCAACAAGAAAGCAGGGATTTGCATGAAGAGCCTCAACGAGCGCATATCCACTTGTAGTGATGGCATGTTATCCGAGGGCTCAGATTTGTTACTGCCCTTGATATCAGAGACTTTTCTCTGCAGATGATCAGCACCTCATCTCCTGCCCCCACAACCCATATGCCTCCCAGGAAGGCTCCCTCCATAAAAAGCATATTTTTAAAGCTTGCCCTCCTTATGAATGGGCTTTCAGATGGAAGTCTAAAAAAAAGGAACTTATGCTGGCAAAGATGTGGGCCAAGGACTCGTGTTTTGTCCCTTAGAAGGTTTTCGTACTAGGAGACAAGCGCATCTGTAGTTCTAGAACACTGTAATCAGAACAGAGTTCACAAAAACACAAACACAGTTTTCTAAATCAGCACCTGCATCAGGAAAAATGTTCTATACACATTTCACAGATACATTCCAAAATGTGTTGCTTATCTGAAGATGTTATAAGAGTTATTGATGTGAAGTGAGTTGGGACACCTTTAGTATGAGAGATGCCATAATCAGATTTTGGTTTCTATGAGCAATAGATAACAATTTTGCTTTTTTGTAATTATATTCTGCAGGGTTCTTCAACACATGCAAAATACTTGAAAGAAGTATAACTAAAGACTGCAAAATGAAACCTGCTTCCATGCCCCACATGGAAGTTGCCAGCATTCCTCCAAAGAAAAAACGGTCAGTTGCACTGACATTAAAACAAAAATTGTAGCAACAAGCAGCATCTGGAGTAAACTGAAAAATCCTGCATTTTTTTAAAGTGTTCTATGCAGGTGTCATTGAGTCTCTGAGGTATTTGAGCTTTTCTGGATATGCTGTCATTTGTTTGTAAGTTTGCGGATGGGAACAACTGCACAAAAACAAAATCTTTGTTTCTACAAACAAGTCACCTGCTTAGTGACAATTATTTTCACAGTAACAGACTGTGGCGATTGTTTATTCGTGGACATTTGTACTAGCATTTCTCTTCCTAAACTGTGAAAGAAACCCCCTTTCCACATCCCGCTAACAGTGACACTGCTGGCTGTGTGTGAACTGTATCCAAATGCTACCTGGATAGCACTGATACAATTGGAAAGGGCTTTGCAAATTAATATACAACAACTAACATTTGGGTCTCCAGGTAGGGCAGAAAGCAGACAACTTAATAAACAATGTATCCCTAGCAACATTATTAATGGGGACTATAAAGTTTAAATCAAGCAGAATTGTTTCTGAGCACACATTGGTTGTGATCTTAGAGGAGAGCTAGGAACCTGAAACTCCAGAGTCTGAATTCTAACTATGCCAATAACTCAAAGTGTGTGCAACTGGGAACCTTATTTCACCTCTGTGCGCCTGAGGTTTCTGATCTGTCAATGGGAATTCCGCCACCTATCTACCTCTTAGGGGAAATGCAGGCTCTATCAAGTCTTGCACGGCACCATGAAGAGCACTATCCTAGCGGCTAAGTGCATCTCCATTAAGGAGGGAATTAAAAATAAATTACAGTAAAACATTAGAAAGAGTCCTGCTGTCTGCACTGCTGCCCCATCAGAGAGAACAGCTGCCAAAACATTGGGCAGATCTGTGCCTTTTCTTGAAGCATTTGGTGACCACGCAGTTTATTTCGAGGGAGGCAAGGAACACCTGCTGGGTTACCATGCCCCCTTCCTGCAGAGATGCAAGGGTAAGCCAAGGCACAAGCACCACCAAGGGTCGCTCCTTTCCTTGGCACGTGACCTCTTTACACTACTGAAAGCAAATCCTTAGTGCGGGAGTCCTCTGGGGCCAGGAAGGGAACCCACGTCCCCCCTCTGGCTGGGCACCTCCCAGACTGACAGGGCGGGGCACAGCCAGGCCTGGCTGCCAAACTCAGCCACCAGACAAAAGGCCGGGCCTCGGCTCCAGCGAGCAGCCAGGAGGAAACCGGCTGCAAAGAGAAACTTCCCGGTGCCCTGCCCCCAGGCAGCCCCAGGCCCTGCCCCCTCCCCAGCCCCAGGCCCTGCCCCCTCCCCAGCCCTGCCCCCGGCAGCCCCAGGCCCTGCCCCCTCCCCAGCCCTGCCCCCGGCAGCCCCAGGCCCTGCCCCTCCCAGCCCTGCCCCCGGCAGCCCCAGGCCCTGCCCCCAGCAGCCCCACCCCAGCAGCTCTGCCCCAAGGAGCCCCCCCGCCCAGCCCTCGCAGAAGGGAGGCGCCCGCCCGGTGCCGGGGGGGTCGGTACCTGCTGCCCGGCCGTTGGCGCTCGCGCCGCCTGACGCACCCACAGGCGCCGGGCCCCTCAGCGCAGAACTTTCCGGTCAGGCAGCGCCGTGGGCAGCCCGCAGGGGGCCTAGGGAGAGCGTCACGCACGCGCGCTGAGGCCGAGTCGGCGCGGGGCGTGAGAGCGTCCTACGGCACGGGGAAGGGGACATAGGGGGCGGGGCCTAGAGCACGGAGGGGCGGGGCATAAAGGCAGGCGCGAGCGGGTGGGGTTCGAGAGCTCAGGTGCAGGGGCGCCGCTAGCGTGGGGCGTCGGGGGTGGCACCAAGGGAGCAGCTGGGGGCCCGATCCTTAGGGCCCTGGTGCATGGGGGTCTGAGGTGCTGAGGACTGGCACCAGGGGAGCTGGTGTGGGGCAGGGGTCTGGTCGCGGCTGCACTAGGTGTATGGGGGGAGCTGGTGTGGGGCAGGGGTCTGCTTGCGGCTGCACTAGGTGCATGGGGGGAGCTGGTGGGGCAGGGGTCTGCTTGCGGCTGCACTAGGTGCATGGGGGGGCTGGCACCAGGGAGCTGGTGTGGGGCAGGGGTCTGATCGCGGCTGGACTAGGTGCATGGGGAGAGCTGGTGTGGGGCAGGGGTCTGGTCGCGGCTGCACTAGGTGCATGGGGGAGCTGGCACCAGGGAGCTGGTGTGGGGCAGGGGTCTGATCGCGGCTGGACTAGGTGCATGGGGAGCTGGTGTGGGGCAGGGGTCTGCTTGCGGCTGCACTAGGTGCATGGGGGCTGGCACCAGGAGCTGGTGTGGGGCAGGGTCTGGTCGCGGCTGGACTAGGTGCATGGGGCTGGCACCAGGAGCTGGTGTGGGCAGGGTCTGATCGCGGCTGGACTAGGTGCATGGGGAGAGCTGGTGTGGGGCAGGGGTCTGGTCGCGGCTGCACTAGGTGCATGGGGAGCTGGCACCAGGGAGCTGGTGTGGGCAGGGTCTGGTCGCGGCTGGACTAGGTGCATGGGGCTGGCACCAGGAGCTGGTGTGGGGCAGGGTCTGATCGCGGCTGGACTAGGTGCATGGGGAGAGCTGGTGTGGGGCAGGGGTCTGCTTGCGGCTGCACTAGGTGCATGGGGGGGCTGGCACCAGGGAGCTGGTGTGGGGCAGGGGTCTGGTCGCGGCTGCACTAGGTGCATGGGGAGCTGGTGTGGGGCAGGGGTCTGCTTGCGGCTGCACTAGGTGCATGGGGGGGCTGGCACCAGGGAGCTGGTGTGGGGCAGGGGTCTGGTCGCGGCTGCACTAGGTGCAAGGGGGGGCTGGCACCAGGGAGCTGGTGGGGGGTAGGGCTGCGGCCCCAGCTGTCTGCCCCCCATGCGTTGGCAGGTGGCTGCCCGTTGCGGCGCTAGCTCTGCTCCCCGGCTCCCACGCGGCTGCGGCCCTGCGCACGTTCCCTTGCTGCCCGCTGACGGCGAGTGCCTGGCAAACACCTGCCCCACAGCTGTCGCTGCCTGACCCCCAGGCCTCACCCCCAGGAGGCCGGCAGAGGCCGAGCCTGCGCGCTTGCGTTCGTAACGTGCCTGGCTACAAGTCCCGGCTGCAGCGTCCAGTGACACTCGCTGCCCCGAGGGCCCCTTGCGAGCCGAGCTGCCCGCGGGATCCGGCGGTCCACGCTAAGGGCCGGGGCCGGGGGTTCGCCGCTCGCCGCCTGAGCGGGTCCAGCGAAAGGTTCCCACGCCCGCCCGGCCCCTCGACATCCGGGGCGCCGCCCGACAGCCGGGGAGACCTCGCTTCTCTGCCCGCCCTCGGGGAGGCGGGGCCGGCCCCTGGCCAGGGCCGGGCCCGAGGGGTGGGGCCGTCCCGGGGAAATCCGGTGTCTCTGGGGGAAGGAGCCCAGCGCGCCCCGCTCCGTGCCGCGCTCCCGGGTCCTGCCGCGGTTCCGACAGCTCAGGTGGGACGGCGGGAGCGGGACGGGCGGGGGTGTCAGACCCGAGTCATGGCCCCCAGGAATCCCACGTGGCAGCTCCGGCCCGGCCCGGCTCGCCCAGCCTCTGCCCCCCCGTACAAACCCGGCGGGGTGCCGCTGGGGCGGGGCCGGGCGCTGCCAGGGCAGACGGGGGGAGCCAGGACAGCTGGTGCCAGGGAGCCAGCCTGCTGCTGGGCGGCGGTCCCGCGTCAGTCGAGTTCCCGTTCCTGGCTCCGGCAGGGCGCGGGACCAGCACATGGGGACCCGGGGGGGCTTCAGGAGGGGGGCAGCTTCTCTCCAGGGAAGGAGGGGGCTTCCTGGCTGCCCGCCCCGCCCGTGCCCCAGCACTCCCCTTGAGTCCGCTGGATGACAGCCAGCGCCCCGGAAACATCGGGACAGGCTCTGCCTCAGGCCCCCCAGCTCCCCTCTGTCCCACTCCCTGCCGGGGCGATTGGCTGGCAGTTCCAGCGGGGAGCGGCCCTTGGGGGGTTCCTCACACCCCGGCATCTGGTCCCTGGACAGCCAGAGGGGACCTGGCCTGTGTCTGGGGAGGGCGCGGCCGTTTGCAGCTTCTGACTGACATTCTGGCTTCGCTTCTCCCCAGCCCCTTCCCTCAGCACCGCCCCATCCGTGGCCCCGGCTCCTGCAGCCTTCCGCCCTCATGCCCAGTCCGCCTTGGCCCAGCATTTACTGGTGGCCTGGGTCCTCGCCTCCCCCTGGGCCCAGGGCAGCTGTGCTGTAGTGTCAGTACCTTGTTGGTTACTATGCGTGGGCGGTGGGGGACCCCCGGCCCAGTAGGGAGTATCCTGCCGCTCCCAGGATGGTAGCAAAACCAGTTATACGAGTTAAGGGAAGAGAGGGACAGAGGACTGGCGGGCAGGGAAGCATGGAGAGAACAGGCTAAGCTGGGGCCTAGGGGCGATGGACCCCAACCCTAGAGCCTGAGCCATCCTGGGCCTGCCCCCGGTGGCCACATCACATCTGTGCTGGGCTGTATTCTGGACAATCAATAAACCCCCCTGTTCTACTGGCTGGTGGAGACTGTTCTGGCTGCTACGGGGGTGCAGGATCGGGAAACCCCGACTCACCGTCACAGCAGCCTGTAGCTTTGGGCAGGATTTAAACCCACCCTGCTGTGGGAACCCACCCAGCGGGACCCGGGTCAGTCCCGGCGGCTTCGGAAGCAGCGCCAAGACACCACTAGCAGCCGAGTGGGGGCGTGGGCGAGATGCCAGGCAGTGGAGGCAGGAGGGGGGGCAGAGGAGAGCAAAGCTTGGGGCAAAGGCAGGGCAGCTGGGCAGGGAGGAAAGAAGCCCGGCGAGCGGGAGGGGGCGAGGTGCGCAGGAAGAAGGGCCTGGCCGAATGGAGAAGCCTGCAGCAGACCGGCCCAGGGGCACCCTGGCCATGCTGTGCCGTGGGCTGCCCCCTGGCTGCAGGGCAGAGGGCTCTGGCCAGGCCCCGGGCTGCACACGCCTCCCAGGTGGGTTTGACCCAAGGGGCCTGAACGAGGCAGGAGAGCGTGAGGCCCTGCCGCTGACGGGCCCCTTTTCTCCTCAGTCCCTGGCCCTGCCTGAGAAGCTGCAGTCTGGGGCGGGAGCAGCCCCTGCCTGCGGGGGGCCTGTGGGGCGGGAGCCGCCCCTGCCTGCGGGGGGCCCGTGGGGTGGGAGCCCCTGCCTGCGGGGGGCCCGTGGGGGGTGGGAGCCCCTGCCTGCGGGGGGCCCGTGGGGCGGGAGCAGCCCCTGCCTGCGGGGGGCCCGTGGGGAGCAGTGCCTGCCTGCGGTAGATGGGGAGCTGCTCCAACCCCCACCGGGGAGCCAGTGGCCTTTCCCACCCTTACGTCAGTGCGTGACGTGTGGGTGCTGGGGGAGCAAGGTGCGGACGCAGAGCAACTGGCCTCTCCCCTCTGATCTCACCCTGCCTGCCCGCAGCCCATGCCCAGGAGGAAGGGCGTCGCCCCGCTGAGCCGCCTCTGCCTGTGCAGCGTGGCCAGGAACATGCAGAGCGTGTGGGCCAAGGATTACAGCGAGAACTACCTGGACGAGTACCACTTCCGCTACATCCTGGGGCCCTTCAACGAGCTGGGTGAGACCCCCCCCGTGCTGGACCCCCCCGCGTGGCTCTGACTGGCCCCCATCCCGCTGGGCCCTCCCATGCGGCTATGACTGGCCCCTGTCCCGCTGGGCCCCACCGCGTGGCTTTGACTGGCCCCCATCCCGCTGGGCCCTCCCATGCGGCTATGACTGGCCCCTGTCCCGCTGGGCCCCGCGTGGCTCTGACTGGCCCCGCTGGTCCCCGCACAGCTCTGACTGGCCCCTGGGCTTGCCGGGCTCCCACGGCTCTGACTGGCCCCCATCCCGCCGGGCCCCCTGCACAGCTCTGACTTGCCCCGTCCCGCCAGGCCCCCTCCCCACGGCTCTCACTGGCCCCTGGCCCGCTGGCCCCCGCACAGCTCTGACTGGCCCCTGGGCTCGCGGGCCCCAGCTCTGACTGGCCCCTGTCCCGCCGGGCCCCTGCACAGCTCTGACTGGCCCCGTCCCACTGGGCCCCGCACAGCTCTGACTGGCCCCCGTCCCACTGGGCCCCGCAGCTCTGACTGGGCTCGCCGGGCCCCCCGCACAGCTCTGACTGGCCCCCGTCCCGCTGGGCCCCCCCGCACGGCTCTGACTGGGCTCACTGGGCCTCCCTGCGCGGCTCTGACTGGCCCCCGTCCCGCCGGGCCTCCCACGTGGCTCTGACTGGCCCCTGGGCTCGCCAGGGCTCCCCCCCCGCACGGCTCTGACTGGCCCCCGTCCCGCTGGGCCCCCCTGCACGGCTGTGACTGGGCTCGCTGGGCCCCCCCACATGGCTCTGACTGGCCCCTGGGCTCGCCGGGGCTCCCCAGCGGCTCTGACTGGCCCCCATCCCGCCGGGCCCCAGCGGCTCTGACTGGCCCCCGTCCGCCGGGCCCCCCCCGCACAGCTCTGGACTGGCCCCCGTCCTCTGACTGGGCTCGCTGGGCCCCGCACGCTCTGACTGGGCTCACCGGGCCTCCCTGCGCGGCTCTGACTGGCCCCCGTCCCGCTGGGCCTCCCACGTGGCTCTGACTGGCCCCTGGGCTCGCCGGGGCTCCCCCCCCGCACGGCTCTCACTGGCCCCTGTCCCGCTGGCCCCCGCACAGCTGACTGGCCCCTGGGCTCGCCGGGCCCCCAGCTCTGACTGGCCCCTGTCCCGCCGGCCCCTGCACAGCTCTGACTGGCCCCCGTCACTGGGCCCCCGCACAGCTCTGACTGGCCCCCGTCCCACTGGGCCCCCCGCGCACGGCTCTGACTGGTCTCGCCGGGCCCCCGCACAGCTCTGACTGGCCCCCGTCCCGCTGGGCCCCCCCGCACGGCTCTGACCTTGGCTCACCGGGCCTCCCTGCGCGGCTCTGACTGGCCCCCGTCCCGCCGGGCCTCCCACGTGGCTCTGACTGGCCCCTGGGCTCGCCGGGGCTCCCCGCACGGCTCTGACTGGCCCCCATCCCGCTGGGCCCCCCTGCACGGCTGTGACTGGGCTCGCCGGGCCCCCCCACATGGCTCTGACTGGCCCCTGGGCTCGCCGGGCCCCCCTGCATGGCTCTGACTGGCCCCCGTCCCGCCGGGCCCCCCACGTGGCTCTGACTGGCCCCTGGGCTCGCCAGGGCCCCCCCCCCCCGGCACGGCTCTGACTGGCCCCGTCCCACGGGCCCCCCGCGCGGCTCTGACTGGCCTCTGGGCTCGCCAGGCCCCCGTGTGGCTCTGATTGGCCCCTGGGCTCGCCGGGGCCCCGGCACGGCTCTGACTGGCCCCGTCCCACCAGGGCCCCCCGCGCGGCTCTGACTGGCCCCCGTCCCGCCGGGCCCCCCCGCGCAGCTCTAACTGGCCCCCGTCCCGCCGGGCCCCCCCGCGCGGCTCTGACTGGGCTCGCCGGCCGCCTGGCCCCCCCTCGCGGCTCTGACTGGCCCCGTCCCGCCGGGCCCCCGCGCGGCTCTGACTGGGCTCGCCGGCCGCCTGGCCTGGCCTTTTCACAGTGCAGACGCACCCGCCGGCTCTGCCCAGGCCCAGCGCGGCCGCTTATCGCGTGTCTCCCACACAGCCGGCTGCTTGGTCCAGGACCTGCTCCAGCTCCTGGGCGAGAGCCGGCGCCTGACGCGGGCCATGCTCCACCTGCTGCTGGTGCCCCACCTGACAGCGCTGAGCCTGCGCGCCTGTCCGGGCCTGGTCAGCAACGCCATCGCCCAGCTGATCGCGGTGCGGTGCCAGGTAGGCGGAGCCTGGCCCCTGCTGTCGCACCCGCCAGAGCAGCCTCCTGCGGGCGCCCAGCTGGCCAGGAACCCGGCAGGGAAGGGGGCTGAGCAGATCAACTCCTGGGGGGCGGGGCTCTCTCCCAGCCGTGGGAGGGCAGTGGGATCTAGTGGTCAGGGCTAAGGACTCCTCCGAGGGGAATGATACCTACTGGTCAGAGCAGGGACGGAGCTGCTGGCTGGGAGGCAGGGCTCCGGGCTCTGTGGCTGAGCTCTGGCCTCGGGGCTGCTGGGTAGCCGGGGCAGGCGCTTGCCCTGGGGTCGGTGTTTGCATAGCAGCGGGGGGAGCAGAGCGTCCAGTGTAGATAGAGCTGGGGGCGGGAGGGATGCTCAGCACAGCAGGGGCCCGGCTGAGGGGGAGGAAGTGCCCGCCCCGCCTGCGTCCTGGAGCCAATGGGGGAGCCAGGTGCCCCGGGCGATGGCATCAGCCCCCCTGAGGGCAGGGTCTGTCTCCTCTCCCCTTGCAGAACCTGTCGGAGCTGGAGCTTGGCGGCTGCAGCCGGGTGCCGGCGTCGGCGCTGGTGGACCTGGTGGAAGGCCTGCCCGGTCTGAGCAAGCTGGGCCTGGCCGAGACTCAGGCCAACACGCAGGTGCTGGCGGCCGTGGGCGCCAGCTGCCGGCGGCTGCGGGAGCTGGACGTCTCACGCTGCCCCAAGGTGGGGCCCGGCTCCCTGCTGCACTTGGCCTACGACCAGACTGAGCGTGTCTGGGGCTGCCCGGCGCTGCGGGTGCTGCTGGCCCGTGGGGTAGAGCCCCAGGGCCACGGCCAGGACTTGGTGGGAGCCCTGGCCTTCGTGCTGCTGGCTCTGCCCAGCCTGCAGTTCCTGGCCAACAGCCACGTCCCAGAGGCCCTGAGTCTCATCCACACGCAGCGGCTCCACGGCCCGCAGGGCGACGCGGGGTTCCCCTCGCTGGAGGAGCTGGCCCGGGGCAGGCCGGCTCCCCGCACGGCCGGCTCCTGGCTCACGCTGCCTCTCCGGCGGGTGGAGGAGCTGGAGGAGCCGTTCCTGGCCACGGTCTGCGCCGTGTGCCCGGAGGTGGCGGAGGTGGCCGTGTCCCTCAGCGATTGCCCTGGTACCGGCTGGGCCAGCCTGGCCGGGAGCCGCCTCACCCAGCTGGCCGTGCACTGCACGGGGCACCAGGGCCGGGGGCTAGCAGAGATGCTCCCTGTGGCCCGGAGCCTGGGAGCCCAGCTGCAGTCCCTCTCCCTGCACGGCTTCTCCTACGACGAGGCATTTTCCTTCTGCGCCCTGCTGGACTGCTGCCCCCACCTCTGTGCCTTCAGCTGCCACCTGAGCGCCCCCGGCGGGCCCGCCCCGCCAGCTGAGGCCGGGCCCAACGGGGAGCCGGAGGCCTGGGAGCTGGACCTGCTCCACCACCCCTTCCCCAAGCTCCGGCACTTCAGCTTGGGCCTGGACAGCTCGGGTGGGCCTCTCCCGTCCCAGCATGCCGCTGTGCTGGGGGCCAGCCTGGCCTCCCTCCTCCACCGCTCCCGCAGCCTGGAGACCGTGGCCCTGCTTGGCCTCCCCTTTTCCCTGGACAGCGTGTTCCAGCGGGTGCTGGCGGCGCCCGGGGCCCTGCCCCAGCTGCTTGAGCTCTCGCTGGCCGGGAGCCAGGTGACCAGCCCCACCCTGCGCTGCCTGCTGGCCTCGGACAACGGGCTGCGCTCCCTGAACGTGGCCGGCTGCCCGGCCGTCCACCGGCGCCACTACGACCAGCTGCTGCGCACTGTCCGGGAGCAGCGGCTGGACCTGGCCCTCGCGTGGCAGTGAGCGGAAGGAGCCACCCCACACGCTGGCGCCAGAGAGCTGCATTTAATAAAGCCGAGACCCCGGGGAAGCACAGCGCCTGCAACGGAGCATCTGTCACCCCTGCGGCTGCGCCTCTCTCGCACGGCCTCGCACGACAGGCCCCTCGGCGGACGGCTCGACCCCGCCTCCTGGGGGGGCTGGGGAGGGGTGAGTGAAGGTCCTGGCTGTCAGGCCCTCCCATGCCAGGCCTGTGGCACCTGCGCCGCAATGGCTCATCCGATTCCTGCCGGCAGGGCCCTGCACCCAGGACGAGCTGGCGGCCCACGGGCCGGGCGGTGGGTCCCCTTGGTCACATGCCGCTGCCCTTGGTGAGGCCCGTCAGCCGCTCAGACTCCTCCCACAGCTTGCGGGCCAGGCCCGGGTCACGGGCGGTCGCAGAGGGCAGCACCAGCCGGCAGTCGCTGTCCACGTACTTCCCCGAGACACCCTCCAGCTCCTCCGCCACGGCGCAGAAAATGGTGCTCACCGCTCCCTGCTCGGCGGACTGCGGGGCAAGGCACAGACTCAGCGCAGGGTGCCCCACCCACAGCCCGCCTGGTGCCACCCGAGGGGCAGCGCTCAAGCCGCCCCCCAGGCTTTCTTGCCATCGTGGACCCACATCAGCGGGGGGAGGGACGGGGGCCTGGAGAGTGGGGTCCCAGGGTGGGGGCAGCGATGCAGCAGCTGAAGCTGCGGGGGGCAGGCCCAGGGTGAAGACATAGGGCGGAGGCAGGCTGGGGGTAGAGATGTGGGGTGGGGGCAGGCCGGAGGTAAAGACGTGGGGCGGGCCTGGGGTGACGACATGGGGTGGAGACGGCTTGATGACGTGGGGCTGAGCTGGGGGTGTTGACATGGGGCAGGGGTAAAGACGTGGGGCAGGCCCAGGGTGACCTTGTGGGGCAGGCCGGTGGTGACGACGTGGGGCGCAAAGAGAGCTGAGGGAAGGTTGGTTTGGTTCCCTGCGGGCTGGGGCTGGCTCCTTTGGGCGGCTGCAGGAGCCAGGCCTGGGGGGGTGTGGGGGAGCCCCGCTCGGCCAAGGCCCGTTCGCTGGCTGCCCTGAACCCAGTGGGGGCTGGGCTGTGATGAGGGGCCAGGGCCCCCATGCACCAGGGGCCCGGCTTAGGGTCTGCCCTGCTCCAGCACAGCAGCCCACTCACACCTGGGCTGGGAGGGGAGCAGCGGCTGCGGGCCGGCGGGAGGGAAAAGCCTCCCTCTACAGCTGCTGCTGCTCCCCGGGGCTTCCCGCCCATCTCCTGGGCTCGCCCCAGCCCCAGGGTCCCCGCAAAGCCTCCCTGTGGCCCCCGGCGCTCACAGCACGGCTGCCCGGCCCCCGCTGAGCTGGACCCCGGGGCAGAGCCGCCGGCCACGTACCATGATGAAGAGGCTGCTGATGCTGTACAGCAGGCGAACCAGCCAGTTGAAGTGGCGCATGATTTCGGTCTTCACGATGCCGGGGTTCAGGGCGTTGGCCGTCACCCCTGCCAGGAAGCAGAGCAACAAGGCCGGTCAGTGCCGGGGCTCTGGGCCGGGAGAGGGGGCAGGGCATTGCAGGCAGAGCCCCGGTCCCGCATGGGTGGGGGCCTAGAGCACGGGGCTGAATATTCCTCCAGCAGGGGCAGCCAGAAACTCCCCAAGGTCTTTCCCTGCCCAGCCAGCCACCTGCCACGGTGACCTGGGGCCAGGACACAGCTGGCCTCACCAGCCAGCCTGGAGCCGACTGCGGGGCAGGAGCAGCCCCTCCACGGGGCGCGCGGCCGGGGCAGGCTGGCGAAGGCGGCTGGCAGGCTGGGGCCCACTCTTCATGCCCATACACAGGCCCTGCCAGGCGAGAGACTCTCAGGCCCCATGGCCTGTCCGGCAGCAAGGAGACAGGGTTGGCCCAGATGAGGCGACACCCGTCCCATCCCTTCCTCGTGCTTCTAGGGGGAGGCAGACTGGACCACCACCACCGCTGCCCCCCAGCTTCAAGCGCCCCAGTCCAGCCTTCCCTCCGACACGCGGTGGGGCCCAAGAACCCGCGCCAAACCACACACCCCCCAGGACGCTGGCCTGGCTTCTGCGCGTCCCAAGGTAACGTGCCAGGGCCTGACCCTGGCCGGGTTCCCACAGGGCAGAGGCGGCAGGGGAAAGGCGTTCCTTTTGCTAGCGCAGCCTGCCGCAGGCACAGAGGGTGGGCAGCCCAGCTGAGCCGTGGAGGCTGGCCGGGCCCTCGGCCCCCGCGCCTCAGGCCTGTCGGCACTCGCCTCTCCCGGTGGGTCTTCCAGGAGCGCGGCTGGCGGCCGTTCCAAGAAGCTGCGTGCACAGTGGGCGGCAGGCTTCTCCCGGCACCTCCCACTGGGCCTCGGGCGGCCCGCAGCGGCGCTCTGGTGGTGCTGTGCATAGCGCGCGGCTGTGCTGTAGCGGGGGGCTGTCTGCTCTGTAACCCGGGGTCCCCCTGCGCTGTGCGATTCCCACTGACTCACCCACGTGTAGATTGGCCCAGACACGTAGGCCCAGCCTGAGCAGATGACAAGGCTCTTCCCAGGAGGGGCGGGGGGGAGACGAACACCAGCTTTTGGGGGAAGGGGCAGTTGCTGGCTGGGAACCATGAAGGAAACAGCCGAAGCTGAGGGTCGGAGGGGGGGCGAGGGACCCCCTACCCCAAGGGGGCTGAGGCATCCTGGCCCCGACTCCTGTGGCCACATCACGTCTGTGCTGCGCTGTATCCCGGAGAAGCAATAAACCCCCTGTTCTACTGGCTGGTGGAGTCTGTTCTTGCTGCTGCAGGATCAGGGGAACCCCGACTCGCTGGCCCAGCCCCACGCCATTCCTCCTTGCCAGCAAGCTCCCCCGGGGGTGGCAGGTGAGCCTTGGCATGGGCAGAGCCACACACCTTGCAGAGCGGCGGGTCCAGTCTTCCTCCGCCACGGCATCGCTCATGTCGGTCCCGAAGAGGTCAGTGCCTGGAGCATAGCTCTGACAGGCACCACACAGCGCCCGGCCTGGTGCCGTGGTGCACCGCGGACCCTGTCACTGCCAGCAGCTGCCCTGGGCAGGGACCCGCCCCAGGAAGGTGGCAGGAGACGCTTGTGCCCGTGAGGAAGGGACAGCGGGGCTGGGACCTTGGCAGGGCCGTGGCCAGGAGGAACCCCTCTGGGAGGACGCAGGCAGCCCCTCGTTCCGCCCCAATAGCACCACCCCCGGAGTGGCCTCCCCCGAGGGCCGCAGGCGCGCTAGGAAAAGCGAGCACGCCCGGTGTCGGGGGCAGCCGACGCTCCCTGTGGGACGCCAGGTGGCTCTGGGTGAAACGCCCGAGGGACGTGAAGCCATGGCAGCCCCCTCGGCGGGCAGGCTGGGGGCAGGCATAGCGGCGCCTCATCCATATGACGGGCAGTGCAAAGAGCCTGAGATGCCAGGGCCTCGCCTGAGATCCACCCCCAGCTGCGGGGCTCGCTACTGGGAAAGCCTTCCTCCTGGGTGGTGGCCAGCAGCTCCCAGGGCCGCCCATTTCACAGCTTAGCGGCAGAGCCGGGGACCAGCTGGCTCCCAGGGGCAGAGCCTGTCGTACCTCTCCAGACGCCAGCTCCCACTGGGGGAGCTGAACAGGAGCAGTCTGAGGCGAGCCGGGCCTGAGCCCGTGGGATAGACAGCGCTCAGCGGGGATTGGCACCTTCAGGGGGCTAGGCCCTGGCCTTGACTAGCAGAAGAGCTGGGAGGCCTATGGCCCAGCCAGCCCTGACTGTAGTCCTGTGGGGCTGGGCAGCGCAGCCGTGTGATGGAGGCCGTGCTGTGAAGGGGGGCCCGTGGACGGAGGCCCAGTGCCTGCAGGGTGCCTTGGGATTAGGGATGTGAAAGGTTAACCAGGTACCCGGTAGGGGCTGGAGCAGCTCCCCACCTGCCCTGGGCAAGAGGCTGCTCCAGCCCCACGGTGCCTGCCACAGGCCGGTTTGCCCGGAGCGGCCCCTTTCTGCGGTGGGCCCGGTGCGCCCAAGCACTGTTTGCAGCAGGCCCAGGAGGGCAGGGCTGCTCCAGCCCAGCCACAGCCGAGGGGACCACTCCAGCCCAGCTAGGCTGGAGCAGCCTTCTTAAGTGACTAGCTGGTTAAACACCACGTTACCTGGTTAACCAGCTGCAGGTTCCACCCCGGCTTGTGGCCTTCGGTGCCTGGAGTTGGCTTGCTGCAAAGCCGGAGCAGCCCAGAGGCCAGGCCGTGCGCTGCACATGTGGCGGGGGGGCCAGACCCACGTGGCCACGACACCCGTGGACTTTGTGCAGGCTGCCGAGGCCGCAGAGCGGAGAGCTGCCATCAGGAGGCTCTGGGAACGGCCTTGCCCTCCGCTAGCACAGGCAGAGTCAGCAGGGAGCCCAGTGGTGCAAGTGGCAGCGGCTTAGCACCGCCTGCTGCCTGGTGGGCCTAAGCTGGAGACCCCCCTTGGACAGACTTCACGGCCAGAGGGGTCCAGCCGCGTGGCCTCCTTCTAACTCGGGGTAGGTGCCCCTGCCCCCTCGGCGCTGGCCAGGCCCGTGGCCAGAGGGGCATCTGGAGCCCAGGGAGGACACAAAGAACTTTCTCCACCCTCTGGCTGGAGGTTGCAGGGGGGCAGGTGTTTGCCACAAGGTCTTTGTGGTCAGGGGTATGGATCAGTTACAAGGCCGCCCTGGACGGCCCCTCGGGGCAGGGATATCCACCACGGGCTCCATTTCTTCCGCCACCTCCTTGGCATCTGAGCTCCCCTCCCTAGCAACTCCTAGGGGCTATTGTCCATGGCTGGCCAGGGTGTGCACGAGCCGACCCTGCTTCCTCCAGGGATGATGGTGCCCCCCAAGTCCCAGGCCCTCCTGATGGTCGAGCTCCTTGGGGGCATCCATGATGGGTGGCATGGGAGGCGGGGCCGGTGCGCCTGCATGTACCTGGGGATCTGCATCCATGTGGCATGGGCCTGGGTGCCAGTCACGGTACATGGTCTGACTGCTGTAGCCAAAGGAGGGCAGGGCTGGGCTGCTGGCAAAAGTGGTGCTGGGCTGGGCGCCGATGGTGCCGGGCTGCTGGCGCCGGTGGTGGTGCCGGGCTGGGTGGTGGTGCCGGGCTGCTGGCGCCGGTGGTGGTGCCGGGCTGGGTGGTGGTGCCGGGCTGGGTGGTGGTGACGGGCTGCTGGCGCCGGTGGTGGTGCCGGGCTGGGTGGTGGTGCCGGGCTGCTGGCGCCGGTGGTGGTGCCGGGCTGGGTGGTGGTGCCGGGCTGGGTGGTGGTGCCGGGCTGCTGGCGCCGGTGGTGGTGCCGGGCTGGGTGGTGGTGCCGGGCTGCTGGCGCCGGTGGTGGTGCCGGGCTGCTGGCGCCAGTGGTGGTGCCGGGCTGGCTGGTGGTGCCGGGCTGGGCGCCGGTGGTGGTGCTGGGCTGGGTGGTGGTGCCGGGCTGCTGGCGCCGATGGTGATGCCGGGCTGCTGGCGCCGATGGTGATGCCGGGCTGGGTGGTGGTGCTGGGCTGCTGGCGCCGGTGGTGGTGCCGGGCTGGGTGGTGGTGCCTGGGCTGTTGGCGCTGGTGGTGGTGGTGGTGCTGGCGCCGGTGGTGGTGCCGGGCTGGGTGGTGGTGCCGGGCTGCTGGCGCCGATGGTGATGCCGAGCTGCTGGCGCCGATGGTGATGCCGGGCTGGGTGGTGGTGCTGGGCTGCTGGCGCCGGTGGTGGTGCCGGGCTGGGTGGTGGTGCCGGGCTGCTGGCGCCGGTGATGCCGGGCTGCTGGTGATGCCGGGCTGGGAAACCATTGCAGGGTGGGCTGGTGGTAACGAGCAGAGCTCCGCTGAGGCGCCGTCTTCTGACCCCCTTGGCAGTTCTCTGGCTGCAGAGGCCGATGGTGGGGCCACCGAGACAGGCTCGGAAGCAGGGCCTTGGGTGCCCAGAAAGGCCATTGCAGGAGGGGGTGCCCAGGACATTCTTGGGGGCTGGAGACATGGCTCCCTGCGAGGTGACTGACATAGCGGGGACGGTCCGAATTGTGTTTGCCTTGTGGGGTGTGTGGGATGCTGCTGTCCTGGGCTGTTCTGTAATGATTCGGGGCTCGGTCCCCCCTGGCGCTGCAGCACTGTCTGGACGAGGAGCAGGAGGCTGGGCAGGACTCACTGGGGAGGAAAGTGCAGCCTCTCAGGCCCGAGAGCCGGGGGACAAAGGGCAGGCGGGGCTGACTCCAGGCTGGGCAGTAGGGCCTGAGGGATGGGTCATTCTCTGCTGGGCTAGGAAGAGGGGGGGCCTAGAGCAGGAAAAGGGGGGAGACGTGCCCGGGACCCTTCTCCCTGAGGCGGCTCTCGGTCCCTGTGTTAGCACCGATCCCACGCTACGCTGGGAACCAATAACCCTCCCGTTCTACCGGCTGGCTGAGAGTCTCGTCTGGCTGCGGAGGGGGGCAGGGCCTGGGGACTCCCCCGCACCCCGTGACAATGACCTAGAGCACCGTCGGCTTCTCCTCTGCCTCGGGACGGAGTACCGCTCCAAGCCAGGTGGAGCCTGAGCAAGAGGGCCGGCGGGGGGCATTCAGGAGGGAGCCAACGAGCAGTGCCAAGGGGAGCAGCCAGGGAGAGCTGGTGACCAGCTACCTGCCCTGCCCCTCTCAAGCCCCATGAAAATAAAATCCCTTTTCCATCTGCCTGAGCCCCTGGTCACCCCGGGCGGGCTCAGTGCACAGCGGTCTCACGGCGCTTGCCCAGGCCTGGCCGTCGCCCCAGACGCCCCCTCGCTTGGGCCCTTGCAGAGTCGCTGGGTCCGATCGGCATCTGGGCAATGCGCGGGACAATTAAAGAGCCGAGCCAAGCCAGGCAGAAGGCACGTGGGAGGAACCAGGCAGCAGGGCCGGCCGGCTGCAAAAGGCACGGCAAAGCACAGCAGCGTTACTTGCAGTGCAGAGCAGAAGACGTCCAGGTGACTGGCTGGCTGAGAGCGCAGCAGCACCATGGAGAGCTCCCAGGGGCCAGCTGGACCGAGGCTGATGAGCTGGGGGCAAGGAGTGGTCTCTGGGGGGAGTGCCCTGAAGGCCCCACTGTGCGCCAAGAGGGACATTGCGAGGCACCGAGAGGGTGGATCCCGGAAGGGGCTCTGAGTGAGTCGCCAAAGAGGCTTCGGCCTCGGGGAGCGCGGGCACTCGGCCGGCCGGGTGCTGGGGAAGGGGAGCGCCGCCCCGTTGCACCGGGAGGTGGAGACAGGCGACAGGCTGCCGGAGAGGGCCTTGCTGGTATTTCTGACACAGATTCCACGGCCGAGCTGCTTTGTCCGCCCCCCGTGCAGGGCACTGGCCCATCCCGTTCACCAGGTGCTCGTGCAGGCACCACAGCGGCACGCAGGCGGGCTGCACGAGGAGCAGGGGGAAAGCCACGAGCCAGGAGACGCTGGGTCCCAGCTCCCCGGCTTGCCCTGAGCAGGGGGGTCAGCCAGCGCATTACCCACCTGAGGGGAGTGTGGCATCACTGCGACTGCGTCCCCGCCAAGGGAACTGTCAGCCCGCGGCCGGAGTGTCGTTTGTCCGGATGCACAAGTGCTGGCCTCCCTCAGCTGCTCGCAGAGAGCGTCCCGCGCCAAGGGAACTGTCAGCCCGCAGCCGGAGTGTCGTTTGTCCGGATGCACAAGTGCTGGCCTCCCTCAGCTGCTCGCAGAGAGCGTCCCGCGCCAGGGGAACTGTCAGCCCGCGGCCAGAGTGTCGTTTGTCCGGATGCACAAGCGCTGGCCTCCCTCGGCTGCTCGCGGAGAGCGTCCCGCGCCAGGGGAACTGTCAGCCTGCGGCCGGAGTGTCGTTGTCCGGATGCACAAGCGCTGGCCTCCTCGGCTGCTCGCGGAGCGTCCGCGCCAGGGGAACTGTCAGCCCGCGGCCGGAGTGTCGTTTGTCCAGATGCACAAGCGCTGGCCTCCTCGGCTGCTCGCGGAGCGTCCCCGCGCCAGGGGAACTGTCAGCCCGCGGCCGGAGTGTCGTTTGTCCGGATGCACAAGTGCTGGCCTCCCTCGGCTGCTCGCGGAGAGCGTCCCGCGCCAGGGGAACTGTCAGCCCGCGGCCAGAGTGTCGTTTGTCCAGATGCACAAGCGCTGGCCTCCCTCAGCTGCTCGCGGAGAGCGTCCCGCGCCAGGGGAACTGTCAGCCCGCGGCCAGAGTGTCGTTTGTCCGGATGCACAAGCGCTGGCCTCCCTCGGCTGCTCGCGGAGAGCGTCCCGCGCCAGGGGAACTGTCAGCCCGCGGCCGGAGTGTCGTTTGTCCGATGCACAAGCGCTGGCCTCCCTCAGCTGCTCGCGGAGAGCGTCCCGCGCCAGGGGAACTGTCAGCCCGCGGCCGGAGTGTCGTTTGTCCGGATGCACAAGCGCCGGCCTCCCTCGGCTGCTCGCAGAGAGCGTCCCGCGCCAGGGTCCGCAGGAAGCGAGGGGACCAGCTGGAAAGGGGTGTGGCGGTGAAATGCTCCAGTGGAGCACTCGATGGTAACGATCCCCAGGGCGCCCTGTGCCGAACGCAGAGACCCGCCGCCCCGCCACGGACCACGGCGGAGAAGGGAGGGGCCCGGGAAAGGAGGCAGCTTTGGTTCACAAGGAGCCGAACCCATCGGCAGGCGAGCGCAGGCCCTGGGAACCCCACTGGGCGTGGGAGCTGAGCGTGGCCAGGCCTTGGCCGGGCAGGCCCCACAGCGCACGGCCAGGGGGATGCAGGAACAGCCAGAGAGCCTCAAGTGCTTAGGGAAGCAGCACGGTGAGCCAACACCCCCCCAGCCGATTCACACACACCCCACACACACACACCCCCACACCCCTTCTCCCTCTCGGCCTGCCCTCAGTCTCCCACGTGCTCTGCCCCATCTCCCAACTGCGACTGGGACCCGGACCTGCGCCCGTTGGAGAGCGTCAGCTTTGCCACCCCCTACCTCACCCGCTCTTGGGTGCCTTACTCATCCGGACCCCCGACCCCCCATCCCTCAGGGGACTGCCCCATGGCAGTGCCCCACACTCTGGGGTCATCCCCTCCCAAGGATCCCCACCCCCTCCCTCACCCGCTCTCAGGTGCCTTACTCATCCAGACCCCCGACCCCCCATCCCTCAGGGGACTGCCCCACGGCAGTGCCCCACACTCTGGGGTCATCCCCTCCCAGGGATCCCCACCCCCTCCCTCACCCGCTCTCGGATGCCTTACTCGTCCGGACCCCGGTCCCCCCATCCCTCAGGGGACTGCCCCATGGCAGTGCCCCACACTCTGGGGTCACCCCCTCCTAGGGATCCCCACCCCCTCTACCCACCCACCTCAGTGGCCATCTTGCCCCACCTCAGGGCAAACGGCGGTCTGACAGGGCCACTCAGCACGGGCGGGGGGTGGACCTGCGGCCTTCTGCCCAGGCTGCCTCCCTGGGCCCGGTCGCTGGGCCTCAGCCCCGGGGCTATCCAGGCCTGAGCTCCCCAGGCTCCCCGCCTTCCCCCAGCATGGCTCTGTCCAAGGTGCCTGCCAGCAGGCAGCTGGGTCCCTCTCCCTCCAGTGCTGGCTGGCCAGCCACCTTTATAGGCAGCCTTGCTGGGCTCTGATTGGCTGCCACCAGCCCTCTCCCAATTGGCTCCCTCTCTCAGGACTGCTTTAACCCTTCACACGCCAGGGCGGGGCAGCCTCCCCGTCACAAGGGTGCTCTCCAGTCCTGCAGCCTGTTAAACACCCGCCTGGGGAGCTGCCTCCGACCCGGCCCCTCCATTCACAGACTCTCCCTTTGCCGCTGGTTAACCATATCCGGCGGCTCTGCCAAGCCCACAGGCAGCGACGCGTCGGCCCCAAAGAAATCCCCAACTCCCCAGCCCCTCCTGTGACGTCTGGGTCGCCCCAGGCACAGAACACAGCTGGGGCCAGGGATCCATTTCTGCGGGGCTTAGGCGCCAAGGCCCCTCTGGCAGTCTGGCCGCAGGCATGGAGAACGGGCCGGAGCGTCACGCGGCCGCTGGGAACAAGCCCGGTTACACAGGAACAGCTCAGCCCGGCCCCAGCCCCCCCCGCCGCAGAGGGGCCCCGGCCCGCCCCAGCCCCTGGCAACGCCTCCCCCAGCCCTAGAAAACGCCCCGTGTGCGGTGCCCTCTCCAGCGCAGGCGGCAGCTGCGGGGCTAGTCCCTCGGGGCTCAGCAGAGCTTGCGATGAAAGGAGCCGGCCTGGCAGGGAACTCGGGCTGGGGCGGGCCCCTTCCTGCCGCGGGGCAGCGTGACGCCAGGGAAGGCACGGAGGGGACGCGGCTGGGGGCTCCGCGGGGGCCGGGGCTCTGGCTGCTGGCACCGGAGGGGAGGGGAGGGGGGCCTGACCTGTGCCCTGCAGCCTCCTGGCCAGCTCATTGGTGAAAAGGATGTTCATGAGCTTGGTGCTGTTGTAGGTCTGGTCGAAGCCCTTGGTCCTCTCCTGCCCCGTCAGGAACCTCACGTTGGCCTTGCCGGCCACGTGCCGGAAGGACGAGACGTTCACGATGCGGGCGGGGGCCGAGGCCTTGATGATATCTGGGGGGAGGGGCAAAGCATGTCAGCGGTGCAGGGGGACTCCCACGTGGCAAGTCCCCTCCCACAGCCCAGCACCCGGGGCAGCCCTTCCCCCAGCCCAGGGAGCCCCTCCTTACCCAGCAGCAAATTGGTAAGAAGAAAAGGGCCCAAGTAGTTGGTGGCAAACATCTGCTCCAGCCCCTCGGAGGTGATGGAGAACGGGACACCTGAAAGAGAAGGCAGGACTGGAGCAGCAGGCCCTGGCAGGGCAGCGGAGGGGGGTGCCATTTGGATCCATGCTCACTGGCCCCCACAGCCCCAGGCTGAGCTGAGACGCTGGCTATGCTCTGTCCATGCAGGGGGGCCTGTGCCCCACGTGTCACCGTGCTGGGGCCACGCACACGACCTGGCCCTGCCCGGTCTGATTTTGAGACACGCGTGGAAGAAGTGGGAAAGGTGGGAATGCGCACGGAGGGGCCCGTCCCCAGGGAACGGGGCCGATGCCCCCTCTGGGCAACAGTGCGGCAACCAGTGTCCGTGTGTGGGGCCCATGGTGTCACGTTACTGGATTTTAAGGGGGGCAGACAGGTCACTGCTGCGCCCATGGGGGGGGTGTTTCCCCCAAAGTCTGTACACAGGGGCCATGTGAGGTGTCACATGAAAGCTTGTATCCTACTGATTGTGTGTGTGCTGCTCGTGTGCTCGTGCGAGGTCTGTGTGTGGAGTTAGGAGTGTGGACTCTGGGCTCGTGCTGTGAACGTTCTCTGCCTGAGACAGCAATGGCCTGGCCTGCCTGCTGTGAAGAAGGATTGTCCAGCGAAGGACAGTGCTAGACACCGGGCATGCATAGAAAGTGCCATGAGGCGGACGCCATCTTGTCTTCAATTCTTGCAGCCTCGCGAGGGAGAGCCAGGAAGGATCGCTGACCCACCCTGATACAGGATAGCAATCTCTGCTGTACAGCTGGCAGTTTGGAACATCTCTGCTGAGACCTACAGCAAGACCTTGGGGATTGGTGCGTGTGACGTGTTCTCCTCAACAGCCTCACTCGCAGCCTTTTCTTGCTTCTGTTAATCAACTTTTAGATGGGAGATTCTAAAGGACGGGCCCAGCGTGGTCTTGTGGGTAAGAGCTGAAGTGTAAATTGACCAGGGACTGTGGCTGGTTCTTTGGGACCGGGAGAACCCGTTCGGGGAGGGGAGACTGGGTTCTGTAACCCCTCACCTGGGTTAGGCCCGGGGCTGATTGTGGCACAGGGAAAGCTGGGGTGTCGGAGGGTTTTGCTCGTGAGGCTTCTGGCTGGCCAGGCTGGCAGCTGAAGCGCTCCATGGGACTGGTTTGTGGCCTATTTGGGAAGGTCTCCAGTCCGGGGCTGTAAGGTTTCGAGCAATTTGCCCTGAGCGGACGCCCTCAGCGGTGCCCAGACCCGGCCCGTCACACATGGGTCCCCGGTGGGGAACCCGACCTGTGGAAGAGATGCGTCACCACGGGGGAGCTGCCGAGGGCAGTGCTGCTGAGGCTGTCCGCCAGGGAGCTAGGTTGCCACCAGTTATGTTTTGTGGACTGCACCATGAACCACGTCCCGGCAGCGCTGGCAGCATCGGGCTCCCCTGCGTCGGCGAGATGTCGGCCGAGAGTGGCCGAGCGTTTTGGTTCGGACTTCTGGGAGGATAGGGGCACGGGCCCTGAGCGCGAGAGCTGGGAATGCCGCATGCTGGCCCCGAGCAGCGCACGGCCCACATGGGCTCCCCCGCCCGGCAGGGAAGTGTCCATAGCGCTGGGCAGGGATGCCGGGGGCTGTGGGAAAGGGACGTCACCTACCGGGCGAATGAGGCCTTGTCTGGCCTGGCGCGGCGCGGTGCTGGTTTCCACGGTGCGTGTGCGGGCTGCGTACCGTGCCCAGCCTGCCTGGAGCCGGCTCACGTGGAGCCACATGCCCTAGACGCGGGAGGCAGCACCAGGCAGGTCTGGCCAGGGATACCAGGTCTGTGGTTGCTAAGGACCTCCCCTCTGGCAAGGAGGCTCTCGCGTCCTGCACCTGGGCACGCTCCTCTCGCGTCTAACGTCTGGGCAGGCGTCGGTGGGCGTCGGGCGGGGCCTCTGGCGAGTAGGGCCGGGGGTTACGGCCTGGTCCGTGGGTGCTGGGCGGGGTCTCTGGCGAGTAGGGCCGGGGTTACCGCCTGGTCCGTGGGCACGGGCGGGGTCTCTGGCGAGTAGGGCTGGGGTACCGCCTGGTCCGTGGGCGCTGGGCGGGGTCTCTGGCGAGTAGGGCCGGGGGGGGTTACCGCCTGGTCCGTGGGCGCTGGGCGGGGTCTCTGGCGAGTAGGGCCGGGGGGGGGGGTTACCGCCTGGTCCGTGGGCGCCGAGCGGGGTCTCTGGCGAGTAGGGCCGGGGTGTTACCGCCTGGTCTGTGGGTGCTGGGCGGGGTCTCTGGCGAGTAGGGCCGGGGTTACCGCCTGGTCCGTGGGTGCTGGGCGGGGTCTCTGGCGAGTAGGGCCGGGGGGGGTTACCGCCTGGTCCGTGGGTGCTGGGGCGGGGTCTCTGGCGAGTAGGGCCGGGGGTTACTGCCTGGTCCGTGGGTGCTGGGCGGGTCTCTGGCAAGTAGGGCCGGGGGTTACCGCCTGGTCCGTGGGTGCTGGGCGGGGTCTCTGGCGAGTAGGGCTGGGGGGGGTTACCGCCTGGTCCGTGGGTGCTGGGCGGGGTCTCTGGCGAGTAGGGCCGGGGGGGGGTTACCGCCTGGTCCGTGTCACGGTGGGCGGGGCCTTTCAGCAGGCAGTCGGCTGGGGTTGGGAATACGGTGTTGCCCATTCTGCGCAAGTGGGCGGCGGCTCCACCAGGACCATCGAGGAGAGCCGTGGGCTCGGCCAGTGCCCGGAGGGGGGCGCTCTGTACTGGACGGGCAGCCCCGCCCGTGGTAAAGCAGAGAAAGCGCCTGTGGCACGGGTGCGTCCTGAGGCTGAGCGCAGGCCGCCGAGCAGGGATAACGTGGCCAGGGCTCCCGTGCTCAAGCGGTTGAGTCTGCGGAGCTCTAAGATGGGTCTCCATCCTCCCATCGTCCCGGTGGGCGTAGGGGAGCCTGGACGGCCCTCCCCTGAGCAGAACAACGTCTGCAGTGCTGGGCCTCATCCTGGCCTTGTCCAAAGTACGGCTCTCTGACAAGCCACCCCAGGGCTGATCCACACAGGCAGGCCAGGCCAGAAAGGGAGGGGGAAGTCAAGCGCGCTGCCCAATTAGGCATCACTTGTACAGGACAGCGAGACCAGGCCAAGAGCACCAGAAACAACCTGGGACGAGCACATCCCGTTGTTTGAGAAGAGAAACATTCCAGAGACAGCCAGAAAGACGACGACTGAAGCGCGTTGGCAATATTTTGGCATTGCAAAACGTACCCTAGCTATTGGCACACTAGGTCTTTCACGTAACATGCAGTCGATGGGTAGATGTGACGAGAACGACCAAGTCTCGCTTTGCTATCAATGGGGTTTAGTAAGAACAATCCGTGGGAGGCAATAAGCAGCAGTGACCCACAGATCCTGCTTTCAGGGTAACAAGAAGGAATAGACTCTTCACGCCGGCGAGCCCACGCATGGGAAACAAAGGCACCACGCCCTCCTGCCTGGCCGTCGGTGGCAGACGGGTGACGTGTAAGTGAACTAGGCTTAATTATTGTATTATAATCATTTTCTATGACTTGCTTTGTGCTGTATTAATTGCTTTCGGTTTTAAACCTTAAATATTTTAAATTGTCTAGTGATTGTTTGTCAGCCTTAAATAACTGTGTTAACTGGTTAAAGCTGGCAATAAGTGAGAAACCGGTTCAGTCTCTCTGGAGCATCCTGATTTCCCTAGGCTCTAGAAACCGAATCACATGACAGAGGGGGAGAAGAATCCCTCGCCCCGTGCTCTGATGGACCGTCTCCCGGGCGCCTGGCTGGAGGAGCAGCCGTGCCTCTCGTCTGAGTGCCGGCTCGGGAGGGTCCCTGGGGGGGAGCGGGGATGACTGACGACAGGAGGCAGGAACCCGTCTTGCTGATGTCCAGCACCCACCTGTTGGCGGTGATGGTGGGCCAGGCTGGAGAGAGAGCAGCTAGTGGCTCCGTGGAAAGATCGGGGCTGTCAAGACCATCGGCCAGACCAGCGGCCGGGTCCCTGCCCAACAGGGTTAGTGCTGCGGGTCGTGGCGCGCCGGCCTCCCTGCCCCAGCAGAGAGGGCAGCGTGACGTGCCCTGCACCTCCACGGCCTTGGCACAGGAGGACACGGGCTGGGCTCAGCAGCCGAGGCGCGGGCATGTGGCCACCGGAGCACGGTGCTAGCCCCCCTCAGAGCCACAGGGCTCTGACGCACGCATGCCTGCACCAGTGGGGCCGGCTCAGTCAGGACACCGCAGCCCTGGCCCCATCCCTCCTGGAGACAGGGATACAGCAGGGCCGGACTGCACCCCTGCCCTGCACCTCGCGCCTGCAAGTCTGAGGAAAAGGCCCCACCCATTAGCCTGCCGCCCCCCCCTTGTCCGTGGGCCCGTCCCACTCCTAGGGATGCCTTCAGGCCATTGCTGGGGACCTCCTGCAGCATCCTTGCCAGTCAGGAACGTGCTCCCTGGTGTGGCTAATACCTGCCCCGCCCAGGCCTCTTGGCCTTCATTCATACTCTGAGTGACGCCAAGGGCTCCAACTAGGCATCTGGGGAGCCCTTCAGGCGGGGCCGGGCAGATGTGGCTGGCACATGGCACAGGGAAGATGGCTCTGCAGGCGGAGTGGGGCAGGGCAGACGTAGCCGCCACGTGGCACAGGGAAGATGGCTCTGCAGGCAGGGCGGGGCAGGGCAGACTTGGCTGCCACGTGGCACAGGGAAGATGGCTCTGCAGGCGGGGTGGGGCAGATGTGGCTGGCACGTGGCACAGGGAAGATGGCTCTGCAGGCGGGGTGGGGCAGACGTGGCTGGCACATGACACAGGGAAGATGGCTCTGCAGGCAGGGCGGGGCAGGGCAGACGTGGCTGCCACGTGGCACAGGGAAGATGGCTCTGCAGGCGGGGTGGGGCAGATGTGGCTGGCACGTGGCACAGGGAAGATGGCTCTGCAGGCGGGGTGGGGCAGACGTGGCTGGCACATGACACAGGGAAGATGGCTCTGCAAGCAGGGCGGGGCAGGGCAGACGTGGCTGCCACGTGGCACAGGGAAGATGGCTCTGCAGGCGGGGTGGGGCAGATGTGGCTGGCACGTGGCACAGGGAAGATGGCTCTGCAGGCGGGTGGGGCAGACGTGGCTGGCACGTGACACAGGGAAGATGGCTCTGCAGGCAGGGCGGGACAGGGCAGACGGCTGCCACGTGGCACAGGGAAGATGGCTCTGCAGGCGGGGTGGGGCAGATGTGGCTGGCACGTGGCACAGGGAAGATGGCTCTGCAGGCGGGGTGGGGCAGACGTGGCTGGCACGTGACACAGGGAAGATGGCTCTGCAGGCAGGGCGTGGCACACTCGGCTGAGGCCTGTCCCCACCCACCTGTGGCTCCAGCGTTGTTCACCAGGATGTCTAGCCGCTTCTCCTCCTGCTGGATCTGCTGAGCAAAGCGCCGGATGGAGGCCATACTGCTGGTGTCCACAATGCTCAGCCTGACGTGCGGGTTGCCGGTGGCCCGGCGGATTTCCTCCACAGCCGCCTGGCCCGGCTCCCTGCTGCGGCAGGCCAGGATGGTGCGGCCGTTGCGGCGCGCCAAGTCCAGGGCGATGTATTTCCCGATTCCTGCGCACACAGGCCAGTGTCACGCCGGCTGCAGGCTGGGTACGTGCAACACGCCGACTGCCCCTTCTCCCTCCCCAGGTCAGCCCCTCGCCTGCCCATTTCTCACCCTATCCCCAGGGAAAGGACCAGGGCCTCGCTGGACGGACGGAGGGAGGGGGTAGCTGTTTTCCTGCAGCAGCCCTGGGTCTGCAGGAAGGGTTTGACTCGAGGGGCCGGGGCAGCTGAAGCTCCGCAGACCCTAGGGGCCCCGGAGGACAAGGGGCAGAGTCGGCCTGGCCCACAACTTTGGGGCACCTGAGGCGGGGAGCTCAAATGACGCCCCCATACCCCCTTGCTTGGGCCAAAACTTTGAAAGGTCTCAATTCTGCCTCCTTCCTGTTCTACTCTAGAGCAGAGAGAATCCATCTGCCCCAGCAGCAGACACAATGTTCTCCACTCTGGGTCCTAGTGGCACCCCCACAGTCTGGCACCTGAGGTGGCCACCTCAGTTCACCCCATGGTAAGGCCAGCCCTAGTGGGGGGGAGGGCAGGACAGCCAGATGGGGCCCTGGAGGTTGGGGGGGAGAGGACGGTCAGACGGCGCCCTGGAGGGTGGGGGGAGAGCCAGACGGGGCCCCAGAAGGCGGGGGGGAGAGGATGGCCAGACGGGGCCCCAGAAGGCGAGAGGAGAGGACGGCCAGACGGGGCCCCAGAAGGCGGGGGGAGAGGACAGCCAGACGGGGCCCCAGAAGGCGGGGGGGAGAGGATGGCCAGACGGGGCCCCAGAAGGCGAGGGGAGAGGACGGCCAGATGGGGCCCCAGAAGGCGAGGGGAGAGGACAGCCAGACGGGGCCCCAGAAGGCGGGGGGGAGAGGATGGCCAGACGGGGCCCCAGAAGGCAAGGGGAGAGGACGGCCAGACGGGGCCCCAGAAGGTGGGGGGAGAGGACGGCCAGACGGGGCCCCAGAAGGCGAGGGGGAGTAAAAGATGCAATTAAAAAAAACCAAGTAAAAGAAGCAGTGAGAGATAAAAAGGCATCGTTTAAAAAGTGGAAGTCAAATCCTAGTGAGGAAAATAAAAAGGAGCATAAACTCTGCCAAATTAAGTGTAAAAATATAAGAAAAGCCAAAAAGGAGTCTGAAGAGCAGCTAGCCAAAAACTCAAAAAGTAATAGCAAAATGTTCAGTCCATCAGAAGCAGGAAGCTGATAAACAACCAGTGGGACCCCTGGACGATGGAGATGCCAAAGGGGCACTCAAAGACGATCGGGCCATTGCGGAGAAGCTAAATGAATTCTTTGTATCGTCTTCACGGCTGAGGAGATTGGGGAGATTCCCAAACCTGAGCCATTCTTTTTAGGTGACAAATCTGAGGAATTGTCCCAGATTGAGGGGTCATTAGAGGAGGTTTTGGAACAAATTGATGAACTGAACAGTAACAAGTCCCCAGGGCCAGACGGCTTTCACTCAAGAGTTCTGAAAGAACTCAGATGGGAAATTGCGGAACTATGAACTGTGGTTTGTAACCTGTCCTTTAAATCGGCTTCCATACCTAATGACTAGAGGATAGCTAACGTGATGCCAATATTTAAAAAGGGCTCTAGAGGCGATCCTGGCAATTACAGGCCGGTAAGTCTGACGTCAGTTCTGGGCAAATTAGTTGAAACTACAGTAAAGAATAGAGTTGTCAGACACATGGATGAACATAAATTGCTAGGGAAAAGTCAACATGGTTTCTGTAAAGGGAAATCCTGCCATACCAATCTGCTAGACCTCTTTGGGGGCTGTCAACAAGCATGTGGACAAGGGGGATCCAGTGGATCTAGTGCACTTAGATTTCCAGACAGCCTTTGACAAGGTCCCTCACCAAAGGCTCTTAAGTAAAGTAAGTTGTCATAGGATAGGAGGGAAGGAAGATCCTTTCATGGACTGGTAACTGGTTAAGACAGGAAACAAAGGGTAGGAGGAATAAATGGTCAGTTTTCCAAGTGGAGAGGGGTAACTAGTGGGATCCCCCAAGGGTCTGTCCTGGGACCCATCCTGTTCAACTTTTTTATAAATGATCTGGAGAAAGGAGTAAACAGGAGGTGGCAAAATTTGCAGATGATACCAAACTGCTCAAGATCGTTCAGACCGAAGCAGACTGTGAAGAGCTTCAAAAAGATCTCACCAAACTGCATGATTTGGCAACAAAATGGCAAGTGCAATTGGATGTTGGTAAATGTAAAGTAATGCCCACTGGAGAACATAACCCCAACTGTACATACAATATGATGGGGACTAATTTAGCTACAACCACTCACAAGAGAGATCTTGGAGTCATTGTGGATAGTTCTCTGCAAACATCCTCTCAGTGTGCAGCAGCAGGCAAAAAATGTTAGGAGTCATTTAAAAAGGGACAGAGAATAAGACAGAATATCTTATTGCCTCTCTATAAATCCATGGGACGCCCACATCTGGAATACTGCATATAGATGTGGTCACCTCATCTCAAAAAAGATATACTGGCATTGGAAAAGGTTCAGGAAAGGGCAACAAAACTGATGAGGGTTTGGAAGGGGTCCCATACGAAGAGAGATTAAAAAGACTGGGACTTTTCAGCTTAGAAAAGAGACTAGGGGCTATGATAGAGGTCTATAAACTCATGACGGGTGTGGAGAAAGTGAATAAGGAAAAGTTATTTATTTGTTCCCATAATGTAAGAACTAGGGGTCACCAAATGAAATTAATAGGTAGCAGGTTTAAAACAAACAAAAGGATG